>CM070485.1:28816814-29416814 GCA_036324585.1 Champsocephalus esox
TAACTTTTGTCTAGTTTCTGAACAGATCGTATCTGTCCCCGACTGTTTGAAGAGCAAGCATGTGAAACAAAAGATAGCATTTACCTGTTAGCATCCAGCTAGCCATGTGAGAAGCCTTGTTGATACGTTTTGTCTTTTTCACGAGCCTGCTGTGATATATACAAATCAGGTTGGTCCGGTCCAAGGTCTTTAAGTATCAATTTATCTCCCAAACTTCTCCTTTCAAAAGGATTGGAGAGTAGCTCTTGGGCGGACCGAGGTCTGGCGACTCCACCTGCACACCATTCTCATCCAAATACTGCGTCACCTTGGTCACTCACGAGTCTAAAAAACAACTCCTCACGTCAACGCACATAAGCAACATGGGCGCCAACGTGAGCGCCCACGTGACCAAAATATTTGACGGCGCTGATTGGCTGAAATGATGTTTTGGCGGCACAGTTTACTTTTGAGACTTTTGCAACCTGCTGGTTGCTGCTGTTTGGCTCGGGGGCTCTGCCCCGTAATGATAAACTAATGCCATGGGCAAGGCCAGGCAGGAACACAATTTTAAATGAGATTGTATTGTAGATTATACATTTTTGTGATACTAATTGTATGATATTTACCTTGTTCATTAAAAATTAAAATATAAAATATATATTTTTTTTAAATATATATTTTTTAAATATATATATTTTTATTTAATATTTATTTTTATTTTTTATTTTGTATCTGGCAAGAGGTGGGGCGGCGCCCCTAGCGCCCCTATGGGCCGGCCGCCACTCTTACTGTATATCATTAATTTCCTAATCCAATTACTTTAATTTCCCTGTAAATTCTGTCCACATTAATTAGAGCTTTCATTTCGAAAAAATGAAAAAAGGTGTTATCAGACAGTAACTAGAGGTGTGTCTTCTAAAACCATATCACTACTACATGCATACAAACATCTGTACAACTGTAATCTTTATAGGCGTTTTACAAACAGGGTGTCCGCGGGGTCTTAAAAAGTATTAAAAGTTGATAAATCAATAATCAATCAATAATCAAGCGAAAATGAAGGCCTGCGATTTTTTTTACATATAACATTTTTTGTTTATTTTGTTTTGATCTTCTTGTGTGTCAGTCATCCACACCAATCAGAAGTGCTGTGCTCCACATGTACCAGCCATTGTTAACCAATCAGAAGTGGCCCATGATAGAAGGTGGTAGACAGATTGATCCAATCACCTGCCAAGTGCTTTTGAAAGTGCCTGCCCTTTCCATATGGCTTCCAATGGAGCTTTAGTGACAAACCATCTGAGTCAGGTTAGTAATGCTCCATCACATGTTTTACATCTATCACAGGGTAAGTCTTAAACTGAAGCTTGACTTTAAAGCAACCCAATGGAAGTTTCATGTAACTTTAGTTCTTTCACTCGTAGCTCGGACTGCGGGGGTGCTAGACGGGAGCATGTTGATGCAAACTTCCAAGCCGGAGATATGGTCGCATTTTACAATAAACTTCCGTTGGGTCGCTTAAAAACAAATATCGCAAATCGAATCGCAATCGCAATATTTGTCAGAAAAATCTCAATTACATTTTTTCCCAAAATCGTGCAGCCCTAATCTGAACAGGACATCGCACACTCACTGCTTGGTAGCGCGCGAAGGTCTGTTTACGCCGGTTGTTAAACAACATCGTTATGGGGAAATGCAAGTTTGCGTCCAAATGGTTGGAAGATAAGGAGGAAGGACAATCAATACTGTATATAGTAAATGTGAGGTAAAGTGTAACCGGTTAAAACTCAAAGTGGCGATGAGGTCTTAAAATGTATGGAAAGGGTCTTAAAAGGTATAGTTAAATAAATAGAAGTTAAATAGAAGTATACGCCTCATCTTGCCGGAGTGTCTGCAACCGCGGTGAATTTAGTTTTAGGTTGGATATTAAATTCACCGCGGTGTATCTGCATGTTCTGCTTGTCAAGTGCAAGAGCTTAATCTTTCAGTAAGCAATGTCCCTGAAAATATGTGAGCACTACTGTCTCATAGCATAAGATCCTGGTTTAGTTATATCTGCCCCTTTGGTAGTATGTGGTCTGTAGCCTTAATAGTTGGTCTAACAATCTTGTGGGCAGTGAAAGGCAAAAAGACAATACATTAAAAATAAAAATGCAGTTGAGATATTGGAAACTACTGTCTGTCGCATCTGTATGTGCCACCATCACCATGGCTTGCTGCAGAATACACTGCACAATATAGGCTACTGCAGCAACTAGCTATTCATACAGTTGTACTACAGTGTTGAGTTTTATGGTTTTATGGTTTGAATATTGTCTACAAAGGACGTCTTTGGCTTCCTTTCATCTCCAACACACTCTCCTCTGTAGCGCCGTTTGCTGTAATTTCATGGTCAATTCACAGTCTGTCATTTTATTACGTTTTGAATCAGTGCTTGCTGTTGGGTATTGATACTGACATGGATTATTATTAATAAGACACAGTCCACTTTCTATAACACAAACATGTATGTGTTGGTTTTTCTAGAGGTATGTATGTGTATTTGTGTGTGTGAGAGAGATATTCGGTGATGCCACTGTGCCCTGTCAACCTAACTCCTGATTTAAATGCACACATGAAAGAGAATGGCTAATGCAACATGTATCTGTCTGAGCTACACTGCCGGCTTGGTTATCTGCTTTAATCCAGTAGAGGCACAAGAGAACAGACATGGTGACATTGCTGGATGTGTGTTGGCGGATTGGCATTTTCTTCTCAACAGTAACCACAATGTTTCTCTAACAGTATTACGGAAGGTAAGTTTCAGAAACCGGCTCGAGATACACTTGTTGTTATATTCCATGGAATGCTCTTAACATCCCGATATCAATGAATATCTTAAGTGCTTTGACAACAAATTCATAAAAAAATGTCATCTGTGGAAGCCGTAATACTGTAAAAAGTACAATTGCCTCCCTGTCTGTCAGCCGTCCATCTCGTGCACGCACATATGTATCTCGTGCCCTGATTGGGCGTGCATTGCAGCAACAGGCGGCCACTTCCACCAGTCTGCTGACGCTGTGTGCGCCTTCATGTGTGTTGGAGGAGGTGCTCTGTAGGAAGTCTGAAGGAAGGGGCGGATTCTTTTTGGCTGTGTACAGTACTTTCAAATTTTAGTGCACTCGAGCCGGTTTCTGAAACTTACCCACCTTTAACTTAACAATAGTTATTGTGTACAAATATTTAAGTGAATCAAGACTTTTTATAAATGTCTGTATTGTTGACTGTTTGTTCATCAACTGTGAGGATGGTAGATGTAAGAAGCAATGGCTTCAGTCTACACCTGTCTGTTTGCTTCATTTTGTGGCTACCCTGGGCAAACTTGTTCACTCTTTATTATTGACTACAGTTTACATACGTGTGTGTACCATGTGACGCTTCGCAGCGAGGGGATGTGGTGTTCACTGTCATTTCGGGTGTGAAAGTGAGTGAGTTTGTGATTTAGAGTGCTCCAGGAAGAAGCTGTTTTTCGCCACCGCCTACAATAAGCACTAGATCAATGTCAATGAATGTCTTGATTTGTGACTGTACCTTTGTGTGTGTGTTTAGGATGATGAGGTGGTCCTACAGTGCTCAGCCACAATCTGCAAGGAGCAACAGAAGCTGTGTCTGGCTGCTGAAGGCTTCGGAAACAGACTCTGCTTCCTTGAATCCATCTCCAACTCCAAGGTACTCTCCAGGCCCTATGCATTCCCCTGCTTCAGGACCTTCCATTCAGACGTCTCAACCATGTTCCAGTCACTGAATTGTTAATTGAATAGCATATGGTTTTATATGAAGCAGAATATACATATTTGGATATGGAGCCTTACTCTCTATAACAAATACAGGTTAACAGTTTATTCACAGAAATAAAACTTAACGATATTGATTGAAACAATATGAATTACAAGTCTAGTCTTTTGCTTCATGTTTAAAGTTGAGGTTAAATATACCTTATCGTTTTGACAAAGCAGCAAATAAATTAAACGTTATAATACATTCTTAAAAAAATGATGAATTAAGTGTTGTTAGTCATCTCTGACACATTACAAATAGTTAAGTTGTGTGGGAAGTAAAGAATACAATTTCTCTGGTTTGGTGTTAACTTGTTCAGCTTAACCTGGCTGGCCTGAAGCCCAAAGCAGTATTAGTCACTGCATTGTAGTTCTAGCAATATTATTAATCAGTGACAATCTTCTGCTGTACATGAATTATTGACAGCTCCACACCCACTGTCAGTTCATAGGATAATGCTAGGGATATATCTCTTAGAAGCATTAGGCTAACATCTGGTTATAAAACTGACAGAAATGTCCTTATGTCTGATAATTATACATTACTGTCAATCCTGTCTACTACTGTATCACAGGAAGATAGTATTGGTTACATTAGATTTGTGAAGTTATTTTTGAGTTATTTGGCTGTCAAAATGTAATCAACACACATACATTCTCTAAGGTATGTTCCTGTTGTTTCAGAATGTGCCTCCAGACCTGTCCATCTGCACTTTTGTGTTGGAGCAGTCGCTGTCGGTACGAGCCCTTCAGGAGATGCTGGCCAACACTGAGGACAAGGCTGATGGGGTTAGTGTTAAAACACACGCACACGCACACGCACACACACACGCACGCACGCACGCATTACATTACATTGCATTTAGCTGACGCTTTTATCCAAAGCGATAAAAGCGTCACGCATCTCACACAGACACATACACACATACACACACATGCTCTCACACCAACACGATCTCACTCCCATCCCGTCACATATTGACGGACGGTCAGGGCCCCTCCCCGTCGCTATATTACGTACAGGGTACCCCTTGCCCGTCAGGCTTCTACGGGCAGGGCGTCCCATAGACCTTCATAGACCGTGATCAACAACAATGGCCGACTTTCGTGTTATTCTCGGTGGAAAATGCCTATTTTAAGGTTCATTTGGCCGTTAAAATGCGTTTTGATGTCATTTTATGCGAGTAATGAGTTTTTATTTCTGATTATTTGTGCAGTACATGTACATGATGTTTAGTTTGCTAGTTATGACGAAGATTACTCCATGAATGTGTACACATTCATGGTTGCTAACGTTTTTTTGGTGGAAATGTGTTTTTCACAGCAAAGTCGCCCTCTGTACTTGGACTTATTGGGAGAATCTAAAGGCAAGAACATCCCAAATATTCATTTAGGTCTTTATTGTAGACCTTTAGTGTTGCCGTCTGTGAGGAAAATACATGGGGCTCAGAGCCTCGTATTTTTAAAATCTTTTTTTCCTTCTAATTTGTTATTATTTTCAAAATAACACACTGTTATTTACTCACCAATAACACACAATTATCCTTGCTTTTATTTATTGGTTTAATTCCATAATCAGGAACTGAATTTCAAAATAAATATAACAGGAAACAGACGTAGGCCTATAAGGGACATTTCGAGCATCATTGCGATTGTCAACATTTTTGAGTTTAGGATGGCCGAAGACACTACACTACCCATAATCCCCAGCTATCATTTAGTACTACAGTCCCCGTGATTACTCTTCAAGGTCTGGGATTGGATGTTGGAGTGGCAGTGCGCCAAGGTTACGCAGCGTCAAACAGCTGTGTAAAATGGAACGAAACCACGCCAGACTATCCAAACCTGGAATCGAACGCCCCTCCAGAATGCTGGCTTTTGTGTTTCGCAACATGTTCTATGGGACGTCTCTACTGAACGTTTTCGTTTTCCCCACAATTAGAAGTTGCCAAAAAAATAAAAAATAAAAGCTAATAGGCAACAGAACATGATAAAAAAAACACAAACAGGAAATCATGGAGGAGACAGTCAAGTGGACACAAATGGGGGCACTACAGTGAGTAAGCAGATTTGAACAGGTGGGTTTTTAATTGGGATTTGAATATGGTTGTTGTGTCTGACTGTCGGATGTGCGGGGGGAGGGAGTTCCAGAGTCTGGGAGCAGTGCAGCTAAAAGCCCGAGCACCCATGGTGACGAGGCGTGGGGTGGGGACAGTCAGCAGACCAGCAGAGGAGGAGCGGAGGGAGCGAGAGGGGGTGTACTCCTGAAGAAGGTCAGCCAGATAAGAGGGGTGGGGGCAGGTTATGTAGGGCTTTGTAAGTGAGCAGTAGGTTTTTGAAGTTGATACGGGATTGAACAGGGAGCCAGTGGAGTTGGATGAGGATGGGGGTGATGTGTTCGGAGGCCTTGGTGCCGGTGATGATCCGGGCTGCGGAGTTAAGCCCTACTTTTTTATGCCCAGCTGGTGCACTCCACTCCTGGTGCTAATTATGGCGTGTACTTACGCACTAAATACCAGAAGCTCGGCGAAGCGACCAAAAAAAACCGGCAACTCCACCCTCAGCCTCTGCGTGCTCCCGAGCTCATAGCTCTAACCACTTTCACACCACACTACACCCCCCCCCACGACCGCCAAGGGAGACCGTACTAGACCTAATAGGGACAATAACAACGGTACGTGACTGCCGTGAATAAAATAATCCGTGTGCCACCCTTACTGTCGTTCACAACGAAACACTTAACCTCATCAAGACTACTCCCAAACAACCAGCTGTGCGCCCCATCACGGCCCACTGCTCGGAACACGCTACAGCTGTGTGTTAAGTTCCTCTTTGTTCACAACACAACCACTCCTTTACCTCTGAAGACAACCAGGTTCAACGAGCCCCCATATGTTACAGACCGGCTCGTGGGCTGTAACATAGAGCAGGGAGGCGAGACGAGAGGTACGAATAATATAGTTTATTGTTTGAACACAACAAACTAAACAGACACCAGCATCAGGTCCACGACACTGCCGCAGAGAAAGTGCCCAGAGGAGAGAGAGCCGTGTCCGGCTGGGCTCCTCCTAGAACCTTCCCCCAGGTGGAGCTCATCAGCAGGTCTCCTCCCCGACAGGTGCGGCTCATCACCACCGGAGCCTGTGAACACCCAGCAAGCACACACACACAGACGGCACCCCACGTCCTGTGGAGGGGGCGTCACACTTTGATATACTGTACACCTGAATTGAACATTTCGAATGGCATTGTCACACACACATTTGAGCTCACACACACATACAAGCAGTTGTGTGTTCAGCTGGTCTCTGCTGATGCATGATGCACTGCAGCTGCACCACAGCTGCTGACAGGGTCCACAGGGGCTGCTTGTTACCATCACACACTGACACTTTCACCCACAAGGAGTCGAAACGCTCGCACTAGAAATCCGCTTCAAAGATAGCAGACACTCCATCATATGAACCTTAACTGTAAAAATGAAATGTCCGTCTTATTTATAAAGGAATAGTTCAACATTTTGGAAACTCTTATGTTCTCTATTGCTCAGAGTTTGCTGGGAAGATTAGTATTGCTCCTCTTATGGAGCTCCACATGGCATAGGCAGACAGACAGTACCTTCAGTTACAGGGCATTCACGTAGAACACCGTATACTCACTGTCATACCCTCATAATCCAATAGTGCTGACTGTTGGGTAGATGTGTGTTTTTATATGTCGTGTTTAAAATGACTACGGCAACTTACTTTTCCCTCCTCTCTCTCATTTCCACACAGCATGTAGTGGTGGAAATATGGGTAGGTGTGCCTCCACTCGATGTCTGTGTGTGTCATGGTTCCCACCGTCCTGTTGTTGGTTATACCGTCACTGTCATGAGCATCACCAGTATCAGCACGAGGAGCAATCCCATACTAATATGTGTTTTTGTTATCTATTGAATGTCAAGCTGTAGTATAACAAGAACATAGATCCAGTATCCAAAGATATACAAGCTGATATTGAGGCAGACACACACACACACACACACACACACACACACACACACACACACACACACACACACACACACACACACACACACACACACACACACACACACACACACACACACACTCTGCAGCTATCTCTGCTTCAAGCAGGTGCAGATGTTCTGGCAACGTGAGTCGGCACGTTACTTGCATGTTGTGCAAATCAACACGTTGTTGTAATAGATAGTCATTTGGCAAAGGTGTGTGCATCTCACATCGTATCTGTTCATCTTGGCATGCTCCAATATGGCAGACAAGCATATGCATAATGACAACACACAGCAGCAACCAATGGTGGATCTCGATTCCTTTGGCTATAGTTTCATCTACAAGCATTGATAGAGTATCATCTCAGTTCTGCCCACGTACACATCGGAGTAGGCGTGATATTGTGATCACTATTGTAGGAGTGAATATTATAGCTATCCGCCTGCTTGCTGGAGCTCACTATTTAGCACACAGACATGAAAGTCAACCATTGTGAACAGTTGCCAAACATGTTGAACTATTCCTTTGAGATGACCCCAGCATCAGGACTTTGCTGAGGCCAGGTCCGAAGGAGGTCCACTAGAGCCAGAGTAGAGAACGGTTCTGTAGTAAACGTTCCAGTCGAGGATTGCCAGCACGCACAGGGAGGTTTCAGAGAGGCTTCTGGAACGACTCGGGCAGATCCCCCTCTCCCCTCATCCACACAGTCCACATGCCTAACCCAGAATAGGAGAGTAAACAGCAGAGGAACATAAACACAACAAACTGGAGAGCCCTCTGGAGAGGTTGAACCACCAATCCAGCATGACTCATCTATGTTACGATGAGTAGACACGCATGTGGCTTCAATAACATCCCTTGAACTGTTGCTGAACATGCAGTGGACACTGCATGTTCAGCAACAGTTCAAGGGAATACCTGAACTATTCCAAGCAGAACAAATACATATTGTATTAACTACACAATGTGGTATATTGGACTATCCTTGTAGGAGGGTCTTTGGAGGCCAGCCTGAGGAACAGCATGTGTTTAGCTCAATGCAGACAACCCCTGCCTCAGTGAGCTTCAGTCACACAGGCGTCTGATTCATGGTTACACAATGACAACAGGATTTACAAATATTCTTCTCTGCAACTTTGCCTGCATCCCATACCCACTGTTTGCACACATCCATACACACATGTGTGTGTGAGGCAGCCTGCTCTGTGGAGCCGCACTGCACTGTGTGTCCACTGGGAGCAGGGCGGAATAGCTGCAGTGCAGCAGGAGACATTATGCACACACACATTGTTAGAGCACAGTGTTAGAGCACTTTCTGCTTCAAAGACACATGTCAGTCACAAAGCAGGACTCAGGTACAGGGCTCAGTGTTGGAGTCCTGCTGCAAGCTGAGAAGTGCTGAGGAGAGGAGACAAGGAACTGAAGAGCTGAGAGAACATGTGGTCTCATGTTAAAGAACATTCACTGGGCTGCATGCTCGTGAACAACATGACTACACCAATCCAGATTCTAAAACAATGTGTCATCAAAACAAAAGGATCTTATTCCACTTCAACCTTTTAGATGCTCCTGAACCAGCTTACACGTTCCACTTACCCTAAGATGTTCATCAGATTCACCAAGTGAAGTTAAAGAGGCTCTATTTAGCATGTTGGGGTTTCCACTCTCGTGTAGCTTGTTGTGCATGGACCTGCTCTGCCAGGCTCCCTCTCAGAGTCCACTCAAAGCTGCTTCTATTGGCTGGCTTCCCAACACATCTTACGTGATAGGCTAGGGGACGAGAAATTGTTGACAAATCTCATAGCGGTTGCCCAATCACAACAGACCCGACCGCCTAACCAATCAGAGCAGACTGGGCTCTGGTTTCAGACAGAGGGTGAAAAGAGAAAACGAAGAGCTGTTTGAACATTACAGCATGGAGACACCCAACATGCCACTATGACCCTGAAACGAGCAGAACGTGTTTGAACACAACAGCACATTGTGGATATGGAGCGTTGAGGAACTGCCCCAGGAGGCACTGCAACACAGAGCCATGGGGCACCTGGTCAGTGGTATTCACCGCAGAGGCCGAGTCATCGTCCTGATTGTTGTTGAGTAGACAGCACTGAGGATGCTTATCATACCGTCAGTCAGGGATCTCCTTCCCAGGGCTGTGCAGTGTGCTGTGGTGGCAGGGTGGTGGGTGGATACCATGACCGTGTGTAGTGCATAGTGTGTAGTGCGTAGTGCGTAGTGCGTAGTGTGTAGTGCGCAGTGTGTCGACTCGCAGGTCATGGTCCCTGCAGCTTCACAGATAAAGAGCTACAGTAGAGTACAGCCCCCTCTCTCCTCCTGTCTGCATCTGTCTGTTGACTTTCTGTCTCTACTGTCCATTGATATCTCTGTGAAGCTGTTTCCCACTGTGTTCTCTTAGTGTCTTTAGTAACTGCTGTCTGTCTCTGTCTCTGTCTCTGTCTCTCTGTCTCTGTGTCTCCGTCAGACGGCCCAAGGCGGCGGCCATCGCACCCTACTGTACGGACACGCTGTCCTGCTGAGACACTCCTACAGTGGGATGGTCAGTACACACACACACACACACACACACACACACACACACACACACACACACACACACACACACACACACACACACACACACACACACACACACACACACACACACACACACACACACACACACACACACTAAAGGCTCATTTGGAAACATAATTAAATATTCCAAGAGTAGTAGTGCCTCATGTAATATCCCCCTGCTCCTCTGTGCGGCAACATGTCCGATGGCTTTGAAGCATTGACATGTTACAGGTAGTTCTGTTATTAACAACAACATTGTCAGAGAAAATCATAAAAATCCAGTTATCAAATTGCTAGATCTAAGAATATTATAGATATAAAAAATGCATACTATTAATAGAAATGTATTGCAGAAACTGTTTAATTATTTGTAATGTATTCATTGTTTAAATATTCTTTTTAGAACAATACATGTTTCTCTGTTTTTGATCTGGATTAGCAGTAAGACCTGTTTTACTCGTTCCATGATCTCCTCAGACTCAAACTGCATATGAAGTAAACCATGTTAGTTCCGTGAAGAATCTTCAGAGGCGATACCGTTTCTTTCTGGGCTGAACATGTTCTAAATGTAACGGAACCTGTAACTATTGCCCGGGTAGGAGTAGATACTCACACAAAGAAACTCTCCAGACAAAATACATGTTGCAAATTCCCTGACGTAATTAGAAGACGATCTGCATTAGTGACCAGATGCATCGCAGTAACTAATGGTGTGTTTGTGTTCAGTACCTGTGCTGTCTGTCCACCTCGCGCTCATCCACCGATAAACTGGCTTTTGACGTTGGACTGCAGGAAGATACAACAGGTATGGCTTAGACACCGTTGGTGTTAACTTCTGTCTTAAAACGGCTCTAATCATTGTTTTGAATAAAGACGAAATGTAATGTTTCACTTGAAGTCATGCACTACCAAGACAACCCACTCCACATTGGTTCAGGAGCAATATTCCACTGTTACCAGATATCTGGGCGGAGGCATCCTCGTCTGTGTGACTGCCATTGTTCAACGTTTATGACAGGATTGTTTCACAAATCGATGGCCTCAACTTCATTTACAGATAATAAAAAAGCAACATCTTTGTCAAATAGCTGATGGATTCAGAGACAGCCTTTTGGTCAATGACTGTTTATCTCAATACAACTAAAGCCTGCTGAAACCTGATTGACCCTTTCTACTTGAACTGAAATCAGAAATGTAGCCTTCATATTCTGCAAACATGAACACGTCTGTTTCTGGAGGTCAGCTCCGAGCAGGCTTTGTGGAATGGCTTCAACTTGGTCCAGTTTGGGATTTCTGCGTCATTTCTGGAATGAAACTAAAGTCTTTGTTCCGTGTTATGATACTGTCAGGATGTTTCTGTCTGTGTCGTAATACTGACTCCTGGGGCTTCTCCACTGTTGTTTCCTCTTGTTAGCAAAGGCAGAACAACAAGCCACTGCAAAGCACACGGTGTGCCCTGCTTTTGTTCTTGACCTGCTTCTGTATAGATGGTGCACTTTATAAGCAAAACAGCTGCAAGACAAATGTTGGCTACCAAAGTGGTACAGGCTGAGCTGAGAGGTACCGAACAGGACCTAATGTTCCTCTCCGAGTCCCATGTCTGCCATGTTTTCTGATACTTTGCTTTGTGTGTATGTGTGTTTCCTACTATGTAGGCGAGGCATGCTGGTGGACCATCCATCCAGCATCCAAGCAGCGGTCAGAGGGGGAGAAGGTCAGAGTGGGGGATGATCTCATCCTGGTCAGCGTGTCCTCTGAAAGATATCTGGTAAGTAGCATCTGTTTAGAGAGGTGGATCAAATCTTACTTTCACTTTCTTTATATTTTCTTTGTTCTTTCCTTTGTTCCTTTTTAAGTAGCTTTACATTCCCTCCTTAATGCTGCGTTCACACAGGACGCAATGCGAATATTCGCTTCGCTCCTATCGCATCGCTCTAAACGCTTGAGTTTCACCGCAGCTGTCAGCTGTGTTTACTCGCATCATTCAAACAAGACGCGCTGGCTCGGGGGCTACAACAAAAATGAACATATTTTACCGTGATTAAATTGTAATACGCGTTTCTAAATGATGCCGACGTAACAACACACTGATACCGGTTAGTAATAACCATGAATTAATGCTTTGAGAAGTCTGCAGACAAGACGGCAGGCGAACAGCCTTTTACAATGCTTGTTTTCTGAATGAAGATCGGATTGACCAGGCTAAGCTAACGTTGTATCTGCTGTCAGTGAGAAATGGATTTAACTTCTGTTAGACAGCTATATGCCATACATGTTTGCATACATTCACAGTAAATATGTATTCAGTATGATAGCTGTCTAACAGAAGTTAAATCCATTTCTCACTTATTCTGACAATGTACTTAACCCCAAATAAAAGAACCCAATAAAAAGAGTTGTTAAATAATAGTGAAGTCACGTTGTAATAACAATAACTCATCTCTCTCGGTTTTTCTTTTTGAGCTTTGCTAAAAGCCACTGTGTCAAGTGTCCATCTTGGGTTGCCGTAAAGGGTTGTCCAATATGGCGGACCATCTCGCACATGCGCACTGCAGATCGGGCAGGGCCGCAGATCGGGGCTGCAGTCGAATAGTCAAAAAATCAGCTCCTAAGTTCTAACCCTATCGTCTATTCCTCGACCTCTGAGTGAAAGGTCACGGGGTTAAGGGATAGTGGATAGGAGAATTCAAAAGGACTTAGGAGAAGAGACTGCGGTACTTTAGAGAATCCGAATGCACTTTCACTATCCGACGTGTTTATGATGCGCCAGCGGACGTCATTGTGTGCGTCTGCTGCTGTGGGGAAACCATGGAAACCACAGTTTTCTTTACAGCGGACTACAACATGGATGTTCAATAAGAACGAGGGACTACTGTAAACTCATCTAGAGACTCTGCACCGTGCTCTGATGCTGCTGCTTTGCTTTATGAACGTGGACAACAGAGAAACATATTCTTCAGGACCAAAGTTGGAATTGAAATAAAAAAGGAAAGTGAAACTCATGCTCGTCACCCTCTCCCTCCGGTCCACATTAATACAAATGATCCCAATACGTATAATTGTATGAACTAAAGATCTTAAAATCAATACAGATGTATTTATTATAAACGTTAGTCCTTAACATCTATCACTGTGTATATCACCATTCAAACATCTTTTAAAAGTTGAACAAACTCCGCACAGCTCAGTAAAGACTGAAATGTTGACTTTATTTGATCATTTCAGTAAAAACTAACGTTCATATTTCTCTCTTTATTATAATACTGATGAACGTTCAAAACAAAGCACTTTGGCAACTTACCACCTATGTTTTAAAATGCTTAATAAGCACCGTAACTTTCATGATATCATTTCTCGGTCATAATCGGTTGTTTCCGTGAACGGCCGACTGTTGAGTGACGGCAAATGCTGCGGCTGCAAGGCATTGTGGGGCAGCATTTTCTCCTTTCTTTTCGGTGAGGGAGGTCCAGTAGTTCCTAAGCTAAAGGATGTCATAAAGGGGAAGTTTGAAACCTATCATTTAGAGCAGGCCTATTTAAATGGCGGCCCGCGGGCCAGATGCGGCCCAGAACCAACTCCCGAGTGGCCCAGCCTCCCGTAGCCAAATTCCTACACTAGTACAGACCATGAACGCAACACTCCGCGTTGCATAGAAACCACCAAACCACAACGCAGCACGTTTTTTGAAAGTGCATCTAGTGGTGCTAGTAACGGTGGTCATATGATAGCAACTCTAAAACATGTCCCTCTCAACTCTGAAGCGTAGACAGAGACAAATCGGTCATTGATCTTGTGGAGCAGATGCGTGCATTCCAAGTCAAGCTGGACATTTTCGCGACCGACTTGAGCACGGGTTGGATGCTGCATTTTCCGACGTTCCACAAACACATCACATCCCCGGCACAAATCACGGATGTGATGACAGATTTCATTGCGAGGTTGAAAGAGAACTTTGCCAGCCGATTGGATGGACTTGCTCTGCCCACAGAGGTGATGGGCTTTGCCAGAGACCCCTTCACTGTTGCAATAGAGGGGGGCGTATCAACCAGAGCAAAGGAAGTGGTCCCCTGCATCAACGAGGGTAAACTATTGACATGCAGCGCACTAACGGGCCAACGAATTTTTGGAGTGATGTCAAAAAACCAACCCGTATCACGGCAAGACGTGAACATGTGACGATTTACCATGCTGGGAGACGTGAAGATGTCACGATTTTGTCCCTTCAAACGTGACAGTTACATGGTATTGTTAACCCATGTTAGAAATGCTAGCAATTTTCTGAATCCCTGTTGTGGAAAAAACAGAAATCATGTTGAAATCTGGAAATGACCAACAATAAAGGTTGTCTTGAGATGATTGAATGAATTGGACAGCTTGATAGACTTTGCTGTCAGGAATAGTCAAAAACAATCCATCTGGAGTGCAATGTATTGTTGCCTGCAACTTACAAAATAAGTCTCTGCCCATTAGATTAATAGGACTTCCATCTGAAATAATGAAAGAGTGTTGGACATGTGACCCATCGATTGAAACATTAGTACTCTCTGAAACGGGCTCGGACATAGGAATGCCAGAAACACCCATTGTTGTAACAAAATCATTAGTTGCTTCACACACTTTCTCCTTCGTACGCACTGCTGATAATGTGGCTCCGCTGTCAATCAAAATATCTACAGCCGTACCACTAAAATCAAGGGGCATAATCGGATCTTCATTTTACTGGTTATTGGAAAGGCGAATTGTTGCTGCTTGAATGGGGAAATGCTGTGAATCTGATCCTATTTCTCCATGGTACCCCTATCTTCTATTAAATCCACTTTGCTGACCGTTTTGCCTCTGTTGTCTGTCATGGTGTGGGGGGCGGCAATAATGCGGGATGCCGGGGGGGCTGGGGGAGAGCAGGCAATGATTGTGTGTTCTGCAGAGCTCCCCATCTCTTTTCGCACTGCCCCGCCCAATGGTCCGTTGCACCGCAAACATGACATGGCATCAACTTTTTGGAATTGTTGTTCTGCTGCTGTCTGCTCTTGTTTTGATAACCCTGTGATGTTCCCTGATTTTGATACTGCTGTGTGCGGTTTTGTCCCTGAAACTGCTGGGAGTTATCCGCACTCTGATAAGCCTATGTATTTTGAGGCAATTGTTGCAGCAGCTGGGGGTCAGAAATATCTGGCTCCTATGCAGGGCACGCATTGTGGCTATCGTGAGTTTCCAGGTTTTAACTTGCCAGTCAGGAGTCGCCATCATGTAGGCTTGAGCTGTCTCTGGGATTAAGTTATGTAACAAGCTCTGTATGGCGAACAAATCATTGCCCTCCCTTTTAATGCCCGCATTATTATCCCACACTGTCATGAAACGCTGGATACATTCTGGGACAGTTTCTGCTGGGCTCTGTACGCAAGCCATCACTTCTGTGTGAGTCTTAGCGCATGCTCTAATAGCCAAAGCAGCGACGTTCTGAATCCATATGTTGCGCGTCTGTGTCAGAGGCCAATCGCCTGCGGGCGTACACTCGTAATTTAAACTCGTCTCTGCACGTGGGCCAATCTGCCTTGTATGTTAGGATTATCAGCTGTTTAACATCATGAACCAAACAGTTATAAACTGAGCAGACATTAGTCAACCACGACAGATACTCATCTGGGCTTTTAGTGGGACTGGGAGCGTGATTAATAATAATAATAATAATAAATTGGACTTATATAGCGCTTTTATAAAACCCAAAGACGCTTTACAATATGAGGGGGGGGGGTAGATAGACTGGGGCAGGTAGACAACAGACTAAGAAAAACAACAAAACAAAACACAGTGGCAGTCAGGAGGAGGTCGAAAATGAGTGGGGGGGGTGTTTAGATTAGTGACATCCATGACCTCAGCGGGTGTCCAAGGCTTAAAAACTGGAACCTCTCCTATCAGAATTTTCGGGGCGGTCACAGTTTCAGCAGAATTATTATTCTGAGATGTTTGCGTTCTCGTGATCATTTTACGCTGGACAGTGTTTGGAAAACTGCTGCTGTACGGCGTCAATGGGTAATCGTGTAAACTGAGTGGCGGAGGACGAGGAGAGGGGGTTCGTAACGGGCTGCCGTCTGAAGAATCCCCTTCACCCTCCGCTGCACTCTGCTCCTGCTGTCCCAAATCTAGTTTTCCATAATGTCCTGGCCGATATCTCAACCCATTTTCATTCATGATAGCTGCAGCTGTCATTAACAGATCATCATCGGAGTTTCTCGCAACAGGATTTGAGAGTTCTGTCGCGGGGATCATTTGTGTACAGAGAGCTACAGCCTGCTTTTCTTCCAGCAGCCCAGCGTCTGTTAAAATGGAAATGAGCTGAGAGGGGCTGGGAGACTTTCCTTGTCTTTTCAACCAATCTTACATCACTGACTTAGCAATGGCTGCAACATCCTTTCCGTGTCTTTCCTTAATTCTGGAGATGTTCTCTGATTTAACATCAAAAGCAGCCTCTAGGCTAAGCAAATGACAACTCGCCGCACATTTAGAAACCCTATCAATCAACGCTTTGAGCTCAATGGAGCCTCGCTCGGCGCCAACTGATTTTTCATTCTTTCGCTCATTATATCTCTTTTCTCTGCAATAGCCATCCAAGCTTTAACACATTCTTTCATGTATCCTATGTCCCAGGAGGAATTCGGATCATTTTCAACCAGTTTGAATGCCTGCCACAACACGCCCATGTCAAAAGTACCGGTTAACGGCCAATCAAATTGAATCTTCCCTTTCTGATTTTTCTGTTGTGAGTGTTCACAAAGTAACGAGGTAAACGGCATAACTTTAGACCAATCCAAGCTTCTTCCGACAATTCCAGACGGCATATTAGGGGAAAACATGTGTCTGTAATTGGATTTTTAGAAGGTGTCTTGGTGCGTGAATTCGTTTTCCTCTTACCAACTGAATTGTTTGTGGAGACAGTATTACCCATGTTTAACGGTTAGTACAATAAAATAAACACTGCAATTAGACAAACAAACATGAACTCGTAACAAACATCAGCGTTACAGCAAAGCTCCTCCAACTTAATTTAATCCGAATAGAGAGGTCTCAGAGGGGGTAGGGAAATATCTGTTTCATATGAGTGCCTTCTTACTCATATTGTACAAGTGCTAAGAACGGAATCTGTTGAAGAGCAATAACTAATTTATTCTCAATCAACAACCACTATGCCAATTTAGTGGTGCTTTTGCCCCCCCGATCCGGAGAGCATAGACTTTTTATTTATCCAGTACCCTTTCTTCTCCAACAACAGCCACATTTAACAACCCATCAGTTCATTACAACGATGAAACACAGCGCTATGTCACATTCTCGCTTACCACCCTTCCCATTAATGACCAATTAACCTATATTCTGATGTGTGCACCCCGGGCAGACACCCAGTTTCTCCAGCAAGTAGGAAACGCACGCACTTAGTTGTCTGCCGCAGTCTTGCCAGCAAAATAGTAGAAGACGGTCGCAGACAAAAATAAATGCTTTTAGACCGTTCTGTTTTTTTTTGTTTTTTTTAAAACAATCGGCAATGGTGTGAGGAAAATATATGTGACACTCTGTGCTTTTCCTCCTCTTCGCCTGCGGTGAAATCACACACACACACACACACACACACACACACACACTGCAGCAGCTGCAGGCAGATTCAAGGCGATGCCTGCTGTTGATTTAACCGGTTGACCGCTGAGACCTCCAGAATTCGGCGATTTGTTTCAATACAAATCTATCACATTGCTCCTAATGCAGAAGTCCACTTTACTGATACTCTCTTTAAAGTCTCTCCGAATATTTGCTGTGTGTAATTGTCTGGTAATTTAATTCCAAGAAACACACAGAGGAAATCAGTCAAAATCAGTCAAAATCTATATTCCTAGGTTATTATTACCCCCAAATATTCTTATTGTTTTTTACATGAGCTGTGTTTGCTCTGAAGGCACATGCCCCAGCAGCAATCACAGGGAAAATCGGCCAGGACGAAATCCCCTTAGACACTGATTCCCCAGGTTATCATTAAAACCCCCAAATGTAAAGAGTAGAGAAACCAAAGAAATGCAGCCGCTCAGTTTCACAGGTAATTTTTATGATACCGTCAATCACAGATTCTGGTAAGGCAATGTCCAAATATAGATTTGAAATTACACTTACCAGTTCTGAAGATCTTTTGGTATCCTGCTGACAATGCCAATTTGTGATGGAAACTTCTGTGGAACAATGCAGAGCCAAAGAAAGGATGGAAGCTGGAGCGGCTTTAGTCAAACACTGATATTTATTGAGAGTAGAATACGGCCGGAGAGATCACAGAGTATATCACATTTCCATGTGAGCCACCTAGCAAACTCTGAAGACAAAGAGTAAAATACATGATCTGTATATCCATAAAGGAGGGACCTAAAAACCCGCCCTTCCTACCTTAATCATTACCAGACATTGGAACAAATACCAGTTTGTATTACCAACTCACATGGTGCCAAACTTCTCCCCCACAGGAAGGCAGAGGACCTCTTGACCTGTGTCCTCCTCAAGTTACAGGCAGGAGCATATGCGATTTAACGAAAAGCATATCTTTGTAAATTAAACAGTTTCTCAGAAAAGCTGAGAACCTCTTGACACAAAGAGATCGGATTAAAATATTCTCTGACACAAAGGACAGACGAAAACAGCAGCGTGGAAGCGCTCCGGTCCCTCCGTGGTATCCCCGGGGTGAAAGCAGGCCTCTGCAACAGCAGAACCAGGACAGGTGGAAAGCAGGCCTCTGCAACAGCAGAACCAGGACAGGTGGAAAGCAGGCCTCTGCAACAGCAGAACCAGGACAGGTGGAAAGCAGGCCCCAGCCGTGGTAAAATCCTCCTGCGTACAGCAGCACACGCCCGGTGGAAGCAGGCCAAGCCCAAAGCGTGGATCCACTCCGTCTCTCCGTGACGACTCCGGGGTAAAAAACCTCTCCAGTACAGCCGTATTCTACAGGTGGGAGCAGGCCTCCGTAGATCGCAGATTGCAGGCAGCAACAAGTGGAGCCGCTCCGTCTCTTCGCTCCATCTCCGGAGGAAAAACACCTCGGTACAGCCGTACTCGACAGGTGGAAGTAGGCCTCCGTAGATCGCAGACAACTAAAACTACTATTTGTATAAGCAGGGATGGCTAAAAGTGTGTAAGCAGGAGAGCTAGATGCTAACAGATGCCAGATGCTAACAGGTAGTGTGAGCCTGTAGAAAGTCACTTATCACACAAACACCATCACCAAAACAGCTCGACAGCGGCTCTTCTACCTCTGCAGGCTTTGGAGGTTCAACATGGACTCCAGGATACTCTGCAACTTCTGCAGGTGCACCATAGAGAGCATCCTGACCTTCTACAGGTGCTCCATACAGTAGAGAGGATCCTGACCATCTACAGGTGCTCCATAGAGAGGATCCTGACCTTCAGGTGATCCATAGAGAGGATCCTGACCTTCAGGTGCTCCATAGAGAGGATCCTGACCTTCAGGTGATCCATAGAGAGGATCCTGACCTTCAGGTGATCCATAGAGAGGATCCTGACCTTCTACAGGTGCTCCATAGAGAGGATCCTGACCTTCTACAGGTGCTCCATAGAGAGGATCCTGACCTTCAGGTGCTCCATAGAGAGGATCCTGACCTTCTACAGGTGCACCATAGAGAGCATCCTGACCTTCTACAGGTGCTCCACAGAGAGGATCCTGACCTTCTACAGGTGCTCCATAGAGAGGATCCTGACCTTCTACAGGTGCTCCATAGAGAGCATCCTGACCTTCTACAGGTGCTCCATAGAGAGGATCCTGACCTTCAGGTGCTCCATAGAGAGGATCCTGACCTTCTACAGGTGCACCATAGAGAGCATCCTGACCTTCTACAGGTGCTCCATAGAGAGGATCCTGACCTTCTACAGGTGCTCCATAGAGAGGATCCTGACCTTCTACAGGTGCACCATAGAGAGCATCCTGACCTTCTGCAGGTGCTCCATAGAGAGGATCCTGACCTTCTACAGGTGCTTCATAGAGGGGATCCTGACCTTCTACAGGTGCTCCATAGAGAGGATCCTGACCTTCAGGTGCTCCATAGAGAGGATCCTGACCTTCTACAGGTGCACCATAGAGAGCATCCTGACCTTCTACAGGTGCTCCACAGAGAGGATCCTGACCTTCTACAGGTGCTTCATAGAGAGGATCCTGACCTTCTACAGGTGCTCCATAGAGAGCATCCTGACCTTCTACAGGTGCTCCATAGAGAGGATCCTGACCTTCAGGTGCTCCATAGAGAGGATCCTGACCTTCTACAGGTGCACCATAGAGAGCATCCTGACCTTCTACAGGTGCTCCACAGAGAGGATCCTGACCTTCTACAGGTGCTTCATAGAGAGGATCCTGACCTTCTACAGGTGCACCATAGAGAGCATCCTGACCTTCTGCAGGTGCTCCATAGAGAGGATCCTGACCTTCTACAGGTGCTTCATAGAGAGGATCCTGACCGTCTACAGGTGCTCCATAGAGAGGATCCTGACCTTCAGGTGCTCCATAGAGAGGATCCTGACCTTCAGGTGCTCCATAGAGAGGATCCTGACCTTCAGGTGATCCATAGAGAGGATCCTGACCTTCTACAGGTGCTCCATAGAGAGGATCCTGACCTTCTACAGGTGCTCCATAGAGAGGATCCTGACCTTCTACAGGTGCTCCATAGAGAGGATCCTGACCTTCTACAGGTGCTCCATAGAGAGGATCCTGACCTTCTACAGGTGCTCCATAGAGAGGATCCTGACCTTTACAGGTGCTCCATAGAGAGGATCCTGACCTACTACAGGTGCTCCATAGAGAGGATCCTGACCTTCTACAGGTGCTCCATAGAGAGGATCCTGACCTTCTACAGGTGCTCCATAGAGAGGATCCTGACCTTCTACAGGTGCTCCATAGAGAGGATCCTGACCTTCTACAGGTGCTCCATAGAGAGGATCCTGACCTTCTACAGGTGCTCCATAGAGAGGATCCTGACCTTCTACAGGTGCTCCATAGAGAGGATCCTGACCTTCTACAGGTGCTCCATAGAGAGCATCCTGACCTTCAGGTGCACCATAGAGAGGATCCTCACTGGCTGCATCACGGCCTGGTACGGCAGCTGCACCGCCCTCAATCGTAAGGCTTTACAGAGGGTGGTGAAACTGCACAGCACATCACCAGGACGGAGCTGCCCTCCATGGAGGACCTCTACTCCCAGCGGCTCAGGAAGAAATCCCTCAGGATTACAAAAGACCCCCATCCCCCCCAGCCACAAACTGTTCAGTCTGCTGCCGTCTGGCAGGCGGTACCGCAGCATCAGGACTAAACCCACCAGACTCAGGGACAGTTTCATCCCACAGGCCATACGACTGTTACACACCGGAACTTTTGAAAGAACATGCATAACATTCATTTGTTTGCAACTCATATATCAATATTCCAATTATTGTAGATAGATATTCTGCACTGTTTCTATTATATTCTGTTTCTATTGTATTCTATTTTATTTACTTGTACTATCTTATCTGTGTTATTGTGTTGCACTGTTGGAGGAGCCTGTGACCTAAGATTTTCATTGTCATAAATACACTGTAGCTATGCACACATGACAATGAAAGCCTTGAAACTTGAAATGATGTTATATCACCATCTAAAGTTGTAGACATACTCATAAGACGAGGCATATGTGTGTGTATTTCTGTCTGATGGGTCAGTAAATGATTTATTGTATTTGTCTCCTGTGTGTTTCTCCCTGCAGCACCTGTCCTACGGTAACGGCAGCCTCCATGTAGACGCAGCGTTCCAGCAGACATTATGGAGTGTGGCTCCCATCTGTTCTGGCAGTGAAGTAGCACAAGGTACAGCCTATGTCTACTCGTTTTCTCTTTCTTTCTTGCTTGCTGATTGTTTTAATCTTTTATCTTAGCTTCCTGCTTTTGTACATTATTTGTTATCACTTTTAACAGATGTCCATGTGTAGTTTCATTTACATTTCTCAACACATATGCAAATGTAATATTATTTCACAGACAACAGTTGATACAGTGGTTTTTACATGAACACAGTAAGCAGTAGGCTATGTCATTTCCTCATTTCCTATCCTCATTTCTGGAGCTGTGTCTCCACTATTGAAAATGTATTCTCTAGATTTGCAGACTCGAGCAGCATCTTGATTTTCTTTTATGCAATTGTTAGACAATAGTGTCTACATCCCACTAGAATCAAGCGTTTTGAGTCTGGGTTAGGTTGTTTAAGTCTATGCAACTTTCCTGGGTTGCTGCCAGGGTAGGATTTTCACCGGCGGCCATGACGGCCATGTCGTCATTGCCCCTCAGTTTGGCCGTGAAGCCCCGAAAATAATTGTACGTCCTACGGCCACAGACCCGGTTCTACGGGGGTGCATAAGGGTGACCTGTGCCGCTGTGCGTTCGTCATCTGCAAGGTGCTTCCAAAGCAGTCAGTGATGGACATCAGAACATGGTTAAAACAACCAGCCCTTATCGCCAGCATCTACTGCAGGTAATAACAGTTCAGATGATGGGGACATTACGTTATCCACGGCCACTGTCGTGGACACATCCTCCCGCCCGACTCGTCGGCTTTGCCCACGGAGGCAGAGCAGCCACAGCCGTCTTCGTTGCCCCAAAGAACGCCACCCCTCGGCGGCCCGCAAGTGCCAGAGGACCTCGGCAAAACAGAGCCTGCCCAGGTATATTTGAAAAAGTACCCAACTCGCCTGTACAGTGGGGTAAGGCGCTCATTTTGCAGCTCATGGTTTCAAAACAGAGATTGGCTGGAATATTCATGTGAAAAAGATGCCATCTTCTGCTATGCATGAAGACATTTCGGTCTTAAAAGGGGAGTGATTTGTAAAATATCCATAAAGAAATAGTAAATCTGTTTCCAGCTCTGTTTCATATTGGTGTTGAGATGTATCCATAGATCTCTTCATTTTGCTCTCAAAGTGCACCAGATTGTGGCTGATATAGCCGGTGTCATGTGGGTCACAGGTGACTTTGTTGTCATTGGTACTCGAGCTGCGCATGCGCGCGATGGACATATCCAGTGCGAAAGCACCGCCTCTGGCGGTCATCCCGGACTCATAGAACCGTAGTTACAGCCATAACTATCGTTTCACCGCGGCTGTCAGCTGTTTACTCATTCAAACAGGACGTGCTGGATAGGGGGCATATATCCATGCTGTGGTGGAAACCAACTACGACCAAATTAACCTATTTTACCGTGATTTAATTGTAATAAGCATTTCAAAATGATGCCGAAGTAACTAAATACTGATAACGGTTACGGCCCGTCCACACAGCGGCGTGCGTTGACGCTTGGCGGTGGGCGTGTCTGAAGCTTGGGGATTTTTTGCGACCAACGCGACCAACAACCAATCACATGAATCTCCCGCCCCCGACATACAAAGCAATAGCAATGTTAAAACAAAGTAAACTGGATATAAAATCCCCAAACAGGCGAAAACCTACCAGTTTCACCCACTGTCTCTGCCCCCTCCCTCCATGCCTCGCTCCTCCGGTTTGTATCCCGGTAGATGAAAGAGACTGATCATACAGCACCGGGTGATTCACTACCGCTATAATGAATTTTCCCTAAAAATTTTTGAATATGAGGAAATGACCTGCGTAGTTTCTCCCAGCATACACGCGGTTTGATTGGCTAGTGCTTGTACTGGCAGATTTGCATAAACGGGATTTCATTGGCTGATGCCTCCGTCGAGGCGTCATAAGTTGAACATTGCTCAACTTTTGAAGCCAGCGACGCCAGCAACGCTCCCCAAAATGCAGTTCGGCTAAAAGTGACGTCACCCCATTCAAAGTGAATGGGCAGAAGCGTTGGAAGCTTCAATGCACGCCGCTGTGTGGACGGGCCGTTAGTAAAAACCATGCTTTGACAAGTGTGCAGACAAGACGGCAGGCGAAAAACTTTTAAAATGTGTGTTCTCTGAATGGAGCGATCTCCATTCGATCATATCAGGCTAAACTAACCTGTATCTGCTCCGTCCAAACTCACAACAACGTCCGAAAGACAGAATTAAAACATCGATTGTATTCGCCATGACACAGACCGTCTGTGGTTTGTACATGTTTAACTTTTGTCTAGTTTCTGAACAGATATGAGGAGCTGTGAGGAGTTGATTCGAGACACACACACACACACACACACACACACACACACACACACACACACACACACTTTTGCATTTCAAAGTACACTGCTGAATGATGTATGTGCAGAGTTCGACCCTTGAAGGCTGTTTCTTCTGCTCTGAAATGGAATATATTTGTTTTATATTAATAGAATTTTTGATTTTTTGATTTGATTTTTGATTTGTGAATGGGATAAGTAGTAGATGGAAAACATACCAAACACTAATTATTCAAAGTAGAGTATTTAATTTTATATACGGTAATACTAAGGAGGCATAAGCCTATATGATGTTATAATGTTTGACATTATTGATATTACAAAAGTGATTTGTTTTCCATGTCATCCGTGTGTTTTTCTTATCAGAAAGTGAAGTTATTTATTTGTAAGCTCCAAATCCAAATCTTTCCCTCAATGGCCTTTGTGCCCTGGCATGTGGCCTTTGCGCCCTGAAAACATGTGTGACACAAATGGCCTTGCCCCTAAAATGACGAATATCCAAGCCTTTCGTGTAAGCCACTATCACCCCTAAATGCTCAGAATGACATGCTTTGAAGACACAGGTGTTCATTTACAGTAGGCAGCTCTGCTGGTCTTTACTTATATCTGAACAGATGGGTTGCATGATTAGCCTAGTCATGGTTCCTTCTACTCGGCCCTATTCTTCTTTTTGGGGTTTCACTTTCCTGCAGTGTGTTCTATAGGTTTTTGTGCATATGCATGGTCTGCAAAGGCTAACATCTCAAAGTTCCGTCCAGAAGAAGTTTTCTTCTTCTCATGTCAGCAGTCATTTTCATCAGAATGCTCAAAATAGTTCCTACATTCCTAGGCAAGGCGTGGGTGTTTAATGATTTAGTTATTGGAGCTGTCCTCTCCCCTCTATTTCTCCAATGTCATCCTTTTCCCCCTCCTTCCTGCCCTGTTTCCTGCAGGGTTTTTGATAGGAGGGGACGTCCTGCGCCTGCTTCACGGTCACATGGACGAGTGTCTAACTGTTCCGTCTGGGGAACATGGGGACGAGCAGAGGAGGTAATGTGCACTGATCATTCTTAACGTAATGTATTTGCTTTTTCTTTCACATGTCGCAAGGGGAAGTGTAAATGTCTTGTTTAATTGCTGTCATTCAGTTATACACATTGCTACCGCAGTAACAACACGTGTCTTATAAGATGCATTTACAATTCCAAATGGGATTTGTTTGCCAAATAGGGAAACTATTGACAGACTACTTTCGCAAAGCGTAATATCTGTAAACCTGAATAATACCTCACAGTAATAGTCAGTCCATGTTATACCTACAGTGAGTATATGTGTTCCGCTGTACAGTATACACTAAGGTTATCAAAAGTGCAATACTTTCTACCAGATACATTACAAATAAAATAAACAAACATTTATTCTTCGCGGGTCCACAATACCAAAAACATAAACTCAAAAGGAGGCAATGGAGCTGTGAGGACATTTTTAACCAATACTATATTGCCATTCAAACATATGTTTGTATCTCTTCCAGTTCTAAAGTGATGTCTTCCACCTGTTCCTCTGCTTCAGTTTGGCTCTTCACCCTCGCGTATCAAACCTGAGTCATACAGTATTCTGTTTCCACCTTAATGAAAGGATCATAGCCTGCGGGGAAAGAAGATCCCGAGCTCTCTGCCGTGACTGACACAGAGGAGTGTTAATAATGTTACTGTAGTTTTAAGATAGTTTTAAGCAATGTTGTTAAACAGTGCCGCTGAGAGAGACTGTCTGCTGAGGGTTATGCTGAGTCATCCAGGTGGTACATTATCTACATGTACTACGTTGCATTGTCTTGTAGAATGTACACTATCATGGGTGGAGAGGATGTTTGAAGGTGTGCTTGTTTAATCCCCCCCCAGGACAGTGCACTATGAGGGGGGAGCAGTGTCCACTCATGCCAGATCCCTGTGGAGGCTGGAGACACTGCGGGTGGTGTAAGTACAACATGCATCACACACATGTACACATACACACAAGCAGTCACGATCACTACTCACAGTTCTGTTTGTGTTTTATGTGTGTACATCTCTCATGTGCTCTCACCTCGTTGTCCTCGGTCCAGCTGCTGCTGGGGCTTCCTCACGGGGTTCACAATGAAGCATTCATTAGTAATGCTTTGTGTGAGGGAAACCTCTGCAGCGATGGAGGGTCAGGACTCAGAGAGACACGAGGAGAGCTGGAGCTTTGATGTCAAACACTGGTGTTTATTACAAGTATCGGCCGGAGAATTCACATCACAAGTCACACAGCCGAGGTTCTGACTGCACGGTGGGTTGCCACATCATCTGCCCAGCCTCTCTCTCTCTTGATAGACCTTTTCACTAGTTTACAGAGAGTTAATCAACAGCTGGGAACACTGGAGATATCCCCAACATCTGGAGACACTGAATCACCTGACTCTTAGGCTTTGTGACCGAGAGCTGACCGGTCCTAAACTGAGAATAAGTGCAGCAGCACATTCTTTAAAGGAGATAACAGAGTCAGGGCTGGTTATTAACGTCAATAGGCAATACGGTTACATATCTTAGGCGTAAGGAAGAGTTATCCTCTGCCACACAAGTATCATGCTACATGAAGCTCTGTTGCTTGGATATCACTAGATCAGCGTAATATAAAAGTACATAACGATTGATGTGTAACTTAGCATCATTACTATCTAGCCGCTAGCTGCTAACTGCCGCGGCCGCCTGGTTAATATCAAATCCATCATAACAAATCAAGTACCATGCTGTCATGAACGTGCGGTGCTGTTATGTGTACGCAAATTGACGTGCTTAATGTGAACGAGCCTTTTGGGGGGCGTGGTTAAAGTTGCGCATGCGCTATGAGCGCACATACGGGTAATCTGTGACGTTTCACTCTCTCAAAAGTTGGGCCATTTTATCTTCATGCGCCAATGAGCAGCTCTCATAGGAATGAATGAGGCCCCGCCTCCCACGCTGTATCCAGTTCTTATTATACATCCATGGTCCGACTTCAGGCGAGCTTTTTGAGACCTCCCCCGGCTGCGATCGGCTATTCTCGTCTACTTTCGAGGTGAGCCGCAGCTCGTCTCAAACAAGCCTGATGTCTGGCAGCAGCTCTGTCCCCGTTGTTTCCACACACACCCCCGCCTCTGTTCGTACACATTTACTGACATATACATTTGTATCATCTGTTGTAGACCCACATACATTAAATAAAATAAGAACTCATTGTCAAAAAAGATAAACGCCATTCTTAAAATGTAAAACGAAAAAAGCGATCATGAAAATGTTTCCAATAAATGAATAAAATAATTTTTGACCACGTTGTTTTTCAGATATATCACATGTTTGTAACTAAATGAAACGTTAATTGAAACAAAGCACTTAAAACTGAGGAGTGACTCCCGTGAGGTTCATGTGTTTTCTTCACTCCGCTGGGAAACTGCTCTCATGTCAAGAAGCATGAGATCAGTGCATGCGTTGAATCGTCCAATCAGTGAGCGATACACAGTAAGGGGGCGGGGCGAGTGTCTGAGGATTTCATCGGAAGATGATCTTGTGGTTCCTCCATTATCGCTCCTCCATTATTGCTCCTCGGTCCTCCGGCAGAAATAAGCGCCATGGGACGGTACTCAAGATGGCGCAGACAAATCAACTTCCGGTGAGACCGAGAACGAGGAGCGAGGAAATGAAAATAGTCGATCTGAGACGCAGGCTGCAGTCGAATAGTCCATTTAGCTTAGGAACCTTCCTAACCGAGTGAAATGACCCGGAAGTCCCTCAGTGGCAGCCATGATAAGTGCCGTGCGAATTCTCTACATCAGTGGTTCCCAAACTGTTTGTGCCCGAGGCACCAAAGGACAACTACACATCTCAAGGCTCACCTATTGTGCAAAATAGCCCTTATAACACGTGTTATCACTCATATCATGTAAAATATCTGTACATGTGCATCATTATTTACTAATGCCAAATAAAATGTGACAAAGACAACTATATTATTCATGAAATATTTATTAATGAAGTATTTCAGAAATGCATTTGAAACTTTATCAAATTAGGCTTCATCAAAGCAGCAACACACTCGTTTAACCCAGACAGGTCACTACATCATTACAAACGAGGCAAAGGAAACTCAGCAGAGAGAACTGTCGATGCAAGGAAGCTACAGTCCGTGGTCCTGAACTACACATGATAAATGTAACATTCAGCAATCAGCATTGAAACATGTGCTATTGTAAATATTTTTGCCGACTTACAAATGAGTGAGATACATGTGCCTGTCGGGGCGCGCAGATCTCTTTAATCCGTGGTGGCACTGAGGAGTGGGCCACTCGCAAGTCCTGCTCAACAGAGAGCCGTGACCTCCTGCTGTTCTTCATGTAAACCAGAGGAGAGAACGCCAACTCACTCCGGCAGGTCGTGGGGACAACGAAGAAGTTGCTCAATCGCGTGGTGGGAGATGCTTGGGTACTCCGATGCAGAAGCCAACCAAAACTGATCCAGTGGGAGCTCACTACATTTGAGTTTCAGTGTGCGGTCCACACGGAGCTCTGCGCACTCCTCTCTCTCTTTCATAGTGAGCTTTTCTGTTGAGGATTCCTGGTGGAACGGGTCTGGGATCCAGCCATAGTCCTCGATGTCAGCCACACGTGGAAAATAGCGCTCAAACCTCTCTTTTAAGGTCTGAATGTGTTCGGCATATACAGCGCGCTCCCTAGCTGCCTGCGGCGCAGCTGATGCCAGCGGGAACATGTCCATGGAGCCCTGTTCCAAAGCCTCGCGCCACAGGAGAAGTTTGCCCATAAACCCCCGAATGTTGTCTGTGGATGATGCAATGTTTTCAGTCCTGCCCTGAAGCTCGGCGTTTAACTTGTTGAGATGCCCACATATGTCTGCGAGGTGAGCCAGCCTGGCGCACCACCTCTCATCCACGAGCGTGTCGTTATGTGGGACAGCGTGTTCACTTTAAAACTCCAACAGCTCTTCCCGAAGCTCATAAAGACGGGATAGGACTTTCCCCCGTGACAGCCAACGTACCTCTGTGTGGAGGGTCAGGCTTTGGTGGTCGGCTCCCATCTCGGCGCACAGTCGGGAGAACAGGCGATATTTCACGGGCCTTGATTTGAAGTAATTCACCATCTGCACAGCCTGACCCAGCAGCTCAGTGGACTCCGGGGGCATGGTGTTGGCAACCAATGCCTCTCGATGCAACACGCAGTGGTTTGTCACCATATGTGGGTTTTGTGCTCTCACCTTAGCAATACATCCTTTCACTCTCCCCGTCATGCTTGCCGCACCACCTGTGCAAAGACTGACACACATATTCCAGGTCAGACTGTTCACTTTTAAATAGTTATTAGTTACCCTGAATATTTCTTCTCCCGTAGTATGGCTTTCCATTTCTTTGCAGAAGAGAAACGTCTCTTTGATCGAGTCAGCATCAACATATCTGACGTTTGCAGAAGTTGGGCAGCCCCACTTATGTCCGTAGATTCGTCTATTTGTAGGGAAGATCTGCCGCTCGCCTGCAGTTTCTCTGTCAAATGTTGCTCAATGTCTTCTGACATGTCGTCCAGTCTTCTTTTGATTGTATTATCAGACGACGGCACTTTGGATAGCTCATTTGCGGCATCTGGACCCAGCATGACACCTGCAATTTGTTTGCAAGCGGGGAGAATGAGTGTCTCTGCTATTGTGTGAGGTTTCTTCTGCTTTGCAATGAGCTCCGCTAGCATGTAACTGGCCTCCATTGCCTTTTCAGGCACTTTCACACAATCCAACACACAGTCTTGCTGCCTCTGGTTCAGCTCCCGCGCTCTTTTGAAGTAGGCCAAGTTTCTCTGAACATGGAAGAGGTGTTTGGTTTCCAAGTGCCTCTTCAGCTTGCTTGGAACCATGTTCGCATTAGCTAGCTTCTCCCGACAGATGACGCACTCGGGCTGAGGATTGTTGACACCCCCGGTCCAACTGAAGCCGTAAGACAGGTAACTTTCATGATACTGTCCGCTGACCTCTTTCCTTTCGGTGGTGGGTTGTCGGCAGTCTCTGCTCTGGTGGTTGGTGGTTTTCTCGGCACAAGAAAGCGCTCCATTTTCCCTCTTCCGTGTTTCTCTGTTTTAATGTTGTCCTTCAGCCGTTGATGCGTCACGGTCTTATAATTCCCACCTGTGCAACTGCGTTAACAGCGAAATATGGCGTTCTGTGAGGATTTTTTTTAAATAATAGTTTTTAGGTATAGACTTTGCCTCTGTATTATGAAATGAGTGCATACAAAGTGCTGATATAGTAAATTAAAAAGCAATTATGTTTGTGTAGTTGTATATTGCAATAATACAGTATGGTTGTCACAAAATCCCACGGCACACCCGGACTTGCCCCAGTGTGCCGCGGCACACCGTTTGGGAACCACTGGTATAATAGATAGGAAAGAAGGTTTCAAACTTCCTTTATAGCCTCCTTTAGCTTAGGAACCACAGGACCTCCCTCACCGAAAGGAGAGGAGAACATGCTGCCCCACAATGCATTGCAGCCGCAGCATTTGCCGTGACACAACAGTCGGCCGTTCACGGACACAACCGATTATGACGGAGAAATTATATCATGAAAGTTACGTGTTAAGTGCTTTGTTTTGAACGTTCATCAGTATTATAATCAAAGAGAGAAATATGAACGTTATAGTTTTTACTGAAATGATCAAATAAAGTCAACATTTCAGTCTTTACTGAGCTGTGTGGAGTTTGTTCAACTTTTAAAAGATGTTTGAATGGTGATATTCATGAGTTCACAGAAGTCCCTCGTTCTTATTGAACATCCATGTTGTAGTCTGCTGTATAGAAAACTGTGGTTTCCATGGTTTCCCCACAGCAGCAGACGCACATTCAGGACATCATAAACACGTCGGATAGTGAAAGTGCATTCAGATTCTCTAAAGTACCGCAGTTTCTTCTCCTAAGTCCTTTTGAATTCTCCTATCCACTATCCCTTAACCCCGTGACGTTTCACTCAGAGGTCGAGGAATAGGAGATAGGGTTAGACGATAGGAGCTGATTTTTGGACTATTCGACTGCAGCTATAGCCTCTCTGACCGGTCTTTTTTCTTCTTCGTGTGTGATTATTTGACAGATAAGAACCACACAACTGCATTAGCGGCTGCTGTCGCCCTCTGTCGGCCGTCAGCGCAACTTAAATGATAATGTTAAACAATTGTTTTTAAAAGGGCCGGCCGTCAACGGCCCTTGACAACTGGCCGTTCTGTGGTTTTCCAGATTCTACAGATGGCCAGTCCGCCCATGGACATGACGTTAACATTAATAATGGGTCTGTTCCATCCAAGTGTTCCGTTCAGCGCTGACACATATCGAGCATGGAGAATCTCAGGGCTTTGAAATAGCCAAACAACATTTCTTCCAGTCATAATTAATGATATGAATTTAATCTGCTAGTAAATAAAGCAAGTCACAATCACAAAAACTCAGAAGTAAACAAACTATAGATCGTTTTTGACACATGGCAGACACATATCTGTACATATCTTAAAGAGCTGAAGTCTGGCAGCTTTGCTGCTTCTAGACTGCACAGCACTGTGTGCTGGAGTTAATGAGCATTAGCCTCCAGGCTTCTCATTTAGCTTCTGCAACATATTCTTCATTCATCCATACAGTACAATATTTAAAACTGAAATAGTTATCTTTTGCCACATGGGAGAAATAAAACTGTAAAGAAAAAAAAGCCCGAGATTATGGAATTAAACCAATAAATAAAAGCAAGGATAATTGTGTGTTATTGGTGAGTAAATAACAGAGTGTTATTTTGAAAAGAATAACAAATTAGAAGGAAAAAAATATTTAAAAATACAGATTTCAGTATCCTGAGGCTCTGAGCCCCGTTTATTTTCCTCACAGACGACAACAAAAGTCCGAAATTATACGATTTAAAATAAAAGCAATAACTGTGGCTTGATATTGAGTAAGAACATGTTTTTATGAACCACACAGCTTCCACGACCCGACCGGAGAAAAAGACGTGCTGCAGCCTGCAGGCACGAAACACGTTACCAGTAGAAATACATTGCTTTTAAAATCGTGCTGTGCAACACGAAAAAAAGGGGCAAATCGTGTTGGTAAACACGAATCAATAGATTAAAAATCGTGTTGGTGAACACGAAATACCGTGAGACTGGGTTGGATCTGCTCCATTCTGTTATCAGCTAGCTGCATTGCTAACTGTCTCAGCTGCTAGAAGCAGGCAGGGTGGAAGCAGAGTCTCTCGGCTGTCAGATGATAACAATTTACTGAATATTTGTGGCAATAACTAAAGGTCAGTCTGAGCTCTACTCTGTCAGACGGCCTCTTAATATGTGCCCTCTTCCTGCCCTCCTCTTAGCCCTGCCATGATGCCGTGAGTGTTCTGAATTGCTGCCAGTTTTTCTGGCTCCATTTCTGGCATACCACCTGCGCTCCCCATCAGCACCTCTATAGTGACCGGCATCACGCTTAGCATGGAATCTGCCATGTCCACAGACATCACTATAGGGCTATATAGAGGACAATGATAAGATCATCCCATTCTGAAAACAAACAAACAAACAAATGAAACACACACAAAAACAACAATGCAGATAATCAGATGAGAAGTCAGTCCTCTTGCTATTGTGCGGTATATTTTGCAATATCTTTGCAAGGGAATTAGGGAATTCATGTATGACTTTGACTGTAAGCACCTCTGCAGCCATGCAGAGGGCATGCATCCAGTGACCTTGAGAACGGGTAGGTGTTTAGCATATGAACAGAGCAGAGTTGTTTTTGATCATTGTCATGTATCCATGTTTATAAGTGCAGCCTCAGTGAAACTTACTTGAGTGCAGAGGTTTTCTACGTCATTTTGTAAATCACCCACTTTTCCCTTGACCTAGGTTATTCATGATTTGTAATGTCTGTTCGTCGCTCATTTAACTTTCACCTGTGTGTAGGAACTGTAGTAGGTAACATGGAGAGACCAACACAAAGCTGGGAGGTATATCGTAAACCCAACAGCGTGTCAGCCATTTGGATTTATATGATATCTAATTCTACGTTTAGTATTTACATCTCTGGCGCTTCTGTCCAGGTGGAGTGGGAGTCACATCCGCTGGGGTCAGCCGTTCAGACTGAGACACGTGACCACGGGGAAGTATCTGAGTCTGATAGAAGACAAATCCCTGCTGCTGATGGACAAAGAGAAAGCTGATGTCAAGTCTACAGCCTTCTGCTTAAGGTCCTCCAAGGTACAGTCGTCATTCACAGCACTGTCATGGCCGTAATGTTCCCTTACATCTTAAAGCCATCATTACACACTCCCCTGTTCACCATGGCCTGTGACCGCTAACCATCACACTCCCCCTGCTATTGATTCATTTATACTTTATTATTTTCCCTACTTGTTGTGTCTGTCCTTAAACCATGTAAAGTGGCCTTGGGTCCCGAAAGGCGCTATAAAAATGTAATCTATTAATATTATTAGTAGTTTAGTCGAGGTCAAGTGCAACCAAGCCTGATTTGGAATGTTGAATAGTAAGAAGGATACATTAAAGCAACCCTATGCCTCTTATTTAAGTTGTATTTCATATGAATTGCTATATACATTTCCCCCTCTCTATTTCACTCCTACAGGAAAAGCTGGACCCAGGAGTGAAGAAGGAGGTGGATGGGATGGGTGCTCCTGACATTAAATATGGCGACTCTGTGTGTTACATCCAACATGTCGACACCAGCCTGTGGCTCACATACCAGACTGTTGATGCCAAGTGTGCACGCATGGGGGGTGTACAGAGAAAGGTGCTTGTTGCATGCAACTATACTGCAGGTTTTAATGAAGGTTTTAACAATAGTCTTACAGTATCTTTTCTCATTTCTTTTAAGTATACTATAATTGGATACATTCAGTGTGATAATTAAAGTTGAGGTGAGAGCGTCCTCTTGTTTCAGGCCATCATGCACCATGAGGGCCACATGGACGACGGGCTGACGCTGTCACGGTCTCAATACGAGGAGAGTCGCTCTGCCAGAGTCATCCGCAGCACTGTGTTCCTGTTCAACCTCTTCATCAGGTGATGACCCCGCACACACACACACACACACACACACACACACACACACACACACACACACACACACACACACACACACACACACACACACACACACACACACACACACACACACACACACACACACACACGAAGCACAAAAGCACGATGATTGTTAATGCCCTGAAACTTAAGCTTAAATATATTTAATGTTGGCCTCGGTTGACCTGAATATATTTGTTCTTACTGCTTTTCAGGGCTTCCATATAATCAGACATGTACATGTAAACATTCAACTTAATGCAGTAAAATGCCATGATGCTGAGACAAAACATTTTCTACTTCCTACGTATTTTCTACCATATCGTACTTCACATTGCAAAGTGAGAAAATGGTCACAACAAAGATTCCTTTCTTAAAGACGACTCATGTGGAGAAGAAGCCAGAGATAACGCATCAGTCAGCAGACCTCCCTTACAGAGCCCGACAGCCTCCCAACAGCTGTCACTAGTCTTCTCCAACCGTCAGCTTCAAAAAGAAGGTGCGATACCGTTCCGATAAATATCAATAATTTCGAACATCACGGGGAAATTCCTTTTGACCTTTGACTCATTTTGAGGTTTTGGGGGGAGCCGGAAGTGACGTCAATGCGGGAACGCTTCACTGTGCGGCGAGAGAGCCAAACACGGACAACGTGTGTTGTCATGCGTAGAAATGGTGAATTACTGAGATTAGGCTCGTTAATAACGTTTTAATGAAGTTGACTACAGTATATTCATATTTGTCAGTGCTTTCATGTCAATTCAGTGACATAAACATAAATGATCGTGGTGAAGATGATGATTACATTAGGATTACAAATCGGGAGTGAGAGCTGCTGAACTTCCTCCCGTCGGATGTGATGTAAAAACAAATCGATTATTTTTGTAGTTGTAAACTCAAGTGGATGAAACTACATTTATTAGTGCTTTCATGTCAATTCGGCGAACATATGATACATTAAATGATCGTGAGGATGATGATTACAAATCGTTTGTTTGAGCCGGTCTGCATTTCCTGATGAGCAAACAAACCGATGCTTTCTGTAGTTGTAATACGCCAACAACATGGATTAAACGTGTGTTTTTTACCACAATGTTGGGGAAATTAATGGATAAAATGCACGGATTATGATTATTGTAAGGGACACTTCTGTGTAGTAATGCAGTGGGAGTCACCGACTCACGAAGGAGACACAAGACGAGCAGGAGTTCTGACGTCAAACACTGGTAGTTTAATACAAGCATCGGCCGGAGAATTCATATCACAAGTCACAGCAGCAGAAGGTTCTGACTGCACGGGTGGGTTGTCATGTCAATTCTGAATCACCCTCTCATCAACGTTGACCTTTTAACCAGTTTACAGGGAGTCCACCCACATATTGGGAGAGGCATCTGTGAACACCTGGAGGCACTGAATCACTTATCACTCTCTGGCTCTTGTGACCGAGAGTTGACCGGTCATCAAACTTGTAAGATCAGCAATAGGTGAAACTTCCCATTTCTTCAGACAGATAACAGACTTCGGCTTCGGGCGGAAAATGTCAACAGGCCGAAAGGTCAAATATCTAAAGTAAAGATAAAATTAATCCCTCACAATTATTATTATTATTATTATTATTATTATTATTATTATTATTATTATTATTATTATTATTATTATTATTATTATTATTATTATTATTATTATTATTATTATTATTCCCACTCCGATCGGGACACGAGGTCCACCGTTTTCCCGCAGCGAGGCTCCCCCCGTTGACAGTTTACGTGGGCTGGGTGCAGTGGCGGACTGGCCATCGGGATGAATCCCGATGGGCCGGTACCGAAGTGGGCCGGTCGGATAAGTCACTAGCACATCCCCACTCCCCCCGTTGACAGCTTACTTGCGGTACCGAAGTGGGCCGGTCGAGAGTCCCGGGATGATTTGTAGTCCCATTCCACCACTGGCTACATGACCGTATGATCGCCCATATTGACGCACCTCATTCCTAAACTTCTAACAGATACAACATAAACCGATCCTTCAGCCTCATATGAGCTCTCAGACACGTTCAACATTAACCTGTCATCGCTGTCTGAGCTTGCTGCTGTGTGCGCCGTCGTGCGTTTACATCTGACTGTATATATATATAAAGGTTTACATGCAGAAGCTGGGATCCTGGACGGTGCAGCTGGAGCGCTGTGCCCGCAATGACGTGACACATCATTTGGCGGGACTTGAGGAATCCGCGAGAAGATCCAGAAAAGTGTCAACATTGAAGGCAGATTAATGGTTATCAAAGTACAAATATCCAAAATCAGTTCAGTAACGGTTTTCAAGGGGACAATATGTACTCAAAGTGATGGGTTTGGATGATGGGGGAAAACCGTGTCACAGCTGGGGTAGGTAAGTTTCAGAAACCGGCTCGAGATACACTTTTTGTTATATTCCATGGAATGCTCTTAACGTCCCGATAGCAATGAATATCTGAAGTGCTTTGACAATAAATATATACACAAATGTCATCTGTGGAAGCCGTAGCGCTGTAAAAAGCACGACCAATCATCTGAGCCGGCCCGGCTAAAGTAACTGGACAGCCTACCTGCCTGTCAGCCTTCCATCTGTGCACAGACTGATCTCGTGGCCTCATTGGTCATGTGCGCGTCTGTGTGTGTTGGAGGAGGGGCTTGTGAGGAAGTGGCAGATTTGTTCCGGCTGTGTATTTTCAAGTTCTAGAGCACTCGAGCTGGTTTCTCCAAAATGACCGACCCCACCTTTAAGGACATTTAATAAGTATAGACTTTAAATCAGCAATTTAAGGTGGAATGGTTTAAAACTGCATAGGGATTCTATAAACCTCCTTCATATATGACCTCTGGTGAAAATCTGAATCCCAGTGTAATTATTTTTAATGAGGCAAGATGTTCATGATTTAGGTTTGTACTGCACTATGAATTATAATACTCTGTGTGCTCCAGGGGTCTGGACACATTAAGGAAAAAGGGGAAGGGCTCCAGTCTCGATCTTCCAATAGACTCGGTCAGTCTGAGTCTGCAGGATCTGATTGGCTACTTCCAACCGCCTGGAGATCATCTGGAACATGAAGACAAGCAGAACCGCCTGAGAGCTCTGAAGAACCGGCAGAACCTCTTTCAGGAAGAGGTAGTGTGTGTGTGTGTGTGTGTGCGTGTGTGTGTGTGTGTGTGTGTGTGTGTGTGTGTGTGTGTGTGTGTACCCATGAATTGACCCATCAAGTGGGATTTCTTTTTACATGACATGTCACTTGTTAGGCTTTTGTTCAAAGCGACTTACATACCCAATACTGTGGGGTGAAGTGTCTCAGGGACACAACGACATGCTGACTGCAGTAGGGTTTGAACCTGTGACCTCCTGATCTGAACACCAACGCTCACCCCGTTGTAAGACCTGTTTAATAACTATACAAGGTCACACCCAACCTACTGTTCCACTCAAAGTCACACGTGACTTTAGGATTATGCCATGACACGTCCTTATTGACACTTCATTGAAAGTCCCATAACATGGTTGTTTTATCAGTCACTGTCTTCTAATCATGGATCAATGTTGTTATGTCAGGACGTTTTCTTAATCAGTTATTATAAGATAACATTTTAAAAGATATCTCACACAAAACCTTTATGTCTCAACTGAGCTATAAGGATACTGTGTCATTTGCATCAATAACAGTGTTCTGGTACTGTGATCTACATTCCTCACGCGGACAGTGCACATGTTGGGTCAGTGTGTCCACAGTACACTACCAAGTGTTTCAGAGTGTAGCCTTTCTCTCCTTTACCGGCAGCTGCGCTCTCTGTGTCTCTGTCCACATCATCTCCATAAGGGTGTGTGTGTGTGTGTGTGTGTGTGTGTGTGTGTGTGTGTGTGTGTGTGTGTGTGTGTGTGTGTGTGTGTGTGTGTGTGTGTGTGTGTGTGTGTGTGTGTGTGTGTGTGTGTGCAGGGCATGGTCAGCCTGGTGCTGGAGTGCATCGACCGTCTCCACGGCTACAGCAGTGCAGCTCATTTCGCTGAGGCAGTAGGAAGAGAGGCTGGAGAGGCCTGGAGCTCCATCCTCAACTCCCTCTACCAGCTGCTGGGTACACGCACGCACACACGCACGCACACACGCACGCACAAACACACACACACACACACTCACACACTGGAAACAACATTATTGCAACACATTTTTACCATCCTTAGCCTGATTTTACAAAGTGCTGTAAGTAATGGAAATAAATACAATTGAAATTCATATCGTATTTACCGTTGTACTTTAATTTCTTATGCATCAATCAACGTTTGTCGAGTAAATAAATCAACAAATGTAGTTTTGTAATAGTCTTTTTATTTTACCCTCTCATGTTTGTTTAACTAACTTAATTTCTTTAACTTTCTTTAGGTTTCATTCAAGTTGTTTTAATTCTACTTTATATTTTATTATTTAATTTCATTCTTAAAAGGAGCAACTGCCATGAAACTGAATTCCCTACAGGGACATTAAAGTGTTCTGTTGTTGATAGTGATATCACTTAAATGTTGTCTAAGTGGAAAGATTAGGTTACAAATCAATAGTGTTGTAATGAGGGACGGAGATGAACAAGGACATAGGAATAGAGAGAGGTGTCTGCAGTGATGTGGGTGAGCATCCTCCTCTCCTGTCTCCTCAGCGGCACTGATCCGAGGGAACAGGAAGAACTGTGCTCAGTTCTCTGGCTCTTTGGACTGGCTCATCAGCAGACTGGAGAGACTGGAGGCCTCTTCTGGTAGGTCAGAATATCTCTATGGAAACAGTGATAATGCTGCAGGTGAAAGACCTCTGGTCATTATTGTGAATATGTTATAGGGGCAGAAAGCCAATCTGTTTTGATGAGTTGAGATTGTATAGTTCTGCAGACTGATTGGATCCTTACCTACTCTTTCTCCTTAAAGAACTTGCTTTTAAAAGTCCATTGTAATATCATATTGCACCATTCCAACGCTGAGGCGCACAGCTGACCGGTTGTGAGCCACTAAAGCTCTTTGTGACTTACTCATAGAATATAAGAGTCTTGAGCAGTCAGAAGTTAAGGATGATTTGTGAATATGGACCCTAGTGTAAATGCTTTCTGTTGTTCTTACTCTACATGTGTTGTACTTCTAGGTATACTCGAGGTGCTTCACTGCGTGCTGGTGGAGAGTCCTGAGGCACTGAACATAATCAAAGAGGGACACATCAAGTCCATTATATCTCTGCTGGACAAGCATGGGCGTAACTACAAGGTACAGACGCCTACTCCATCCGCATCGAGTACAGAGACATGTGCCGTTTATGTGTTCAAGTCCCCATGGATAGTCGTGTGTGGTGTGAAGCGCTCCCAGCAGTCTGTGGGCTGACCCGCAGGCAGAGAGGACACCGAGCAGGAAGAACAGAGCAGCGATTTAAACATTTAGTCGTGTTTCTTAACTCTGTCAAATAGAACACATTGTGTTCAATTCCTGAAAGGTACTCGGGCCAGATAACAACAGACATTCCTCAAGACAAAGGAATAGAGCTGCATCACTCAAATCCATCAAGAGTCCTTCACGTCAATCTGTGTGTGCTGTGTGTTATGTGCGTTGGTATTGTAACAGTAATGTATTTTTAAACACTGACACATCTGGCTTGTGTGTACCGTCCAGGTTCTGGATGTGTTGTGTTCTCTGTGTGTGTGTCACGGTGTGGCAGTGCGCTCCAACCAGCACCTGATCTGTGACAACCTGCTGCCAGGGAGAGACCTGCTGCTGCAGACACGCCTGATCAACCACGTAAGCAGGTATACACACACACACACACACACACACACACACACACGCTAACAACGAGATGATGACAACACATTCTACAGTGCATGACATTAAGGATTTTGGGAGATCTAAGCTAATCTACAGATGGCCCTGAGCCCAATAGAGATGGCCCTGAAAAATGCGCGCGGACGAAATGACGCACGAAGGGTTTGGGGGGCTCCCCCTAGAAAATCTAGATTTTTGCAGCTCTTAGATGCTGTCTGGTGCATTCTCTAGACTGAATTATAAGATGAACCACCACAATATTATATTGTACAATTTCTATTCTTCATTTCACTTGTTTGTTTGTTCTTGTTTGTGTTTGCTTGCTTGCATGCCCTGCATAGATATAAGAAATACTTAAGTTGTTGGTCAAAACACTTTCCATCTGATGAAAGCAAATGCCTTCCCAGATGGAAAAAAGTAGAAAACATTACATTCAGTTATAACTGCCAAAACAAACATTATTTACACTATTATGGCCCCTGTTAAAAATGTTTGTAATGTTAACTACTGTAAGTTGGTCGAACGAATGCCTCCTCATCCGGAAGCTGACCGAGCAGACCCGAGCAGCAGTCGAGAGGAGCCGAGCGCACCCGCGAGGCACACGTCAGAGTTCCCGTTAGCCGGCAAATCTAAATATCTTCGGTCAAAATAATTTCCCTTTAGAGCAATACCGCTTCAGTTGGGCCACTTATGTGACAGACAAGAAGAGTATGTGACAGACAAGAAGAGTATGTGACAGACAAGAAGAGTCAACTCTAATGTCTAACACTTAATGTGGAGAAAGAGATGTCCTGTATGGGTTGATTGTGCGTTGATCTGTTGGTAATGCCTCGGGGTTCCGGTGGGCATGTAAACAAATGCATAACGCTGCGCTATACTTTGTGGCCTCACCCGGTTGCATAGCGACACGACACTGATTGTTTAGGTCTTTTAATAAGCAGGTAGTCATATCATTAGCTAGAACTAGCTGTTCTATCATTCTATTTGGTATTAAACATTTTATTTCTCACATTTGATATACATATATTTGTTTTATTTAGCATCTTTTTATTGCACATCTTACTTCCACTTCTTATCTTTATACATATTTATATAAAATGTTCTTTTTGTTTCATTGTATTAGCAACTGTCATGGATCCCAATTCCCTACAGGATAATTAGAGTACTCCGATGATATGAGTGAATAAGAGCTTATGATGACCACAGTAACACAAAAAACGCTACAAAGATAACGAACAACCACAAATCCGTAGGTCATGTTCAGTCCGATCATTGACAGCCTCTCATCTGCTTCATCCCCCTACAGCATGCGTCCCAACATCTTCCTGGGTGTCAGTGACGGCTCCGCTCAGTACAGGAAGTGGTACTACGAGCTGATCGTGGATCAGGCGCTGCCGTTTGTCACAGCGGAGGCTTCTCACCTCAGAGTGGGCTGGGCCAACACCAGCGGCTACGCTCCCTACCCCAGTGGGGGCGAGGGGTGGGGGGGGCAACGGGGTGGGCGATGACCTTTACTCCTATGGCTTTGATGGTCTCCATCTCTGGTCAGGTGGGGTCTGTGTGTGTGTGTGTGTGTGTGTGTGTGTGTGTGTGTGTGTGTCTGTGTGTGTGTGTGTGTGTGTGTGTGTGTGTGTGTACCCAGAAGAAGCATTCACTGAACATAGTCTGTTGTTAATTATGCACACACACATTTGATGCCACACTTATGGTGTATTGTTTTTGCAGATGTTTCTCAAAATGGACTAAACAAGTGGCTGAAAGATTATAGTATACGGTGGAAGTTCTCCAGTTAAATGCAGATCTAACTCAGTAACGTAAACCGCATAGCCCAGCTTATTTGAACCCTGGGTTATTCTTAATGTGTGCATGAGAAAGGGTCTGAGCTTACCCTTAGCCCAGGGCTAGCGATCACATGATTGATGCAGTGTCTAAAGGTCTTCCATGAGATGACCTTCAAACAGATGTCCATAAAGAAGCTTTGAAATGGGACATGAATCATTCAGATGCTCACATGTTGCATGCTCAAAGTGAACCTGTGTTCTCTGTGCAGGCAGCATCGCACGGACTGTCAGCTCACCCAACCAGCACGTCCTGAGTGCCGAGGACGTGGTGAGCTGCTGCCTGGACCTCAGCGTGCCCAGCATCTCCTTCAGGATCAACGGCCAGCCGGTGCAAGGCATGTTCGAGAACTTCAACTCTGACGGTCTCTTCTTCCCTGTGGCCAGCTTCTCTGCCGGAGTCAAGTCAGTGCTTCGCTGAACACACGTGCACCAAACACACATCGAGTTACTGTTCCCACCCCTCATGGCAGAGCTTATATATTTGGACCATTAAACATACAACTATAAAGATTCAAAAAGACGGTAGATTACCTTGAGACTTTTTGCAGTATACATACTCACCTTTACACTTAGGATAAGATAGGCTACACATCTGTTAATTATTATCCAGATGAACAATTATTTTCTTATTTCTTGCTAATTATATTAGGGGATTAGTGCATTTCTTCATTTGGTATATAGTATTTGTATCTAAAAGTTTTTTTTGTACATATATACATTGTTGCCTATACAATATTCATTCAAGTGAACCTACTTGGTGTTGTGGTTGAACAGCATGTCTTCTTTGGTGTTAAGGACATGAAATGAAACCAATGTATCAACGTTGAAATCATACTCCCTTCTGAACCCTATCTCTCCTCCTGTCACCTGTCCACTGCAGGGTGCGCTTCCTCCTGGGGGGTCGGCATGGGGAGTTCAAGTTCCTCCCTCCTCCGGGCTATGCCCCCTGCTTTGAGGCAGTGCTGCCCAGGGAGAAGCTGAAGCTGGAGGCCAGTCAGGACCAGACTGCAGCCAGAGACCTGCTGGGTCCCACCCTCACCATGAGCCAGGCAGCGTTCACCCCCACCCCCGTGGACACTAGCCAGGTATTCACACCATAATCACATATTAAAATAAATCAAAGCATGTTAATCATTGCCTTACTATTAGATGCTATGTCATCCTGCTTCATTTAGGGTGTGTGTGTGTGTGTGTGTGTGTTTGTAGATTGTGCTGCCCCCTCACTTGGAGCGGATCAGAGAGAAGCTTGCAGAGAACATCCATGAGCTGTGGGTGATGAACAAGATAGAGCTGGGCTGGACGTACGGGGCAGTGAGTATCAGACAGACGGATCAACACTCATTACAAGCCTATTTCTGTTTGATATTTGTCTGATGTTGATCTCAGGTTTCAATAAGTAAATAAGCACTCTAAACATTGCATTACATTACATTACATTGCATTTAGCTGACGCTTTTATCCAAAGCGACTTACAATAAGTGCGTTAGACCAGGAAGACACAACTTTGAAGAAAACAGAATCATAAAGTACATCAGGTTTCATAGAGCCAAGTATTTCAAGTGCTACTCAACTGGCTTCAGGTAAGCCAGTCCTTTATTAGTATATAAGTGCTCTGTTAGCAGTTATTTGTTTGTCATTCTATCGCTCGAAGTGGAGTCGAAAGAGATGAGTTTTCAGTCTGGAAGGTGTGTGAGCTTTCTGATGTCCTGATGTCAATGGGAGCTCATTCCACCATCTTGGAGCCAGGATAGCAAACCCACGTGTTCCTGCTGATGGGAACTTGGGTCGACCTCGCAGCGAGGGTGCAGCGAGTCGTTTGGCTGATGCAGAGCGTAGTGCACGTGCTGGGGTGTACAGTTTAACCATGTCCTGGATGTAGGAAGGGCCAGATCCATTCACAGCATGGTACGCAAGTACCAGTGTCTTGAAGTGGATTCTAGCAGTTACCGGAAGCCAGTGGAGGGAGCGGAGGAGCGGCGTGGTGTGGGAACATTTAGGAAGGTTGAAGACCAGACGAGCCGCTGCATTCTGGATGAGCTGCAGAGGTCGGATGGCACATGCAGGGAGACCAGCCAGGAGAGAGTTGCAGTAGTCTAGGCGTGAGATGACGAGAGCCTGGACCAGAACCTGCGTGGCTTTCTGGGTCAGCTGGGGACGCATCCTCCTGAACACAAAACAACTCTGAATGAAATGCATTCAGATACATGTTACATATGCAGAGAAATAAATGTATCTTATATATACATATTTGCACACATATTTGTATATGTTTATATACATTTCTTTTTATATTCTGGATTGTGGGTATTTTGATCTCTCTGTCTGTACACATAAACTGGAAGATTGACAATAAAGTGAACTTTGACGTTGACTAAATGAAAGGCAGGCCTTCTTCCACTAAGCTGTAATACACGTGTCGTGTGAGTATCATCTCCTATGCTCACAGACAATGATATCAATGAAACAATAAGGTTGAGAATACACCAATGAGTGGGTTCTTCTCATATCAGATCAGTCTGTATGCTGTACATCCTTGTTCCTGTTCCCTGTGCTCACACAATAATCAGAAACTACATTTATCAATTCCCCAGCTGTTTCCTCCTTTTATGATAAACGTGTATCTGAACATTGTGGATGAATACTGTATAAAGTAAAGACCATCATTGTTTACCAAATACAATTAAACTGAAGATAAAATGTATTAAATGTTATAATTAATTCAGATTAAAGCCTCAATAGCAAATTACGTTTTAGAAATCTTCCAATGCAGCCTGTAAGAGAACACAAATCAGTCTTCTTGTGTTTATTATCCAACTGTGCAGCTCATTGTGTTTTCACAGCAGCAACATCGCACCATGTGCTACATCTGTCTCTCTCAGTACATCTGCTTTCAGGTCTGAATGAGACGACAGCACTAAGAGCCTGCTCATTAGCTACTCATCTGTGCTCTGCACATCAGAGATTACACCACTCTGTTTCAACAGAAACTGTATCTCCCTGTCCTGACGTGGGGGTGGAGGGAGCAGAGTGGAACCAAATGCAGAACACGTGAGCACTTAACAGATAATACCTTTCCAGACAAGGCAAGGCAAAACAGGACAGAACGTCATGATCACTTACGAAGGACTACAAGGATGTGACCAAGACTAACAGAAAGCAGGACTGAGATACAAGCTAAATCAATGAGGCACTAAAGTGCAGGTGTACCCAGAGGAATAGAGTAACTAAGTACATTTACTCAAGTGCAGTACTGAAGTACAATTTTGAGGGATTTGTACTTGAGTATTTCAATTTCTTTGTTCTAGTCTTAATGATGTGAGACTAGTCTTAAATCCGACTTTAGTTCCACCTGGAGTAAATCCACCAGCTACTCTGCAGTCTACAAAGTCATTCAGACTAGCTGCACCTCCACCAGCTACCCTGCAGTCTACAAAGTACTTCAGACTAGCTGCACCTCCACCAGCTACCCTGCAGTCTACAAAGTCATTCAGACTAGCTGCACCTTCACCAGCTTTGAGAACACTTTCATGATCAATCATTATAAAACATATCATATATATTATTCTGAAATGGACCAATCTGCACAACGACTACTTTTACTGTCACTAAGTATATTTTGATGCTAATACTTTGCTACTTTTACTTGAGTAACATTTGATTGCAGGAATTGTACTTAGTGTCAGTGTACAGTGTAACAGAGTATTCCTACACTCTGGTACTTCTACTTTTACTTTAGATCTGAGTACTTCTTCCACCTCTGACAGGGGGTTAGGTGATTACATACTATATATTATTATTATTATATTATATATATATATATATATATATTACAGGATATCGGTATCGATGGTACTGCACTCAGGTGGCTTCAGTCCTACTTCCCCATTTCATCTCCCTCAACAACCACCCCTCTGCCACAGCTTCAGTCACCCAAGGTGTTCTCCAAGGTTCAGTACTCGGCCCCCTCCTCTTCATCATCTACATCCTCCCCCTTGGTCAGATTCGCCGCCAATACAACTTGGACTTTCACTGTTACGCTGACGACACACAGATTTACCTCAGCACCAAATGGCTCCCCGTTTCACACCGCATCCATTACAAACTCCTGGTCCTCACTTACAAAGCCCTCCACCATCTGCCCCCCCCTACCTTACTGACCTCCTCACCTTCTACCAACCACCCCGGTCCCTCAGATCCACCTCAGCTGGTTTGCTTTCCACCCCCAAGGCCAAACTCCGGAGCTTTGGGGATGGAGCCTTCTCTGGGGCAGCCCCGAAGCTCTGGAACTCCCTCCCCCAAGACCTCCGTGAGTCTGAGTCCCTCACCCTGTTCCAGTCCCGCCTCAAAACCCACCTCTTCAACTCTGTATCCATAAGCCCCCCCCCCTTACTCTCAACCAACTTCCTCCTGACTGCTTTTCTGTTTTGTTTTGTTTCTTTGTTTCTTTTTAGTTTTGTTTTAGTTTTGTTTGTCTACCCTCCCTCCCAAATGTAAAGCGTCGTTGGGTTCAAGAAAAGCGCTATAGAAATATAATTTATTATTATTACTAATTGAAGTAGGTGAAATTAATAAGGCCAGGAAAGACAATAAAACAGGCAGGAAAAAAGAGGAAGTAAAAATCTGTTACAGATAAAAGAAGATGTTCTGTTTATTTTCATTATCAACCACTGCATGTGTTCAAGTACACCTCCTTCACAGGCTGAGGCTGAATGTGTACCTTAAGGTCATTACAGTGTGTGTTAAATACAGCGTTTCCCAGTCTCTGCAGTCATTTGTCAAACCATCCAGTCAGTCAGTTTCACCCACCTCCGCCTCAGCCCCAAGAGGCTCATCAGTTGGTGCCCAGTTCTATGGCAGTATATTCAGAAACTACAAATCCCAAACACTCAGAAGTGAAACCTATTAGAGAACAGAGTTATTGGCGTAACTCCAGTTCTCTACTTGAACTCCATTCCTCCAGGCGTCCCGTGGTTCTCTGAGTCCTGAGAGCGGTGCCACACAGCAGGCTCTCTTTCTGCCCTAACCGTTGCTCTTTCTTGTCCGTGTGATTCAGGTACGAGACGATAGCAAGCGGCAACACCCCTGTCTGGTCGAGTTCTCAAAGCTTCCTGAACAAGAGCGCAGCTACAACTTACAGATGTCTCTGGAGACTCTCAAGTAATATATCAGACATTACATAACAATGAATTTCAATGTTGATCTGTGACACCATTAACACGTTATACTTGTACTGTACATTAGCAAATGATGTCCTGTGGACCAGGCAGTTGACTCACCGATTAGTGTGCAGTATATAGAAGTCATGGTGATGGTTACATGCTTGTGTCAGCATTAAACACCGGACCACTACATCACCTGTTTAATGATGTTTACTTGTTTATGTGACAGAACTCTCCTGGCCTTGGGTTGCCATGTTAGCCTTGCAGATGAACACGCTGTAGAGAAAGTCAAGAGCATGAAGCTGTCACAAACGTAAGTCACCCAACATCAGTATGATAAAGAAATAAGTAATGCCAATAAGTCCAAGGTGGGATTCTTCTTGATTCTAATCTATCTGTGCAGCTATGAGTTGTCCGGCGGGTATAAACCTGCTCCTCTGGACCTGAGCCACATCAAACTGACTTCCACCCAGGAGGCCATGGTGGACAGACTGGCTGAGAACGCACACAACGTCTGGGCACGAGATCGCATCCGCCAGGGCTGGACCTATGGCATTCAACAGGTAAGAGACGGTTACACAGTATCTTAATGCTGAGCGCTCGCTTTGGATTTGGTGCTACATTTTAAGAATGTTTACCACTTGTAAACTGTCAGACAATTGCTAATAAATACCTGCAAATAAAACATATAAACACCTTGAGAAAGACCAAGGAAACATTAAAGTTGTTATTTGGCATCTCAAAAATGTTGGCCTCCTTTTTTTGGCAATTGGACGGCGAAACACTTTGGTTTGGAACTTGTATTGTTTACAATAGGAGAGCCACACCTCTTTCAGGCCCTAGGTCTCTAGTTGTTCAGATATAACGTTTCATATAACTGGGATAATCCTAGAGGCAACGTCCTTTTCAGAAAGTTCAGTTCAGTTTCAAACAATTGCACAAATAACTGTTCAAAAACTGCATGTTTTTATCCGAGGATTGCATGGGATTAGCATGGAGTTGACATTGCCAGCAAACTCTCAGAAGGGGTTGATGACTGTTGCCTATAGTAAATGGTTGTTTACTTTTATTTTTCTGGCTTGGGACTCTTTACAGGATGTGAAGAACCGTAGAAACCCCCGCCTGGTGCCCTACGTCCTGCTGGATGAGAGGACCAAGAAGTCCAACAAAGACAGTCTGAGGGAGGCCGTCAGGACTCTGCTGGGATATGGATACAACCTGGAAGCTCCAGACCAGGACCACGGTGAGACCCTTCACTCACTTATCATTCAACAACTTCAATATCTTTTCTTTGTATCAGTTGTTTGTTCCGTGGGAAAATGACTTCATTTGTTATTCAAAATAACCGCATTATGATCATTCGTATTGTTTCCATGATGATGAGGTACCCCGGTTATTCACGTCAGGTTTCTGACTTCCCGTCCCTGCTTTCTTTTTATCCAGCGGCTCAGTCTGACCCCAGCAACATGTCTGCTGAGAAGTTCCGCATTTACAGAGCAGAGAAAACCTACTGTGTCAATGCTGGGAAGTGGTACTTTGAGCTGGAGGTAAGAAGAGGCATGTTAGTATTTCTCTGGAGATATGAACTTTCAGGTTATAACAAAGTATTGTTCTTAACGTAATAGTCTTCACAACACTGTTCAGACTGCGTTCTACTCACTAAACCAACCATTAGTGTCAAATGTCTCCACACTCTTTTACTGGTCCTGAGACATACCCGTCTCCTGATTGTCCTGCAGGTATCAACAGCAGGAGAGATTAGGGTGGGCTGGGCCAGGCCAGGGTGCCTCCCGGACCAGGAGCTGGGGTCTGATGACCAGGCCTTTGTATTTGATGGCTTTAAGGTAACTGGACTTTCTGGCACTGCACGTGTAAGGGAAACTTCTGCAGCGATGGAGGGTCAGGACTCAGAGAGACAGAGGAGAGCTGGAGCTTTGATGTCAAACACTGGTAGTTTATTACAAGTCAACGGCCGGAGAACTCATATCACAAGTCACAGCAGCAAAAGGTTCTGACTGCACGGTGGGTCGTCATGTGAATTCTGACCAGCCTCTCTCGAGTTCTAGTTTACAGAGAGTTAGTCAGCATATTGGGGGAGGCGTGAACATCTGTGGAGCTGGAGGAGATCTCCCCCAACTAGAAATACTCAATCACTTGTCAGTGGTGTTTAGAAGCCAGCGTCCTCATAGTCGTTAGCCCTCGCTCTGCCCTGTAGCCTAGGTCAAGCTGTGCAACCTAGTATCAACATACGACTGCACGACACATTCCTTACGGGAGATACGGAGCAGGGCTGATCGTAAATGTAAACACTCAGTAAATGTTAAATATCTTAGGAGTAAGGAAGAATTCTTATTTGACACTTAGGAAGAGAGAAGACATATTCTCTAACAGCACTGAATACATTTTCCTATTTTAAAATATTGTCCAAATGGGTATTAACGGGGAAGGTGTTGTTCTCTCAGGTCCAGCGCTGGCACCAGGGTAACGAGCACTTTGGGCGCGCCTGGCAGACCGGGGACGTGATGGGCTGCATGGTGGACCTGAACGAGCACACCATGATGTTCACACACAACGGAGAAGTGCTCCTGGATGACTCCGGGTCAGAGCTGGCCTTCAAGGACTTTGACGTTGGTGAAGGTCAGTGCTGCTTAGAGGAGAACGTGCAGCCTGACTCACAACAAGGAGCACCGTCAAACTGTTGAGCCGTTTGCATCTGGCTTTCCTGCTACTGTGTTCGCCCTTCCCAAACAGAGTGGTGTCCCACGGGGCCGTCCACTGAGGGAAACGCGTACTGCTTTGACCTCTCACTTGAACAGCTACATGTTTGGTGGCAGATGGCTCTTTGTTCCGTTATGGATAGTGTTTGATAGTGATGCACAAACAGCTTCATGTTGGTGATTAGCATCTTGTGTTCCTCTCCAGGGTTCATCCCAGTGTGCAGTCTGGGTGTCTGTCAGGTGGGAAGAATGAACTTCGGTAAAGACGTCAGCACTCTGAAGTACTTCACCATCTGCGGCCTGCAGGAAGGCTACGAGCCGTTTGCTGTCAACATGAACCGGGACGTCACCATGTGGCTCAGCAAGAGGATGCCTCAGTTTGTGCCTGTGCCCCCCAACCACCAACACATCGAGGTGAGGGGGGCTCACCTCGATGGGCTCCTGCAGTGCACGCTCAGAACTAAATGGCATCTGATCAAATCCGCTTAAAGCTTTGGTAGAACATTTAGGGTAGTTGTTTCAGACTTCTGACGAATAGTCCCCCCCCCCAACCGTACCATAAACCACTGAAACATAAACCAAGCTGACAAGTGGACACTCACTCTTTCTGATCTGTCCTTCCGTTTCAGGTGACGAGGATAGATGGGACAGGGGAGTCGTGTCCCTGCCTAAAGGTCACCCAGAGGTCATTTGGCTCACAGAACAGCTACACTGACATCACCTTGTACAGGTTGAGCATGCCCATAGAGTGTGCCGAGTCCTTTTCTAGACCCTCAGCTGACGGCAGCTTCCTCACACCAAAGAAGGTAACGGGACCTACACACACTGACATGTACAGTGCTCATGCATACACATACATATACACATTGACTGACAGATAAAGTACTTTGTGTGTAACACACACTCGTATGCAACGTAAGGAGTTTAAATGGTTTGTATTCAGCCGCTTTGCATTATCTTTCATTTCTGTCTTGAAGAGCAGACAGTAGGGCTGGGTACATAATGGACATGTGTGTGGCGTGTTCACTGTCTGTTTCTGCAGGACCTGGAAGACTTTGAAACGGTATCAGACTTTGAGGTCCTGATGAAGTCTTCTAACGGTCCCAACGGACCCAATGGACCCAACGGACCCAACGGACCCAATGGACTCAACGGACCCGAGAGAGACGAGTTCAACAACCACAAAGACTACACCCAGGAGAAGCCCTCCAAGCTCAAGCAGCGGTAACTCTCATCAGCACTAAACATCACAGACTTAACACATCCAACTTTTCAAATCTTGTTATGTACGTTTTTTGCAATCATTATGTTTTGAATCACTACTTTTTAACTTTATTAACCGAAACAAACGTCTGATCCATCAGGTTCATGTTGAAGAAGAACAAGCCAGAGGGCTGTCCATCGTCGGCGCGTCTGCTAGAGGAGGTGATGGCCGAGGACAGGGACGAGTATGAAGTCCTAATGCACGCCTCCACTGTAAGACAACACACCTACAAAACACTTGCGTGCCACAGACCTGCTAAAGAACCAGGCGCTATGAGGGCTAGCAGAGGTGCAGCCGGTGGTTTTCCTCCTCTTACAGGTCTCAACAACGGTTGCAGATCAGTCGTTGTTATATCATATTATCTTCATTTTTCAACTTCATATTTTTGACAAATATGTAACTCTTGCAGTTTTCACCCAATTATTTGTAGCGAAATGTATTGATGTGTGTTTTAGTATAAGCCTCTTATGAAGCCCTTAGGGGAAGTAAGTGATCAAAGAAATACACTTAAACTTGACTTAGTTCCAAAGACTGAAGATTAAAGGCTCTATGTCATACTGTATGCCCAGTGGCTACAGTCTAGATGGCAATGACCATTCCCAGCTCTTCCACCAGTGCAACACAGTTATATAGGACTCACACAAGAAGAGCAAGGAGAGTAGAATAGATTAGAATAGATTATGTTGCCAGACCAATGTGTAAGTAATGCAGATGAAGTAAATATATACTATATATAATAAGCTAAATTAAAACTGCGGTCACAGACGTGCACGCAGTTGTGGGCGAGCCTTTGCGTGCGTGCGCCAGTAGGGGAGGGTTGCCGGTCGTCTCGACATCAAGCAGACGCGAGCGAGTCCTTTGTCACATGTTCACGTCCTGCCCTGCTTCTCAGGTCATTAAATGGAATCCTTGCGTCCCTCACTTGAGTCCTTTCCCTGCGTGTAGTCCCTCCCACCAAGGAAGCATGGAGAGACACAAGGGCCCTTTCTCATTTCATCAAATCCCCCTCCTCGACTCCTCGGTCCTCCGGTAGTGACCCGGAAATGAATTTCAGCGCGCCATGTTGAAGGACATCTCATTTCTCTAAATGCACTTCGAGGACCGAGGATCGAGCGTCGAGGAGGCTCTCTGGAGGAGCTCTAACCGAGGAGAGAGGAGAGAGGAGATAGGAGGCTCTCTGGAGGAGGTCTAACCGAGGAGAGAGGAGAGAGGAGAGAGGAGAGAGGAGGCTCTCTGGAGGAGCTCTAACCGAGGAGACACTGATGGGTCCTCCACGTTCCTCCACGGCTCCTTCGTGGATGCATTTCCGGGAACAGAGATGTGACGCACGGCCGGACTTATCTCAGCCAATGACAGCTCTGCATGCATCCCCTGGATATTATTTTATTAACTGCTTTCATGGCGACGCGATGTTTCCAGAGAGAACAGCTGTGAGGTCGCGCAGAAAGCAGAGCAGTGTGTATAATATATATCACTCAGTATAACAGGCCTACTCTTTTTATTTGCTTTAGTTTAGTAGATATCTACAAACAAAGAGTCGATATTGTTCTAAAACCATTTAGTGCTTCACATAATAAAATACACAACGGCTGTAGCCTGTTTTAGGAACTGTGTGTGTGTGTGTGTGTGGTACAGTGTGTAGGTGTGTGTGTGGTACAGTGTGTAGATGTGTGTGTGGTACAGCGTGTAGGTGTGTGTGTTGCACAGTGTGTAGGTGTGTGTGGTACAGCGTGTAGGTGTGTGTGTGGTACAGTGTGTAGATGTGTGTGTGTAGGTGTGTGTGTTGTACAGTGTGTAGGTGTGTGTGTGTGTGTGTGGTAAAGTGTGTAGGTGTGTGTGTTGTACAGTGTGTATGTGTGTGTGGTACAGCGTGTAGGTGTGTGTGTGGTACAGTGTGTTGGTGTGTGTGTTGTACAGTGTGTGTTGTACAGTGTGTGTGTGTGTGTGTGGTACAGTGTGTGTGTGTGTGTGTGTTGTACAGTGTGTGTGTGTGTGTGTGTGTGTGTGTGTGTGTGTGTGTGGTACAGTGTGTAGGTGTGTGTGGTACTACAGCGTGTAGGTGTGTGTGTGGTACAGTGTGTTGTACAGTGCATGGATGCAGCGGACAGACAGGTCTCAGTTGGTTTGGTGTCCTCTGCTTACTTTTAATACTTGTAAAACACTTTTGGCCCTAATTTATTTTCCTCATTGTAGCGACCAGAGAGGGGGGGGGGATATATCAGTCTCCGATAGTGTTACGTTATTATGAGAGTGCTCTGTTTGATTCTGAAATTGTATATATTTATATAACTATATACACATACAGTGGGGCAAAAAGGTATTTAGTCAGCCACCAAGTGTGCATGTTCTCCCACTTTAAAAGATGAGAGGCCTGTAATGTTCATCCTAGGTACACTTCAACTCTGAGACAGAATGGGGGAAAGAATCCAGGAAATCACATTGTAGGATTTGTAATGAGTTGATTGGTAAATTCCTCGGTAAAATAAGTATTTGGTCACCTCCAAACAAACAAGATGTCTGGCTCTCACAGACCTGTACCTTCTTCTCTAAGAGCCTCCTCTGTCCTCCACTCGTTAACTGTATTAATGGCACCTGTTTGAACTCGTTATCAGTATAAAAGACACCTGTCCACAACCTCAAACAGTCACATCTGTCGCCTGTTATTGTCTCATGACACCGCACTGTGAATGAATCAAAGTAAATATAGAAGTGGTCATGAACACATCTGTCCATCAGACAGAGGGCTGCTGCCTCCTGTCATCATTAATGGACGTCTCTTTAAGATGACCGCTCAGAGGAGAGGAGTTCTCATTTCTCTAACCACCTGCTGCTTCCCCTCCTCTCTCCTCAGTCCTCCGCTCGCATCTCCTGTGGGCGGGACTAAGTATCGAGGATAGGAGTCGAGGAGGGGAATTAGTGAAATGAAAAAAGGCCATAAATAAAATAAAATAAGAACTCATTCTTAAAAAAGATAAACGCCATTCTTAAAATGTATAAACGAAAAAAGCGATCATGAAAATGTTTCCAATAAATGAATATAAAGATTGTTGACCACGTTGTTGTTCAGATATATCACATGTTTTGTGATATATATATATATGTGACGAAATGAAACATGAATTGAAACAAAACACGGTATAAACTGAGGAGTGACTCCCGTGAGGTTCATGTGTTTTCTTCACTCCGCTGGGAAACTGCTCTCATGTCAAGAAGCATCAGATCAGTACATGCACTGCATCGTCCAATCAGTGAGCGATACACAATAAGGGGGCGGGGCGAGTATCTGAGGATTTCATTGGAGGATGGTCTGGTGGTTCCTCGGTTATAGCTCCTCTATTATCGCTCCTCGGTCCTCCGGCAGAAATAAGCGCCATGGGACGGTACTCAGACAAGATGGCGCAGACAAATCAACTTCCGGTGAGACCGAGGACGGACGACAGAGGAAATGAAAATAGTCAACCTGAAACGCAGCTCTGAGCCTCATCCCAATACCCCTCCTCGACTCCTCCTTTCCCTCACTCGCCTCCCTTCCTTGCATCTTAGCTCCGCCTCCGTAAGATGCGCGCGAGAGACACGAGGAGGAGACGCGAGGACAGAGGAGTCCTCAGGTACTCATTGGGATGTCCTCGTTCACTCAAACGTCACTCTTAAACGACGTCTGTTAATGATGACATGTGCACAGCTGTATCCCCTCTCATCGGGCTGAACTGAAGAACCTTTAGAACCGGCCCATTTGTGGTTAAACATGTATTTAAATGAAAGAATCTTTCTCTTGTTAGTCAAGGAATTCAATGTATGATGGTTGGTCCTGCTTTGGTGTTCTGTTTTGGTGTAAAATGTAGCCTACATTTAAATAAATATATAATTATAGTAATGGGAAAGCCTTTACTCTGAGTGTCCTGTAGATCCCCACATTCACCACAAACCCACATTTAGGACTGTGCATTTTAAATAATTGAACTCCTGAATATCTTAACACAAAACAATACAAATAATTGTTAGTTATCAAGATCTAGCCATTTATGAAATAGCTTTCTTAACAGCTATGTTTCAGTGACGAGAAAGATCATTAAACATGACTTCAATTGTTAGTATAACCTTAAGAAATGAATTGCACATAATAATTCCCACGGAGCTGTGAGCACTTATACATTTATGTGACGCTTTTCCACTCATCTTCCAGTTGTCGGTTTTCCTCTGTTGAAATGGATCAGCTGTGAAGGTGGGGGCGGGGCTTTTATTCGAGAGTAGTGAAAACACTTCCGGTAGTCTGCTCTTGTGTATCCTCCCTTTCGTCTCCTCCCTCACCCCTCCTCGCAGGGACGTGCACAGACATTTGGAGGGGCTATTGCTCTAAACTGGAAAAAGCCCCCCCCCTTGAAAAAAAACACAAGACCTTTTGAAAATTCTAACATAAACTCATAAAATAAAAACACAACAGTGTCATTGCAAGTGACACTCAGTTGACTTTTATGTCCAACTGCTAAATTCGTTATTCAGGCACATTTTTTGTTGCGGTCCATATCTCATTAAAATATCTAATGTTAGTAACTATTAAAGAAACAATGGGGACAATTCTGTTTTAATGTAGTTTTACCGTTGTTACTGCTTTGCAGACATAGGCTACTGATAACATAGGGCTTCTATAATTACCTTAAATAAACTCACTAATTAATTAAATCAGTTCAATACGCATTATTCTTATCATTCTGTATGAGCGTAGTAACGGTAAGGTATCTAATTACTTATGTATTTAGAATTCCATAACTTAATAACAGAGATGGTCAAGCTAAAGTGGAGACATGGCAGAAATCCTACAATGAAGCGGGACAGTGAAGTGTTCTCCGCGAGAGGGCGATCAAGAAAAGAGAGCGAGGGTGAGGGAGTTTACGGAGCGGAGTAAAAGACACAGAAAGACAGAAGCACAATAACAAGTATATTTTGGTGTTTTTTTTGTAAGTAACCGACGGTGTCAAGAGGAAGTAAAGTCCCCTGGTTTGTCCCGTATACTCTAACGGGCAGGCGTTTGGTGTGATCACCATAGCCATATGAGGTTGGACTCAGAGGGCTTTCCTTTGCTTCCAGCTGTCAGATTGTAAACAAAGTCACGTGGCTGGGCAGATGACAGCGCGGACAAGGTGTGTTTCTCGCAGCGAGACGCTACAATACTAATTGTGGGCTTATCATGTTGATTCGGCCGCAATAGAGAAAAAAATGGCAAAAGGGCCGTTGCCCGGGCAACATTAGCCCGTACCTGTGCACGTCCCTGGTCTGGGTCTTATTCAGCAACTAAACAAAAGAGTGAGTGTGTCACCCTGAAATACTGGCATTACTGGCTTTGGTCGGTTTATTGTTGGATCACACTCACCTGGTCACCATCTCCTTCTCCTTGTTGGAGGCGTGGCCTCCGCTGCTGATTGGATGGATGGCTGTGGAGAGGAAGTACAGCCTGTGGTTTTTAAAGTACTGATCCACCAATGGCAAGACGACCTGAGGGTGAAATGGTAAAAATACACAGAAAATGTAGTGTTTTTTTAAATAAGAAAAAAGGGTCAATCAAAAGAGTACCCTAAATAGTTTTTTTGCAAATCCAACAAACAAAGTTTTTTTGGACATTATACACATTATATTTGGATTATTATACAGCATTGTACCCCCAGTGAGTGGAATCAAACATATTGACCAATATAACTAATTCATATTCAAGCTGTAATATAAACAAGTTGTAAGTTGCTTTTATTGATCAGAAACATCCCGTTCACACTTCTAGTACAGACACCAACTATTGGTCTAAGCAAGGGGTTAAGGGCTTTACTTAAGGGCACCTCAATACTGCTGATTCACTTCCCTCACTTGTCACAAGCCTCATGGTCAGACCATAAAGTGGCACCACTGTCATTAACAAAAACAATTTATTTTTATTTCACCAGAGGTGGGAGAAGTACTCGGATCTTAGCGACAGTGAAAGTAGTCGTTGTGCAGATTGGTCCGTTTCAGAATAATATATATGATATGTTTTATAATGATTGATCATGAAAGTGTTCTCAAAGCTGGTGAAGGTGCAGCTAGTCTGAAGTACTTTGTAGACTGCAGGGTAGCTGGTGGAGGTGCAGCTAGTCTGAAGTACTTTGTAGACTGCAGGGTAGCTGGTGGATTTACTCCAGGTGGAACTAAAGTCTGATTTAACACTTGATTATATTTCACATCATTCATCCACATCTGTAAAGTAACTAAAGGGATTAAATACAATATAGCAAAAAATGGAAATACTCAAGTAAAGTACAACTATCTCAAAATTGTACTTAAGTACAGTACTTGGGAAAATGTACTTAGTTACTTCCCACCTCTGTACAGTGTTTCCCACAGATCTGAAATATACTTGTGAAACTTCCTCGCAGCCTTCTTACAGTGCAGACTGCTTGCTCTTGCCTCTGCTTACTTTTTTATGCTGTATTTTTCTTTTTCTGAACATTTCAAGCAGCGGCTCCTGGACATTAACTTATCACTGGGACACTTATTCTTCGTAAATAGACGGAGGGTTTCAGCCATATTTCAATATTTTTACGACGACCTCAGTCTTACAGTGGTGTGGCCTAGCAACAGCTAAAGCCTGGTACAGCATGCTATTTAGCTTAAGCTAGTTAGCAGCAAAATGCCTCTGTTCTCTAATATATTAGGGACTATAGTGTTAACAAATCCAAGAAAAATGTGTAATGTACATAATGAGTGTGCACACTTATCTAGTATCCTATCCATGTGAACCTGTTTTATTTGTGATGACCTCACACCCTCACCCGGGAAGATGTTTTTCTTTAAATTGAAGTTAAAGGCATCAATCTGGTGCACTTTGTGGGCAACATTAAGAGATTTATGGATACAGCTCTCAACACTCATATCAAACATATATTTCAATAATCAAAAAACATTGGAAGGATTTCTTAACCTATTTTATACAACTAACATAGATGGAAATATTTGTTTACATAGATGACCAAACCAACTGAGATAAATTAGGCTACAGTTTACAATCTAATCACTCAGAGTCCTTTACCTCCCTGAGCTGACATTATCTCTCTCAGTCCAACAGGAGAGGACTCTTCCTCTTGAAACAGCTAATCTCCGTTAGCTCCGAGCTAGCACTAGATGCTAACAACAACCCTGTAACTCTCTCAGTCTCTCTTTCTCTCTCTCTCGAATCGACCAGTGGCCTTTATTTGTCATGAACAATCAACGAATCTACGAAACAATGACACCAGCCAGACTCACCTTCATCTTTTGGGAACAGAAACATCGCCACTTCGGCAGACTTGACATGACTACAGCCAGCGGCAATGCATCGCTTCCCGTGTGTTTTTACTCCCTTTTTCTTCACTGTCGCCTCCATTGTCAGGTTTTCTCGATTGGCAATCACTTCCAGTCGACTCCGACACACTTTCCAGTAAAATACTCGCTCAAAAACTTTGATAAATTCGACTTTGAAACAGAGAAACAATACACTGTGATGAATGTAAACACTTCGGAGGCGACCATCTCGTGACGTCACGCAGTAGATCGCAAGCCACGCCCACGAAGGTGGAGGTCAACTGCGGATTTCACGGCAGCAAATTCAAAACTCATCAAATTAGTTGCTATTCCAACATCTTTTGATATGGGTTTCAATGGACAATTTTGGTCATTACTATATGTATTAGCATAACAGATCATGCACAGGCACACACTTCATGGGGTCTTTAATGTCACGAGCTGGACCTCGGCAAACCCCGTGGCTGAGTTAGCGAGCCCAGTCCCTGAGTCATCAAGGCGGCCGCCACCAACGCTGTCCTCCGAGGCACAGCTCCCTGTGCCCCTACCAGCACCACCTGCGTTGCCACACCCGCCAGCATCCTGCTCCTGCTCCATGCCGGTGCCTCCACTACAGACGCTACCTCGCAGCACATCAACAGGTATTATTGGGCCAGCAACCGCTCAAAGACCAACAGCCCCAGATGATCTTGGGGTCAATAAACCCAACCAGGTGAAATTGTTTTCAGGAAAGAAGCGCATTTCTGCCGCTGCATGGTTCAACAGACCATGGCTTGAATTTTCGTTAAAAGCCTTTTGTTTCCCTTGTAGACAGTTTAAAGTAAATACGTCTTCATCTGATGCAGCTTTTACTGTCAAAGGTTTTTGCGACTGGAAACACGCTTTACAGACTGATAAAGGACTGCTAAGGCATGCCGCATCAAAAGAACACATTTCATGTGAGCGTTTATGGAGAGAGAGACAGATACGCAAGGAAACAAATAAGGAAATGAGTACTTTGGTGCCGATCAGCTGCACGTAACCGTTATTACGTGTCAGCTGTCGTTGATATTATAGCTTTTTTAGCTGTCAACCAACTCCCTCTCAGAGGTGACCACGATTCACTCCACATGTCCGAGTGCAGTACATAGGAAAATAAACCATGCCCAAGGCGGGCTAAACAGCTCATAGTCTCCGTCTCTTTCTCTTCGAGCACAACGATGAGGAAGCTGCCATCCTTAACCAGTGTGCCTTGCTCGTGATTTACCAGTGTCTGTGCTGCCACGCACACAATGTTTCAAAAGTGGTTTTTATGTTGCCCTTTATTTGTGTATTTGCGATAAGTGTGCGTCTTTACGCAATGCTGTTGGCCTTGCTGTTTGATATATATTGTGCCGCAGGCCCGCAGCACATGACGGTTTTCTGTGCCCTCCCATGAAAATCATATGCCCTCCCTTTAGATTTGTTCTGGCGCCGGGTCTGGCTACAATCCTGTGGAAGCCATCAGGGAAGCAGCATGACGAGACCCAAGGCAGGACCGCAGAGAACGGTCACCAACATCAAAGTACTCTGTTTTCCCAAGGATGTGGTCTCTGACTTGGCTGAGTAGATCCTGCATATTGGGGCTGAACATCCAACTGTGAAGAATGTGGTTCTGCACATTGGAACAAATGATGTTGTGAAACAAGAGTCAGAAGTGCTGAAAGAAGACTTTAAATGTTTGTTGGAAACTGCCAGCTCTCTAAATGCAGAGGTGTTCATCAGTGGCCCTCTACCGCCAGTCAGAAGAGGAGTGGAGAGATTCAGCAGATTGGTTGCACTGAACACCTGACTTTCAACTGTCTGTACTGACCATTCTGTCCATTTTATTGACAATTTTAACTTTTTCTGGGATCGCAGACATCTTTTCAAGGCAAATGGAGTTTGCCTGAACAAGTCAGGAGTGAAATTGTTTATCTCTAACATATTCAACTGCCTGCGTCATCAATCTGTTCCCTCTGCCAAGGATAACAACAACACATCGCTCAGAAAACCTTGAAAATCTATCACTACACCCGCCTGAGGAATGTCTTGATTATGGGAGACAAATGGAGGAGTCTCCACCGCCCTTCACCTCCCCGATCACCTCTGAGGATACTCTTCCTTCACCCCACAGCTCTCTCTACTCTCCGTTCACCCTTTCACCCTTTCCCACCCTCCTGGAGATCGCTGAACACATGAAGGAGATTACAGAGAGTTGGCACCAATTCCTTCCTGGAGTTCAATAACCAAACTAAGGCGATACGCAGAGCTGGCAGCATGTCCTTTACCCCCGCTCCTCAACAATGCCCACCGTGCCTACGTCAACCACCTCCTCCCCCTGGACGTGCACCAACACCCCCGTCACCATGCCTACCACAATCATCCGGACCAAAACGTCCTCACCCCCTTCAAGACTGCTGTCTCTGAAGCCTGATAAGGATGTGTGTGTAAAAAACGCAAACACTGACTGATATATGCTGGGTCCAGGCTCAAGGGCGTATGGCACTCTCAACTCTTTCCAGGACATGCCGTGGCCCTGCCTGCCTGTAGCTTTGCCGATATCTGTGTTGATAGGTAATAGATTAAGAGCGGTGAATCAGCTTAGAAACAGGAAGCGCTCAAATGTTTGTGTGAGTTTATCACATTTAGCAGTGATTCCATGTCAGCCACAGCTTGTTACAACAAACCTGACTGATAGTGTGTTTAACAAACTTAAACTAGCTTTATTAAATGTCAGGTCTTTGGCAGGAAAAACATTTTTAATCAATGATTTTATCACTGAGCACAATCTCGATTTTATGTTTTTAACCGAAACATGGATTGAACAAATGAACAGTGCAGCTGTTCTTATCGAATCAACCCCTCCCGACTTTAGTTTTATGAGTCAGGAAAGAATGCATAAGAAAGGAGGTGGAGTTGCTATTCTGTTCAATGATTCCATTCAATGCAGGAAGACATCTTATGGGAACTTTGATTATTTTGAATATGTATATTAATTATCTCAAAGGGTCTGAATATCTCTAAGGTTGTGGTGACTGATGTTGCACTCTCTGACCATTCCTGTGTTTTCTTTGAGAGCTCTATTTCTGTTCACAAAAATGTTAAAAAAGAGGTAACCACAAAGCGATATTTAACTGAAAATACTAGGGAAATGTTCACTCAGAATTTTTCTTCCACACTTGCCCCTGCTAATATCTCAGTAAATGAGCTAGTAGATCATTTTAATTAAAAAAATGTAAAATGTTATCGATGCCATTGCTCCAACCAGGGTAAAGGAAGTGACTGGCAAGAAAATATCTCCATGGAGAAAGGCCATGACCGTGAGAATAAAGAGTATTGAGTATTGGCGAAAAACAAATCTCCAGGTTCACTTTGAAATCTATAAAGAGAGATTTGGCCTTTATAATTTGGAATTGAAATTTGCCCGACAGTCTTTCTTCTCTGATATCATTGCCAAAAACAAAAACAACGCACGTGCCTTGTTCGCTACCGTCGACAGACTAACTAACCCCCCAGTGTCAGTAGCCTCTGAATTTCTATCCACCAGGGCCTGCAATGATTTTGCCTTCTTTTTCACTGACACAATTCAGAAAATCGGACAAGCAGTCAGTGCCTCTGCATCAGGAACAGCAAATGTGTTGTCCCTGTGTCCAATTAAAATCAATTCAGACATCATGACACAATTCCATCAGATTAATGATAAAAACCTAGAGGACATTATTCAACTTCTGAAATCCTCCTCCTGCTGCCTTGATATTATTCCAACAGGGTTTTTCAAAGATGTTTTTCCTTGCATGGCCTCAGATCTACTTCATATAGTAAACAAGTCTCTTCATTCGGGTGTTTTTCCACAGGCCCTGAAAACTGCAGTCATTAAACCGCTCTTAAAAAAGAATAATCTAGATGCTTCAGTAATGAACAATTACAGGCCCATATCAAACCTGCCATTTCTAGGTAAAATCATTAAAAAAGTAGTCTTTCAACAGTTGAGTAATTTCTTGTATTTAAATAACTGTTTCGATGTGTTCCAGTCAGGCTTCCGTCCAAACCACAGCACTGAGACTGCGCTTGTAAAGGTCTTCAATGACATCCACTTAAACACAGACAGTGGCAGAACTTCAGTGTTAGTATTATTAGATCTCAGTGCTGCGTTTGACACTGTTGACCACAACATATTACTAGATCGACTAGAAAGCTGGGTGGGACTTTCGGAAACAGTTCCAAATTGGTTTGAATCCTACTTAAAGGACAGAAACAACTTTGTTTCTATAGGTAAATACAAATCTGAGTTGACAAATATGACATGTGTCCACTGTCATATTTGTGGGGTTCCTCAAGGCTCCATCTTGGGGCATCTTCTCTTTAACATCTACATGCTACCACTGGCTCAGATAATGAAGAACAACAAAATAAGTTACCATAGCTACAGATGTAGCGCTTCATTTCAGACGCCTACCCGTGCGGGTCCGTGATCGGCACGGGGTGGGCCCCTGCTGAAAAGGAAAACCCCCCCGCAGGACTTGATACGCCCCCTTGATAAATAAATGTAATTTTAATGAAACCAGCTGCAATGGATCATGGATCCACCAGGGGGAGCCGTGAAAAGCTGCCACACTGGAACTCATGTGAAATAAACAGCTGATAGATCGACAGGTATCTGATCGGATATTTGTTAAGATCCGTATGTTACGGATAGGATCATATTCTGTGCTAAATAAGAGACATGTAATCATTTACAAAACATCACCATGTTTTTATTTAACAAAATAATGATGTTTAATTCACGTAGGTGTAAGTACAAAACCATCGCTATGTTTTTTCATCAGGAAATCAGGAAAAGCCTTTTTACTTTATTTTCTCTTCTTAATACAAATTCATTCACTGCTACTTACATCTGATATGTAATTCCTTCAGCCTACTTTCAGCTACAGAAACCATTCAACTATTTCAGGATATTGAGGCTATACATGTTGTTGTTTATACCTTTTTAAATATTTTCTTTTAAATATTAAGCTTCTTCACTATTTTTCCTACTCTTCCAGTTGAACATTTCACTTTCAAGTTTTCAACAAAGTTATTGCAATGCATTTGAGCTGTAACCATTTTGATTCAAGTCATTTCACTTTTCTGCATTTCTCCGCTAAGTTCAGCAACACACTTACTTGGTTTTTGTAGCTAAAAGCAGCTACAGAGACCATTCAACTAATAAAACATTCAGCCTTTTCTGCATTTTCAGCTAAATTCAGCCACAAATGTTCACAGTTTACAGCATTCACATGCATTTTCTGCAGGAAATGCATTTTCTAGTTTGATAAATAAATTGCAAACAGACTGATGCTTTATCTGCACCTCTCTTTGTGTGCAGCACTACTACTCGGTGCGGATCTTCCCTGGCCAGGAGCCCAGCAGTGTGTGGGTGGGCTGGGTCACCTCTGACTTCCACCAGCACGACCCGGGCTTTGAGCTGCACAAAGTCCGGACTGTCACTGTTACCCTAGGAGATGAAAAGGGCAAAGTTCATGAGAGGTTAGTCAAGTAGCACACTACCCATATCCTAGAGTAAATTCATTTGTATAACTTATGTTGATATTATTTCAGTGATTGATACACCTTTAACCTGATATGATCAACAGTAACTGTTTCATGGTGTGTTCCTCAGTATAAAGTAACTGTTACATGGTCTGTTCCTCAGTATAAAGTAACTGTTACATGGTGTGTTCCTCAGTATAAAGTAACTGTTACATTATGTGTTCCTCAGTATAAAGTAACTGTTACATTGTGTGTTCCTCAGTATAAAGCGCAGTAACTGTTACATTATGTGTTCCTCAGTATAAAGTAACTGTTACATTGTGTGTTCCTCAGTATAAAGCGCAGTAACTGTTACATGGTGTGTTCCTCAGTATAAAGCGCAGTAACTGTTACATGATGTGTTCCTCAGTATAAAGCGCAGTAACTGTTACATGGTGTGTTCCTCAGTATAAAGCGCAGTAACTGTTACATGGTGTGTTCCTCAGTATAAAGCGCAGTAACTGTTACATGGTGTGTTCCTCAGTATAAAGCGCAGTAACTGTTACATGGTGTGGGCTGGAGAGAGCAGCAGTCCTGGTCAGGGGAGGAACAACAACGGCTTAGAGATCGGCTGTCTGGTAGACACAACAAACGGACTGCTGACATTTACAGCCAACGGCAAAGACCTCAGCACATACTACCAGGTAAATATTTACTTTGTTGTTACCGGTTAATAAGTGGTCCTTCTCTAACTGCTGCTGCCTTTTCTTCTCCTTTCCGGATTAGTGTGAATGCTGTTTACAGGATTCCACTATATTTCTTCAAATCTTTATTCTTCTTGTTTCAACCAATACTTTGCCGTCGAATAACTTCAGCATACTTTCAGCTACAGAAACCATTCAAATATCAAACTATTCAGCCTTTTCAGCACATGATGGGACACTTTCAACTTTTTCAAAATATGTTGTACTTTTTGAAATATTCAGCTTTTAAAACTCTTTTTTTAACATGGAACTCAATGGGAGGAACCTTCAAATTCTCTTTTACCTACACCTTGCACCAAATGCTACTCCTTCCACATACTTTCAGCTAGATACTTCATTCCAACTTTAAAATGATCACAAGACCTCATGGAAGAAAAACCAAGAAGTGAGGATACCCGGCCCGGAGGAAGCCCGGGGTCCCCTTCTGAAGCCCGAAAAGGCAACGTGGGCAACACCTCCGCTTCTCCGCCCACCACCTACGGGAAACAGCGATGGGGTCGGGTGCGCTGCCAGAAGGGTGACAGTGAAAGCAGAGGGTCTCGACGGACCAGACCTGGGCGACAGAAGCTGGCTTTGGGGACGTGGAATGTCACCTCTCTGGGGGGGAAGGAGCCGGAGCTTGTGCGGGAGGCGGGAGGTGGAGCGTTACCAGTTGGATCTGGTTGGGCTCACCTCTACGCACAGCGTCGACTCTGGAACCTTACTTCTGGATAGGGGTTGGACTCTATTCTTCTCCGGAGTTGCTCAAGGTGTGAGGCGCCGGGCGGGTGTGGGGATACTCACAAGTCCTCGTTGTTGGAGATTACCCCAGTGGACGAGAGGGTCGCCTCCCTACGCCTGCGGGTTATGGGGGGGGGAAACTCTGACTGTTGTGTGTGCGCTTATGCACCAAACAGCAGTTCAGAGGAAAGAGTCCTGTATGGGGCTCCTGAAGGGGACTCTTTAATCTTGCTGGGAGACTTCAACGCACATGTGGGCAATGATGGAGACACTTGGAGGGGCGTGATTGGGAGGAACGGCCCCCCTGATCTGAACCGGAGTGGTGGTTTGTTACTGCACTTCTGTGCTAGTCATGGCTTGGCCATAACAAACACCATGTTCGGACATAAGGATGCTCATAAGTGTACGTGGTACCAGAGCACCCTAGGCAGAAGGTCCATGATCGATTTCGTTATCGTATCATCGGACCTGAGGCCGTATGTTTTGGACACTCGGGTAAAGAGAGGGGCGGAGTTGTCAACTGATCACCATCTGGTGGTGAGTTGGGTCGAGTGGCGGGGGAAGCCTCTGGATATACCTGGTAAGCTCAAACGTGTAGTTCAGGTGAACTGGGAACGTCTGGAGGAGGCCCAAGTTCAGGAGGCCTTCAACTCACACCTCCGGCGGAGCTTTTCGGGCATTCCTGTGGAGGTTGGGGACATTGAACCAGAGTGGTCGGTGTTCAAAGCCTCTATTGCCGAAGCCGCGGCGGGGAGCTTTGGTCTCAAGGTCTGAGATGCCTCAAGGGGCGGTAACCCTCGATCCTCCTGGTGGACACCGGTGGTCAGGGAAGCCGTCCGACTGAAGAAGGAGGCCTTCAGGGATTTGTTATCCCGGGGTACTCCCGAGGCAGTTGCAAGGTACCGACAGGCCTGAAGGGCAGCAGCCTCATCCGTGGCCGAGGCAAAGCAGCGGGTGTGGGAGAAGTTCGGAGAAGACATGGAAAAGGACTTTCGGGCGGCACCAAAGTTGTTCTGGAAAACTGACCGACACCTCAGGAGGGGGAAGCAGGGAACCATCCAAGCTGTGTACAGTAAGGATGGGACGTTGTTGACCTCAACTGATGGAGTGTTAGGGCGTTGGAAGGAACACTTTGAGGAACTCCTGAACCCGACAACTCCGCCCTCTATGTTAGAGGCAGAGCTGGAGTATGACGGGGGATCAACACCAATCTCCAGGGGGGAGGTCACTGAGGTCGTCAAACAACTCCACAGTGGCAAAGCCCCGGGGGTGGAAGAGATCCGCCAAGAAATTCTGAAGGCTCTGGGTGTTGAGGGACTGTCACGGTTGACACGTCTCATCAACGTTGCGTGGAAGTCGGAAACAGTACCGAAGGAGTGGCAGACCGGGGTGGTGGTTCTCCTTTTCAAAAAGAGGGATCAGAGGGTGTGTGCCAATTACAGAGGCATCACACTACTCAGCCTCCCCGGGAAAGTTTACTCTAAGGTACTCGAAAGGAGGGTCAGGCCGATTGTCGAACCTCAGAGTGAGGAGGAACAATGCGGATTCCGTCCTGGTCGTGGAACGACGGATCAGCTTTTTACTCTTGCAAGGATCCTGGAGGGGGCCTGGGAGTACGCTTATCCGGTCTACATGTGTTTTGTAGACTTGGAGAAGGCGTATTACCGGGTTCCCAGGGAGTTACTGTGGGAGGTGCTGCGGGAGTATGGGGTGAGGGGGTCTCTACTCAGGGCCATCCAATCTCTGTACTCCCAAAGCGAGAGCTGTGTCCGGGTCCTCGGCAGTAAGTCAGACCCATTTCCGGTGAGGGTTGGCCTCCGCCAGGGCTGCGCTTTGTCACCAATCCTGTTTGTAATATACATGGATCGGATTTCGAGGCGTAGTCATGGGGGAGGGGGTCTGCAGTTCGGTGGACTAAGGATTGCACCACTGCTTTTTGCAGATGATGTGGTTCTAATGGCTTCATCGGTCTGCGACCTTCAGCACTCACTGGATCGGTTCACCACCGAGTGTGAAGCGGGTGGGATGAGGATCAGCACCTCCAAATCTGAGGCCATGGTTCTCAGCAGGAAACCGATGGACTGTCCACTCCAAGTAGGGAATGAGTCCTTACCCCAATTGAAGGAGTTCAAGTATCTCGGGGGCTTGTTCTCGAGTGAGTGAACAATGGAGCGTGAGATGGGCCGGAGAATCGGAGCAGCGGGAGCGGTACTGCAGTCGCTTTACCGCACCGTTGTGACGAAAAGGGAGCTGAGCCAGAAGGCAAAGTTCTCTGTCTACTGGGCCATTTTCGTTCCTACCCTCACCTATGGTCATGAAGGATGGGTCATGACCGAAAGAACGAGATCGCGGATACAAGCGGCAGAGATGGGTTTTCTCCGCAGGGTGGCTGGTGTCTCCCTTAAGGATAAGGTGAGAAGTTCAGTCATCCGGGAGGGACTCGGAGTTGAGCCACTCCTCCTTCGTGTCGAAAGAAGCCAGTTGAGGTGGTTCGAGCACCTAGTTAGGATGCCACCTGGGCGCCTCCCTAGGGAGGTGTTCCAGGCACGTCCAGCTGGGAAGAGACCAAGGGGTAGACCTAGGACCAGGTGGAGGGATTATATCTCTTCGCTGGCCTGGGAGCGCCTTGGGATCCCCCAGTCAGAGCTGGTTGATGTGGCCAGGCAAAAGAAAGTTTGGAGCTCTCTGCTGGAACTGCTACCCCCGCGACCCGACCACGGATAAGCGGGAGAAGATGGATGGATGGACAAGACCTTCAGCTATAAAACTTGTTCTTCAGATTCTTTATATCTTTTACAGTTTTTTACTTATCAACGTTTAAGTTTTGGTACATTTTCAGGCCGTTTTTCAATTTTATAATGGGTGTCTATGGGAGGGACTCTTCGGGGCTGGAGTGCATGACATCATCACTTAGAGCAGGGGTATTCAACTAAAATTCAATGAGGTCCAGTTAGAGAAAATCTCCCCATGCAAAGGTCCGGAACATCAAAATGTCCAACTTGCTTTATGAATTAGTGTGATATATATTGAAGTAGCTTCATCGACGTCTGCATGTAATCAACAACTGACTGCCAATCAAATAAAGAAAGTACAATTCATAAACAGCAATATTTATTGTCAATTAACATAGAATTATACAGATATACAGTAAATACTGTGGATATGTGTAATGTTCCTCTCGGACTGCATTTAAAAATAAAATGGAGAAAATAAATCAAATAGCTTTTGAAAATGTGCGCATCTTAAAAGTGCTTGATTTTAGATAAATAAAATAAAGTGTAGCAGAAGCTTGAGTTTCCCATTTTTCTTTGTTAACCGACTTAACAGTTTCAGACGATTATAGAACAATATCAGTCTTTACACATTATAACAATTGAACAGTTATAAAGTTTCTCTTTCTTTCCCTCTTATATTGCAGTCCATTGCTAACTTTTTTTTTATTCAGTGCGAGAATTGAGCTTGTCCTGCCAGGAGTTTAAATCTGGGCTGAAATGGTGTCAGGGCCATTCTCATACACACATGCAGGTGCTCATTGGTTAGCCTCGGTTAGCTCATTGGTTAGCCTCGGTTAGTCTGCCCTGGAACGATAATTAGTTTTATTTTGATCCTGGTGGACTGATCATATCGGGCTCTGAGACTGCTTATTTTTTGTGACCTCAGTTCTGACTTGAGAGGGAATGTTTGATCAAACACTTTGTGTTTTGTCTCATTGTGGCGTTTTGGCACTTTTAATGAGCGCCACGGTCTCTGAATGAGACACACTGGTTCTGTGCTCCCAGTGGGCAGGATGAACATGAATGAGTCCACTCAGGGTTAAAAGCTCTGTTCTCACCGTCCACTTTCCTCTTCTTGGAAAGCGCCATGTGTAATTATTTGTCTCTCCCTGTCTGCCGCTAACACGCCTGTTCACTCTCCTCTCCGCTTCTCTACCTGTATCACTAATTATCCTCTTCACTCACTTTCCTCTCCGCTTCTCTCTGCCGCTCTCTCGTCTCTTCTTCTGTGTTTCTCTCCCTGTATCGCTCACTCGTCTCTTTCGCCCCCTGTCGGCGGCGGTTAAAATAGAATCGCCCTGTAAAAATTGAATTCCCCTATTAATGTATTGATTTTAGGTCCGGATCCGTATAGGTCTGGGTCCGGACCGCGGTCCGCCTGTTGCCGACCCCTGACTTAGAGTGTAGAGGGTCTTACAATTCTTCGGAAAAAATATTTTAAAACTGCTCTCAGAGCCAAAATATACACTCTATTCAAATAATTTCAAAAGATTTCAGGAGCATAATTAGTCTGGCCTGCTCAATTGCCTTCATCATATCAAACGGACCGACCGTTCTGGCCCAATAGTGATCTGAGTGACAAAAAGTCCAACTAGCTCCCAATAGACTCCCATGTTAAATTTGTCTGGAACTTTCTTCAGAACAGAGAGAAATAAACTTTAGACAAACTGCTCCCATCTTCACATTTTACTCACAAAACCACCCAAAAAAACATATATCAGTCCATTAGGGTTCCCCGATGCTCACTTTCTGGTCATTTTTTTTATAGGAGCCATAGTTTATGAACAGGTGGCCACATTGCCAGATATAATCCTCAATGCATTCTTAATGGGACTCAGTGCTGCCGTTGGTAACCATGGTGTTGCTGGGCAGATTGAAACCTTTGATCTCTGGGCTCACACAGGTGTTATGATTAGGTGCTCAGTCAGCACAGAAACACACACTGACAAACAGACTGGACTTTAACAGCCTATTCTTTTCTGTCGGATGGAGACTTCATACTGACTTCAACATGTTCCACATATTTTATACATTATTGGTGACGTATGGGTTTAGTCGAACAGTTTGCAGTCAAAATATTCTGCTGCTTTCCCAAGCCTTTTTACTTTCTTTTCTCTTCTAAATACACATTCATTCACTACTACTTACATCTGATATGTAATTCATTCAGCCTACTTTCAGCTGCAGAAACCATTCAACTTTTACATTATTCAGCTATTTCAGAACAATGAGGCTATACACGTTGTTGTTTATACCTTTGTTAAGCCTTTTCTTTTAAATATTAAGCTTCTTCACTATTTGTCTTACTCTTCCAGTTTAACATTTCACTTTCGAGTGTTCAACAAAGTCATTGCAATGCATTTGAGTTGTAACAATTTTGATTCAAGTCATTTCACTTTTCTGCATTTCTCCGCTAAGTTCAGCAACACACTGACTTGGTCTCTGTAGCTAAAAGCAGCAACAGAGACCATTCAACTACACATTCAGCTTTTTCTGCATCTTCAGCTAAATTCAGCCACACATGTTCACAGTTTACAGCATTAGCATGCATTTTCAGCAGGAAATGCATTTTCTAGTTTAACTTGGTTTGTGGACTGCAAAAAGGATTGGCTAATTGTGCTTCAGTTTGATGCAACCAGCTTACCGGTAGTTCTCCTCGTTCTCAGGTGGAGCCAAGCACTAAGCTGTTCCCAGCAGTCTTTGCCAAGGCCACCAGCCCCAATGTCTTCCAGTTTGAACTGGGCCGTATTAAGGTGAGAATGACACACACATACAGCTTCATCATTACAAAATATATAATTATAACATATTTTAAGTTTAGGGGGTTGCTTTTAACCTCAGTGACAACTTGCTGCTTCATCATAAATGCCCTGTGGTGGGGCAGGTGGAGAGATTTAAAGGACTTTTGGAAAAATAAATAAAATAATGACTTTTTATCAGATCCAAATATTTCAAATGCTGTTGTAACGTCCTTTTGGTTTGAAGAAAAAAAATACTATACATATAACATATAAGCAGATTATTCAGACTTCATATGAAACACAACTCTCAGTTGACATAACATACTGTAGGGTGAATGTATGTTGTACCTTGATGAGTGTATCGTGTCTGTTCGTCAGAATGCGATGCCTCTGTCAGCTGGTCTGTTTAAGAGTGAGAGGAAGAACCCAGTTCCTCAGTGTCCTCCACGACTGCATGTCCAGTTTCTCACTCCTGTGTTATGGAGTCGAGTTCCCAACCACTTCCTCAAGGTACAGTAACAATCCTACCTATTTATAGTCACTCGTTTGTTTTGTTTTGGCTAACACGAAAAAGAAAATGTAGACACATAGCTTTTGTCAGAATGTGTTATCCACTGATTGTGCAATGTTTAGAAGAAGATATGTAAAGGGTGACAGCTCTGAACAGAAACAAGTTTCCATTCATCTTACTTTGCAGCGTGACACCCTGGCTGGAACTGTGAATGAGAATCAATAATGCTTTATTTATTTCCACAGCAGGGAAACGGGGATCGTTACAGCATCGGGACAAAAGGCAAATCAATTGAGCAGATAATAAATATTAAATCAGAAACACATCAAATAAAGATCAAATAAGTAAATATCCAAGGTATACAAATAAGTAGCAGCTTTATAAGCCTTAGTGAACATATAACAAGTGTTGAACTAACAGTCAATAATAACATTATTAAACTGTGAAAGTAGATATACCTCGGGGGTATACTACGAAGGAGGATTTTCGCTTAGCTGGCTAACTTCAGGGAAAACTCTGGGTTTCCGGTCCTACGAAGCTGGTTCTCTTTTTAGCAGGCTAGACCTCCATGGTAATTTATGCTTTGCGGCTAACCTGGTCGGGACCAGGGGGGTATACTTCGAAGCCGGATTTTCGTTTAGCAAGATAACTTCTGGGATTTCCGGTACTACGAAGCTGGTTCACTTTTTAGCGGGCTAGATCTCCATGGTGACTTATCCTGGAACCTAGTCTGTGCTCCGAAGCAGGATACGGATAAGAGATTCCAGGATAAGAGCTCAACTCAGTGAAAGCACCACGCCTGCTGACCAATCAGAGCTCAGTGTGCGGAGGAAATACAGTTTAAACTGCCGTTGCAGGAAAGACGGCCGGCCAAAATTCTTCCCCTTGTTTGCGATTGGTCGAATGCTCCAGATACCACCCCTTTTATGTGAACGCGCACCTAACTAGTTAGGACACGGCTGGCTTGAGCGAACGAGTTGATAGCCAGCGTTGTAGGACAGTTTAGCGAGAGCGGCTTTGTTTTGGATTAAGTCAACCGGATAACTCAAAACATATTTAGGATATGTTGAACAAGATTCGTAGTATACCCCCCCCGGTTAGGTTGCAGGCTAAGAGCTCAACTCAGTGAAAGCACCGCCTGCTGACCAATCAGAGCTCAGTGTGCGGAGTTTAAAGCGATCAAGTCATATTACAGGAGAAAGGAAATACAGAAAAGCTGCCGCTGCAGGAAAGACGGCCGGCAAAAATCACCGACTGTGTGAACGTGAACATGAATAGAATATCACCTCCATCTTCAGAGCAATCTGACTATTATAACATTAGCGTTAAGAAAGCTTCCTTAAATATCGGCCACAACATCAGTAACCGGATCAGAGTAACATTAAGTACAGTCCGCGGCTTGTCACTTCATAATGTATCACATATCTCCTGATCTGAGTCAGCTGAGCCGCATCTGGCCGTGCAACACTCACAGTGTCACAGACTGGATGCAGAAGTATTATTTTAAGCAACACATTAAGTTGAGGAAACACTCGAGACAAATGTAATGAAAGTCAGATCGTGTTTTAGATGGGCAGTGATATCATAAACCTGTTAATGTACGCATTCAAACAGTTGTTCTGTTACCAGCTGTGTTCACCTTGCAGCTGCAGCTCTGTGGCTTTGATCCTGATCAAGTGTTTAAGTCCTGGATGTTTAAAGTTTAACTTCTTCAATTTTGTCTAATTATATCGTTGACTTTTCATTCAGGAAGTATGACGCTGCGCTGTCAGTGCGCTTCTCCATGTTTGTGATTGGTAGAATGCTCCAGATCCCACCCCTTTCATGTGAACGCGCGATCCACTTGATAACCCGCGTCGTAGGACCGTTTAGCGAGAGCGCGTATGTTTTGGATTAGGCCAACCGGCTAACTCAAACATATCAGGTTAGGTTGAACCGGCTTCGTAGTACAGGCCTCTGATGTGCGATGTGAATCAAATGTTTGCATCGCTCTACTCGCTCGAGTTTCACCGCGGCTCTCACTTGTGTTTACATTATTTCAAACTAGGCGTGCTGGCAAAGGGGCGGGGCTTATCTCCATGTAAATACTATGTAATACTAGATACCCACTACAACACATTCCTAAATTACCGTGATTTATTTGTAATACACGTTTCGAAATAACGACATACTGTTAGTAAAAACAAGACGGCAGGCAAAACTATTTAAAAAGCTTTTTTTCTGAATGGAGATTAGATGGATCGGTCGAGGCTACGGTTTTAGCTGCTCTATTATCACTCACAACAACATCACACATAAATAAAGCCGCGACTGTATTCCCCATGCCATAGAGAGTCTGTGTTTTGTACATTTATAACTGTCCTCCAGTTTCTGAACAGACACGAGGAGCCGTGAGCTCTGTGTGCTAACAGCTAACGGCTGCTGTTTGGTTTTCTAATTCAACGTTAGTGATGAGAGGCGCACATTCGTGTCTATCTGCGTCTTTGCATTGACTGTACACGTAATCGCGACGCGTTAGAAAAGAGACGTTAAAAACGCAAGGGATTTTTCTGACTGTCTCTGGTTGGGAGCAGGATAACAAATTGCCTCAGAGATATTTTCAAATGTAGCCTACTGCGCAAGCCCTAGTGACGTGTTATCTGGCTGTATGTACATGATGTTCATCGCCTCATATCAGCTGCTGGGTCAGGTGTGTAACTGTTCCACAATGTGCTGTGGATAGGCAGCATGCAGTGCCACACAGTGGGTAACGAGCAACATCTCTCTTCCAGGTGTCGGCATCCAGGGTGAATGACAGACACGGCTGGCTGGTCCAGTGTAGCAAACCCATGCAGTTCATGTCCCTGCATATACCTGAGGAGAACAAGTAGATTACCCTATACACACACACACACACACACACACACACACACACACACACACACACACACACACACACACACACACACACACACACACACACACACACACACACACACACACACACACACACACACACACACACACACACACACACACACACACACACACACACTGTCTCATCTGTCATGCACTCTCTGTGTGCAGGTCGGTGGACATCCTGGAGCTGTCCGAGCAGAGGGATCTGTTAAAGTTCCACTCTCATACCCTCAGACTGTACTCGGCCATCTGTGCGCTGGGAAACAACAGGGTGGCACACGCCCTCTGCTCCCACGTAGACGAGGCACAGCTCCTGCAGGCTATAGAGAATAAGTACATGCCAGGTAAAGCACACAGCCAGTGAAAGAATAACTGCATGCAAGGTATTACAGCCTGTCCCTGAGAAATGTGATTGGCCCTACCCCGACCCAGTATCCAGCCATCAGCCCATCTCCTCTGCAGTCTCTGCCCGGTACCTGAGAGCAGTGCCATTGCACCGCGCTGCGTACTGATATAGTCTCTAGAAACGGAAGCAGAGCGTCCTTCCATTTAGTTAAGAAGTGTCCTGGGCTGCAGGCCATTTGTTCCCCTAATGTGGACACGACCCGTTTGTATATCGGTGTCTGTCCACTGGGTACGCAGCGTGGGCCTGGGCTGGGGGGCATCTTGTGGAGGTCAGTGTTGGAATGACCTCCTACGTCTATCAGCCTGATACTCTGTGTCTCACCTCCACTCTGGCATTGCCCTGGTAGATAACATCCAATCAGAACGTACACCACGTGGCACCTGTCACTCCCAGTGCTCAGCCCTGCTGACTAACTGATGGAACACTGTGTCGGCTCATTCCAGCTGGAGAGTATAACAGCAGCTCTCTTATGAGGACACTCAAAGCAAAGGCTGGAGAACCAGTTCAGTCTGTCTGGCACCAACAGACATGGTGTCATGGCAACAACAGACATGGTGTCGTGGCTTCTGTAGTTGGCGGTGTAACTCACTGACATCCATGACTCAGGTGAAGAAGACTCATCTGGATTTGATGTACATAATACTTTTTAATAAGTACATGGATTGTTTGTTTAGCTTTTGAAATGTGTCTCCAAGTAGAACATGGCGTACCAAATACAGTACCATGTTAAGAAATGGCTATGCACACCTGTTTGGAGAATACGTAATACATATAAATGTAATGTGGCATTATCAGGTAAAGATTGTAGTCTGATCGTTAATATAAATGTAAATAGTATGCTTTATAATTGTTTAGGGATTCATATGTTGAGTTGAATGTAATAATGGTCTTTCTGTGGGTCCTCACCCCCAGGGCTGCTCCGTGCGGGGTACTACGACCTGCTCATCGACATCCACCTGAGCAGCTACACCACGGCGCGCCTCATGATGAACAACGAGTACATCGTTCCAATGACAGACGAGACCAAGAGCATCACCCTGTTTCCAGACGAGAAGAAGAAGCACGGCCTGCCAGGCATCGGCCTCAGCACCTCCCTGAGACCCAGAATGCACTTCTCCTCCCCAAGCTTTGTGTGTGGGACCGGACCCTCACATTGTCCCTACGGAAACACCGCATCAGGAGACTGTTTCCAGTACAGCCCGGAATTCCCTTTAGGCATATTGAAAAGTAAAACTATTGAGATGCTAACAGAGGCCGTGCGCGAAGGAAGCATGCACGTACGGGATCCCATCGGAGGCACCACCGAGTTCCTCTTCGTCCCGCTCATCAAGCTCTTCTACACCCTGCTCATCATGGGGGTCTTTCAAAGTGAAGACCTGAAGAACATCCTCAGACTGATTGAACCAGCTGTGTTCTCTGAAGGACGGGAGGGGCAGGGGGACATGCAGCTGGAGGTGGTGACGCAGGGGGGAGGAGAGGAGGGAGGGAGGAGCCTGCCGAAAGAAGGACTGCTGCAGATGAAGCTCCCAGAGCCGGTGAAACTCCAGGTGATCTCCCTCTCCCTCTCCCTGTGTGCAGCACATGAGCTGTGCTTTCTCATGTGACATGCTGGTGGTGTACTACAGACATAGCAGTGCATAGTCACATTCATCACATTGCAATACACATACGTGTCATGTAAATGATAGGAAGCACTACGGAAGCAATGAGATGCAAGTGAGAAAAATGTATTTATGACTTAAGTTTTTAATGGATTATTTTAATGAGATACTTAATGTTTTTATTTACAAAAGAAGAGTGCGGAAATTATTTTCCCACTTTAGAATTGTTTTAATTGAAGGATATATTTAAAATGCAGAGCCCTCCTGTGTATTACAGCAGCAGCACTTAGAGACAGCAGGTTACCGAAGAGGATCACATTTACATATTCAAGAACTGCACCAGTACCAAAGCTTGATGAGAAGACACGTGGTGTACCCTACAACGTGTTGCACCTTGTTCTATATGAATCCCCAGATGTGCCACGTGCTGCAGCACCTGTGTGACTGCCAGGTGCGTCACCGCATCGAGGCGGTGGTGGCTTTCTCTGATGACTTTGTGGCCTGTCTCCAAGACAACCAGAGGTTCCGCTACAATGAGGTGATGCTGGCACTCAACATGTCTGCAGCCCTCACTGCCAAGAAGACCAAAGAGTTCAGATCTCCTCCTCAGGAACAGGTAGGAGCACCACAGAAGAAGAGAGAGAGAGAGCCGGAGGACAGACCAGCCTGTAGATGATACTGGAGAAGATGTAGTGTGGTTATTAATGAGGAGCAGCAGAGCGTTGACCAAACAAACGCTTTCCTAAATACCTTATTTAGCTGAATCCTCTTAAATGAATCATTCAGATGTAATGACGTTGGATTACACTATTTCAAGAGACCTACTGACTTTTGACTGACAGCACAAACCACGGTTTGTTTGGTTCATAATGACCTGTGGATTATCTGACTGGAAACAGTGAGATCCAGCAGAACGGCTTCTGGCATCTTACAAGCTGAAGGTTTTATTTGAAAGCTTGGCCCTAAGAAAACACGAGATGAACAATAACACGCATCTGCCTGGTGTGACCTAGCAGTGACCTAGGACCTACTTCAATTATTCCTAAAATAAGATGAATATTTTAATACATAAGAAAATGACATTACAAACATATTTTAGGGCGGCATTAGCTCTTCTGTTGGCACTTGGCTCGGGAGCTAAAGATTCGCCCGTTCAAGTTTGCACAGACCAAAAAGAAACAAATCCCGCTCTTCTCTCCGACACAGCTCCATAGGAAACATGTCTTGGGCATGTATGTGTTCAGACCTCATGTGTTTCGGTGGATTTATGAATGGTCTGCATCTAAATACAAACTAAACCCTCTGAGCAGCGGGAGACCAGCAACTCAACTGTAGTTTCAGTGCAGTCTATTGGCTTTAAAGAGAGCATATACAGATAGAGCGGTATCAGTTCCTAGTTTGAAAGGACTCTCTGACTGCGAGGTAAAGCTGTGAAGAGATTCTAATATAGCTTTGGTGGCTCAGGACGCCTTCCTGCTGCCCCGCCACAGCTGCTCGGGGTAGCTCGTGTGCTGCTATTCCTGTCTGCTCGTCAGAACTATAGCTGTTGTATTTATCAAACCGTTCTTGTATCGTAGTCACGCCTGCATGTGTTCCTGCAGATCAACATGCTTCTGAACTTCAAGGATGAGAAGCAGGAGTGTCCCTGTCCTGAATACATCAGAGAACAGCTGCTGGACTTTCATGAAGATCTGATGAGACACTGTGGTAACCTCACCTTCACCTCCTCATGTCATCATTTATTTATCCACATTGGTCCCATTGAGAGCATCGATCTCTTGTTCAAGCCAGACCTGCAGCAATTAGGTTCCACATGACACATGACACAATAGAGGATATCATACGACATATTTACGAGCTACATTGACATACTTATCAACATGTACAAACACCCATAGTTTCAAAGAGCATTTCACTTTGACTTGCTTTAAAAACAATGAACCAAACATTCAGATCACCAGAAGGTCCAGGGAGCCACAGAGCAAGAAGGGTAATAGCTGATCCTTCCTCTCAGGGAAAGAACTGGATGAGGAGACGGGGGTACATAGTGAGAGTGACTTCACCATCCGGGGTCGGCTCATGTCGTTGGTGGAGAAAGTGGCCTACCTGAAGAAGAAGATGGCCAACCTGCCAGAGGAGAAGAAGGAAAGGAAACCCAGTGAGTGCACTGCACAGCTGGAACACACACTCAGCAGCAAAAGGAGAATCCATCATATGTTCTGATATGGCCCAACAGTCCCCTAACAGCGCCTTGCTGTGTCTGCAGGCACACTGCAGCAGCTGATCTCAGACACCATGGTCCGCTGGGCTCAGGAGTCGGTGATCGAGGATCCAGAGCTGGTCAGAGCCATGTTCGTCCTGCTGCACCGGCAGTATGACGGTATCGGAGGACAGGTAGGTTGGTGCCAGTGGGTGTTCTTCTAAAAGGGAAGCTAAACCAGACCCTGGTATTACGCTCATATTAGAGAACGTCAGATGTGGGGCAACTTGGGGCTTACTGGTTAAGTACATTGTTGTCCTTTTTCTTCTTCTTTAGTTGTCTTATAAATACAACATGTACTATAACGCCAACAGATGAACATACAAATACATCGACTGCAATCTATTTGTTTTATATAAGTCATATTTATATTTCATCGGAAAACATTGATCACCTTTAAAAAGGTGGCTTTGACTTATAACGTGTGTAGAATGTCTATTGTGTAATACCAATGACTTGGTGTGGATAGAGGTTAATTTGAAGTTGACTCCAGTGGGACCAGTACAGATCAATTAGATGTCATAGAAACCAAATCTTGCTTTTTTTACCTTTATACAACAAATACAAACAAAGTTGGCATTCATTTAATAACATGACACATAGCTATTTCACTCAGAACGAGACCGTAGGAAAACATTGAGAAGTGTCCTCAGCAAGTATGTGTCACACGAACATAAGAGAGTTAAATGGTTGAATGTCGATGAAAGAACATTCTCCCTACTCAATAGCTGCTCTTCTGTCCAGCAGCGCTCAGTCAGTTAGAGGATGTTAGTTAACCTTAGACATGTTTAAAGATATGACTGTCCTTATGTGTGTAGGTGCGGGCGCTCCCTAAGACCTACACCATAAACTCGGTGTCCATCGAGGACACCATCACCCTGTTGGCCGCTCTGGGGCAGATCAGGTCTCTCCTGAGTGTCCGGATGGGCCGAGAGGAGGAGAAGCTGATGATCAGAGGGCTGGGGTGAGACAGGCTGCTCACCACTGCTTCTGGTTCTCATGGCGATACAACATGTTTTACAGTTAACATTCCCCTCATGTGTCTCCCTGGTCGCACATTCTTTTTTTTAAAGTGATGTGTTTTGGTGAGATGCCTGAAATCAGATCTGTGGTCAACACAAGTTGAAGAGATGTTCAAGTGTTCTCCTACAATATAAAATACATCAGTAAATACACCACGGGTGCATTTCCAAAGCCTTACTAACAACTGTCCAACATATGAAATAATCACAAGAACACAAGTGGCATTACGCTGAGCGGTGGAGAAGAAGCGTGGACATATCGTAAACGTGTGTTTGCCAAAGATCTTATTTTCTTCAATAGACCAACATGGATTAGAAACATCACACTGCTTTCCTTTAGGGTCCCTTGTGATGCTAACGTGCGCGTTAGCCTACCAGAATACGTCATCGCACCATAGTATTCAGATTACAACCCTGCTCCTCCTCCTCTGCAGGGACATCATGAACAACAAGGTGTTCTACCAGCACCCCAACCTGATGAGAGCTCTGGGGATGCACGAGACCGTCATGGAGGTCATGGTCAACGTGCTCAGCGGAGGAGACTCCAAGGTATGCAGTGTGTCTGGATAGCACACATTCTTATCTGTGGGCCTTTGGTACATGTCAAATGTCATTCTTTTAATTCAACTGTTCATCTGGATCTGATTTGAATTCTCAAAACGATTGCAACATGTTATGGAGCATATCAGAATCAGCCTGATTACCAATTAGGATAAGGGTTCAGCTTTAATGGTGCATATATACACAGCAAGAGGAGTTATGTGGAACAAATATAGAACTATGACTAAAACTATTTATTTTATTATAAAATTAAGAAATACAATAAATGTTAATGTTATAATCATGTTTTTAGAAGTAGCATTGATGGGAGATCTGCAACATATACAGAGTAATGTGATTGGTCCTCAGCATTACAGCAGGAAGTTGGTCTGACACACATCTGTCTTTTCGCAGGAAATCACCTTTCCTAAAATGGTGGCCAACTGTTGTCGTTTCCTGTGTTACTTCTGTCGCATCAGCCGGCAGAACCAGAAGGCCATGTTCGACCACCTCAGCTACCTGCTGGAGAACAGCAGCGTGGGCCTCGGTGAGCAAGGGCGTCTGTGAGGTCACACTGAGTCAGTGTGTGCATACCTGACGCACAACACACATGCACACCATGTATACACACATCTTTAACTGAGACAATGTTTCAGATTCACAACACACATGCACACCATGTATACACACATCTTTAACTGAGACAATGTTTCAGATTCACAACACACATGCACACCATGTATACACACATCTTTAACGGAGACACATGTTCTCAGATTCACAACACACATGCACACCATGTATACACACATCTTTAACTGAGACCATGTTTCAGATTCACAACACACATGTCCAGTAAAACAGATGTAACTTAGACAGACTGCAGCATTCGATATAGTTAGGTTTTCTGTAGATCTTACATATTTCAATACACCAATCTGGTCTGCAGAATATTTTAAACACAACACAAACATTATCACTAATATACACATTTGGACTCTGGCAGCTGCTTCCACTCGCGCTTCTCCCCAAGCCAGTTCCTGCCTTCCAATTGGTGGTTTCCTGCCCTGCAATATGCCTCCTTATCTGTTTCCCCTCTTCTTACACAGGATGTATATATACATATGTATATGTATATATACTGAGTTGTTTTGCATACTAACAGTCCATCCATCCATCCATCTTCTCCCGCTTATCCGTGGTCGGGTCGCGGGGGTAGCAGTTCCAGCAGAGAGCCCCAAACTTTCTTTTCCCTGGCGACATCAACCAGCTCTGACTGGGGGATCCCAAGGCGCTCCCAGGCCAGCGAAGAGATATAATCCCTCCACCTGGTCCTAGGTCTACCCCTTGGTCTCTTCCCAGCTAGACGTGCCTGGAACACCTCCCTAGGGAGGCGCCCAGGTGGCATCCTAACTAGGTGCCCGAACCACCTCAACTGGCTTCTTTCGACGCGAAGGAGGAGCGGCTCAACTCCGAGTCCCTCCCTGATGACCGAACTTCTCACCTTATCTCTAAGGGAGACACCAGCCACCCGGCGGAGGAAACCCATCTCGGCCGCTTGTATCCGCGATCTCGTTCTTTCGGTCATGACCCATCCTTCATGACCATAGGTGAGGGTAGGAACGAACATGGCCCGGTAGACAGAGAGCTTTGCCTTCCGGCTCAGCTCCCTTTTCGTCACAACGGTGCGGTAAAGCGACTGCAATACCGCTCCCGCTGCTCCGATTCTCCGGCCCATCTCACGCTCCATTGATCCCTCACTCGAGAACAAGACCCCGAGATACTTGAACTCCTTCACTTGGGGTAAGGACTCATTCCCTACTTGGAGTGGACAATCCATCGGTTTCCTGCTGAGAACCATGGCCTCAGATTTGGAGGTGCTGATCCTCATCCCAGCCGCTTCACACTCGGTTGCGAACCGATCCAGTGAGTGCTGAAGGTCGCAGACCGATGAAGCCATCAGAACCACATCATCTGCAAAAAGCAGTGGTGCAATCCTTAGTCCACCGAACTGCAGACCCCCCCCCCACGACTACGCCTCGAAATCCGATCCATGTATATTACAAACAGGATTGGTGACAAAGCGCAGCCCTGGCGGAGGCCAACCCTCACCGGAAATGGGTCCGACTTACTGCCGAGGACCCGGACACAGCTCTCGCTTTGGGAGTACAGAGATTGGATGGCCCTGAGTAGAGACCCCCTCACCCCATACTCCCGCAGCACCTCCCACAGTACCTCCCGGGGAACCCGGTCATACGCCTTCTCCAAGTCTACAAAACACATGTAGACCGGATAAGCGTACTCCCAGGCCCCCTCCAGGATCCTTGCGAGAGTAAAAAGCTGATCCGTCGTTCCACGACCAGGACGGAATCCGCATTGTTCCTCCTCAATCTGAGGTTCGACAATCGGCCTGACCCTCCTTTCGAGTACCTTGGAGTAAACTTTCCCGGGGAGGCTGAGTAGTGTGATGCCTCTGTAATTGGCACACACCCTCTGATCCCCCTTTTTGAAAAGGGGGACCACCACCCCGGTCTGCCACTCCTTCGGTACCGTTTCCGACTTCCACGCAACGTTGATGAGACGTGTCAACCATGACAGTCCCTCAACACCCAGAGCCTTCAGCATTTCCGGGCGGATCTCATCCACCCCCGGGGCTTTGCCACTGTGGAGTTGTTTGACGACCCCAGTGACCTCCCCCCGGGAGATTGGCGTTGATCCCCCGTCATACTCCAGCTCTGCCTCTAACATAGAGGGCGGAGTTGTCGGGTTCAGGAGTTCCTCAAAGTGTTCCTTCCAACGCCCCAACACTCCATCAGTTGAGGTCAACAACGTCCCATCCTTACTGTACACAGCTTGGATGGTTCCCTGCTTCCCCCTCCTGAGGTGTCGGACAGTTTTCCAGAACAACTTTGGTGCCGCCCGAAAGTCCTTCTCCATGTCTTCTCCGAACTTCTCCCACACCCGCTGCTTTGCCTCGGCCACGGATGAGGCTGCTGCCCTTCGGGCCCGTCGGTACCTTGCAACTGCCTCGGGAGTCCCCCGGGATAACAAATCCCTGAAGGCCTCCTTCTTCAGTCGGACGGCTTCCCTGACCACCGGTGTCCACCAGGAGGTTCGAGGGTTACCGCCCCTTGAGGCACCTAGGACCTTGAGACCACAGCTCCCCGCCGCGGCTTCGGCAATAGAGGCTTTGAACACCGACCACTCTGGTTCAATGTCCCCAACCTCCACAGGAATGCCCGAAAAGCTCCGCCGGAGGTGTGAGTTGAAGGCCTCCTGAACTTGGGCCTCCTCCAGACGTTCCCAGTTCACCCGAACTACACGTTTGGGCTTACCAGGTCTATCCAGAGGCTTCCCCCGCCACTCGACCCAACTCACCACCAGATGGTGATCAGTTGACAACTCCGCCCCTCTCTTTACCCGAGTGTCCAAAACATACGGCCTCAGGTCCGATGATACGATAACGAAATTGATCATGGACCTTCTGCCTAGGGTGCTCTGGTACCACGTACACTTATGAGCATCCTTATGTTCGAACATGGTGTTTGTTATGGCCAATCCATGACTAGCACAGAAGTCCAGTAACAAAGCACCACTCCGGTTCAGATCAGGGGGGCCGTTCCTCCCAATCACGCCCCTCCAAGTGTCTCCATCATTGCCCACATGTGCGTTGAAGTCTCCCAGCAAGACTAAGGAGTCCCCTTCAGGAGCCCCATACAGGACTCTTTCCAGGGTCTCCAAGAAGGCCGAATACTCTGAACTGCTGTTGGGTGCATAAGCACACACAACAGTCAGAGTTTTCCCCCCCATAACCCGCAGGCGTAGGGAGGCGACCCTCTCGTCCACTGGGGTAAACTCCAACAACGAAGCACCTAACCGGGGACTTGTGAGTATCCCCACACCCGCCCGGCGCCTCACACCGTGAGCAACTCCGGAGAAGAATAGAGTCCAACCCCTATCCAGAAGTAAGGTTCCAGAGCCGACGCTGTGCGTAGAGGCGAGCCCAACCAGATCCAACTGGTACCGCTCCACCTCCCGCACAAGCTCCGGCTCCTTCCCCCCCAGAGAGGTGACGTTCCACGTCCCCAAAGCCAGCTTCTGCCGCCCGGGTCTGGTCCGTCGAGACCCTCCGCTTTCACTGCCACCCTTCTGGCAGCGCACCCGACCCCATCGATGTTTCCCGTAGGTGGTGGGCCCGCGGGACGGAGAAGCGGAGGTGTTGCCCACGTTGCCTTTTCGGGCTGGGCCCGGCCGGGCTCCGTGGCAAGCCCGGCCACCAGACGCTCGCCGACGAGTCCTCCTTCTGGGCCTGGCTCCAGAAGGGGACCCCGGGCTTCCTCCGGGCCGGGTATCCTCACTTCCTGTGTCGTCTTTCATGAGGTCTTTTGAACTACTAACAGTACATATTTTAATACAGAAATACTGTACATGGTTGTCATTCATGTATTAATCTAACCATTCACATATTGACGATATCATACAAGAACATATGTTATACTCTACTCTACTCTACTCTACAGTGCAGTGTGTATCTTCATACTGCAAGCAGCATGTGACGCCTGGATGTGACACATGCACAAGTCACCTTCAAAGGACACTTAGTGCTGATTCTCACTCCTTCCACACTGCGGCTCTCCCAGCGTGTTCACGTGTGCACAAAGAGACGCTGTGTGCTGTTCTCTGGCAAGGTTCTGGACACTTTGTGAGACCTCATCTGTCTTTACAGCTCATTGTCTCACAGACGACCTGCGTGTCCCACAGTGCCGTTGTCTCACAGACGACCTGCGTGTCCCACAGCTTATTGTCTCACAGACGACCTGCGTGTCCCACAGCTCATTGTCTCACAGATGACCTGCGTGTCCCACAGTGCCGTTGTCTCACAGACGACCTGCGTGTCCCACAGCTTATTGTCTCACAGACAACCTGCGTGTCCCACAGCTTATTGTCTCACAGACGACCTGCGTGTCCCACAGCTTATTGTCTCACAGACAACCTGCGTGTCCCACAGCTTATTGTCTCACAGACGACCTGCGTGTCCCACAGCTTATTGTCTCACAGACAACCTGCGTGTCCCACAGTGCCGTTGTCTCACAGACAACCTGCGTGTCCCACAGTGCCGTTGTCTCACAGACAACCTGCGTGTCCCACAGCTTATTGTCTCACAGACGACCTGCGTGTCCCACAGCTTATTGTCTCACAGACGACCTGCGTGTCCCACAGTGCCGTATCCAGGAACAGACCTGGTTGTTTTATTGCTAATAGGCTCTTTATCCTCTTAGTTGTATTTATATTTATGTTACATTTCCCTTCACTTCCCTTCTGTGATCTCCCTTCTCTTCCCCTCCCCTCTCCTTGTCTTTTCCTCCCCCCTCTTCAGCCTCTCCTTCCATGCGAGGGTCTACTCCTCTGGATGTGGCTGCAGCATCAGTCATGGATAATAATGAACTGGCCCTGGCTTTGAGAGAGCCAGACCTGGAGAAGGTGAGGTGTGCACACACACACACATACACACACACACACACACACACACACACACACACACACACACACACACACACACACACACACACACACACACACACACACACACACACACACACAAGCTTCTTATTTCAGAAGACACTCTAGTGTTATTATCCAACCCCAAATCTCAGATGAAACAAATACAAGTAAAGAAACTCAGAAAGATTATCATGACTACTTTTACCTGTTTAATTTCAGACTTAGGAAATCGATCACCTCGTTTATTTTTCTCTCACTGGCCTTTAAGGGCTTCCATAGCGTTCCCTGTCACCTCACATCAAATTGTGACGGAAAAATAGTTTTTGTCTTTATGTGACATGTTTTATAAAAGCACTGTATGTACAGTAAATACACTACTAATCTGATAAAGAAAATAAATTAAATGTATTTTAAATTCAGAGACGGTTAATTTGTAAGCCCGGTCTCCCTGTGCAGGTGGTGCAGTACCTGGCCGGCTGTGGGCTGCAGAGCTGCTTGATGCTGGTGCGTAACGGATACCCTGACATTGGCTGGAACCCTGTGGAGGGGGAACGCTACCTAGACTTCCTCCGTTTCGCTGTCTTCTGTAACGGTGAGTTTTCTACCCAGAAGTCCCTTTTCTTATCGAAGACTATATTAGCAGTCAAGTGTAAGCAGCAAGAAACTGTTGTACCTCTTTGTCCCTGCATGCGTGTTGATGGAGATTTTGAGGGATTACTGGTCCGCTTTTCAAATGTCCGCGCGTCCCTAACAAGCTGGTTATCATATAGGAAGGAATCCAGAGCTACCAAGTAACCGTTAAACAATAATCTACTTTAATGGTAATATGACAATGCAATACAATCAATACATTACCATACCATACAAAGCCATATAATATGCGTAATGTCAGGAATATGCCTACTCCTGGCCTTGTTCCCGTGCTGCTTCGACCCTCCGGTCTGGGCAGCGCGAGAAGAGAGGGCGAACAAAAAGCTGAACAGCTTCTTTCATACCAACACCAACAGGAAGGGGTGGAGTTAACTCAGCCTCCACACACACATCCCCCCACATTCCAGAGACCTCAATTGTGTCTTAAAGGATATTTCCTTGCTTCCAAAGATAACACAAAGATTTCATCTCTCATATCTCCAACTTCTGGTTTCACAGACTGCTTATTATTAATAGAGATGCTAGAGATCTTAAGCAGAAGCAATAACATCCTGTTTACTCCAAACAGCCCTTGTTTATAGCCATTTTAGTCCTCACATTTATGAAAGGATAAAAAAGAGAAATCAATATAAAACACAAACACAGGTATTGTTTGAACAGTATTCACTTAACTGCTACTATTGATAATTACCAGATAAACTCAAGGGACCTCTTTTAATATCTGGAAATTGCAACAAGACCTTCTGCCATTTCAAATGTAACACACTTCTTAAATATCAGATGATAATACTCTGCAATCCCCCTTTTTATCTCATTCTCAAGAGATAAACTTACACAAGGCATTTTGAAACATATCTACTGTGTCTGTCCCCCAATATCGTATAAATCTGATGCGGCTTTCCCTTCACGGGTGGAACTGATCAGAGAGAAGTAGAGTCCTCTGCTGCCTCGACAAGTCCCCCAGCCCACTGCCAGCCGCTTCCAAGTTGTCTGCTGCATGGATGTCCTCGAGGTACTTCTCCTCCAGTCCGCTGATGACAGCATCCGAGTCGACCTCCTTGACGAGAGCCAGATCCGTCCTGATGTCGTCCCCTGGTCCTAGCAGGTGGTTTCCCCCGCCGCACACTGGCTCCCGTGGTATGAGCTGTCCCCCTTTCCTCCTATGCGGACGGCATGAGAGATCCGCTGGGTCACTCGGTCGGGGCCGGAGAGCCTGGGGTTGAGCCACTCTGTCCTGATGACCGTCAGCCTCCTGCGTCTCGGGTCCCCCTTTTGGCGTCAGCAACCTGTGTGGAGAAATCTGATACAAATCCCTCAAGCCTACGCTCCGGGGCCCTCGGCTGTTTGACCCACCACTGCGTAGGCCACTTGGAGCCTGTTGGTGGGGTGTCTTAAAACAACAGACGTCTGTGAACAGGTTTTCTAAATTAATTGTGCAGCTTCAGAATCTTAATACTTGGACTGTGCCAACTAAATAAGAACCTCAACATCTTTAGGTAAACTAAATAACATATTTCAATAGCTCTGAATTTCTGACAAGCATCTGTGTTTATTTTTAAATGAAATCCTTGAGATCCCATTACAAATCTAAATATGATTTGAACTGCTAATGTTTCTGGTAAAGAAACACACTAATGTTATGGATTCAAAAACAACCAAAATCACAATACTAACAAAGTGAATGGCTTCCTGGTGATACTGCTTTTACCCGTCAGTGCTTAGATATTATCCCGCTGAAAAAATGAATACAGAATTCCAACAAACTGTCATCAAATGTCTTTCTATTATAAATGTAGATGAAATGTATATCCCCATAATGACCTAAACAATAAAGTCTATGGCTTTTACTTCTTTACCAGGCTAGTTACATGATGTTGTCTAAATTAAATGTTGTCTCATTACATTACTATGTTTTAGCTTAACTGTAAATATGTTCTTTCTACATTTCAAACCTCAGTTTCTTTAACACCTGTTGAAACATTAGTTGAAACATTACTCACAGGTCAACTTCTTCAGTATTCCATTCTGGACTTACATCTCTCTGTTAGCCCCTTGGCCACTGATTCTTTATCTGTGTTACCTGCTATAACTCAATCAATATTAGAGACATGTCAACATTCATCAAACAGTATCTTATCCCCAGATATGGAGCAGGTCAATTCTAAAACTGTCAATCAATGGTCAGATTGAACAATCGATTTGGGGCAGCAGGTTCCTTTCAGTCCCTAAATGAAAAATGTACATTGTGAAGTTTACACTCCCCCTTTTTACACATGAACTCATGTGTAACCAAAATCCTGTATGGGAAGAAAACCTTCAGGTAATAATGGATTATAAGAAAATACCAAACATTTTTCCCAAATGTACATCCATCATTTCCACAGTAAACACTTCAGTGAAATAAGTGTTTCTCTCCATCTTTCAGTCCTAAAAGAAACAGAATCTTCATGTTTTAGTTTGAGTTTTACATTCTGCAAACTGCCACCTCCTGTGGGAGTGAAATATCAAGTAGATTAGAAACGGGTCACATGTGCGGTTTCCCCTTTTGTGGAATGTTAGGAAACCTCTCATTTCACACAGAGCCCCAGAAATAATGTGTTAGTCCAAAAACATGCTTGATTAGTCATTGTTTTAAATCATGCAGTTGCACTGATCAGATGCAGACATACACTCACTCACACTCACACTGTCAGGTTTCAAAGTCAGGTTTGGTCAGGTACACCTCAGAGTCAGTCATTGACAGTGCCTTCTCAAGTTACCCTGTTGGTTAGGGTCAAAGGTCAGTTGGTCTCAGTCTTTTTGGCCATGTGTCGTGCTCTGCCAAGACTTTGATGTTTCAGCATAGGCCAGTATCCGTTGTCTACAAAGTACCTACTACCACCTCATTTGAGTGTGTTGTCTTCAAACTGGCCGGGTCTGCTCCGCTCCAGGTTGCCCTCATTTACCGCCCATCTAAAGCTTCCACTACCTTCCTGTCTGAGCTGTCTGAGCTACTCACCTCTCTCTGCTCCATGTCTCCATCAACTCTCCTGCTCGGTGATTTTAACATCCATGTGGACTCCAGTAACTGCACATTCGCTGCTGAATTCCTCTCACTTTTGGACTGTTTCAGCATCAAGCAACATGTCCAGGGCCCCACCCACATCAAAGGCCACACGCTGGATCTGGTGTGCTCTACCGGCTCTCCGCCCCCCGACCTACAGCGCCTCGACCTGGCTGTATCTGACCATCACGCCATCCTCTTCACTGTTCCGGTCTCTCTGCCCAGGCAGCATCCCAAACGCACCATTACGTTTAGGAACATCAAGACTGTGAGTGCACCAGCCCTATCCGACCTGATAGCTACCCACATGGCCTCGGGTCCCTCCGACTCCACTGTGGATGGCCTGGTAGCCCACTACAACACTGCTCTATCCCTCAGTCTCAACGCTCTCGCCCCCATTAAAACACGGACTGTTTCCTTCACCCGCCCTGCCCCCTGGTTCACCACTGAACTCCGCCGTTTGAAGGCCTCTGGACGCCAGCTGGAGAGGCTCTCCAAAAAACTGGCCTCACAGTCCACCTCCTGGCCTTTCGTGAGCATATAAAAACATACAAGGAAGCTCTCTCCCATGCCAAGACACACTACTACTCCCGTCTCATTGGTGCTCAGCAAAGCAACCCCAGAAGACTGTTCTCCACCATCAACCGCCTACTACGGCCCCCTGACGCCCCCCAGCCCTCAGGGGCTCCCGATCTGTGCTCCAAATTCCTCGACTTCTTCCAGGCGAAAGTCGAGGACATCCATCGGCAGGTCCTGGTGACTGGCCCTTCCCCTCTACCTGCACCTCAGGCACCTGGTAACGCACCTCAAGCGCCGCGCCTCTCCCACCCCAACCTCTCCTCCTTCTCCCCTGTGGATGCTCTCCAAGTGGCCAAACTGGTCAGCTTGGCCAATACCTCCAGCTGCTCCCTGGACCCCATGCCCACAGCCCTGGTCAAGGACTGCCTACCCACCCTCTGTCCCTACATGGTGGTCATCATAAACGCTTCTCTGGCTTCTGGTATAGTCCCCACCAGCTTCAAAATGGCCTCAGTCACCCCCTATACTCAAAAACCTGGCCTGGACCCCGACGACCTCCAGAACCACCGGCCGATCTCCAACCTTCCCTTCATCAGAAAAACTCTGGAAAGAGTGGTCGCCGTACAACTCCATCTGTACATGTCCAACCATGAGCTCTATGAGCCCTTCCAATCCAGCTTCAAACAGCAACACAGCACTGAGACCGCCCTCATCAAGATCACCAACGACCTCCTCATTGCTGCTGACTCTGGCCGCCTCAGCATCCTCCTGGACCTCTCTGCAGCGTTTGACACCATCTCTCACAACATCCTCCTCACCCGCCTCTCAGACCTCCTGGGTGTCACTGACACAGCGCTGTCCTGGTTGACATCCTACCTCCACAACAGGAAACAGTTTGTCTCCATCAGTGGCTCAAACTCATCCCCGGCCCCAGTCCACCACGGTGTACCCCAGGGCTCTGTACTTGGCCCCCTCCTGTTCACCATTTACATGCTCCCCCTCGGCCAGATCATCCGACATCATGGACTCAACTTCCACTGCTACGCTGATGATACCCAACTTTATCTCAGCACCACTCCATCCTCCCAGCTCCCCCTCAGTCTCTCATCAACTGCCTGCATGACATCAAGACATGGATGTCCTCAAACTATCTGAAGCTGAACAGTGGTAAAACAGAACTCATGGTTGTGGCACCCAAGGCACTGCTCCAGAAGGTTGGTGACTTCGTCCTTGAGGTCGACGGCTGCTCCATCTCCCCATCTCCTGAAGCCCGCAACCTGGGTGTGATCCTCGACTCCACCCTTTCCTACCATTCCCACGTCAAAGTCTGTGACCAAATCGGCTTTCTACCACCTGCGGAACATTTCCAGACTCCGACCGTCACTCTCGGAGTCGGTTGCAGATGCCCTGGTGCATGCATTTGTCACCATCCGCTTGGACTACTGCAATGGTGTGCTGTTCGGGGTTCCCAACAAAACCCCGGACAGGCTCCAGTATGTCCAAAACTGTGCAGCTCGGGTCCTCACACACACAAAGCCGTGGCAGCACATCACTCCCCACCCTCATCCACCTCCACTGGTTGCCGGTCAAGTTCCGCATAACTTATAAAGTCCTCCTCCTGACCTACAAGTCCCTCCATGCCCTTGCCCCCCAGTACCTACCGGACATCCTTCACCCACATGCCCCACCCCGGAACCTGCGGTCTTCAGACTCTGGCTTGCTCACCATCCCCCGCACCAAACTGAGAACCTTCGGGGATAGAGCCTTCAGTGTGGCAGCCCCCACCCTCTGGAACGCTCTCCCTGCGGAGATTCGCAGCATCCCAACACTGGACGCCTTCAAAAGGGCCCCCAAGTCCCATCTGTTCATCAAGGCTTTCGGCCCTTAAATCGATCTGTTGTTTTGTCTGTCTGACCTTTGTTTTGTTTTGTTTTGTTTGTGCTTGCCCTATTCCTGTAAAGCGACCTTGAGTCCCTTGAAAGGCGCTATAGAAATCTCAGATATTATTATTATTATTATTATTATTAAAAACATATCATATGCGGAGCGCCATTCCTTATTCATTCACAATTTCAACTATGATTTTCAAGATGGTTCTAACTTTTCATCGGGACTTCTGCCTCCCACGTTTCCTGAAACTTGGTACAAAAACTCACTTCCTTAGAGTACTACTACTACTACTGCAATTCATTTACACCTAATTAGTATTAAAATGACTAATAGATCTATTTCAGAAACTTGTGTACATAACTATTATCTTGTGTCAAAACATTACGAAGATCTGTGTAGCTCTGCTATGCATTTCATAGCTCATCTTCAATTCTGGTCCACCTAAAAATCAATGTTAAACTCTTTAGCGGTGTGTGGAACCTTGGGTGTCCGAACATGCAACAATTACTCCCTCCTTTATCAAGGATTTAAAAACAGAAGTCATTTCATATTTCCATCTTAAAGCCCTCCTATGGTAATAACTATGCCACAATGGTGAAATCAATTCTTTATATTAGTATACTATATCTGGCTTGGCACTAGCTCTCCCTTTAACATTATCCATACAGATAAAGATTTGTCTTATAGAGTGATTCCTAAAACTATCCCTTTAATGGGGATCAATATTGTAACAAATGAGATCACTACTTTATTCACACGTGAATAAAAATCTCTTAAAGAATATTTTGTTAACATGATGAAAAGATTGAAGAATATGGTTCTACTCTGTACTCCAGAACCCACTGAAGTTAAGGAGGAGTCTCCTGTTGGGTTACAAAAACTCACTCTAAAAATGGTTTCATCCATTGCTACATATTTACCCAACATAACTCTTTCAGGAAACCATTTTCTCCTATAAATTGAAAAACTTACATGTTTCCAGCATCACATATTCCACACACTACGAAAGAACATCTTCATATTTTAAATCCCACTGTTACTTAGAACAATAGTAAACCTGCAGAGCACACTAATCCGATCACATTAATGTAATTTGACACAAGTGTAGGACCATGTCGTTCCTAAAGATGTTAGCAAACTCCAACTACAACATTTATAGATAAATTGATTTAGCAAAATGAAATGTTATGTAATTCAAAATGTGACAAAAGAACAATGATTTGTCTTACACAAGATTGTGGTCTAACAGAATGACTCCTGACCTCATGGGGTCAAATGACTTGGATGCTGCTCATCCTGAACATGTGGCCTGAAGAACAAAAGGACCTCTTACTCATTTACCCAATGGACTCTCAGAGATGAGATCTAGCCCTGTGGTGGCAGACTTTAAAATGAACTGTGACAAATAAACCACATGCTTGTGGGTACATTATATTTTACACAATATAACGCAAAACAACACTACATTAAGACAATAACCACTCAAATGAGCCTTGGTGAAAAGCATAAAAGACAAAACTACTTAATCTACTCTCATTGTTCGTTCCACCCTCAATATGCCAACTTGCTGGCCCACTAGTTTAGCCTCACTGTTACATGATTAACACAACTCCTAAATAACATTACAATATATATTTCTCACAGTGAGCTCGCCATCCAATGCCCAACAAATTATCATCTCTCCATGTCCAATCTAGGTGGAATAATCCACTATTATGTTCAATTTGAATCAAACTTTAACCTGCATGTACTTCATATACTCAGCAAAACCCATTCTTACTTCCCCTCAACGTTACTGTATGCAATTAATTGCTCTGCTTATTTATTTAAATATCTACGACACATTGATCTATTAATCTTCAATGTTATTCACTCCTTTTTTAGAGGAAAGCTGTGAAGAAAAAGTGGGGGCTTTCTCGAACCCACGCTATCCTTCCAGCATGACTTCGCATTTCTTTATCTGACTTTTCTCCCTTATCTATTAAATTATTCACAGAAAATTATTCCCCGTACAGTCTATCCAGCTTTATGGTGCGATGTTTATTTCAACAGATAATGGGACCTTAGAATGCGCTTCGACACGGAGCCGAAACCCAGGTCAACAGAATCCTTTATCATCACGTTTAGCTTTTTAGATTGAGTTTACAGACAAAGGGAAACGAGAGCCGGTCCCGTCACAATTTTGGTGAGGTTCGCGTTCTCTCCCTCGATTTAACATATAACAGACCTCTGGCTTTTAGCTTTCAGCCTTGGTCTGTTATTTAACCCCAGTTTTAAACGGTGACCCGATCTAAAATATCGAGTTTCCAGGTTTTGTCGTGCAGTAATCAAACCTCGCAACCAACAAACTGCACCGTCTCCACGCCACTCAGGAATAAACTACCTGTAGATCCGCGCCAAACTGCTCTATTTACGTTACGCAGGACTTTCCGTCTACCTGGCTATCAACCTTTCCTAACATAGTAAAACATGCATTGTATATTCCATTTAAACTTTAAAAACACTGTGAAACGCCTACAGACAATCCTAAAGTTTTAGCATATCCAATTACAGACAGTTGATTTTCATAACAGTCGTCTGCGTACCTTATTTGTATGTTGTGCAGGGCCCTGCTGATTGTCTGAGATGTTTGAAAGCGTTTGTTCCCGACCCATTCCGGTCGTCCGGATTCTTCCTCAGCTTTGTTATCAGGCACGTCGGGTCACCACTTGATGGAGATTTTGAGGGATAACTGGTCCGCTTTTCAAATCTCCGTGCGTCCCTAACAAGCTGGTTATCATACAGGAAGGAATCCAGAGCTACCAAGTAACCGTTAAACAATAATCTACTTTAATGGTAATATGACAATGCAATACAATCAATACATTACCATACAAAGCCATATCATATCATATGCGTAATGGCAGGAATATGCCTTGTTCACGTGCTGCTTCGACCCTCCGGTCTGGGCAGTGCGAGAAGAGAGGCAGAACAAAAAGCTGAACAGCTTCTTTCATACCAACACCAACAGGAAGGGATGGAGTTAACTCAGCCTCCACACACACATCCCCCCACATTCCAGAGACCTCAATTGTGTCTTAAAGGATATTTCCTTGCTTCCAAAGATAACACAAAGATTTCATCTCTCATATCTCCAACTTCTGGTTACACAGACTGCTTATTATTAATACAAAGTAATTAAACCCACACATATACTATTCAAGATATGTAGACTTCCCTGAAACATGACATGCTAGAGATCTTAAGCAGAATATACTCTCATCCACCTAGCACCCTGTCCTGCATACCTACACCTCCCCCACAGAGCAATACAACCCTGTTTACTCTAACCAGCCCTTGTTTATAGCCATTTTAGTCCTCACATTTATGAAAGGATAAAACAGAGAAATCAATATAAAACACAAACACAGGCATTGTTTGAACAGTATTCACTTAACTGCTACTATTGATAATTACCAGAGAAACTCAAGGGACCTCTTTTAATATCTGGAAATTGCAACAAGACCTCCTGCCATTTCAAATGTAACACACTTCTTAAATATCAGATGATAATATTCTGCAGTGTGTGTACTGTATGTAGGATGTTTGGCACAACGTATGTTGTCATGAACATCTCTCCTGTTCTGCTGCCAGGTGAAAGTGTGGAGGAGAATGCCAACGTTGTGGTGAGGCTTCTGATTCGCCGACCAGAATGTTTTGGTCCCGCCCTTCGAGGAGAAGGAGGTGATGGGTTGTTGGCAGCGATGGAGGAAGCCATCCAGATATCTCAGGATCTCTCCAGAGACGGTCCCTCTCCTACATCTGAGAGCAGCAAGTCACTGTAAGACAACATGGATTAATTTGCTCTTATAGATAATGAGATTTTACAAAAAAAACATACTATATTACCCTGTGGCTTGTTATGTTTTTATAATCCCTTTACTAGAAGTATTTTACTGTTCAATAGATCTGTGCTGGTGTAAATGTCATCATGATATCTGTCCCAACCCAGAGATATGTATTGTGTGTGTGTGTGTGTGTGTGTGTGTGTGTGTGTGTGTGGCAGTGACATGCTGGAGGAAGAGGAAGATGATACAATCCACATGGGGAATGCCATCATGACCTTCTATGCTGCTCTCATTGACCTGCTGGGCCGCTGTGCTCCAGAGATGCATGTGAGTGACAATACACACAAACACACACTCACACACACACACCGACTCATACAGTAGATGCTCACACACATTTTCCCATCTTGTATCAGTTAATCCATGCTGGTAAAGGTGAAGCAATCCGTATCAGAGCCATCCTGAGGTCTCTGATTCCCATCGAGGACCTGGTGGGGGTCATCAGTATTCCCTTTTCAATGCCCAACCTGGCTAAAGGTAAGCAAACCCAACCCAGCTGGACTGCATCTGACATGCCCAACGTCCTGATTTCAAATATGTTCTAGGATAAAAATATGCAATCACAAATAAAAAGGAGTGATTAAGTGGATCTTACATCTTACTTCAGTCTTGTCTGTGTGTGTGATTGTGTGTTTGTGTGTGTGTGTGTGCCTCTGCTGGAACAGATGGGCATGTGGTGGAGCCAGACATGTCGGCTGGTTTCTGTCCGGACCATAAAGCAGCCATGGTCCTGTTCCTGGACAGAGTCTACGGTATAGAGGATCAAAACTTCCTGCTGCACCTGCTGGAGGTCTGCTTCTTACCAGACCTGAGAGCTGCTGCCTCTCTGGACACTGTGAGTGTGGAGTGTTGTGTTTAACACCTCAGTGTAGGGTGGTGTTCCATTAGTAACACATCGCTCCTCTTTTATCCCACTGCCATTAGTGGAATGCTGTTTACAGCATTCCACTATAGTGCATCAAAACTTTATTCTTCCCCTTATTATTTCAGCCAATACTTTGGCTCTCCATAACTTAAGCTTATTTTCAACTACAGAAACCATTCAAATATTAAACTATTCAGCCTGTTCAGGAATTGATGGGAAATACTTTTTGAAATATTCAGCTTTTTAAACTCTTTTTTTAACATTGAAGTCAATGGGAGATGCCTTCAAATCCACTTTTCCTACACTTTGCGCCAGATGCATCTCCTTCCACATAAGGACACTTCATTCCAACTTTCAAATGATCACAATACCTTCAGCTATACAACTTGTATAACATCATTTTGATATATATTCAACTTTTTGAGATATTGGAATTAGTTTGGAGCTTAGCAGAGAGGCCTTTTCAGATTTTAACATTAGAGTCGAAAAGTTTGCAGTTCAAATATTCTGCTGCTTTCCCAAGCCTTTTTACGACTTTCTTTTCTCATCTTAATACAAATTCATTCACTACTACTTACATCTGATATTTAACTCCTTCAGCCTATTTTCAGCTGCAGAACCCATTCAACTATTACCTTATTCAGCTATTTCAGGACATCAAGGCTATACATGTTGTTGTTTATACCTTTTTTAAACCTTTTCTTTGAAATATTAAGCTTTTTCTGCATTTGTTTAGCTAAAAGCAGCTACCATTCAGCCAATAACACATTCAGCTTTTTCTGCATGTTCAGCTAAATTCAGCCATAAATGTTCACAGTTTACATTCGCACGCATTTTCTGCAGGAAATGCATTTTCTAGTTAGAACTGGGCTTCAGACTGGCTCTTGGAAAAATAGGACATTTCCTGGTGGTCTGATGGTCGGACTGACCTGGCCTTTTTTTGTGGCCTGCTTTCAACTTAACCAATGGCCAGAGATGGCAAGAGAGAACAGAAATGAGTTGACGGGCCTCTCAGAATACATTCAACAGGTCTTCAAAATATTTACACCTACACCAATGAATAATCAGGATATATAATCATGATCTACATTTTAATCAACAATAATCGTGACTATCAATCTGTCCATAAACGTGCCAGATAATGTATTCAGTGAGTACACATTAGTGTCTTTCTTTAGCCTGAGTGCAAGGACGTTGTGATGGAAATGTAAAAGGTCATGGAAACGTTTGGATATCTTAACTGTTCTTTTGATAAGCTGAATGCTCGAAGAGAAGATTATCCTTTCAACATTTGAACTGAGTGTCTTATTATCTTTTTTAAAGTGTAAGCTTGTTGGTTTGTGTGTCTATCCTTGATCGTCTGTATGTGCTGTGGGTATTACAAGTGCGTTTTTAAGGATGAACACATTGTGAGCCTCTCCACTCACACAGGGATAGGGACGGAAAGAGCAGGGTTTGGGTTGAACACAGGCGTTTATTAGCACCGAAACCAAGTACACAACACGGGTTGCAAAACGTTGCCCGTGTGGGAACCTTCACAGGTCCTTTGGCGACCTTCCAGGATCCAGCTTACTGCAAGACCGACCAGAACCAGGTTACCACATGCTTTGATTCAGAGACTGATTACCTGATTCCCCTCAGCTGTCTGGCCTCCGGCCGAGCCCCTCCCTTCACTCCAGCAGCCGGCGCCAAACTCCAGGCATAAATTATTGTCTCAGTCCGCCACTGCTTATAATGCATATTTTTTACACAGTACTTGATCACACACTAATATATTATGTTCTCCATCTTTCCCCTCTTCTCCTGTCTCTGTCTTTGTGTCAGGTTGCTCTCAGTGCCACAGACATGGCCTTGGCCCTCAACAGGTATCTGTGCACAGCCGTGTTGCCCCTCCTCACTAAATGTGCTCCTCTGTTTGCGGGAACGGAGCCGTTCGCCTCGCTCATCGACTCCCTCCTCCACACCGTCTACCGCCTGTCCAAAGGCTGCTGCCTCACCAAGGCCCAGAGGGACGCCATTGAGGAGTGTCTGCTGGCTGCCTGCGGGTACGAACTAACACAGAGTAACTCACTCTTACGGCTACTTAAAGGTGGGGTAGGTACATTTGAGAGAAACCGGCTCGAGATCGCTAGAATTTGAAAATACACAACCGGAGAAAATCTGCCACTTCCTCACAGAGCCCCTCCTCCAAAACACACGAACGCGCACATGACCAATGAGGGCACGAGATAAGTTTGTGCCCCGATGGAAGGCTGACAGGCAGGTAGGCCATCCAATCCGTTTAGCCGGGCCGGCTAAATGTACTTTTTACAGTATTACGGCTTCTACAGATGACATTTTTTTATGGATTTTTTTGTCAAAGCACTTCAGATATTCATTGCTATCGGGATGTTAAGAGCATTCCATGGAATATAACAACACGTGTATCTCGAGCCGGTTTCTGAAACTTACCTACCCCACCTTTAAACAAATGATAGTTTAAAAATTTACACACGGCATCTATTGCACGTCTGTCCGTCCTGGGAGAGGGATCGCTCCTCTGTTGCTCTCCCTGAGGTTTCTCCATGTTCCCTTTAAACTGGGTTTTCTCCAGAAGTTTTTCCTTGTACGATGTGAGGGTCTAAGGACAGAGGGTCTGAGGACAGAGGGTCTAAGGACAGAGGGTCTAAGGACAGAGGGTGTCGTATTGTCATACTGATATTCTGTACACACTGTGAAGACCACTGAGACAAATGTAACATTTGTGATATTGGGCTATATAAATAAACATTGATTGATTGATTGATTGATTGATTGATTGATAGATAGTATATGTCGTCCTAATAATGTGTAGAAAGCTGAGGCCTTCGATGATGCAGCATCTGCTGAGGAGGCTGGTGTTTGACGTTCCTCTGCTCAATGAACACACCAAGATGCCTCTGAAGGTAAGACACATATTGCAGGTCTATCGCTGCTTCATTTACATTTCAAAGTGTTGAAGGTTACCTGAGCTCAGAGAAGATTCTCCACTCCAACATGACATTGTGATGATGGTAGTATAAAGGAAAAGTGTATTTGATATTTTTTGACAACCACTCGCAAAACACATTTGTATTCCCATATAATTGATGGGATTTATATATCAATCAACAACACAATCATTTTGTTTTCCTTTGCTCCAGCATCTCTTATTTCAGATGTATTAAAACCTTTGATTTGAGTGAATTTGTGCCATCTTCTGCACTGTTTAATTGAACATGGTAGCATACGGTTAATACAAGTCCTCTTAACTTCCCCCAGCTGTTGACCAATCACTACGAGCGTTGTTGGAAGTATTACTGCCTGGCGGGGGGCTGGGGCAGCTTCGGAGCGGCATCAGATGAAGAGCTCCACCTCTCCAGGAAACTCTTCTGGGGAATCTTTGATGCTCTGTCTCTCAAGGTGAGGCTCTAGATCAGGGGTGGGGAACCTTTTTTCTCTCAAGGGCCTTTTCAATTTTTTCAACATCCTCCGAGGGCCATACACATTATTGACCTCTGCTTAAAAATCACAGCCCATTCATTTCGCCTTTCTTTCATGCTGTGCAAAGAAAAAGCAACCTCTTAGTCCAGATATTTTGCCATGACTCGCGCATGCATGCATGTGCACGGTTGTGGCATGACCACCAAACAGAAATATATGGACACAAGATGTGTGCAAAAAATGCATTTAGTTTCCTATCCATGTGAATTGAAAATGATTTAAGTGGGGGGGGGGAACCTAACCTCCTCTAAGGGATCCGGGGGGGCATGCTCCGGGAAGTTGAAAGCATCAATCTGGTGCACTTTGAGAGCAAAATGAAGAGATCTATGGATACATCTCAACACCCAGATGAAACAGAACTGGAAGCAGATTGACTTTTTCTTTATGAATATTTTCCAAATCACTGCCCTTTCAAACTGTATTCTTGTGTATTAAGAACAACTTGTTTTTACTGTCATATATATAGTATTTTATACCTGTTTTTTTTGTAGAACTATAATGATCATATAAAGATGTGACTTTACCTCACTGGTTGTAGAAAAAGCTTCTTATATTCGTTAGCATAGCTAGCTAACCAGATGCTAATAACAACAAAGTTATTGACTGTATGATCAGTATCACAGATGAGCAGATCGCCACTGGGCTTTCAACTAAAGACACAGACACGCAAAAACTGCGGCATGTGTACGGCTCCTTATGGGTGCTGCAATTTTTAAAGTCCCGGAGAGGCGTTCTGGTGCTCTCCGTGAGAACTGCACCCCTGTCAGACGAGACATATACCACGTGATGCTCGTGTTGTGTTCAAGGACCATGACCGTTGCCAGGAAAAACAGGCACTCGCTTGTTTAATTATTTTGCGGTCTAGATTTCTTAATTTTTTTTCTTTTTTGCGTGTGTTTATAAATTACCTCGAGGGCCACACCAAATGGTCTCCCCACCCCTGCTCTAGATCAGGCCTATTTCTTAATAGATTAGTCTCCGACACAAAGCAGAGGAAACCCTGCTGACATCCCTATGACATCATCAGGGTCATATTTCAAACCTGACAAAAACCATTCAGCTATACAGATGACATTACAACATTAAACAGCTTTTTAAACAGCAGACATTTATAAATGCCAGAAACTCTAAACCAAATCTAGTATGTGTATTAGTATGAGAACTTTCTTGCTGCCTTTTGATCATTGACAGTAGTTGTAGTGGCTTCAAGTTATTTACGTTTTCCATTTTTGAAAAAGCACCTTTTTCATCTATACAAAAGTAGACAATGCTCATATCTTGCACACATGTGATTTCATATACATTACATTTCATTTAGCTGACGCTTTTATCCAAAGCGACTTACAATAAGTGCATTCGACCAGCAAGACACAACCTTGAAGAAAACAGAATCATAAAGTACATCAGGTTTCATAGAGCCAAACATTTCAAGTGCTACTCAACTGGCTATAGATAAGCCAGTCCTTTATTAGTATATAAGTGCTCTGTTAGCAGTTCTTTGTTAGTAATTCTATCGCTCGAGGTGGAGTCGAAAGAGATGAGTCTTCAGTCTGCGCCGGAAGGTGTGTAAGCTTTCTGACGTCCTGATGTCAATGGGGAGCTCATTCCACCATCTTGGAGCCAGGATAGCAAACCCACGGGAACTTGGGTCCCCCTCGCAGCGAGGGTGCAGCGAGCTGTTTGGCTGATGCAGAGTGTAGAGCACGCGCTGGGGTGTACGGTTTAACCATGTCCTGGACGTAGGAAGGGCCAGATTCATTCGCAGCATGGTACACAAGTACCAGTGTCTTGAAGTGGATTCTAGCGGTTACCGGAAGCCAATGAAGGGAGCGGAGGAGCGGCGTGGTGTGGGAAAATGTAGGAAGGTTGAAGACCAGACGAGCCGCTGCATTCTGAATGAGCTACAGAGGTCGGATGGCACATGCAGGTAGACCAGCCAGGAGGGAGTTGCAGTAGTCTAGGCGTGAGGTGACGAAAGCCTGGACCAGAACCTGCGTGGCTTTCTGGGTCAGCTGGGGACGTATCTTCCTGATGTTGTAAAGCGTGTATCTGCAGCAACGGGTTGTAGCAGCGATGTTTGCAGTGAAGGAAAGGTTGTTATCTTGGGTCACACCCAGATTCCTTGCAGTCTGAGTCGGGGAAACAACAGAGGTGCCGATGTTGATTGTCAGGTCAAGAGTGGGACAATCTTTTCCCGGAAGGAAAAGCAGTTCAGTCTTGTCAAGGTTGAGCTTGAGGTGATGATTAGACATCCACTGAGAGATGTCAGCTAGACAAACAGAGATGCGTGCGACGACCTGGGTCTCTGAGCGGGGAAAGGACAGAATTAATTGGGTGTCGTCAGCGTAGCAGTGGTATGAAAAACCATGCGGGCTAATGACAGATCCGAGCGAGTTTGTGTACAGGGAGAAGAGGAGGGGACCAAGAACAGAGCCCTGAGGGACCCCTGTAGTTAATTGACAAGGGTCGGATTCCGACCCTCTCCAAGTTACCCTGTAGGTACGGTCTTTGAGGTATGAGGTGTGGAGGGAAAGTGCAGAGCCTGAAATTCCAAGTTCTTGGAGAGTGCGAAGGAGGATCTGATGGTTCACCGTGTTGAATGCAGCAGACAGGTCCAACAGGATGATGACAGAGGAGAGGGAGGCTGCTTTAGCCGTGTGCAGTTCCTCAGTGACAGCAAGGAGGGCAGTTTCTGTGGAGTGACCTGCCTTGAAACCAGACTGGTGCGGATCCAGAAGGTTGTTCTGATGGAGATAACAGGAGAGTTGTTTAAAGACAGCGCGTTCAAGTGTTTTAGACAGGAACGGGAGGAGAGAGACAGGCCTGTAGTTTATAACATCAGACGGGTTGAGAGTGGGTTTCTTTAGGAAAGGGTTTACTCTTGCCTCCTTGAGACTGTTTGGAAAGTGACCAGAAGTTAGAGAAGTGTTGATGAAATGGGTGAGAAATGGTAGAATATCAGGAGCGATAGTCTGAAGGAGGTTTGAAGGGATATTGTCCAGAGGACAGGTGGTAGGGCTGGCAGAGGTAATGAGGGTAAGAACCTCACTTGGAGAGAGAGGGGAAAAGGACGTCAGTGTGTGGGTGAAAGGAGGGTCTGGTGACCCAGCGGTGAGTAAAGGTGAGTCAGAAAAAGAAGAGCGAATATCATCAACCTTTTTTTCAAAGTGGTTAACAAAGTCGCTTAACAGAAGTGAGGAGGGGGAAGGGGCTTAGGGGGGGGTCCAAGAGGTAGGAGGGGGAAGGGGATTTGGTGGGTTCCAAGAGGGTGGAGAAGATGGAAAATAGTTTTTTGGGATTGGAATAGGAAGATTGGATCTTATCTTGAAAGAAAGTGCTTTTTGCCTGAGAGATCGAATCAGAGAAAGAGGAGAGGAGAGCCTGATAGGTTAGGAGGTCGTCGCGGTGTTTGGATTTCCACCGTTTCCGCTCTGCTGCCCGAAAGACGGTTCTATTAGCACGCAGTGCATCATTTAGCCAGGGAGCAGGAGGGGACTGACGAGCCTGCCGAGATGTGAGAGGACAGAGAGAGTCCACAGAGGATGAGAGAGTAGAGAGGAGAGTTTCTGCAGCAGAGTTTGGAGGCAGGAGTTGGAACAAGTCAGAAGAAGGGAGGGCTGAGAGCACCGATGAGGCAAAGGTAGAGGGGGAGAGGGAACGGAGGTTACGGCGGACAGGTGCAGGATGAGAAGAGATTAGTTTGTTATGTTTGGAAAGGGGTAGAGAGAATGAAATGAAGAAGTGATCGGATGTGTGGAGCGGGTACAGAGAGGTTAGAAGTAGCGCAGTTCCTTGAGAATATGAGATCAAGGACACTGCCAGCTTTATGAGTTGGTGGGGACGGAGACAGTGAGAAAGCAAAGGCGGTTAACAGAGATGTTAGTTCGTCTATCTTCCCCGTCTGGAGGTTGAAGTCTCCGAGAAGTACAGCGGGAGGGCCAGATTCAGGGATGTGTGAGAGGAGATGATCTAATTCCTCCAAGAAGTCCCCCAAGGCGCCTGGTGGACCGTAGAGAACAACAATGGTTCATTGTATAGGATGGGTTACTGTGACGGCATGGAGTTCAAAGGTGGAAGGAGTGAAGTTAGGTAGCTTGAAGAGGGAAAAGCTCCATTTGGGAGAGAGCAGGAGACCAGTGCCCCCTCCTCTGCCAGTGGGTCTGGGTGTATGGGAGAAGGAACATGCTGTGGAGAGAGCTGCTGGGGTGGATGTGTTGGATGGAGTAATCCACGTCTCAGTGAGAGCAAGGAAATTCAGGGACTGCAGGGAGGCGTAGCCAGAGATGAAGTCAGCCTTAGGAACAGCTGACTGGCAGTTCCACAGGCCACCTGAAACTAGATGTTGGATCTCAGTGGAGCACGTGGGATAGACGAGAGCAGGCCGGTTATATCGATTAGGAGATACACGGTGCCAGTGATAATTGCGAGAAGACACATGAACAGTAATGGAGAAAATACACATGATTATAGCCTGAGGGGCTAGAAAGCTAAAGAAAAGAAAATAAGACACCATGCGGTAAATAGCTCAATCAGAGTAGGATTTGCCTCCTCTTTGCCACCCTTGTGACTCCTGCAGGACTCCAATGTCTTGTCTGTCTGACGCTGACGCTCCAGGAAAGAGCTACCTAAAATGGACGCCTGATTGCTGAGTTCTCACAGCTGTGGGGCCACGCCCCTCTAATTAGTTAATTCTCTACGGCTGACGGGCGACAGCAGAGAGGCCCTGCCTATATTGTAATGCAGGCTTGATTGCCTACTGAGACCAGTGTAACAGGTTCACGTGAGCAGATCTGAGATTTAAAATCTCTCAAAAGCGCCGTTTTAGCTACAATAACTACAGAACAATTATACAGAGTAGAATAAATTAAATAGAGAAGTCTAATTGAACAAGAATATAACTTACAGTGGTTGCTGCGTCAATAGGTATTGTCGTCACCCGGTCTAGATGCACCGGGTGCACACATATAGCTGACACTTTTATCCAAAGGGACCTAAAATAAATTCAATAATCTAACCGTGAGTATATACATTTGGAACAGCATACTGTAAATGTACATGGAATAATATATGTTTTACATCAACAGATAGGCTCGTGGTGTTGTCTGTGAGTGTGTTTAAACAGCACACTGTTTTACATGTGTTGACACAGCGGTATGACCAGGAGCTGTTTAAGCTGGCGCTGCCGTGTCTCAGTGCGGTGGCTGGAGCTCTCCCCCCCGACTACATGGAGTCTAACTACATGGCCATGATGGAGAAGCAGTCGTCCATGGACTCAGAGGGAAACTTCACCCCACAGCCTGCTGACACCACCAGGTATAACACACATTTATTAACTTCATTTTCTAACGTTTTCTCTGAGCATATCCACTCGTTTCAAATACCTAAGCTCCCAAAGATTATGTTTTTTTGTCAAAAAAGTAATAAAAGGAACCAATAATTTAATATTATACTGTTCCTGACTTTGCTTGCAGGTGACCTCATATATTTGAATTATCTTTCCTTTGTCTTCTGTCTTCCTCAGTGTGACTGTCCCAGAGAAACTTGACTATTTTATAACCAGATATGCAGAGCACAACCATGAGAAGTGGTGTATAGAAAGGGTAAGCAGCAGACAAAACAATAACTAATTATATAGTAGACCTGGCACAAAGTGCAATACACCTACTGACATCTCCGAAATTATAATATAAACATTTAATGCATTTTAAAATGTCTCTTATGTATCTCCTAGTTTTCCAATGGCTGGTCATATGCAGAACACATATGTGAAATCTCCAAGAGCCACCCTCTACTGAAACCGTACAAAGGCATTTCTGATAAGGTGGGTACAGTCTGGTTTTCTGTTCTCGTTGTTTTACACAGGTAGCCTTGTGCTCAGCAGTGTCACAGTACCATTGACTGTGAGCCGGACCTGTCCCACAAAAGCTTGCACAATTCAGACAAGCTCTCAAGTTCAGTGTCAGCTCGTGTTCCTTCTTCTGGTCTATCATCGGAATAGTTTAGGTGTAAACTAGTCAGATTTAGGCCGCTGTTCGAAAGAGCAAGCCATAACGGTAGTGCCACTGTCACAAGCCTTACCTTCAGACAACCTAACGTGCACATATTACAACCTGCAGTAGTGCTATGGTTACATGTTTACATGAGTGGGTCGCTGTTTTGTTTATTTCATGCACATCCACGGGTGATACAATGTTGACGAATGGAAAGCTAACATGAATGCAAATAATGCAGATTTTAAACATTGGCACATCAAACGTTTAATGGGAAATAATTTACATGCAACACATTTATTAGAGCTGAAGGATACGCCCTTTTTGGCGAGTAACACCTATTAACATCTAACGTTAACCAAAACACCAAATGAAACCCTTAACCGCTAAGGTCAAATGTATTATTTACCCTTCACAGACTGCAATGGCATGCATTTGAGTTTTTTTCTTCAGACTTGCAGATAAGTGAGAAGTCTGTCCTACTCCAGAGCGAGCAAATGTATGCATATACAAATATCCTTGAACAAATATATTATGAATAAATGCAAGGAATGACTGTATAATTCACGCTTTGCACTCACCATTAGGTTGACAGCAGCTTGCAGCATGTTGTGGTTTATTGCAATTTTGCGGGTGAAATTATTTTTCGAGGCATGATTCGCTGCTAGCTCTGGTCTTAAGTGTGGTTGTAATCTTGCAGGAGAAAGAGGCGTACTTCTGTTCAGTCAGAGAGTCTCTGAAGACCATGCTGTCGTGGGGCTGGAGCATCGACAGGATCAGAGAAGGAGACCCTGCCAGCCTGCACAATAAGTCCAGGAGGATCTCACAGGCCAGCCAGGTACACGCACACGCACGCACGCGCACACACACACACACACACACACACACACGCACACATCTCTGGGTTGGGACAGATATCATGATGACATGTACACTAGCACAGATCTATTGAACTGTAAAATACTTCTAGTGAAGGGATTGTAAACAAAGAACAAGCCACAGGGTAATATAGTATGACAAAGGGACATCAATATAATGTGTCTTCCACAGCTGTCTTTTGAAGGAGCTCCAGCTTTCAGCCCCAGGCCCATCGATATGAGCAATGTGACACTGTCCAGAGACATGCAGGTAGGTCACTGTCACACAGCACGATTGGTCATAAAGAGAAACGTGTGACTCTGTGAGCACTGGGTGGATCAGAACGGAGGAATAGTATGCAGAGTGCTGACGGCAGTATAGAAACTCTCAGATATTGTGGTTGGATAGTTTCAGAAATATGTTTAGCGTAACAGAGTCATGTGTTTAACATTGTGTTTCTCCAGGCTATGGCAGAGCTGCTTGCAGAGAATTATCATAATATCTGGGCCAGGAAAAAGAAAATGGAGCTGGAAGCCAAAGGTGGATATAACACAACACCAAGTCAATACATTTAACACACCTTTTATTTTCTGCCATCACCACCCACGTTATCTTATTCCTGAAAACACAACAAATAATTCAAAACAGTTTGAATCTCTGAGCTAAACCTCCCTCTCATGGTTACCGTTGTGAGACTGACACCGCGATTTTTTTTTAAATACTTTTTTTTTAAACTTTATTTAACCAGATCATTGCGATCATCGATCTCTTTTTCAAGGGAGACCTGTCCAACATGGCAGCAAGTAGGTTACAACATGAACATAAAACAACAGAACACAAAAGGACATGGTATTTACAGGGCTACATGTACACACCTAGAGACATTGACAAGTACCAGCAGTATATTTATATCTCTGTCAATAAGCCTCACCTTCTTGGCGAACACGGTATTGTTTTTGAAGTGGTGGAGAGACAATGCACTGTTTGACCCACTGCTGACCCATGGCCAAAGCATGTCTCTCTGTCCCAGCAACACCAGCACCAAGCAAGAGAGTTTTTTCCACAGCAGGGGATATTGTAAACGCCCAAACAACCCAGCTTCTACCTGGAAATGTGGACATGCTCATATTCCTAAAAGATAACCTTGCTGAGTGAGTGAGTTAGAGTTGAGTTTCTTGAAAAACTAAAGTGAAACTTGAGTTATTCTATTGCAGGGTCTGATTATTATATTGTTGACACTTTAAAATACTACTGTCCTACTAAAATGCTGTACAAATCAGATTTATTATTTAATAAAGAAAAACAAATTCACATTTTTTTTCTTTATTTGTCAATATCGCGATAAATATCGTACCGTGGACTTTTTATCTCGATATTATCGTACCGTGAGTTTTTGGTATCGTTATATCGCTACTAAACAGTCCTCTTTGTGTCAGCCTGTGACCCTGATTCTCCATCCTGCTGTGTTGCTGGTGTCTCCAGGTGGAGGAAACCATCCTCTGCTGGTTCCCTACGACACACTGACGGCCAAAGAGAAATCCAAAGATAGAGAAAAAGCACAAGACATCCTCAAGTTCCTGCAGATCAATGGATACACTGCTTCCAGGTAGGAGACGGGCTCTGCCCTTCACCCGCCGGCTGGAGGAACTCTTGTGTCTTCATTCAGCCTGATTGGCTTGGATACTAATGCAAGCACCCCAACAGCGTGTATCTCTGTCTCTTCCCAGAGGGGTGAAGTCACAGGAGCTGGACACTCCAGCCATAGAGAAGCGGTTCGCCTACACCTTCCTCCAGCAGCTCATCACATACGTAGACCAGGCACACCAACACATGATGGACTTCGGTGAGACTTTTCTGTCTCTGGGAAAAATTAAACAAATGACAGAATACTGAATAAATGTAATGCAATGTTCAAGTCATGTACAGAATAAAACGTGTGCTTTTAGCTCAACATCCTAATGTATAATGTAATATAAACCGTATTGCCTCTGATTGTGTTCTACTCATCATTTAGATGTGGGAACGAGACCAAAGGGAGAGAAGATTCCTCATGAACAACAGATAAAGTTCTTTGGAAAGGTCAGAGGTCATCATTTTTATTTGATTTATCCCCTGGTTGTTTGGGTTACTTTTTGAGGAAAAATGCCTGATAACAACATGCTTTTAAATGTTCCAAATAAATAATATTTTCCATCTGTAGTCATCACGCCAGCAGTAACTGATCATCTTAACATACATTAGTCATTAGGTCTTATTAACTGATACATAACATTACAAAACAGCGTGGCAGTATAAGACATTCAATGAAGTGAGGTGTGACTGTTATGTCCCGGATGTCTTGTAGGCGTTCCTAATACAGCGTATATATCTTTAATTGTTTTGTCTTAGATTACATTTGTATTAAAATGTGAACACAGTTGGTTCCTCTCTATGGCTGTAAGCTTGTGTGAAATACAGCAGGGTTTCCCACACAGACTTTACTTGGGCGCGCCGCCCAGGTATATTAACGGCCGCCAAAGTATGTTTTTGTATTCGTCCACGAGCATGACGCCATCTACGATCGATTAACTAGTAGACAATGATCCCTCGCTCGACGCCTCCTGTACCTGTTTGCTCTGCTATCGCATGAAGGGTCTGCTAACACGCGACCAACAGGAAGGGAGACCTTACGAGAAACAGAGGAGTCACATGTTGTTGCACATCAGTCATGCGCAAATGCGGCGCAATTCTGTGCTCCGCAGTAACCCCGCTGCGAAAAAACATAGCGATGGTTTTGTACTTACACCTACGTGAATTAAACATCATTATTTTGTTAAATAAAAACATGGTGATGTTTTGTATATGATTACATGTCTCTTATTTAGCACAGAATATGATCCAATCCGTGACATATGGATCTTAACAAATATCCGATCAGATACCTGTCGATCTATCAGCTGTTTATTTCACATGAGTTCCAGTGTGGCAGCTTTTCACGGCTCCCCCTGGTGGATCCATGATCCATTGCAGCTGGTTTCATTAAAATTACATTTATTTATCAATATTTATGTATCAAGTCCTGCGGGGGGGGGTTTCCTTTTCAGCAGGGGCCCACCCCGTGCCGACCACGAACCCGCACGGGTAGGCGTCTGAAATGAAGCGCTACATCTGTAGCTTATTTTGTTGTTCTTCATTATCTGAGCCAGTGGTAGCATGTAGATGTTAAAGAGAAGATGCCCCAAGATGGAGCCTTGAGGAATCCCACAAATATGACAGTGGACACATGTCATATTTGTCAACTCAGATTTGTATTTACCTATAGAAACAAAGTTGTTTCTGTCCTTTAAGTAGGATTCAAACCAATTTAGAACTGTTTCCGAAAGTCCCACCCAGCTTTCTAGTCGGTCTAGTAATATGTTGTGGTCAACGGTGTCAAACGCAGCACTGAGATCTAATAATAATAACACTGAAGTTCTGCCACTGTCTGTGTTTAAGTGGATGCCATTGAAGACCTTTACAAGAGCAGTATCAGTGCTGTGGTTTGGACGAAAGCCTGACTGGAACACATCGAAACAGTTATTTAAATGCAAGAAATTACTCAACTGTTGAAAGACTACTTTTTCAATGATTTTACCTAGAAATGGGAGGTTTGATATAGGCCTGTAATTGTTCATTACTGAAGCATCTCGATCAGTGGTACTCAACCTTGTCCTAATCAGGAGCCACATTGACGAACAAATATTTTTGCAAGAGCCACAATCCAAAAATGCTCCTTTCCTCCCTAAAACCATTATGCATTTGAGAATATGGAATAGCAATATGTTACTAAGGAATGAAAAGCATAATATACAGTGCAATAACTGTGATTTATTATTTTCACTGCAACCACAAAATACACATTGCTGACTGCCCATAACAACAGATAACAGACAGCATGTTTACTGATCATCACAGGATGCCTCTGTCGCTCTTTCACTCGTATTTGTGTGGAATACGTTTTTTTGAGCAGTTCGGTTCTGTTTGAGTCTTGCCAGCTTTTCCGCCCTCAACTCTCCACCTTTCGGAAAGTCAGTACTGAACTTCGGGTGTTTTGTGTCGTGATGGCGCTGCACATTGGACCTTTTAAATTGTGAAATGACCTCTTCATATTTCCGTTTCCTATATTCCTTTGCCATTTTTGCATAGTGCTGTAAGCTAGTTTTCCCAGTGTGACGGGGCAATTATCTCGCGCACCTGCAATCAGAGCGCGAAACCTGAAATAATTTAGAGTGCGAAACCTGAAATAATTTGTGAATGGTTGTTCAGAGGGATGGGGGTGGCGGCTTAATAGACTGATGTGTTTGATGACTGGTGTGTGACTTGTGAGTGATAATGAAATATTGATGAATTCTGCTGACAATGTTTTTTTTTCGTTTTTTTTAAAAATTTATTTTAAATGTTTTTAAAATTTTTAATTTTTTAAAAAGGGACTTAAAAGAGCCGCAACTAGTCTTAAAGGAGCCGCATGCGGCTCGAGTATCGCTGATCTAGATTATTCTTTTTTAAGAGCGGTTTAATGACTGCAGTTTTCAGGGCCTGTGGAAAAACACCTGAGTGAAGAGACTTGTTTACTATATGAAGTAGATCTGAGGCCATGCAACAAAACATATCTTTGAAAAACCCTGTTGGAATAATATCAAGGCAGCAGGAGGAGGATTTCAGAAGTTGAATAATGTCCTCTAGGTCTTTATCATTAATCTGATGGAATTGTGTCATGATGTCTGAATTGATTTTAAGTGGACACAGGGACAACACATGTGCTGTTCCTGATGCAGAGGCACTGACTGCTTGTCTGATTTTCTGAATTGTGTCAGTGAAAAAGAAGGCAAAATTATTGCATGCACTAGTGGATAGAAATTCAGAGGCTACTGACACTGGGGGGTTAGTTAGTCTGTCGACGGGAGCAAACAAAGCATGTGCGTTGTTTTTGTTTTTGGCAATGATATCAGAGAAGAAAGACTGTCGGGCAAATTTCAATTCCAAATTATAAAGGCCAAATCTCTCTTTATAGATTTCAAAGTGAACCTGGAGATTTGTTTTTCGCCACCTGTTTTCAGCTTTTCGACACTCTTTTTTCTCACGGTCATGGCCTTTCTCCATGGAGATATTTTCTTGCCAGTCACTTCCTTTACCCTAGTTGGAGCAATGGCATCTATAACATTTTTAATTTTTGAATTAAAATGATCTACTAGATCATTTACTGAGATGTTAGCAGGGGCAAGTGTGGAAGAAAAATTCTGAGTAAACATTTCCCTAGTATTTTCAGTTAAATATCGCTTTGTGGTTATCTCTTTTTGAACATTTTTGTGAACAGAAATAGAGCTCTCAAAGAAAACACAGGAATGGTCAGACAGTGCAACATCAGTCACCACAACCTTAGAGATATTCAGACCCTTTGAGATAATTAATATACATATTCAAAATAATCAAAGTTCCCATAAGATGTCTTCCTGCATTGAAGGGAATCATTGAACAGAATAGCAACTCCACCCCCTTTCTTATGCATTCTTTCCTGACTCATAAAACTAAAGTTGGGAGGGGTTGATTCGTTAAGAACATATGCACTGTTCAATGTGCAATCCATGTTTCGGTTAAAAACATAAAATCGAGATTGTGCTCAGTGATAAAATTAAAAATGTTTTTCCTGCCAGAGACCTGACATTTAATAAAGCTAGTTTAAGTTTGTTAAACACACTATCAGTCATGTGTTTTGTAACAAGCTGTGGCTGATGGAATCACTGCTAAATTAGATAAACTCACACAAACGTTTGAGCGCTTCCTGTTTCTAAGATGATTCACCGCTCTTAATCTATTACCTATCAACACAGATATCGGCAAAGCTATAGGCAGGCAGGGCCCCGGCATGTCCTGGAAAGAGTTGGGAGTGCCATACGCCCTTGTGCCTGGACCCAGCACATATCAGTCAGTGTTTGACTGAATACTAATTTCCTTATTTGTTTCCTCGGGTGTCTGTCTGTCTGTCTGTCTGTCTCTCTCTCTCTCTCTCTCTCTCTCCACAAACGCTCACATGAAATGTGTTCTTTTGATGCGGCATGCCTTAGCAGTCCTTTATCAGTCTATAATGCGTGTTTCCAGTCGCAAAAACATTTGACAGTAAAAGCCGCATCAGATGAAGACGTATTTACTTTAAACTGTCTACAGGGGAAACAAAAGGCTGCGTCTGCTTTTAACGAAAATTCAAGCCATGGTCTGTTGAACCATGCAGCGGCAGAAATGCGCTTCTTTCCTGAAAACAATTTCACCTGGTTGGGTTTATTAACCCCAAGATCATCTGGGGCTGTTGGTCTTTGAGCGGTTGCTGGCCCAATAATACCTGTTGATGTGCTGCGAGGTAGCGTCTGTAGTGGAGGTACCCGCACGGAGCAGGAGCAGGATGCTGGCGGGTGTGTGGTACAGGGTGTGGCAACGCAGGTGGTGATGGTAGGGGCACAAGGAGCTGTGCCTCGGAGGACAGCGTTGGTGGCGGCCGCCTCGCTAACTCAGCCCCGGGGTTTGCCGAGGTCAAGCTTGTGACATTAAGGCGTGCTGCTGCAACGGCAGCAGCACCATTGGCTGCAGTTCTTTCATCGCTATTTCGTTTTAATAAATCCTTAGAGCTTTTAAGCCAATTTCTGATGTCCATTTTGTAATTCAAACAGAAATGGGAGTCTACAAAATGCACAATAAACAATAAACAAATCCAGAATAGGCGGCAGAGTGTAACGCTGTGATTGGTCTAAATGTGGACGAATCACAAATCACAACAGACTCATGCATTTATTTGAGGTAGCCTGCGATTTATTTATTTTTTTACTATCTGACATCACATACATCGCAGCATAAAAGTTCACAGTTTATTTATAATTAAAAAAATTAAATATATATATTTTTTAATTTTTATAAATAATAAAAAACGTGTTTTTGGGGAGGCCTGGCCCTCCCATTTGTAGCTGACATCCTCGTGGATTCATCTTCTTATTACAGACACATGCATTTCCTAACATTCGGTCTATATGCTGTGAAATCTCTTGGATTTACACACGGCATCTATTGCACGTCTGTCCGTCCTGGGAGAGGGATTCCTCCTCTGTTGCTCTCCCTGAGCTTTCTCCCATTTTTTCCCCTTAAACTGTGAGTTTTCTCTGGAAGTTTTTCCTTGTACGATGTGAGGGTCTAAGGATAGAGGGTGTCGTTTTCTCATACTGATATTCTGAACAATCTGTGCTGTTGTATTTGCTGTAAAGTGTCTCTACTGTAGGCTATTTTTATTTTATGTACAGCACTTTGGCTCGACCAAAAATCGTTTATAAATGTGCTATATAAATAAAACTTGATTTGATTTGTTCTTATTACACAGACCTTTTACATCTCTTACAGCAGAGTCACCCACAATCAGAGTTTCAGGCCCAGTCGTTAGCTTTCCCTCTAGCCTTTTACTTTTGGAGTAGCTATTGGTCCTTACCCTGCTGTGTGAAGAGGACGGGTTATCCAGGTCATCAGAAAGAGATCTCCGGTCAGTGGAGCGTATCTGTTCTGGATTGGCACACTTGGTAGTTTAGGAGGATTGTTTTTAGTTCTCCCTTTAGCAGCTGTCCACTGCTGTTTCCTAGTAGGAATAGGGGTTGAAGAGGCGCTCTTCCTGGGTGATAACAATGCAGGCCAGCCGGTCGCATCACAGATTTCAGAGCGCTGGGCTCTGCCTGTTATCCGTCCTCCCAAATCCCATGGAAATGATTTACTCTTCGGCTTTGCACCCAGAGAGTTCCAAGGAGGACTACCACTTGTAAATGTATTACCCGGTACACAGCCCTCCTGTTCATTGGAATCCTTGTAGCTGCTAACTAGCTTTGAGTTAGCATGCCTTTGTCCATTATTTTGCAACACTGGTAAAGTGGTGTCATTCCCACCTAGTCCATTCACTTCCACGTTAACTTCCAACCGTTGCATTTTCATTTCCAACACGGCCATCTTCTGTAGAAGTTTGTGGAAGTCATCTGTAGAGAACGGAGGCATTTTGCTGCTAACTAGCTTAAGCTAAATAGCATGCTGTACCAGGCTTTAGCTGTTGCTAGGCCACGCCACTGTAAGACTGAGGTCGTCGTAAATATATTGAAATATGGCTGAAACCCTCCGTCTATTTACGAAGAATAAGTGTCCCAGTGATAAGTTAATGTCCAGGAGCCGCTGCTTGAAATGTTCATAAAAAGAAAAATACAGCATAAAAAAGTAAGCAGAGGCAAGAGCAAGCAGTCTGCACTGTAAGAAGGCTGCGAGGAAGTTTCACAAGTATATTTCAGATCTGTGGGAAACACTGTACAGAGGTGGGAAGTAACTAAGTACATTTTCCCAAGTACTGTACTTAAGTACAATTTTGAGATAGTTGTACTTTACTCGAGTATTTCCATTTGTTGCTATATTGTATTTAATCCCTTTAGTTACTTTACAGATGTGGATGAATGATGTGAAATATAATTAAGTGTTAAATCAGACTTTAGTTCCACCTGGAGTAAATCCACCAGCTACCCTGCAGTCTACAAAGCCATTCAAACTAGCTGCACCTTCACCAGCTTTGAGAACACGTTCATGATCAATCATTATAAAACATATCATATATATTATTCTGAAATGGACCAATCTGCACAATCACTACTTTTACTGTCGCTACTTTCACTATATTTTGATGATAATACTTTTCTACTTTCACTTGAGGAACATTTTGAATGCAGGACTTTTACTGTAACAGAGTATTCCTACACTCTGGTACTTCTACTTTTACTCAAGTACAAGATCTGAGTACTTCTACTTTTACTCAATTACAAGATCCGAGTACTTCTCCCACCTCTGGTGAAATAAAAATAAATTGTTTTTGTTAATGACAGTGGTGCCACTTTATGGTCTGACCATGAGGCTTGTGACAAGTGAGGGAAGTGAATCAGCAGTATTGAGGTGCCCTTAAGCAAAGCCCTTAACCCCTTGCTTAGACCAATAGTTGGTGTCTGTACTAGAAGTGTGAACGGGATGTTTCTGATCAATAAAAGCAACTTACAACTTGTTTATATTACAGCTTGAATATGAATGAGTTATATTGGTCAATATTTTTGATTCCACTCACTGGGGGTACAATGCTGTATAATAATCCAAATATAATGTGTATAATGTCCAAAAAAACTTTGTTTGTTGGATTTGCAAAAAAACTATTTAGGGTGCTCTTTTGATTGACCCTTTTTTCTTATTTAAAAAAACACTACATTTTCTGTGTATTTTTACCATTTCACCCTCAGGTCGTCTTGCCATTGGTGGATCAGTACTTTAAAAACCACAGGCTGTACTTCCTCTCCACAGCCATCCATCCAATCAGCAGCGGAGGCCACGCCTCCAACAAGGAGAAGGAGATGGTGACCAGGTGAGTGTGATCCAACAATAAACCGACCAAAGTCAGTAATGCCAGTATTTCAGGGTGACACACTCACTCTTTTGTTTAGTTGCTGAATAAGACCCAGACCAGGGACGTGCACAGGTACGGGCTAATGTTGCCCGGGCAACGGCCCTTTTGCCATTTTTGCCTGACCTGCCCCTCTGCAGAGAGCAAGAGTTTTTTTGTTTTCTATTGCGGCCGAATCAACATGATAAGCCCACAATTAGTATTCTAGCATCTCGCTGCGAGAAACACACCTTGTCCGCGCTGTCATCTGCCCAGCCACGTGACTTTGTTTACAATCTGACAGCTGGAAGCAAAGGAAAGCCCTCTGAGTCCAACCTCATATGGCTATGGTGATCACACCAAACGCCTGCCCGTTAGAGTATACGGGACAAACCAGGGGACTTTACTTCCTCTTGACACCGTTGGTTACTTACAAAAAAAACACCTAAATATACTTGTTATTGTGCTTCTGTCTTTCTGTGTCTTTTACTCCGCTCCGTAAACTCCCTCACCCTCGCTCTCTTTTCTTGATCGCCCTCTCGCGGAGAACACTTCACTGTCCCGCTTCATTGTAGGATTTCTGCCATGTCTCCACTTTAGCTTGACCATCTCTGTTATTAAGTTATGGAATTCTAAATAAATAAGTAATTAGATACCTTACCGTTACTACGCTCATAAAGAATGATAAGAATAATGCGTATTGAACTGGTTTAATTAATTAGTGAGTTTATTTAAGGTAATTATAGAAGCCCTATGTTATCAGTAGCCTATGTCTGCACAGCAGTAACAACGGTAAAACTACATTAAAACAGAATTGTCCCCATTGTTTCTTTAATAGTTACTAACATTAGATATTTTAATGAGATATGGACCGCAACAAAAAATGTGCCTGAATAACGAATTTAGCAGTTGGACATAAAAGTCAACTGAGTGTCACTTGCAATGACTCTTTTTTTATGAGTTTATGTTAGAATTTTCAAAAGGTCTTGTGTTTTTTTTCGCTTTTTCCAGTTTAGAACAATAGCCCCTCCAAATGTCTGTGCACGTCCCTGACCCAGACTGTATGTTGGACATTTCTAATGGACTTCATGTGAATGACATGTGTGTGCCTCTATATCTCCTTTTTATCTCTTCCTCTGCTTCCCTTACTTGGATCTTTTCAGTCTTTTCTGCAAACTAGGAGTTCTTGTCAGACATAGGATATCCTTATTTGGTAAGGACGTTCATGCTTAACGCTTCCACCTCTGCTCCTCCTCTGCTGTTGTTCTCAGTGATTATGAGTAAAGTACAAATGGTTTTATATAATGTTGAACCAGAGGTAATGCCTATAACACAGTTGTATCCCTAAGAGAGAATTAAAGATTAAGAAAAACTACATTTCTTTTACTTAGACCTGGAACAGATAGAGAATATACATATTTTTGTCCTAACAAAAATATGTATATTCTCTATCTGTTCCAGGTCTAAGTAAAAGAAACAAAGTCTCAATAATTAAAAATGCATTCCTGGATGACCTATTTAAGCTCCTGAGACATAGCCACGCTGCATGTTAGCTGTTGTAATTTCAAAAGGTTTTAGACAAGAAACATACTGTGGGCTTGCATGGTCGTCAGGTCCTCTGAATGATTGATATAATGTACTATAGGTGTGTGTATATGTGTGTCATCATCCTCTGCACAGCAGCTGTGTGTGTTGTGTGGTGTGTATTGCAGTTTTTTGTACCATATCCAAGCATTCCACCATGCCATTCTACTCAGTAAAAAGATGTTCCACCTTTAAAGATACAAATGTCTTACAACTGTAAACACATTTGGGCAAATACAGATGTTTATTATTGATGTGTACCATTTCCAGTATACAATTATTCAAATTAATAAGCTTATACAATTTCTACTTTTCTTGACTGTTGAAGATGTATCTCTTGGAGGAACATCTTTTTCCTTGAATATGATGCTCTGCTGTGTTATTTATTAAAGCACGTACATGACGGATGTGTTTCTTCAGATTTGTTTTCTATGGACAGCTCTAAATGGGTTGAACATGGTTTGTTTACAGCTGTGTCTCAATTTGTATACTTCCAATAGAACATTTCAGTGTAGTACACTTTGTAGACTGTGAACTTGTTTGCGTAATATATGAATTTACGACAGGGCAGTGCTTTTTAAATGGAATTCAGCTGTTTCCGTAAATGACTTTGCACTTTCATTAAATGAGACTCGCAATTCTTAAAGTGGACCTATCATGCTATATTTTAAACATATATTGTAGGGCCATACCTATATAAAACATGTCTGTGAATTTTTTTTTCAAAATACCAAACAGATCATGCATTTTAGCCATGACTCATTTCGCTCTATTTCCTCTTTTCCAGCCCTGTTTTTGCAAAGGCTGATTCCGCTTTTGTTGCAGACTACAGCGCCACTTACAGGCCTGGCATATGTACTACAGCGTCTCCAGCACTTTCGAGCGGTCTCTCATTCTCATAGGTGGAGAGTTGGCCATATAGGCGGAGCTTCTCGTTCCTGACGTCAGACTATTTTCAAATCTGGATCAGTCTGTATCAGATCCGTTGCAGCCCCGTTTTTAGAGATTTGGGTATGGAGGAAAAGAGAGAGGGTTGTGTTTTCTGACACTTGGTGAGTTCCCTGACACACCGGGGATACATATTCATGTATAAAAGACGTACAAAAGTGCGTTTTGCATTATAGGTCCCCTTTAATGTGCTTCTTTTTTATACAACATTGCAAAATACTACTGCCAACATTTGAGCGCGATTGTCATGATAAATATCTGCAAGCCTGTTTGCTTACTGACAATTGTGTGTTCGTCAGCTGCTATTTTAACACACTTTTGGTCCCTATTTTTGTTTAACTATGGAACCAGAATGGTGGCCCTTGAGAATAATACGTTTCCAGTAATGCACACTCAACTTTTTGACAGATATGAGCACATCTAAACATCTGGGCACTCATATTGCATTATCTTCTGCTATTTTTTTGCACTTAAAATAGAAAATGTAAGTACAGCAGAATTGCGACACAGCTGTAGTGTGCTGCAGTGCTTCACTCATCACATCCCTGACAGATAGGAACCTCACACTGTACAGTTTCCTGTTTATAATGTCATTCTATCCACTTCTCAGGAAACAATGCCACCTCCATAGTCAACTGCCTGCAGATACTGGGACAAAGCCTGGACGCCAGGTAAAGGGAATGGAGGTCCCCATGAGGGGAATCATTAATTTTAGGGTGAAGACTTGGTTAGGTTGTGGAAGAGGAGCCCTGCGTGGTGCACTGGCTCTCGGTAAATAGGCGTTTTAAAAAAAAACGTTAAAAAAACTCCATAAACATAGCCCTACTAAGAGCTTATAAAAACCCTTTTAAAAGTGTTATAAAAGCTCTGTGAGGACAAGACCTTTTTTAAAAAGACTGGTTAAAAAGTTCAGGACGGGGCTGGACCACGGAACGGCGGCAGAGCATGTTAAAAAGCAGATCTCCCCAACCCAGGGTCGCTGGAGGGGGGCGTGTGTGTGGATTTGTGCAGGTGTGTATGCCTGTGTGTGTGCGTGTATGGAGCTCGTCCCAATGGAAGCAGTAAAATACCTTAAATGAGAAGGGGATCTAAAATGGTTAAAAGTGATTCTAGTTCTGTTAGTTAAATCCATGCATAAAATACAATTGAAAGTGCAAGTATTAAAACACAAGTGCAATAATAAAATAAGTAGAATTAAAACAATCTCCCCAATAATCAAAATTAATTAATTGATTATTAATCATTTTAAAAGTAAAAGGAGTGCTATAATTAAACTAATAATAATAAAAAGAGGGAAGGGGGCACATCGGGTTAATAAAATCGTATAAAATGAACTTGATGTCACTGGAAATTAGAGGTCCCCTGTACATATCTGGTTAGTTTAATACAACCAATGCTGATAGTCTTTTCCCTTGTTGGGGTAATGAGGAAAGGTTTCCGGGTTTAGGTTCGGGGGGGAGGAAGGGAAATTAGGTTTAGGTAAAAAGGTAGGGCGGTGTGTTAGGGTTAGGATGGGGGGAAGAGCAGGGTTAGCCTGAAGGGAGGGAAGAGTGAAGGTTAGGATATATGGGAAGGGAATAGCTTATAGTTAGGAGGAGAGGTTTTTAGGTTGGGGAGGAAAAAAAGGTTAGGATTAGGATAGGTGGTTAGGATAGGGAAAAGGGATGGGTTAAATTGGAGGGATTTGAAATTTGGAAAGTATAGGATTAGGTGAGAGGGGAAGGAAAGGTTAGAGCCAAACTAATTTGCTCGTCCTAGGTAGTTGTAAATGAGATTAAGGGGGGAGGTGGGGCAGTCAGGGCCACCATTTACTGTAATGGCAGGTGCTGAAGGAGTCCACTGATGGGTTGCGGGCGGTCTGTAGGTCCCGGGGTGATGGGGTTCCCGTCGGAGTAGAAAGCTAGTGGCTTTAACCCTCTGGAATCTAAGGGTATTTTCTCGATTTTTTGATATTTTCTTAAATCACCTTTTAAATGTATTTCTTCTCACATGGCACCCCATGTGTTAAATATCAAAATGTTCAGGACAATCTCTGGTATTTCAATATATGCAAATTACTCATCTTAGCTGTAGTGATGCTGGTATGCTGGTCCTTGGTGGTGATGGCTCTGGGCAACAGTAGATCTTGACCTGGTGGCAGCTGCAGATGGAGGTGTAGGCAGCTGTAGTGATGCTGGTCTGCTGGTCCTTGGTGGTGATGGCTCTGGTGAAGGCGTTTGAGCAACAGTAGATCTTGACCTGGGGGCCGGCACATATGGATGCTGTCGCTGTTGAATAAACGCCGCCTGTGGGCCACTAGGCCCAGACAGCTGTGAAACCTCTCTGTAAAACAAATAAAAATGTAGGACAATAATTACAACTAATTTCATTGAAATAAAGTTCAAGTAAAATGTTGCTCAAGCACAAATAACAATGCACACATAAAAAGAAAGTTTGGGAGGTTGGAGAAGGAGTCTCTCTCGAACACACACACACACACACACACACACACACACACGTATTTCCAGTTGTGGGACGAACACATGACCAATTTAATCATCTACACATGTAATCTCACTTTTACACACCAAAATAACGTTAACACAGAGTAAACGTTTGCTAATGGAGTCTATTTTGTCCCAAGAAAAAGTTCATGACTATCGATAAAAAATATATATCAATAAACCTATTGTTCATTTTCGCGGTATTCCCCACACATTGCCAGTACACTATTACTGTAATATTTACACTTACCCATGTCCAAATGGATCCTTGTTGTTGTCTTTGTGTTCTTCTTCTTCAGAAGAGTCGAAGACTTCAGGTTCTGAGGCTCTATCTTCACTGCTGCTAGCGAGAACAATCTCGAGCGAAGTCGGCAACTGTTTTTTTTAGCCATTTTCTCTGTCTCTCTCTCTCTCTCTCCACACTGACGTAAACTGATGGAAGACACATGGTTTATGTTTTTTTTACTTGGTGGGTAGGCCCTTAGTGATTTCTCGATGTCCATTGGTCATTTCAGACCATGATGGCTGCCGGCCGAGATTTCCTTGACGGACACACAAATCCACCAATCCCAGACAGTGTAAAGTCAAGATGCTTTGAGCGGCCATATTGGCTGCTCTGCCCTGGTTACTGTCTCACAGGAGATACCGCTGGAAAACTACCCTTCCAGCGATTCCGCGGATGTCTGAATCATGTTTCTACTCCTTATAATAGAAAATATATGATTAATTACCTAAAATTATGCGCACCTGGACGCGCCCACCGACTCCAAAGGGATTAACTCTGAGACATGTTGTGGGTCTTGCCGGGGTGGAATATAATGGGCTAGGGAGGGGGACCAGTGAGGTAATGCCTAATGGTGGCCAGATAGGCTGGGGGGAACCTGGGGAATTGTGATGGGGGAGATTTAACTCTGAGAGCCCAAACAAATCAGGGGAATAGAGGGATTCTGGGGCTAGTTGGAGGGGGAGGAGCAGCTGGAGACAGAAATGTGGCTAATGGCTCGGCTCGTGACTCTACCACGTTTAGCAGGTCCTGCCGGGGTAGGATGGCGTTGGCTAAGGGGGGGGACAGGTACAGTTAATGGGGGGCACCCAGATCCAATAGTTGTTGGAGGGGTGGGTGTAACTGAAAGCGGGGGGGTCGGTACACTGATTGGTGGAGGGGCCCGTGTTAGGGGGATAGATGCAACTAAGGGAGGGCAGGTAAGTACCAAGATTCGCGGGGGGGTCCGTGTCCCATGAAGGGGGCTAGGGTTAAGGTTAGTGGGCCGGGGAGGGAGTGAGGAAGAGAGGGGATAGTGGTTGTGCGTGAAGGTAAAGTAAGGGTGTTGGGAAGACTAGAGGGAGTGGAGCGAAGTCGTCGAGAGGTTTGAGGTCTCTGTGGCAGTCGTAGGGGTGGAAAAGAGGTAGGGTTGGTGATGGCAAGAGGAAGGGTAGGTGGGTTGGGGTCTGAGAGGTTTAACAGGGAGTGCCAGGCAGAAATGGATGAGGGGGTGAGCTTGTTATGGTATTGTTTACGAGCCCAATGAATGGCCCTGTTAAAAGCAACCCTCTTAAAAAGGACCAAGCTCGAACTGAGGTCCTGGAGGAGGTCAGTGTAATGAGTCCTAAGGATATCCAAATTACGCTGCATCCAAATTGTTGTTTTCTTCCACCAGGTTTAAAATGTTACTGTTGGGGGCTGCTGGTTTGATGAAGGAGGTTCAAATGTACTTTCCTGGCCATACCGGGGGGTGGAGATCCACGGTGAGCTGGCTCGTCGAGGATCTCCACATGGTGGATGGCCTGGAGGAGTTTAAAATATGTTTTGGTTAAAACAATGTCCACATGGATCCTAGGTGCCTCGTTGGGGGCCCTAGGCAGGAGAGGTGGTATAAGGCGGGGGGAGGGGAAGCTAGAACATGAACACGGTTAGAAGGAAGCAGCCAGAAGGTAGGTCGGTTGGGGGAGGGGAGGGGAAAAGAGAGCAAGGGGTAAATAGGGGAATAAATAAAAAGGGCAATGCTAAAATACACTAAGATAAAAGAATAAAACCATAAAGTTGAAATATCCTAAGATGCAAGGATATACAACCGTAGAGGTTTACAGTAATATATTTATTTTTAACAAAAAGGAAATCAGTTGAAACAAGGCAGGCACAATAAACACAGTATAAAAACAAACAATTTCAAAAACCTTGTTAAAATGGTATGGCGTTTAGAATTGGTCCGTGATGTCCTGTGTGCTGACCCTTAGCTTGAGGGTACTCACAGTCAACTCCAAGCCAGAAAAGAGGCTATCCAACTAATCCTGTTGGCCGCAGGGCTAGCTTGATAGCCTGGGGAAACTTGACAGTAGCCAAGGCGTCCTTTAGTTTCCTGCGGTCAGAGTGGTTGCGGAGGAAGCCCGGCAGGGCCGCGACGTCCGTGATGCAAGAGCCAGAAGGGAGGCTAACCACATGGGCCGGTTATCCAAAGGGTATAGCTTACCAGCTAGGGGAGTTCTGGTGGTTGCCAAATCGTCCTGCAGTTCAGTAGGTGAGAGGAGGAAGCCCGGCAGGGCCGCGACGTCCTTTAGAGTTCTGGAGGGTTTCTCAGGCTAACAGGAGGCTATACATGTGGGCTAACTAAGCTGGACTCAAAATGTTTGTGCCAACAAGCAAAGTTTAAAAAAACGTCTTATGGTTAAGGTTAGGATATGTCTCCAGGAAATAGGGGTTAGGGTCAATGTAATGTGTGTGTGTGTGTGTGTGTGTGTGTGTGTGTGTACCCATGAATTGACCCATCAAGTGGGATTTCTTTTTACATGACATGTCACTTGTTAGGCTTTTGTTCAAAGCGATTTACATACCCAATACTGTGGGGTGAAGTGTCTCAGGGACACAACGACATGCTGACTGCAGTAGGGTTTGAACCTGTGACCTCCTGATCTGAACACCAACGCTCACCCCGTTGTAAGACCTGTTTAATAACTATACAAGGTCACACCCAACCTACTGTTCCACTCAAAGTCACACGTGACTTTAGGATTATGCCATGACACGTCCTTATTGACACTTCATTGAAAGTCCCATAACATGGTTGTTTTATCAGTCACTGTCTTCTAATCATGGATCAATGTTGTTATGTCAGGACGTTTTCTTAATCAGTTATTATAAGATAACATTTTAAAATATATCTCACACAAAACCTTTATGTCTCAACTGAGCTATAAGGATACTGTGTCATTTGCATCAATAACAGTGTTCTGGTACTGTGATCTACATTCCTCACGCGGACAGTGCACATGTTGGGTCAGTGTGTCCACAGTACACTACCAAGTGTTTCAGAGTGTAGCCTTTCTCTCCTTTACCGGCAGCTGCGCTCTCTGTGTCTCTGTCCACATCATCTGTGTGTGTGTGTGTGTGTGTGTGTGTGTGTGTGTGTGTGTGTGTGTGTGTGTGTGTGTGTGTGTGTGTGTGTGTGTGTGTGTGTGTGTGTGTGTGTGTGTGTGTGTGTGTGTGTGTGTGTGTGTGTGTGTGTGTGTGTGTGTGTGTGTGTGTGTGTGTGTGTGTGTGTGTGTGTGTGTGTGTGTGTGTGTGTGTGTGTGTGTGTGTGTGTGTGTGTGTGTGTGTGTGTGTGTGTGTGTGTGTGTGTGTGTGTGTGTGGTTATACTTACAGTGTAACTGGACTTCTATTTCGTATATGGCTTTGCCCTATAAGGCTGGGTAATTGGGTAATCCCCCTGCGCACCCGCGCAGCACTGAAACACTTGTAGTCCACGCCCACCCGCAAATTGGGCCCGACCCTTGGGCTCCCTTCCGGTATAAATAGGAAGGAGGCCAGACAATCTGCTCCCCTCTTTTCCCCCGTTACTGAAGCACAAGAGACACTTCAGTTGCAGAGTAACAGTTGTGTGAGAGATTGTCCCTCATGTGGCTCTGGGTTCATAATGAGTATGACCAGCACACAGTATGCGAATCCTGCCTGGGGTCAGAGCACGCATACGCGGCTCTAAACCAGCGGGTAGCATGCACACACTGTGCCCGTCTCCCCTCGGGCAACAGGAAGCGGAGAGCGGACGCTCTCGCTGCGGCGGCCTAGGAGAACGATTGGCCCGTCCAGGCTTACGAGCCCGCGGAAGGAGGCCTCGTGTCCCTGGTGCCCGCCTCCCGCCATGGTTCACAGTTCGGTTCTCCCCTCCCTCCTCTCCCCCGGACGGGGGAGACAGAGTCGGAGCAGGGTGCCAGCTTTGCGGCCGGACATGCTTTCCCCTTCTCCGTCACCACAGCGCTACCGGCGATAGGTGGCATCCTATCATCCTCTCATCCTCTGGGCGTGTACGCGCCGCATGATGAGAGACGGAGTGAAATGCAGCGTGTGGAGACTCCCTCGCAGCCCTTTCGCCTCACGGGCGGCGAGGGCGATGACGTGGCTCGTCACCATGACGACCATTACGGCACATCACAGAGAAGCCCCTTCCCCCCCGCACAGGAACAGTGTCTTGCGCTCCATTCAGCGCTGCAGGAACTCCTGTTGAAAAAGGCATTTTTTCAAAAGGGAGGAAAATCAGGGTTTTTACTCCGGCTATTTTTTAAATCCCGGGAAAAGAACGGGGGAGTGAGACCCATCCTTGATCGGTCAGTATTCCATGCTGACGATCAAACAGGTGCTGGAATGTGTTCACCGGGACGACTGGTTAACTCCCATAAACCTGAAGCACGGCCTGTCACATTCCGCAGCGTGCCAGCCCTCTCCGTGACACAGCTGCTCAGCATGACGTCATCTGGTCACGTGGGGATCCCCCTGGGACTCCCCCACAGGAGGAGTCTCCAGAGGTGGTTCATTCGCCCGTGCATCGACCCCGAGCGTCAGAGGTAATGTGCTGGAGCTGTTCTCCGTTTTGGGAAGTATTCCAGCACTTCGCTCCGTTGCTGTACAATCAAACATGTGTTGATTCGCACAGAGAACAGGCCACGGCTAGGAAGCAGCCTCAATCGCCAGCGAGGAGTACGATCTGCGCAGCTTCTGAACGCAGCCAGGCGGCTGTTCTGGGCGCGCACACACGTTGCTCTCCATCAGAGCAATGGATATTCCCGGAGAATTTAACCGAGGGGCTCGCGGAGCGCAGCAGCTGTTGTATGCGAGGAGTATTGAGACTCAGACCTGTGTCACGCACACTGGCGCCTCAGTGGGATTTGGCTTGGGTGTTACGCGCACTAAAGCAAAGCCCCATTTGAACCTGATCAGGTTCCCCTCAAACTGTGTTCAGCCAAAGTAGTACTGCTTTTGGCTCTATCAGAGAAAAGGGTGAGTGATTGTCTGCTCTCTCTGTGGCTCCGTCAGCTCTCCAGACCCAAGGAGATGGCAGATTGGCTGTTTTACGGCCTAACCCGGCGTCAATTCCTCCTCCACGGCTTTGCACGGAGGAATGTCAGTGGAAGATATTTACACTGCTGCATCTTGGTCTTCCCCCTGTTGATGTATTCATTTTTATTTGAGGGATGTCTCCCTTTCCTCTCTGACACCCTGTACTGGGTGTCCTGTTGGAGTGAGTGACGTCAGGGATCCAGCTGTGCGCCTCTCTCCTACCTGTCTGACATACAGAGAGCAGCTGTTCCCCCTCTATGATCGCAGGATAAGGTGGGACCTTCGTCTCTACTTTCTCTCAGCGGCCGGTATGTATTGTTCCCAGCCTTCACCCCGTCGGGAAGATAGGCTTGTTGTGCTATGTTCCAGGGACGGTGATGCGCCATTACGCATGGCACAACAGGCAGGGGGTGCTATTGAGCAGGTGTGTCTGTGCTTCTAGTGCCGGGCGGACCCAGTGGGGCGCAGACTACATCATGCTTCGCCCTTAACCCAATAGCGATAGCCTTAGAGGGCGAAGCCATATACGAAATAGAACTTGGGTTACCTACTGTAACCCAGCTTCTATGAGTAATGGCGCAGCCCTCTAAGCGCTGGGCCCCACTGGCTCTACGAATAGCTGAAGAAAAGTTATTTTGTGTGGGAGCAGATTGTCGGGCCCCCTTCCTATTTATACCGGAAGGAATCCCGAGGGTGGGGCCCACCTAGCGGGTGTTTCAGTGCTGCGCGGGTGCGCAGGGGGATTACCCAATAGCGATAGCCTTAGAGGGCTGCGCTAATACTCATAGAAGCTGGAGTTACAGTAGGTAACTTCAGTTTTCAGTTCAGTTTTGAGTTGTTTATATTTAGTGTTTGTTTAGTTTTTGTAATGCCTTGTTTTAAAACGCTGCTGTTTTTTATCATGGAGCCCACGGAAAGAGAAAAGAGGAATATCAGAAATAAGAACAAAGATCTTCTTCTCCACAGACTTGAAACCCTATCTCTCCCCATATATTAGGACAGTGATGAAGACTGGCCTTGAGTCAGTGAAGGCAGCGCTGCGGCTGTTCTTTGAAAGTGCAGCAGAGGATCTGGAGAAGACTCAGGAGAACCTGAAGCTGGGCCAGTTCACCCACAGCAGGGAGCAGCCGCGGGGGGTCACTCAGATCATCAACTACACCACCTTCGCCCTGCTGCCCGTCCTCTCCTCCCTGTTTGAACACATCGGACAGAACGTGTTCGGAGAAGACCTCATATGTGCGTACTCACTTGTGGTACTCTTATGATTAAAGCACCAAAGGGAACAACCTAACACTTGATGTTTTAGAATGTTTTTTCTTCTACAACAAAAAATGCTTTTGAAAACAAAAAAATACAGTTAAAAGAACTGCATCTGAAAGGAAAAGATGGGATGGTTTTCCATGAAAAATAAAGGACGAAACTTCACGAAGTGTAAAATGCAAACTGTTTGTTGTGCTTATCTCTCCTCTTCCAGTGGACGATGTCCAGGTCTCCTGCTACAGAATCCTCTACAGCCTCTACCTCTTAGGAACCAATAAGAGCATCTACGTGGAGAGGTACTACAGTGTACCCAAAGTACACATGTATAGAGGGTTTCTTACACCTCTGTCTGTTGGTATGTGACTTTAGTTGAGCATTTGGATTTCAAGGTGACCAAAACCAGAAACACAAGTCAACATGTCTTTATACTGAATGCTGATGGAGCTTTAATTAAGAACTCAATACATTCTGTGATGGACTGCTGCTTGTAGCAAGCTCTTAATATGACTTTGTGTAGCAGTGAGAGATCATTTTAATTGCAAGCTACAATAACATCATTCAATAAAAAAACAAAGTATCACTGCCAATGCACGGTTACTGTGCAAACAGCTCGCCCATTGGTGAGCTTCATACCACTCCAACACACCTAATGCACTTCATCTGATGTATGGTTCATGTGTACTCTGGGCCTCCACACTGAACAACATGTGGCTCCGCTTCTGGAGTTGGTCTGTTGGTAAATCAGTAAAATGCCCCTCCTGTAATAGACAGAGTCAGCATGTTTCCTTCTGGCTCCTTTTCACTTTAAATACTGTCTGCCAGCTGCTTTAATACCAGCATGAAGATGATTAGTAGTACAGGAAGTAAGTACAGTAAGGTACCACAGGAGTGACTACCACCAATGTATGAATCAATGAGCATCGATATAAAACAATGAAAAGTGCATAATAAATGATAATGAATGCATATGTTATTTCTCCTCTCCTGCAGACAGCGCCCAGCTTTGGGGAAGTGTTTAGCGGCCTTCTCAGCAGCCTTTCCTGTGGCGTTCCTCGAGCCTCACACCAACAAGTTCAACAGTTTCTCCATCTTCAACAGCCAAGCAGCTAAAGACCGAGCAGGTGCTTATGACTGGACTTTATTTAATACAAATGCAATGGGCAAAGTTATACCCTGATATACACGTCCTTGGGTAACGGTATCCTCTGAGAATGACATAGACTCTACAGGCCACTGAGCTCATTGTATGTTGCTGTGTCTTACTCTGTGTTGCCGTTAGCGTTGTCAGGGAATCTCTGCTCACATTAGCGGACGAGCCTGCTAGATTCTACTTTCTGCATAACAAAGAAAAAGCTCTTCTAAGTGCATACTCTTCACCCCTTCAGCTCTAGGTCTTCCCGGGCAGGTGGGGGAGGTGTGTCCTCTGATCCCACACTTAGAGAAGTGTCTGGAGGAGATCATGGAGTTGGCAGAGTCCGGCATGAGATACACTCAGATGCCCCATGTCATGGAGGTGGGCTATCGCGCTTCCTAACTCACTAACATGAACCTTGAGATCGTTAACCCTCTGTTCAGTATACCCAAGTGGTGCTTGCATCATGTTTGTACATGTGTGGTTCAATGTCTGACTGCCCAAACGAAACGACACTAAGCACGATGTCGTGAGGTGGTAATCTGGTGCTTGGAGAGCGATGTTTGGTCAGCTTCACACGTGTGTTGTTCTGTAGGTGGTGTTGCCGATGTTGTGCAGCTACATGTCTAACTGGTGGGAACATGGACCAGAGAACAACCCAGACAAAGCTGACAGCTGCTGCACCTCTGTGACCTCTGAACACATGAACACTCTGCTGGGGAACATTCTGAAGATCATCTACAACAACCTGGGAATAGACGAGGGGGCCTGGATGAAGAGACTCGCTGGTAAACCTGGCAGCGTTCGTGTTTACGTCTCCGACACATTGCAAAAACCGAAGAATGAGGCTTAATTCAAATTCATGTGTTTTATGACAATCTCTGTCACTGCTTCAGTCTTCTCTCAGCCAATCATCAGCAAGGCCAAAGCCCAGCTGCTCAAGACCCACTTCCTGCCTCTGATGGAGAAACTCAAAAAAGCAAGTCTCATCACGGTTTAGTGTGTTATAGATGTGGATGTACCTCATTAGACTAGCTAGGCTCAAAGAACACAGACGCTAAGATCACAATATACTTAGTGTTGAAAATAAGAAAAAGCTGATATTTCTTTGTCCTGTAGAAAGCAGCGGTGGTGCTGATGGACGAGGAACAGAGCAAGGCGGAGGGGAGGGGGGAGATGTCAGAGACAGAGCTCCTCATCCTGGACCAGTTCACCGTACTGATCCGAGACCTGTATGCCTTTTACCCTCTGCTCATACGATTTGTTGACTACAACAGGTACAGAGTGCTGATCTTGTATCTTCTTATTGTGTTACACCTTTACTCTGAAACAACACATATTGTGGAATATTCGACTTTCACTGTGATGAATTGCAATAATGGGATACTTGCCTCTCTGCTTTTTCTGTACATTTGTACAATGTGTGTGTCTAACAAGCATGTTGAGTGAGTTCACTTCCTCATTAAACATTCCTGCTTTTAGTATTTGAAACACACAGAATGTCATTTCTGTCCTAATTGGTCCATCAAACAAGACAATAACCAAAAATGGATTTTTCTTTTTTAATGATACCGTGACATGGGAGTTGTTGTGTTTTTCTAATTAAATAGCCACAAGTAACAAACTTAACTCTACATTATATTGAGCATGGTGACACAACAAACCAACTCCTTCCCCTATCATCCAAAACTGCAAAGCACTACTCCCAAACAATCAGCGACAACAGCTGTGCGTAGTCCGTCCCCAACAACGGACATCCATTCACCAAACGTTCCCAGGTCCAAAGCAACGAGCCCCCATATGTTACAACCCAAGCTCCGGGGCTGCAACAAAAAGCAAACGATAAACAAACATGAGGATGCGGCACCAGCAACAGATCCCCGAGGCTGGCCCGGAGAGAGTGCCCAGAGGAGTGAGAGAGCGACGTACCGGCTTGGCTCCTCTTGTAGGCTTCCAGCAGGTGCAGCTCATCAGGCCCTGGAACCTGCAATCATCCACAAACACACACGAACAGACGGCACCCCACGTGGTGTGGAGGGGTCGTCACACTTGGTCACCAATAGATTAGTCAACTACCCATACAGCTTCTGTAGCTAACGCTATGTGGCTAACTCAGTCCAACAATGCAATCAATAGTCATCACTCTCAGATGTATCATGATTCCAACCCATTCTCACAGCATTTCGTGTTCACCAACACGATTTTTAATCTATTGATTCGTGTTCACTAACACGATTTGCCCCTTTTTTTCGTGTTGCACAGCACGATTTTAAAAGCAATGTATTTCTACTGGTAACGTGTTTCGTGCCTGCAGGCTGCAGCACGTCTTTTTCTCCGGTCGGGTCGTGGAAGACCGGAAGCTGTGTGGTTCATAAAAACATGTTCTTACTCAATATCAAGCCACAGTTATTGCTTTTATTTTAAATCGTATAATTTCGGAATTTTGTTGCCGTCTGTGAGGAAAATAAACGGGGCTCAGAGCCTCAGAATACTGAAATCTGTATTTTTAAATATTTTTTTCCTTCTAATTCGTTATTCTTTTCAAAATAACACACTGTTATTTACTCACCAATAACACACAATTATCCTTGCTTTTATTTATTGGTTTAATTCCATAATCTCGGGCTTTTTTGGCGTCCGTCAGGAACTGAATTTCAAAATAAATATAACCGGAAACAACAGATGTAGACCTATAAGGGACATTTCGAGCATCATTGCGATTGTCAACATTTCTGAGTTTAGGATGGCCGAAGACACTACACTACCCATAATTCCCAGCTATCGTTTAGGACTACAGTCCCCGTAAGGTTACGCAGAGCGTCAAACAGCTGTGTGAAATGGAACGAAACCACGCCAGACTATCCAAAACTGGAATCGAACGCCCCTCCAGAATGCTGGCTATTGTGTTTCGCAAAATGTTCCATGGGACGTCTCTACTGAACGTTTTCGTTTTTCCCACAATTAGAAGTTGCCAGTATTAAACACATTGGTGTTGATATAAAACATATAATTAATAAATGGGTGAAAATCACTTGTGTCCATAATGCGCAGCATTAATATATACCCACATGACAGCTCATTGCTACTTTGTAATTCTACTCCACTACAATTCAGAGGTTAACCTGGTATTTTTACTCCACTGCATTTATTTGAGTTACTTTGCAGATTCTGATTAATGATGTGAAATATAAACAACCCTTAAATCAGACTTTTGTTACACCCGAGTAAAATTCAGGGAAGGTGATTGTCAAGTGCCAACAATCAGGAGAGATATTTGATAGTTGGTGCTTGAGAAAACTAAACATGTATCTGCAATTGACATGCATGGAAACAAGTAATAAAGTATATTCATTACTCGTTATTCTCTACTAATAGTTAATTAAAGACTGTATATTATGGCTATTTTGCACATCCCTTTCAAGATTTTCAAAGGTTTATTGACATATCACACACAACTACGGTGTAGTTATGCAATGAATGAAAAACTTGGGTCACAGGTTCCTCAGCAGTGCATTACAAGACATCTATCAATATGTGTGTACCTCCACCATTAACCTGTCATATTCTGCACATGTCTTATTCTATCTACATACATAAGAGTATAATTAATGTGTATAATATCAGTTAAAATAAGTGCTTCAACATAGTTAACATTGCAGGAAAGCAATATATTAGACGTTAAGTACTTTGTCAGGCTTAATATTTATCTGTAGATAGATACCCCCAAAGACCTTAATCTGTTATTTAATGTTTAAATAAAGGTTAAACCGTTTTTCTGTTTTGCACCTCCTCCTATTCCAGCCTGTCCTCCTACAAAAAACGACCATATAGGTCGATTGTTCAGCAGCTAAATACGACCCAGGGTCACGTTTTAAAGTGTAGCACCTCTAGTGGTCGTGTAAGAAACAACATGCTCCTGTCGATTGCAAACGCTCCAGAGGGTCGTTTATTCACAAATAACCCTCTCTGGAAAATCCTAAATTGTGGAATAGTTTGGCATTAAAATACTTTTTTATTAGATTTCTAGCGAGAAGTGTATATTGTACTTTTATAATCTACGTCCAGTGGATGTGTAGGATCTACAGTTTGATAGATACACGAAGATGATTTGAGGTCTCGCCAGGAGAACGTGTGCTGTATATGGGGCAGCTTCCATGTAAAGTTAGCGTGGGTGAAAATAGTATTTCCGGTCTCGAAGTTTTCATAATAAAACCGGAAGTATTCCCCACACTGTCAAATGATTACACAGTGAAATCTCCATTACTCATCCACTAAAAACATCAGTTTATCCTTGTTAATTACACAATATTGATTGGTTTAAATTGTGTACAATGCTTTTGTGTTTTTAACCTTCGATTCGGAGAAACAAATTGTTTTTTCGGAGTTTAGACACAATAGAGTTTCCGAAGACACTACACTACCCAGAATCCCCAGCTATCGTTTGGGACTACAACATCCGCCTTGCTTTACAAACCCCGTGATTAGCCCTCAAGCTCTGTAATTGGATATTGGAGTGGCAGTGCGACAAGGTTACGCTGTGTTGGAGATTTTAGTGGAGAACTTGTCCGCATTTCAAATCTCCGCGCGTCCCTAAAACAAGCTGGTTATATTACAGGAAGGAGTCCAGAGCATACAAGTAACCGTTTCACAATAATCTACTTTAATGGTAATATACAATGCAATACAATCAATACATTACCATACAAAACCATATTATATCATATGCATAATGTCAGGAGTAGGCCTACTCCTGGCTCCTGCCCACAGGCCGCCAGAACCTTCCAGTCCGAGCGACGCGAGAAGACAGAGAGAGCAAAAGGCTGGATAGCCTTTAGTACCAACAGGGGTGGAGTTTCATTTGGGAGATACTAACACGCTGTCTCACAGGGAATTAGCGCGGGCAGCTTTGAAAGCCACAGGTGTTGGGAAGGCCTACAGGATGCACCTCATTAAAATGTCCCTCCCCCTTTAACCCTACCAATGGTTTAACCCATAAAAACATTCTCAGGGATCTGAGTTAACTGTATGTAAACTCATCACCTTCCCCCGTCTTCCTTTGTCCTCAAAAAGCACATGTTAGCAGGCCCAAAAACCCAGCTCATAGTTTGCTACACAAATCATTTTCCCTTTTAAGCTTATTCAATATTTGCATGAATACATACACATATTTCCTTACAGCTGTCAAACAGCTCTTTGAAATGGAATGGAACCACGCCAGACTATCCAAAACTGGACTTGGACGGGTCCAGCCCGGCCCTCCCCCCCAGAATTACACTTGCTGGCTATTGTGTGTTTCGCAACATGTTCTATGGCACGTCTCTACTGGGAAATTTAGTTTTAAAAGACGTTTTCGTGTTTCCCACAATTAGAAGTTGCCAGTATTAAACTGAATACATCCCTGGAGGTTTAGGGGATACGAAACACATTGGTGTTATCACATTTAAAACATATAATTAATACCTGGGTGAAAATTGCTTGTGTCCATAATGGGCAGCATTAATACCACATGACAGCTGGTCTTATGTCTGTGACCCCTCCTGTTGTTAATTGATAAGCCTGAAACATTCACTTGTCAAGGTTCAGATGCACATTTAGCAAATATAGCAGTAGCCATCGATCATCTTAAGATAAGATACTTTATTGATCCCAAGTTGGGAAATGTTTTTGTTACAGCAGCATGTACTACTTTGTTCTACTCCACTACATTTCAGAGGTTAACCTGGTATTTTTACTCTGCTACATTTATTTTTGTTACTTTGCAGATTCTGATTAATGATGTGAAATATAAACAACCCTTAAATCAGACTTTAGTTACACCTGAGTAAAATTCAGCCTTATCAGTTTGTCTGTTTTGCACATCCTCCTGTTAATATCTTTAGACGTCCTGCACTAAACTGTTTTATTGTAGAGATCACTACAGTATCTTCTTGATATTTTCCATTCTATATTTCTATCATTGACCCCTATTTTGTATGTAGGCTACTCTTAATATTTAAATGTTTTCATCAAATATAACTTATTCAACAACTACATTCAATAACGTGCTTTAACCACTAGGAGGTGCGGTTTAGACCAGTGGTCTAGTTAATAAAACATAATAATATCGTACATAATATGACTATTCACTTTATTGTGAAATTAAAACAGAACGGTAAAGGAAAATACAGTTTCAGTCTCTCGATGTGAAGCTTATGCATTGTACCATGAACCTGTATAGACCTGTAACAGTCAACTGCATGAAGAGTTGGAAAGGTAGTTCATAAAATCAGTAATATCTTTAAAAACTACAAAAAAGTCCCTTTCTATCAGCTGTGCACCGTTATGGTGTAAATACAGACTATCTACTAATTGGATCAAATGTAAAAGTCAGCCGAATTAGTGTTGATACTGCAATGAGACGTATTGTGTGAAAAGAAATGGAAGATGTTGTTTAATTGTTGATATATTTATGGTCCACGTCACGTATTCAGTTTTGGCGGCATCTCTTCCAGTTTGTCAAAAGGTCTTCTGATCAGGGCTCTATAAATACATATCTAGGGCAGATATGTAATATTTAATGCAGCCGAACCGTGTATTGCAATGCCGTTATGTGATGACTTTCAAAGAGAAAAGCAAGAACACTCGGAATAATGTATTATTATTTTTTTTTAATGTTTTCCGATTTCATATCACATAAACACCATATCCCGACGTGCATTGCGGCGTGATTTTAGCCTATCAAAACCTCTGAAAACAGAAATGTGTCTCTCAGAATCGAAAGAGAAAAACCTATGGGAAAAACACAAAAGCATTGTACACAATTTAAAGCAATTAATGTCGTATAATTAACTAGGATAAACTGATGTTTTTTAGTGGATGTGTAGGGCAGATATCACTGTTAAATCATTTGATCATTCGTTTTATTATGAAAACGGCGAGACCGGAAATACTGTTTTCAACCCGTAACTTTACATGGAAGCTTGCCGCATATACACGTTGTCCCGACGAAACCTCAAATCATCTTCGTAATATCTATCAAACTATAGATCCTACATATCGACTGGACGTGGATTCTAAAAGTACAATATATACTTCTCGCTAGAAATCTAATCATAAAGCGTTTTAATGGCCAAACTATCCTACAATTTAGGATTTTACAGAGAGGGTTATTTGTGAATAAACAACCCTCTGAAACGTTTGCATTCAACGGGAGCACTCGAGGCTGACCATTTTAAAACGTAATTATAGGTCGTATTAAGCGCTTGAACAAACGACATATTTGGTCGTAATAAGGGCTTAAACAATCGAGCCATTTGGTCGTATGAGTTGGAGGACTTGTTGTCCTATTAATATCTGTGTACATCCTGCACTAAACTGTTTTATTGTAGAGATCACTTATAGTATCTTCTTGATTTTTTATATTCTATATTTCTATATTTATACTTTCCCCCTATGAAAGTATGTACTCTTAATATTTTTTTAATCAAATATAACACATAAAAACAATAATTCAATAACGTGCTTTAACCACTAGGAGGTGCACACAAGGTGCACACAGCCATAATAACTCTGTATTATTAGTGTGTATGTACAACATCTGAAGATGTATCGTTTTATGCATGCTTTCACATCATTTTACAGCATATTGCTATACTATTTCAGAATCAGTATTTACATTCTTACATTCAAAGAAAATCAGTAATATCTTTGAAAACTACAGTCCTTTTCTATCAGCTGTGCACCGTTATGGTGTAAATATAACCTATCTGTGAATTAGATCAAATGTAAAAGTCAGCCGAATTAGTGTTGATACTGCAAGGAGACGTATTGTGTGAAGAGAAATTGAAGATGTTGTTTAATTGTTGATATATTTATGATCCACGTCAAGTATTCAGTTTCGGCGCCATTTCTTCCAGTTTTTCCAAAGGTCTTCTCATCAGGGCTCTCTAAATAAAGAACTACGGCAGATCTGTAATATGTAATGCAGCCGAACCGTGTATTACAATGACGTTATGTGATGACTTTCAAAGAGAAAAGCAAGAGCACTCGGAATTAAGTATTATTTTATTCTTTTAAAATGTTTTCCGGATTTCATATAATATAAACACCAAATCACAGCATGCATTGCGGTAACACATCCAATCAGCGAGCTTAAAACCATAGCTGAGAATCTTGGGTAATCGCTCGAAATGCCTACGTCTGTTTCCGGTTATATTTATTTTGAAATTCAGTTCCTGACGGACGCCAAAAAAGCCCGAGATTATGGAATCAAACCAATAAATAAAAGCAAGGATAATTGAGTGTTATTGGTGAGTAAATAACAGTGTGTTATTTTGAAAAGAATAACAAATTAGAAGGAAAAAAATATTTAAAAATACAGATTTCAGTATCCTGAGGCTCTGAGCCCCATTTATTTTCCTCACAGACGGCAACAAAAGTCAGAAATTATACGATTTAAAATAAAAGCAATAACTGTGGCTTGATATTGAGTAAGAACATGTTTTTATGAACCACACAGCTTCCGGTCTTCCACGACCCGACCGGAGAAAAAGACGTGCTGCAGCCTGCAGGCACGAAACACGTTACCAGTAGAAATACATTGCTTTTAAAATCGTGCTGTGCAACACGAAAAAAAGGGGCAACACGGTGAACACGAATCAATAGATTAAAAATCGTGTTGGTGAGCACGAAATGCCGTGAGACTGGGTTGATGATTCATGACAGACAATCAAATAAAATGCGCCCTTAATTTGTCACCTGATGAGCCAAGTGTTTGCGTTCTTGTGCGTGATCATGAGAAAACAAACTGGGACTGTCTTCTAAAAATAGCTCCATAGCAACTAAAGGGTCTACAACTTGTTGAACCTTTTAATTGTGCCACTATCTCTAAACTGCATCACTTTCTGGACAGGGCTCGGTGGCTGAAAGAGTCCAACCCAGAGGCTGAGGAGCTGTTCCGCATGGTGGCAGAGGTTTTCATCTTCTGGGCCAAGTCTCATGTAAGAATCATAAAAACATGTCTTTTTCTAAGAGGTTCCTAATATCTTTGTATCTAATAACTCCACACAAAGGACTGCTTACGCTGCTTACCCCACTGAGACTGTGCAGTCCAGTCTGTAGCTTCATTACTCTATCACACGTGTAATGCTTAGATCACACATTGTCTCTGTGCACACGACCCTTACACCTCTCTACGAACCATGACACCTTCAGTAGCAGTAATAACAGTAGGAGTCTACTGCTGAGCTCGCAGCTCTGACAATGCAACATTCTGATGTTTGCTATTTACTGCATGATGTTTACATGTTACACTATCGTAGCTTAGCGTGTTGACATATGTGAATTAGCACTAAACACAAAGTACAGCAATGAATGTCATTTGTTTTGCAAGTGTTAGGTCATAATCCAAAGTATTGGACATACTTAAACTTTGACCTGATGGCAGTGCATCATTCAAAGGGAGAGTCACTGATTCCAATGCACCCTAAGGGATGACAGACCTGTGCCCTGTTACTCAGCAGATACTAACACATTCACTAAACACACATTGTTTTGGTAGATGAAACTATAAAGATCACCAGAGTCAGTCAGCCTCACCATGAATGTAGAACATATCATGGCAATCCATTTCAGTTCGGACCAAAATATATTTCGATTTGAATATTTTCTGTCTGCAGAACTTCAAGAGAGAAGAGCAGAACTTTGTGGTCCAGAATGAAATCAACAACATGTCGTTCCTCATCACGGACACCAAGTGCAAGATGTCAAAGGTATGGACAGATGCACGTATCAGAGGTGTACTGCTTAACGTGTGTGTGTACTGCTTAACGTGTGTGTGTGTGTGTGTGTGTGTGTGTGTGTGTGTGTGTCGATGCCCATGCACACTACACATCATGAAGAACATAACACTCGTCATGTATGTGCATTACATATTCTGATGTTTGACTTTGCCTCAGGGAACAGTTTCAGACCAGGAGAGGAAGAAGATGAAGAGGAAGGGAGATCGGTACTCGATGCAGACCAGTCTCATCGTGGCCACTCTGAAGCGCCTGCTGCCTGTGGGTCTGAACATCTGCGCGCCCGGAGAACAAGAGCTGATCGCGCTGGCTAAGAACCGCTTCACACAGGTCAGTCGATGCTCATCCACTGGTTCGGAGAACTGCTGTTGTCTGATATGGTATTAGAGAAGAGGCAATATACCATTTGACTTCATAATTGTATACATTTTCATCGACTATGGTCACTTTGAATTTTAAGTGCATTATATGCCAACACAAATGAGTTAGTATAGGATAAAATAATAAACTAAACATAAACAAACAAACACTTACAATGAATTATTGGTAACATGTGACACTTCTGTCTCTACACAGTAGTGTGTTTGTACTGTATACACGTTTGCACCATCTTTTGTTTAACATTTCAGAAATGTTTCCAATTTGCCTTAAAGTCTGAATATCTTTAGTTTGAAACTGCCTTTTTGTCTAAATGATCTTAACTTGTGAAATCAAATCACTGCGCACAGATTGTTATGCTTAAGATATCATTACAATTGTTGTGTGTGTCAGTCGAGACCTTTAAAGGTCCCATGTCATGCTTTTCCGGTTATCACCCGTCCCCTTGTGTGTTATGAAAGTTGTTCTGCATGTGAACGGTCTGCAGAGTCACAAACCCTCAAAGTACGCCCTGTAGCGAGTACAACTCTAACACGGAGAAGACCTGTCTGTGCTGCCCCAGAACGCCTCCTTGGAGATTTCTCTTTTCTTCCTGGGTACAGTGACGTGCCCATACCCAAATGGACCAATCCGTGGAGCCATTACGTTAAGTCCTTGGATTGGTCCAAATGGGCCAACCAAGGACTTCCTCATCCTCACACACACACACTCACTCTTTTCTCAGCTGCAGCTCCGCCGATTTCTCCTCCCTGAGACGGCGGGACGCGGCGAGGCTGTGAGTCGGTGTGTGAGCACCGACTCACAGCGGTGGACGATCGATCGATTATCGCGGTGTGTGAGCACCGACTCACAGCCAGGCTGCGGGTGTGTGTGTCTCGCTGTCTCGCAGACGGCCACTGGGCTCACAGGGAGGGGGGGGGGCAGGAGCTCCAACAAGCCGTGTAGGACAGAGAGTGAATACACATGCTTTACAGAGATGCTGTGAGAAACCAGTGTGAGTTTGGAAAATTGCACAATATAAATCTATTCTAGTAGACCTCAACGATGGAATTATGATCAGTAGAAATGGCCATGACATGGGACCTTTAAGGGTTCCCTTTGTCTCACAATGGAGCGTGCATTTACTCTGTTCACAGAAAGATACAGAGGATGAAGTTCGAGAGATCATCAAGAACAATCTGCATTTACAAGGAAAGGTGAGTAAACTCTGAACGATGTATATTTGAGAGGAAACAATCATGACTTGAGTCTTTATGGTCACACATGTCCTCATGTGTGGTGTACAGCTGGAGGACCCAGCTATCCGCTGGCAGATGGCTCTGTACAGAGACCTCCCCAACCACTACGAGGACACCTCAGACCCTCAGAAGACTGTGGAGAGGGTCCTGGACATCGCTCATGTCCTCTTCCACTTAGACCAGGTGTGTGTATTGATGTATTCTACCTGAAAGTAAAAACAAATGAGGAGAAGGTGGCCTGCACTCAAATCTAATTATCAGTAAAAGCAGTTTTCCACAACTGCAAAAATATACAAAAGCATATTTGGTCATATTAATAATGTTGCAGAATACATGGAATGCATACAAATAACAAGTCAAATGTAAAACTGCGGTCACAGACGTGCACGCAGTTGTGGGCGGGCCTTCGCGTCCGAGCGCCTGTAGGGGAGGGTCGCCGGTCGTCCCGGCGTCAAGCAGATGCGCGCGTGTCCTCCGAAAAGAGCCGTTCGTAATTTCTCAAACGTGCGCGTCCCGGACTCCCAGGTCTTCCGGCAGCGACCGGGAAACGTATGTGGGCTCGCCGCCTCGAAGGTAAACACATTTCTGTAAAGGCTCGTCGACGATCGATTATCGCGGAGGCTGTCTGGAGGAGCCTTAACCTGTTAAACCCCGAGCCTGTTTTTCAGGTTTCAGGCTCGAAAATGACATTCCCAGAACAAATGACCATAACTTCACTTCTAAAAGGTTTATATGAATAATTGTTGTTGTCAAAACAAGGTTATATCTGTGAGTTGGATGTAGAAGTGTCAGAATCAATATAGATTGTTCTGTGTCAGAGTAAATTCAGATGGAACATAGCAAAAAAATGTAAATTCCTGTCTCCGCCTAAAGAAAACCCATTACTTATAGTGAAGAAGACCAACCTTGAATGATGGGTTAGTAGCCTAAAAGCTTTAGGAATCCAAAGTATAACATAATAAGTACCCTGTATCAAGATTTAGGCAAAACAAGTGACATTTGACCTTGAGAGGTTTATGAAAATAAAGTCCAGGTGGCACATTTGGGCACATTTGACCTTTTTCAGGTACCAGACTATAAAAATCATTGTATTACATTGAATAATCACTATAGGTATTCATTCCACCCAAAACAACAACAAAAAATATATATATATTTTTTTTAAATATTTTTTTTTATATATTTTTGTATGTGTGAGTGTGTGTACTAGGTGTGTGTAAGTGTAGGTGTGTATGTGTAGGTGTAGTTGTGTGGGTATGTTTAGGTGTGTGTAGCTGTGTGTAGCTGTGTGTGGATGTGTGTGTATGTAACTGTACCAACGCACTATACAATAAACTACACTGTCATTGTGTGTAAGTGTACTTGCACATTAAAAAAAACGGAAACATAAGTGACATTTGACTCCAACTGGGGCAGATTTATTTCAAACATTTTACCAACACTCTATAGGCATGTAAAAACAAAAATGTTACCAATGTACTATACAATAAAATCACACTAGGTATATAAAAACAAGAAGTAATTTTTTTTAAATAAACACTCGCAAAACGTTATACCTACCTGAACTTTATACCTCTGAATGTTCCAGTATTTAGGTCGTGCCACTCCCTGAAAACAGTTCTTTTTGACAGTGAAGCACAGAGGGACCTGGCACTTCCTGCAGTACACAGGTGTCTTCACCCTTTTGAGTCCAGCATCTAGGCACCTCCTGCAGTTCTTCCTGACCTTGGTGGCATCTTCCCCATAATACTCGAGCATGCATGTGAGTGGTGGAGGAGGGGATGGTGGAGGAGGGGGTGGTGGAGGTGCAGGGCCTTCAGCAGGGCCTTCAGCAAACTCCAACAATTCTGCAGCAAGCTGCTCCCTGAAGGACTTCTGGGTGTGTGGCTTTGTCCTGCTGGGGTCACACCCCATCTAACAAATGTGGAAAAACAAAGAGATTAGATTAATTCACTGGTTTATACTTATAGGATAATATTGGACTATAAATGAATAATATGACACCAAATAAATAAGTAAACACATGTATATTCATTCACTGGCCATTCATTTAGAAAATGTAACTCCAAAAAGACAAGTAACACTATTTAGCATTTTGGCTAATCATTTCTGTTGGCTAAGCTAACACTAGGCGCATTCACACTGCAGTACTTTTCCCACAAAGGTTCATGCGAACTTAGTTCATGCAAACTCTTTAGTTCGCATGAACCAAGTAGAGATCGCGTTCACCAGAAAAAGTCCCTGGGGGTGGATTAGGCAAATGAAGCCGCTGACGTCACTTCTTCTTCTTCTGCTTTGGGTTTACTGGCAGGCCGCAAACCACTTCACGGCGTATACTGCCGCCCAAAGTCCCCGGCCGGAAATCCCCGGAGTTGGGGACTGGCTTCAGTAGAAGCTGCTGGGAGTCCCAGCAGCTTCTACTGAAGCCTTCCGAGTAAATCGCCAGAACGCCGACACCTCCTCATCTCCACCGCTCCCATGTTTTATTTTGTGTTGCCATAAGTTAGTCTCTCTGCGTTTCTGCGCTGGGCTAATGCTAATAATGCTAATGCGAGGATAATAAAATGGCGGCTTCACAAAACTTTTTGGGAGTTTTACGGGGCGTGGTTTGCAATCCGCCCAGCCAATCAGACATATAGCTCTTTTCTCACAAAAGAGCCGCTCGAAAGTCCCTGCTCTCTTGCAGGGACTTTCGAGGGGGTAAAAAGGTTCGCATGAACTAATTTTAGTACCGGCTCTTTTTGGTGTGAACGCGATCATGAACTAAGTTCGCATGAACCTTTGTGGGAAAAGTACCTCGGTGTGAATGCGCCTACCGTGATGCAGTTCCACCAAACACAAAAGTAATATATAAAAAGGATAATATTGGACTATAAATGAATAATATTACACCAAATAAATAAGTAAACACATGTATATATTAATTCACTGGCCATTCATTTAGAAAATGTAACTCCAAAAAGACAAGTAAAACTATTTAGCATTTTGCCTAATAATTCCTGGAGCTTCTTGGCTAAGCTAGCACTGTGACGCAGTTCCACCAAACACATAAGTAATGTATAAAAACAGAGAGATTACATACCTTTCCCATGGTGGAAGTTCAACATCCGAGTCACTACTGTCCGGATCCAGGTCTGGCTGGAGGAGATCTTCATCATCCGACGAAGAGTCATCTGGTAGGATCATAGCCCCGCTATCGTCAGCTAGCATCTCTAGCACCTGCTCGCCTCGGTGGTGAAGCTCTCCCTTCTGGCTGCATAATGCGTAATGGAGCCGGAGCGGGCGTAGTTTATACTACGCAGGATCATATCTTGGGAACCCATTGGTCGATTTGGGTGATTGACACCTTTTATGAACCGTTGGAGCCAATAGAATCGAGTGACAGTTAGTAAGTCCCACTAAACACTTACGTCAAGTAGAGAGAGGTTTGCGTAAACAGCATGTGAGACAGCATTAGCTCGGGACTGCGAAACTTTATACCTACTCTGCTGCCATGAAAGTAATGATAGATTATCAGGAATAATTCTAAAGTGACTAAGAGACATTGGATTAACCTAAAACAGCGTTTTTATTCCCTTGAACAAGAGCTTTGATCACAAAACAGCAACGGTAAGACATAATTATTGTTATGGTTTTGAAAACTGTTTTTTTTCTTCTCTGTTCTGGCTGATAGCTCAGTGAGTTTGTGTCCTACAGTGATGATACTTATAAAAACAAATATCTGTGGAATATCAGCTTTAAGGTGATATGTAGTTTGTGCAGAGAATATTAAGTTTTAAAGATCGTTTTTGCTAGTTAGCACCGGAAGTAGCATCTGCCCGTTTTAGCTAAGGGCTAATGCTAACGCTTCTTGTGACACTTTTGTTTTGTTTCGGTAAAAATGGTTCTTATCGTCAGTTAGCTGAGATTCTTATCGTTAATCTGGTATAACACATTGATAGGTTTTTAAATATTAAGATGCCCTGAGACAGTGTCGAAAAAAAAACAGGGTCCCCGCCGGCGGGGACCTTCGGGCTTAACAGGTTAACCGTGGCGTGCGGTGCAGTGGGTTGTGCAGACGTTCTGCCCTTGACTGTTTGTTTACTCAATAAACGCATCTCCTCTGGATATTAGGCCATGTATGTTCCATCCATTTAGGTTAATCTTTTATTATTTTTGTATAATGATCAAAATCAAACATACAAAAATATAACATATTTACATCTACATACCCTACACCTATACTATTTACAATTACCACAATCACATCAACCCCATACCCCCCCTCCAACCCCCCCTCCCCTCAATACCCCACCCTCACCCTCCAAAACTCCCCCCCCTCCCCAAACTCCCCACCCCCATTCAAACCCAATTATTTTCCCTTTAACAACAAACTTTCTCCCCAACCAATAAACATCTATTCTCTCCTCCCTCCCCTCCCATCATATCAATTAATAAAAATCATCCATATCCTACCAAACCCTCAACTATAAATTACCCCTACCTACATCTCACACATACCCCCCTTACCACCCCCCCCACCCACATCCTTACTCCCACACCTCTCAACTCACCCAATAAACATATCCTCACCATTCACCCCTAACCAACATACCCAACCCATCCATACTCTACATAATACTTTTTAAGTTAGTATTCTTATCATAAACATTAACTATACTCATATTTTAATAAACCAAACATAAAACACTCCATTTTAAACTCTTTACCCGCCATCTATCTTGTATCTTACTCACTAAACCGTTATCATTTTCTGGTAAAGGATACTTCTCGCGCATCACTTTGAAACAGCTAGTATACATTAAATCACTGTCAAATATGTTCATTTTGTTGTAGTTGGTATCTCCTATAGGATTTACATGGAGATACTTCCCGCCCCCTCTCCAGCGCGTCTTGTTTGAATGACAGGAGCAAACACAGCTGACAGCCGCGGTGAAACTCAAGCGATTAGAGCGATGCGAATATTGGGTAGTCTACCATCGTATTTACATGGAGATAAGCCCCTTAAAAAATAAAGCATTAATTCTGTGTTTACTCCTGTGATTCAAAAAAGACGCTGGAGAGGGGGGCGGAATCAGATCGATCAGGCTAAACGAACCTGTAGCTGCTCCGTCCACACTCACAACAACATCATACAGACATAAATAAAGCAGCGACTGTATTCGCCATGACATAGACAGTGTGTGTTTTGCATATCTTTAACTTTTGTCCAGTTTCTGAACAGATATGAGGAGCTGTGAGCTCTGAGTGTGTGCTAACAGCTAACGGCTGATGTGTTGGGCCAATCACAAAGTCATTTCTTGATTGGCAGCAAAAACAACCAATCACAGCAGTGCTTCTCTGGCTGCCTCTGTCCAATCACAAACAATAAGTGTTCTCCCTAAGGAATACCCTTTCCGTCCAATGTGAAATGCTGCAGTGTTTTGTGAAATGCTGCGGTGTTTTGTGAAATGCTGTGGCGTTTTGTGAAATGCTGTGTTGTTTTTTGAAATGCTGCGGCGTTTTGTGAAATGATGTTGTGTTTTCTGAAATGCTGTGGTGTTTTGTGAAATTATGTTGTGTTTTGTGAAATGCTGTGGTTTCTTGCACTTCAGGGCCACCGTACCATAGAGATGTTTTTATTTTAAAGTAAATTCAGATGGAACATAGTAAAAACATGTCAATTCTAATGTCCGCCTACAAAAAAAAACATTACTTATAGTGAAAACCACCCTTGAATGATGAGTTTAGTAGACTAAAAACTTTAGGAATCCAAACTATAACATATAATAAGTACCCTGTATCAAGATTGATGCAAAACAAGTGAAATTTGACCTTTTTAGAGAGGTTTAGAAAAATAAAGTCCACCTCACCTCTGGGTAATTTGGGAACCATCAGTTCCATTTGAACGTTTTCACTGTAAAAATCATTTTATTACTTTGAATTATCACTATAGGTATTCATTCCATCCAAATACAACTGTTGTGAAAAAATAAATAAAATAAAAATAAAACATACTCTGTTATCCTCTTAGGCCCCACGGACCCAAAATCGCGTCATTTTCAGGAAACAACGTCTAAGGAAGCTTAATATTTAATAAACTATGAATATTTTATATCCATAGAACGGGAAAAAAACGAATTTAACTGATCTTGGTCATTTCTTTTTTCACAAAAAACACACAATGCTAACAGTGAGCCTCTGAATTAGCCCCGAGCGAAAAATGCTAACCTATTACTGCACCGAAAATCACTCCTAGCTCCCTTATTACTTATCCTAGCTCCACATCCACACATTGTTTATGACTGCAAGGAGACACAGAATCTAACGGTGCCCACCTCAACACTAAAAGATACAAACTAGCGAGGTTATCAACAAAAACGTACATCAAAACAAGTGGCGCTAGGTATTAGCATTAGCACTGCACACACCCACCGCGTGTTCCAATGAAAAGCATACATATATATAAATAAAGTATAAAGTATAGGTCAACACATTTCAGTATAACACACCAATTGCGATATTACCCACGTTTGACACCGTGGAACAGGGTTTCTATGTACCGAGAAGTGGGTAGTTTAATGAGTCTGTTGACGACAAAACCTCCGCGCACACAGACAGCCAAGGCAAGCTACCTGAATTAAATCTCTCCCTAAACCGGTAATACCGGAAATGTGACATCCGGTTTGTCCTTCACAATAACGTTTTTCAAAATAAAGATACATTTAATATTGACGTATCAAATTGATTCAAATGTCTTACACAACACATGTATCGAGACAATAAATGAACTGTTTATATAGTCGATCAACACTGTGTATGTTACTCATTACAGGATAATCACATGGCACTAAATCAGACCGGCTGTTGTCCTCTTAGGCCGCAAGGTGAACCTCGAAAAGTCCTCTAGAAAAGAAATCCCTCTCCACAGAAGTGGAACTACACAATCTTTAGTTCATAAAAAAGAACGAGTCATGCTTATCCACCAAAAAAAAGTTTGTCGCTAAAATTCCTGCCAATTCTTCTAGGCACGTAATTATTGGCTGAACTAGTCCCTTTAAAGTGTAATAATATCTTGGTCCAAAGTAGTGCCACGGTTCGTCACGTGATCGTGCTACACCAATTGGGTAGCTGCATATTGTCAACAGAAGTGAAAGATGGCCGCCTACATGGTTGCGCTAAACCAGACCAAATGGATTCTAAACAGTGCTGTATGCTTGTTTTATGTCATGTTTTTTCATATGTCTGAATACTTCACTAAGTCCGAGGTATTTGCGTTATATACGCGGTATTTGTGAGAGTTGACCATCGAATCAACATTGGCTAGCAGCGTTTATCAGCCAACTCCAACTACAAACAATTTCCCCACGGGAATTAATAAAGTATATCAAACTCAAATTTATCAAACTATCATTCCTGGACTACCATGTTTGCATCGCTAGATTCATTGGCTGAGATCGTGGATTATTCCATTAGACTGAGGACTTTTTGTCTGTCTGTTGTTACCCTGTACACGTTAAATGCACTGTTAAAATGACTTGATTTCATACATAGCTGCGTCCAAGAAGAAGATTGACTTGTTACGTTAAGTAATTTAGATCAATAAAAAGCAGTACTTCCAGGCTGAAGACTTTTCTTTTTGTCGCTGCTTTTAATTGAACTATTCATATCTTAGACTGCACTGTAACTTTTATCCATGTATTTTTTCTTTTAATGTTTATTTTATTAGCTTTTCTTTTTAATGACTGATTTTAAATGCCATTTTCTTAATGTCTTTCATTTTTTGTAAAGCACTTTGAATTGCCTTGTGTTGAAAAGTGCTATATAAATAAACTTGCCTTGCCTTACTTATACCAATGTCCATTGATTCATTTATTTACTCATTCATCCCTCCACAAATGAAAACAACACTGATGAACCATAAAAACGAGATGTATTACAAATATAAAAAGGTATGACGTAGAAAACAGTAGAAAACAGAATAAGGACATGTAATGGAGTATAATTGATTGGTGTCAGGTGATCGTGATCCGCAGCCACGGCTGGGCGGAGCGGCTGATTGGTGCTGTGATTGCCTCAGCTGGTTAAAAGAGTCCTGCTGATTGTACTCTGTGTTCTAGTTTGGTTTTGAAGCCACACGGTTTTTTGACCGCTGCATTGCACTGCAGAGAAGAGACTATTTGTTTATTTAAAGGACTAACACTGTTTCAACCTCGTCTGGTAAGATACAATAACTTGAAAATAAATGTACCAAAAACAAACGTATCTCTGAGTGATGTGTGAGCACATCGGCCAGGCGCTAAAACCAAAAGAACAGAAAAGAGCTTAAGAAAGGTGGAAAGAAGACTCCAGACGCACCAGAAAGTCTCAAAATTATCAACACACAAACATTGTTACATGCATATTACGTCTGTGAAGCACAAAAAGGTTGATTATTTTGCCAATACAAGATGGAATACGTACAGGACAAGCTTACAACGGTGGCTCGGCTTGAAGGGAGACTCTCGGAACGTGGTGGCTGAAAACCACAAGTTTAACAACCACTGTTGATGTTGTTGAAGACCTGCAGTGTGATCATGAGGAATGTGACACACGGGTGTTTTTACATGCTGCACAGCATTGATTGGAATTCACACGTTCTCTGGGTGTGACTCCACAAGCGCTTTCTATGGCAAAGGTAAAAGAAAGTAATTTGCTGTTGCATGTGAGAAAGTTGACTACCTTAAGGCTTTTAGAAGTTTAGGTACTAACTTTGACTTGGAGCAATCAACATTTGCACTTCTTTGCCGGTATGTATGTCACCTATATGATCAGCCAGCAGCAGAAGATGTAAATTATGCTAGGTACAAGGCTTTCTGCATGGCATCATCGGCCTTGCCAGAATTAAGCATTCCCCCTACTCCTGATGCCCTCCATCAGCACTGCAAAAGGGCAAATTACCAGGCAGCAATAATGAGGTCCTGTCTCAAAAGAGAAATTAATGCTCCATTACCTGCTGGATATGGTTGGGAAATAGAGGATGGGAACTTACACGTCACCTGGATGACAATAAATCCTGCCCCTGACAGCGTGTTGCATGTGATACACTGCAGCTGCAAAGAGTCTGCCTGTGAGAAAGGCAGATGTTCATGCTTCTCTGCAGGACTCTGTTGCACAGACTTATGTCATTGCTCAAATTGTGCAAATAAAAAAGAAACAGAGGAAGAGAACGATGACTGCCCTGACACTGACAGTGAGGAATAGGAATAAAAGAGCCTTCTTTCCACCTTTCTTAAGCTCTTTTCTGTTCTTTTGGTTTTAGCGCCTGGCCGACGTGCTCACACATCACTCAGAGATACGTTTGTTTTTGGTAAATCTATTTCCAAGTTATCGTATCTTACCAGACGAGGTTGAAACAGTGTTCGTCCTTTAAATAAACAAATAGTCTCTTCTCTGCAGTGCAATGCAGCGGTCAAAACACCGTGTGGCTTCAAAACCAAACTAGAACACAGAGTACAATCAGCAGGACTCTTTTAACCAGCTGAGGCAATCACAGCACCAATCAGCCGCTCCGCCCAGCCGTGGCTGCGGATCACGATCACCTGACACCAATCAATTATACTCCATTACATGTCCTTATTCTGTTTTCTACTGTTTTCTACGTCATACCTTTTTATATTTGTAATACATCTCGTTTTTATGGTTCATCAGTGTTGTTTTCATTTGTGGAGGGATGAATGAGTAAATAAATGAATCAATGGACATTGGTATAAGTAAGGCAAGGCAAGTTTATTTATATAGCACTTTTAACACAAGGCAATTCAAAGTGCTTTACAAAAAATGAAAGACATTAAGAAAATGGCATTTAAAATCAGTCATTAAAAAGAAAAGCTAATAAAATAAACATTAAAAGAAAAATACATGGATAAAAGTTACAGTGCAGTCTAAGATATGAATAGTTCAATTAAAAGCAGCGACAAAAAGAAAAGTCTTCAGCCTGGAAGTACTGCATTTTATTGATCTAAATTACTTAACGTAACAAGTTAACCTTCTTCTTGGATGCAGCTATGTATGAAATCAAGTCATTTTAAGAGTGCATTTAACGTGTACAGGGTAACAACAGACGGACACAAAGTCCTCAGTCTACTGGAATAATCCACGAGCTCAGCCTATGAACCTAGCGATGCGAACATGGTAGTCCAGGAATGATAGTTTGATAATATTGAGTTTGATATACTTTATTAATTCCCGTGGGGAAATTGTTTGTAGCTGGAGTTGGCTGATAAACGCTGCTAGTCAATGTTGATTTGATGGTCAACTCTGTTCCCAGATAGTAAAACCTCTCATAAATACCGCGTATATAACGCAAATACCTCGGACTTAGTGATGTATTAAGACCTATGACAAAACATGACATAAAACAAGCATACAGCACTGTTTAGAATCCATTTGGTCTGGTTTAGCGCAACCATGTCGGCGGCCATCTTTCACTTCTGTTGACAATATGCAGCTACCCAATTGGTGTAGCACGATCACGTGACGAACCGTGGCACTACTTTGGACCAAGATATGATTACGCTTTGAAGGGACTAGTTCAGCCAATAATTACGTGCCTAGAAGAATTGGCAGGAATTTTAGCGACAAACTTTTTTTTGGTGGATAAGCACGACTCGTTCTTTTTTATGAACTGAAGATTATGTAGTTCCACTTCTGTGGAGCGGGTTGAAACGATAACAGGGTTCACCTTATGGCCTATCTGTTTACATCCTGCTGGTTTAAATTATGTGTTCTATAGGCTCTGTGCACAAGATTGAATTGAGTAGTGAGCCATTTGTTTTTTATTCGTGGTGAGATGTCTGCTGAGAGGTCGTTGTATACCTCGCTGACTTTGAGGACATCTGGGTCTGGCAGCTCCCCCCGCACGGCCTTGTAACGTGTACTCCTTTGAACACAGCTACATACAATTACTTAGGACAATATATATTACCTTACACCGTCAGCAACTGTAAACTGCTTTGGCATAGTGGAAATGAACACCATGTCACTCACTCTGCCTGGTTTCACACACTATTAATTACACAAAAGAATTGTCTATTTAATTGAAAAGGTCATTGATGCAATATACTAAATCAGCTCTTGGCACAAAGGAAATACTCATTAAATCATGGATTGGCTGTGAACACATACTATACTAATACTATTGTATTGCATAGAAAGATGTGTTACTGTTCTGCTTGTAGTGGAAATACTGTTTGTAGTCGTAGATAGAAAAACAAAGATGGAAAACATTTCACCATACATTGTTTAGGAGTTTTATATGTATTGGGTGTTTATGGTTAATGTGGGAAATTAATAAGCAGAGCTGTTGCTGGTAAATTTGTGTGCCATCATAATAGTAATGTGTATACAGCGTTTCGTGAATATCTGGAAAAATATGCGAGTAGTTTGGAGTCATTTGAGACTGGTACATTCTCTGTTAGCCTACATTCGCCCCGATTGAGCTAGCAACTATTTTATTCGCAATTTAACATCATATTGAATATGGGCTTAACTTGTCCTGGACTGGAATTTTTCCCGATCTTTTCCCGAGGAGGTGTTTGTGAAAAAGCGCTTAAAATGCATGAATAACACCGATATTTCAAAATGGCCGACTTTCTGGGGGGCGGGGCTAATGGAAGCTATTTTGAAATATGTCCACAATTCCATCAGTAATGTCTGTGGCAAGATTGGGGTAGTTTGGAGAAACTATATGTGTATATATGTATATATCGTATGTGCTACTGAGCTGGTGTACAAAAATGTACATTTTTTTTGTACAGTCTGGAAAAAGACGTGGGTTGTGACGTATGTTCCAAGTTTTGCGTCCAAAAGTCATTTTAGCGATTTTGTGGCATTTAAATCGTCAAAATTGGTACATGTTCCGTTAGCTTACGAGCTCCCCGTTTGAGCAGTCGACTATTAATTCGCAATTTAGCATCACATTGGATATGGGCTGATCTTGTCCTGGTTTGAAATGTTTCCAATCATTTTCCTAGGAGAAGTATGCGAAAATGTGCTTAAAATGGACATATTTCAAAATGGCCGACTTCATGGGGGGCGGAGATAATGGAAGCCATTTTGAAATATGTCCGCATTTCCATGAGGAATCTCTGTGCCAAGTTTTGGGTAGTTCGAAGAAACTGTATTTGAGTACCGCACAATAGGGGGCGCTACTGAGCCATATTTGCTAAAACGTCGTAAAGGTTGTGGGCTGTGACATGCGTTCCGAATTTAAAGGCCGTAACTCATTTGTTCCCCTACTCATGGCTCGGTACATTTTTTAACCCTTCGATTTCGAGAAAAAACTGAATAGGACACGCCCACATTTTTCATTGGTTGCGACCCTTTAAATCTAAGTTTATACTCACCCTGCCAGTATGTCTATGACAATATATTTTTTTTTAGTCCATCGGTTCTTGAGATATACATTAGTTGTGTTTTTGGCACCCCCTATTGTCCGAAATGAACATTGTTTGTTGTGCCTATTCCCCAAGACACACTGAACCTATCCACCGAAATCTGTGATATGTGGATATATTTTGGATGAATTTGGTGAGCATTTATGTGTAGGCCACACCCTTTTGCTAATACGTTTTGATTGATGTCGGCCACATTTTTCCACACCTCGTGCTCATTTTGTACGGTAATGTGTCTACCCCTCCATTGATGCTGTGCACTAAGTTTGGTTTGGAAAATCAAGAAATTGGAATTTAAGTTAATATTTCAATGTTTTTCACATTATGCTAATTAAAAAAAATCAAAGTAGGCGGAGCTTCGGGATATGAGAGGATAATATGTAGAGCTGCTCCACCCGGATAAGTGTGCAAAATGTCAGGTCCGTCAGACTAACGCTGCGACTTCGTAAATAACACTGCATTTACACAGGTGGCGCTAGAGAGCAAGTTGAACATTTTTCACCCATCGAATACAGAATGTTAACATTTTCACCGGTCCTGGCGGCGTTGCCAAATGTCGCTACATGAATAGTGTCGTAACCCCCTCAAAAACAGGTCGAAAGTGCAGAACCGGTAAAAGAAGAATAATAATACTGACGATTTCAATAGGTCTTTGCACTACGTGCTCAGGCCCTAATGAAACCCACTGAAAAATTATATTGATATTAAGATCAGTACCTATGTTTGCAGCATCCACACACATGACTAAACACTGCAGCAGCATCAAAGAGGCTCCGTGCTCTCTACTCTCTTTTCTTTTCTACACATGGAGATAACACTTGTTTTAAGTGCCCTCTCTCAAATCGATGCCTTGGTCTCTGAAGCTGTAAATAGACACACAAATAAACACACAACAGAAGTTCTTCATGGAGACAGACTGTTTTTAAAGAAAAATACATTAACTAATGCACTTATGTAATAACTTGTCCAGGCGTTGAACCAGAAGGTGAGCAGTACTGAATGCTTCACTTTGTGTTCAGGTGGAACATCCTCAGCGCAGTAAGAAGGCCGTGTGGCATAAACTGCTTTCCAAGCAGAGGAAGAGAGCTGTGGTGGCTTGCTTCAGGATGGCACCGCTCTATAACCTGCCCAGGTGACTTTGGCACCCACACACAGCAACACACATACAGTATTTACTGAGTACTACATCTATCTTGTAAGAAATGTATATATTTGTATTCTTAACTTATCTCCTCCGAATTAGGCACCGGGCTGTCAACCTGTTCCTGCAGGGCTATGAGAAGTCCTGGATCGAGGCAGAGGAACACTACTTTGAAGATAAACTCATAGAGGACCTCGCTGTAAGTTAATTTAAATGCAAGCGTAAAACTGATGGAATCAAACTGTGTACTGCTGAAAATTGCAGAAAAGATTCAAAACACAGACGTGGCTACCTTCCAGTTTTAGGTTTATTACATTACATTTAGCTGACGCTTTTATCCAAAGCGACTTACAATAAGTGCGTTCGACCAAGAAGATACAAACATGAAGAAAACAGAATCAAGTACATCAGGCTTCATAGAGCCACAACATTTCAAGTGCTACTCAACTGGCTTTAGATAAGCCAGTCCTTTATTAGTATATAAGTGCTTTGTTAGTAGTTCTATCGCTCGAGGTGGAGTCGAAAGAGATGAGTTTTCAGTCTGCGCCGGAAGGTGTGTAAGCTTTCTGTGGTCCTGATGTCAATGGGAGCTCATTCCACCATCTTGGAGCCAGGATAGCAAACCCACGTGTTTCTGCTGATGGGAACTTGGGTCCCCCTCGCAGCGAGGGTGCAGCGAGTCGTTTGGTTGATGCAGAGCGGAGTGCACGTTCTGGGGTGTACGGTTTAACCATGTCCTGGATGTAGGAAGGGCCAGATCCATTCGCAGCATGTGCGCAAGTACCATTGTCTTGAAGTGGATTCTAGCAGTTACCGGAAGCCAGTGGAGGGAGCGGAGGAGCGGAGTGGTGTGGGAACATTTAGGAAGGTTGAAGACCAGACGAGCCGCTGCATTCTGGATGAGCTGCAGAGGTCGGATGGCACATGCAGGGAGACCAGGCAGGAGGGAGTTGCAGTAGTCTAGGCGTGAGATGACGAGAGCCTAGACCAGAACCTGCGTGGCTTTCTAGGTCAGCTGGGGACGCATCCTCCTGATGTTGTAAAGCGTGTATCTGCAGCAGCGGGTTGTAGCGGCGATGTTTGCAGTGAAGGACAGGTTGTTATCTAGGGTCACACCCAGATACCTTGCAGTCTGAGTCGGGGAAACAATAGAGGTGCCAATGTTGATGGTCAGCTCAAGAGTGGGACAATCTTTTCCCGGAAGGAAAAGCAGTTCAGTTTTGTCAAGGTTGAGCTTGAGATGATGAGCGGACATCCACTGAGAGATGTCAGCTAGACAAGCAGAGATGCATGCGACGACCTGGGTCTCTGAGCGGGGAAAGGACAGAATTAATTGGGTGTCGTCAGAGTAGCAGTGGTATGAAAAACCATGTGGGCTAATGACTGATCCGAGCGAGTTTGTGTACAAGGAGAAGAGGAGGGGACCAAGAACAGAGCCCTGAGGGACCCCTGTAGTTAATTGACAAGGGTCGGACTCGGACCCTCTCCAAGTTACCCTGTAGGTACGGTCTTTGAGGTATGAGGTGAGGAGGGAAAGTGCAGAGCCTGAAACTCCAAGTTCTTGGAGAGTGCGAAGGAGGATCTGATGGTTCACCGTGTCGAATGCAGCAGACAGGTCCAACAGGATGATGACAGAGGAGAGGGAGGCTGCTTTAGCAGTGTGCAGTTCCTCAGTGACAGGAAGGAGGGCAGTTTCTGTGGAGTGACCTGTCTTGAAACCAGACTGGTGCAGATCCAGAAGGTTGTTCTGATGGAGATAACAGGAGAGTTGTTTAAAGACAGCGCGTTCAAGTGTTTTAGACAGGAACGGGAGGAGAGAGACAGGCCTGTAGTTTATAACGTCAGACGGGTTGAGAGTGGGTTTCTTTAGGAGAGGGTTTACTCTTGCCTCCTTGAGACTGTTTGAAAGTGACCAGAAGTTAGAGAAGTGTTGATGAAATGGGAGAGAAATGGCAGAATATCAGGAGCGATAGTCTGAAGGAGGTTTGAAGGGATAGGGTCCAGAGGACAGGTGGTAGGGCGGGCAGAGGTAATGAGGGTAAGAACCTCACTTGGAGAGAGAGGGGAAAAGGAGGTTAGTGTGCGGGTGGAAAGAGGGTCTGGTGACCCAGCGGTGAGTAAAGGTGAGTCAGAAAAAGAAGAGCGAATATCATCAACCTTTTTTTCAAAGTGGAAAGTTTATCGTCTGCTACAATTTTACAAGAACTTAAATTCCACCTTACTCTATTCCATAATTAAATGAACACTACTTAATTTAGTCTACTATTGTGTCTAGTTATTTCTAGTAATTTTTACCAGATTCATAAAATACCCACACTAATAAGAGAGTTGTACATGAACAAAATGAATTATTTTCTTTCCACTATTATTTCCAGTGTATTTTATTGAGTCTTGTGTGACTGTGTTTTTCTTCAGAAACCAGGGGAGCAGGAGCTGTTTGAGGAAGAGGAGGGGCAGCAACACATCGATCCTCTGCATCAGCTCATCCAGCTGTTCAGCAGGACGGCCCTCACAGAAAAGTGGTGGGTTTTGTAGATACTGTTTATATAAGATAAAAGGTTCTTCCTAAAGTAACTGCGTCAACACAAGTTATAGTTTGTGTTATACATCTAGTCAAAAGAACATTTATCCATCTGAAAGGTCAGACTAAACATGTACTGGTGTTTTAACTCTTATATAAAGTATTTCCATCTGTCTATCTGTACATATTAATAGTAGTAGTAGTATAATAGAATAATAATAATAAGTCTTAAACCCTGTCCTGTTTTCGCTCTTGGTTGTTTCACATTAACAGGCGTTAGAGCTCCTGTGCAGGGAGGGGTCCAGTGGAATCTGAAACACCAGTGGACCCCTAACCAGATACACTTTTAGTCAATGGCGCTTAAAACAAATTAATTACACAGCACAACAATACCTTTCTCTCCATTCAGTATTATGCAGATACAAATGTTTTCCTCATCCGGTACAATTGAAAAAAGACAACATGGGATCACTTAATGTAACTTAAATTAAAGAATGTTTTTAAGGCTCTTAGGTAGTCGTTCATCTAGCACTAATGTGTGTGTGTGTGTGTGTGTGTGTGTGTGTGTGTGTGTGTGTGTGTGTGTGTGTGTGTGTGTGTGTGTGTGTGTCTTGCAGTAAACTGGATGAGGATAATCTCTACATGGCCTATGCTGACATCATGGCAAAGGTATGACCTACTGAAGTGAATACACTGTATATCAAAGTATGAAGATGATGTTTCCTGTCTCATTTGTATCATTCTTCACTCCTTTAGAGTTGTCATGATGAAGAAGATGAGGATGAAGAGGAGGTGAAGAGTTTTGAAGTAGGTGATCAGTCCCTCACTCTATCAGTGGCTCTCTCCCTGTGGTCATCTTGTAAGTGTGCTGTTCCTCATCAACAGGAGAAAGAGATGGAGAAGCAGAAGCTGCTGTACCAGCAGGCGCGGCTGCATGACCGAGGAGCCGCTGAGATGGTGCTCCAGACCATCAGCGCCAGCAAGGGTAGGTCCTCGGCCCACTATCACTGCTCTAACTACTGTATGTGTGGTTTCTATCCACTGTGAGGGCCAGCTGGGCACAGCAGAAGAGTTGTATTACAGGGGCCCTAGTCTGCTACGAGGGGTTTGTTTCCCTGTGGTGTGTGCTATAGGTGTTAGTGCATGTGAAGGGTCTGCAAAGGCTGACATCCATGTGTTCCCTCCAGGGGGAGCTTCTCTCTCACACCACCCTTGGACTCCTTTGTTTACTTCCCTAACATATTGATATCACTTTGTAAAACTTGTGCTTCTATTGGCTAGCGCTCCAAGACACGTGATATGCTAAAGCACTGGACCTCTCTTAGCAGTTGACCAACCACAATAGAGCCAGCTAACCAATCAGAGACTGGGCTCTGGTTTCAGACAGAAGGTGAAAAGAGGTGCTGCAGCACAGGCAGTATGAGGACAGTAACAAGCTTTTGAACATTAAAGCATGGAGACATGTCCCAGTAGAGACAATACATCCTAATATCATCCTTCTAAATTCATATAGTTTGTCCTCTTAAATCAAAACTTGAGTTCGGATCTGCTCATATGGGACGATATATGATATATATTTGTAATGGTTATTGGGATCATTGCGAACAAAATCACATAAATGACTTGAAAAAGCTCTCAAACTCTCTATTATTGAAGTAATGTATGGGTGTGTGTGTGGGGATGATTTATGATTACCCTTATTAAAGATTGTACGTTTTTGACTGAAAAATATGCTACATTAAAAAAGATGTGTTCTATCTGTGATGCAATACAAATACTTTGTAACTAAATGTAAGGTACTGTAATTACATCATGTTAGAGCCATTTCATATTGAATATGTTTTAAGCATGTTTTAATGAAAAGGATTCAACCAGCAGCTGTGAAGGACCCTGCACGCACTGTGGTGGATGAAGAACTAACGTCCTGTTGTTTCTGTGTGTGTGTGTGTTGTGTTCCTGTTCACCAGGTGAGATGGGGCCCATGGTGGCCTCCACTCTGAAGCTGGGCATAGCTATTCTCAACGGAGGAAACTCCACTGTGCAGCAGGTACCCCGCGCTCAGCCATCTGTTTCTGACAGACATTACCATCACCGTGTGCTTCCACACTGCTCTGCCACAGTGTCTCCTGTCTGAAATACAGCTCAATCGTCCCACTTTCCTCTGTGGTTTTCTCTTTCTCTTTGATAGAAAATGTTGGATTACCTGAAAGACAAAAAGGATGTTGGCTTCTTTCAGAGTCTGGCTGGTTTGATGCAGTCATGCAGGTGAATGTGAATCGCTCTTCCTCTTGTTGAGAACAATGACTGACATGTATTCATAGCGCAGGAGGGTTGGTGAATGGGTTCAGACTGCATGGACTAATGCAGAATCAGACATCTTTATTCTGCCCACTGCAACATAGCAACAATACTAATGTGTGGAATATCATTTTAAATAAAAAGCATATTTTAATGAAATACAAATCAAATAAGTACACATCCAAGGTATAAGTAGCATCATTATAAAAGCTAGTCAACATGTAACATGTAGTAAACTAGCATCAGGTCAGGATATTTATAAAGTGTAAAAGTATTATTATAGCAAGATTATTGGTCAAACAGCAGCTAAAAGGAATATAGATAATAGATGAAACACGTAATATATAATCTGTGTTCACTGATATGAAACTTAAGTGATGTTGAAATGTGTCATATCAGTTGATTAGATGCATCATCCAACAAATACAGAATAATAATATTGGGGGAGGGAGGGAAGAAGCCCCCTGTAATGGTCACACATGCAGAGCACACAGCACACACAGTGACATGTGTTCTCTGCCTTTAACCCATCCTAGCACCAGGAGCAGTGGGCAGCTATTGCACAGCGCCCGGGGAGCTATGGGAGTGGGGGGGTGTCCGGTGCCTTGATCAAGGGCATCACGGCAGGGCAGGAGGTGAACTGGGACCTCTCCAAGTAGCAGTCCAAACTCCATATTTAGGTCTGGTCGGGGACTTGAACCGGCGACCCTACGGCTCACAGTCCAATCCCCTACTGACTGAGACACTGCCGGACGGCCAGAAGATGCTCCCCAGGAACTTGCTTCAGTATCTAAGTTTCCCAGTGGAAACTGTTGGTACTGCCCACTGGAGAGTGCAGACAGGAAGTACTAAAAGCTGATTTAGCATGCCTTTTAACAGTTTATAACCGTGGCACTCATAGTGTAGCACACAGTGTACTTTTTACATAATCCCTTTTAATATGAGAGCAGCTTTCAAATGATACGTTGGGCAAAGGTGAAATTGGGTGTTTACGTAGAGTTATTAACAGAACTATGCACAGCCACTGGTTGCCGGGGAGAAGAAGGTCAGTGAACAGAGCACAGAACTAGAGTTACTAACTCATTTGTCTTTGTTTCAGTGTTCTGGATCTAAATGCATTTGAGAGGCAGAACAAAGCAGAAGGACTGGGGATGGTGACAGAGGAGGGATCAGGTGAGCTTCTCTACAGGACGTTACACATCTTTCATTTAATGTTGCAATGGTTATAGCAATAGAAAGATTTCTTTTGAGATTGTGGCTTATTGTTGATAATAAAATGTTTTCTTCACCAGGTATTTTAAGTTAAATGTAAGTTAAATTCTTAAATACCACTTTAATAAGCCTAAGGATGTTTCATGTAAGCCTAGCTACACAGAACTGCTTGCTGAAACAATAAGCCTCATAAAGGAATGCTAAAAGATAGCATAACCAATACGTTTGTAAATCCTTGTTATATCATTAGAATTGTATTGCGTTGTTGTCATCACTTAATTTGAGCAATTGGTTCATTTATTAAAAGTGGTAATGCAGTTATACCTATTTTTTAAATGCATTATCAAGTATGATTTCCCAGTCACATGTATATGTGCTTAGATTTGCATGTTGCATTTTTCTGTCATGTTTTCTGTATGTTCACAATCATACTTTAGATGGCTAACTGACTTTTCAAGATTTGACTCTCAAATTCTCCCTTTTTCACTTTTTATAAGTAATATATTGTAAATACAGGCATAACCTACAAACACACTCACTAACTACTGGATACAAGTAGGAAGCCTTGAGGAATTGTTTTTGTAATGAGTGCTCTTAAAAAAAGACATAAAATGACCATCTGTGTGTTTAAATGATCCTGACATAACCCTTTGGTAAATGTAGGAGTAGCATGATGTTATCATAGCAACATGATGTTATCATAGCAACATGATGTTATCATAGCAACATGGTGTTATCATAGCAACATGATGTTGTCATAGCAACATGATATTATCATAGCAATATGATGTTATCATAGCAACATGATGTTATCATAGCAACATGAAACCTCTCGGGGAGGAAATCAGTTCATTGTTAGGAGCTGAATTCTGCACTACAATGTGTGAAACAAGAGAACAAGTCAAACCTGAGGGGTATACTACGAAGCAGGATTTTCGCTTAGCGGCTAAATTCAGGGGAAACTCCGGCTTTCCGGTCCTACGAAGCTGGTTCTCTTTTTAGCAGGCTAGATCTCCATGGTAACTTATGCTTAGCGGCTAACCTGGTCGGGACCAGGTTAGGTTGCAGGCTAAGAGATCAACTCAGTGAAAGCACTGCCTGCTGACCAATCAGAGCTCAGTGTGTGGAGTTTAAAGCGATCAAGTCATATTACAGGAGAAAGGAAATACAGAAAAGCTGCCGTCGCAGGAAAGACGGCCGGCAAAAATCACCGACTGTGTGAACGTGAACATGAATAGAATATCACCTCCATCTTCAGAGAAATCTGACTATTAGAACATTAGCGTTAAGAAAGCTTAATTAAATTGCTGCCACAACATAAGTAACCGGATCAGAGTAACATAAGTACAGTCCGCGGCATATCACTTCATAATGTATCATATATCTCCTGATCTGAGTCAGCTGAGCCGTATCTGGCCGTGCAACACTCACAGCGTCACATACTGTATGCAGAAGTATTATTTTAAGCAACACATTAAGTTGAGGAAACACTCGAGACAAATGTAATTAAAGTCAGATCGTGTTTTAGACGGGCAGTGATATCATAAACCTGTTAATGTACGCATTCAAACACTTGTTCTGTTCCAGCTGTGTTCACCTTGCAGGTGCAGCTCTGTGGCTTTTATCCTGATCAAGTGTTTAAGTCATGGATGTTTAAAGTGTAACTTCTTCATTTTTGACTAGTATTAAAGTTCACTTTTCATTCAGGAAGTATGACGCTGGGCTGTCAGTGCGCTTCTCCATGTTTGTGATTGGTCGAATGCTCCAGATCCCACCCCTTTCATGTGAACGCGCACCTAACTAGATAGGACACGGCTGGCTTGAGCGATCCACTTGATAACCAGCGTCGTAGTACAGTTTAGCGAGAGCGCGTATGTTTTGGATTAGGCCAACCGGCTAACTCAAACACATGCAGGTTAGGTTGAACCAGCTTCGTAGTATAGGCCCCTGGTATCTCAGAAACATGAAGCGAATCATTTCCAAACGTAAACCACAACGGCCTGTTTTTCTATCCTAAACCCAAACCATTACTTACCATTGAGTTGTCCCACACTTTTCAAGTCCCCGACAAAACCCAATTTCTTTTTCAAGGCATAAACTTAAGACCCATAAATCCTGAAACTTACTTTATTTGTATCATTACTGCATCTATTTCAGCATATAGAAATGGCACAAATTATATTTTTCTATTAATAATTTCCTCAATATAATTAATAAGGCCCTATTAACTTAAACATGTTTACCATACACTTTCACAATCAAATAAAAAAAGAAGAGGGAAAAAACGTTTTTATCTTGGTGTTATATATTTTTATTTTGTAAGACATCTGTTAAGACATTTACTCAGCTTTACGGATTCCCTGTCAACACATACTTTATTTCCATGTTGACCAAACAACTGAATTCGGAGTTATTGAAACTCTTTTCCCTATATGTAATCTTTTTCTTTGTTTCTTACTTTGTTTCTCTCTTTCTTTCTTCCCCCTGTTTTCCTTTTCTCATTTTGGTTTACTGCACTTTCTTCCCCTCCTCAGTCATCACTCATGAGCGTGGTAATTATGCCTTCTGCCATTTCCTTGTGTGTTGGTTGGTCTCTCGCTCCCTCTCCTCCTGTGGTGGGTCAGATGTTGTGTCAGTTCTGTCCAGGTCTGTTCTGTTTATACTTTTTAAAGTCTTTGTCAAATCATTCTCTTTGACATCAAGAAGACAGGTGATGAATAGTAGATTAAAACAATGATAGATAGTACTGATATCTCCCATCCTTCACCCACTCTTGGTCATGTAGTCAACCTAAAGTCTGGTTGTGTTGTCCTAGTAGTGGAGATGGTTATTGTGCTGGTTGTTCTTTGTTGTGAAGTGTACTACCCATCTGTGTCCTCAGCCTCTCTCTCTGTCATTTCCTGTCTCCCTATATTAGGACTGCAATATATACAGACATGCCCCAATCAGGCGAATATAAGTTCCTTATAGTAAATGAAAAGCTACACCTGTTGTAGTGGCTGTGAATCATTTTGTTAAATCTGTGAGCGCGACACAACGTAGACGCAGTCTATCCTGTCTGAAGCACACTTATGCTGATAACATTTCATATGGGTGAGACATTGGCTCATGAGTTGTCAAAGTGAAACAGAAACACGTTATATGAAGGCAGATCATTTACTATTTAGCTATTCCATTGTGTTGTCAATACACGTACTATTACAGATCGTATGGTGGCCGACAAATGCAAACGCGCTTCAACGGCCCAAACCATTTCCATTAGGAGAAGCACACTGCAGCTTCAAAAAAAATTCAGATATAGACATCAATGTGCCACAACACATGCAACTGAAGACACACACATGCAGCCTTTGGAGACCACTCACCAACTGGACGAAACATGCGCAGCGTTTACTAAAAGCGCTGCAAAAACAAAACACTACAAATACAAAATGCAGCACTTAAAAAACGCTGCAAGAACACGACGGAAGCCTCGCCAACTTAATCAGAAGGAATCATCCGGTGAAATTGTTAAAATTAGTCGATAAAACGTATATGTTTTAGGTATGTTTCCAACAACAATGGCTGTTGACCAACATTATAATCCCCAAATGTCAACATGCACAGCTGTGTGCATCACTTTTTAGTGTCCCCTGGAAACAGTTTCAGTTGTGTTTTGAGCTTTTGCAGCTTTTTTTTATTTGCAGCGCTTTTAGTAAAGGCTGCACATGTGTTGGTAAAGATATACCTTCATGTGCATGTGTTTCGGCACACACACAACAGTGTAATGTTAAAGAACATAGAAGTATTTCATATACAAGTTAGTCTTCGAATAACAAACTGAAATGGCCAGGTGGTGCTGTGCGGCCCTGCTTGTTTCTCACCTCTTCATCAGTTTGGTTCTGTCCACCTCTCCTGCTCTTCTCTCTGCGTGTTGCACTCTGGACTTTCACCTGGCCATGCTGCTGTAAGATGGGGGGGGGGCTCTGATCTGCTCCAATTCCTTCCTCCTTCTCTGTTTACTGGCTGAGCTGTGGTCTGTAGTCAGTGTGTCCTTCATGACTGTTTCGCTTAAGTGGGGACATTTTATTTGAATAACCGCCCTGCTCTTACGATTTGACTTATCTCTCTTCAATATTGTATTTTGAACTCATGACTTTGTTGTTGTTGTACTCATGCATCAAACTGTGTACAGTTTTACAACCTTATGTTTTAAATGGACTAGAAGAAATTGAATGCACTATTTATTGTACACCACATCTATAGCTTGTCATTTAATCTAATCATATTTATAATCCCTATACCAAGAGCAGAGTGTGGCCTGGTACCTGGAGAGTTGCCAGTCTGCCTCCTGGGCACAGTCAGGTGCCCTTGAGCAAAGCACTGAACCACCACACTGTTTCAGAGCGCTGTATAGTAGCTGCCCACTGCTCCTTATACTAGGATGGGTTACATGCACAGTTTAAATGTCACTGTGTTGTGTGTACATGTGTGACATAGTTTAAATCCCTATTTACATTTCATCCATCCATTAAAGGTGCAATGTGTCAATTATGCCAGAATAAAAAAATGGAACCAATATTATTAAAGACTGACTTTATGTTGAAGATGTCTACGTATTGTCTTGCAGAACTGAAGTCAGCATGCTGACTGATTAGCTTGTAATACAATACCTGTAGATCCATGATCACTGCAAGTGTGATTGCTTGTTTGGGTTCAATCCAAAGTGTCCGGAAACGACTCAAATCAAATCAAATCAAGTTTTATTTATATAGCACATTTATAAACGATTTTTGGTCGAGCCAAAGTGCTGTACATAAAATAAAATTAGCCTACAGTAGAGACACTTTACAGCAAATACAACAACACAGATTGTTCAGAATATCAGTATGAGAAAAACAACACCCTCTATCCTTAGACCCTCTGTCCTTAGACCCAGAGCCTCTGTCCTCAGACCCTCTGTCCTTAGACCCTCTGTCCTTAGACCCTCTGTCCTTACAAGGAAACACTTCCAGAGAAAACCCACAGTTTAAAGGGGAACATAGGAGAAAGCTCAGGGAGAGCAGCAGAGGAGGGATCCCTCTCCCAGGACGGACAGACGTGCAATAGATGCCGTGTGAAAATCCAAGAGATAATACATTTTACAGCATATATGGGCGACTGTGGCTGCGAGGGAGTGCGGTCGTCTTTCCATCAGAAGGTTGTGGGTTCGATCCCAGCCCATGCAGTCAACATGTTGATGTATCCTTGGGCAAGATACTTAACCCGGAGTTGCTCCCGATGGCATGGCCAACGGTGCGTGAATGTGTATGCGTGTTAGTTCCTAGAGTGATATACACTGCTCTGTGTGAATGGGTGTGAATGGGTGAATGACATGTAGTATGTAAAGCGCTTTGAGGGGTCTTAAAGACTGGATAAAGCGCTATATATAAGTACAGTCCATTTACCATTTACCATATATACCGAATGTTAGGAAATGCATGTGTCTGTAATGAGAAGATGAATCCACGAGGATGTCAGCTACAGTCCTGTGGGAGCCTTCAGGGAAGCAGCATGACGAGACCCAAGGCAGGACCGCAGAGACAGGTTCAGCCATGACCCCTCATGACCCGAAGTCCACGACTTAATCCAGAACTCAGGATAGAGGATCCAGGACCAGTGTTGTGCTAGTTACTGAAAACCAGTAACTAGATACCATTACTAGTTACTTCATTTCAAAAGTAACTCAGTTACTTTACTGATTACTTACACCAAAAAGTAATGCGTTACTGTGAAAAGTAACGTTTTAGTTACTTAGAAAAAGGGATCCCATTATATTAATGCCCTTATAGCCTTCATTTCAGTACTGTTATTGCATTGGAGAACAATACAATCTGTTGATCAACTTGACATGCATTATATGCAATCTGGATCGCATCGATATTAGCTGGCTTTACATTGTTGTATATTCTTTCTCCAGGTAGTTGGAAAAAGTTTTCCGTCCCATATGCCGTGTGCCGCCGGGACATGCTATCATGCTAACTAGCTCCCTGAAAGTGGGTGACTCCACTGTAGCAATAGCCTGCCTGTGTTCTACAACATACCGTGCAATGGCTTTATGGACTTTCCCCTGGCTAGCAGTCCCTTGGTTAAAATCCAGCCGCTGTTGCTTAGGTGGAGGTGGAGTGGCATTGGATGAGTCTGGGTCTGTGCCGGTGTTACCGAACAAATTGTGGCCCGAACAACTGGTGATATTCTATTATTTTCGACAGATGTACCTTGAGGACCCATTGTTGACTCATCGGGAAAGAAACATCTCGATCGCTTTGCGTGTTGTTCAAATTCATCTTTTGGTATATCTGACTGAATAGGATGACTTTGATGCACGTTCAGTACGCGTATGTGAGGTTGTGGGTGAGAAGTGATGGAGATTTTGAGGGATTACTGGTCCGCTTTTCAAATCTCCGCGCGTCCCTAACAAGCTGGTTATCATACAGGAAGGAATCCAGAGCTACCAAGTAACCGTTAAACAATAATCTACTTTAATGGTAATATGACAATGCAAAACAATCAATACATTACCATACAAAGCCATATCATATCATATGCGTAATGTCAGGAATATGCCTACTCCTGGCCTTGTTCACATGTTGCTTCGACCCTCCGGTCTGGGCAGCGCGAGAAGAGAGGGCGAACAAAAGGCTGAACAGCTTCTTTCATACCAACACCAACAGGAAGGGATGGAGTTAACTCAGCCTCCACACACACATCCCCCCACATTACAGAGACCTCAGTTGTGTCTTAAAGGATATCTCCTTGCTTCCAAAGATAACACAAAGATGTCATCTCTCATATCTCCAACTTCTGGTTACACAGACTGCTTATTATTAATACAAAGTAATTAAACCCACACATATACTATTCAAGATATGTAGACTTCCCTGAAACATGACATGCTAGAGATCTTAAGCAGAATATACTCTCATCCACCCAGCTCCCTGTCCTGCATACCTACACCTCCCCCACAGAGCAATACAACCCTGTTTACTCCAACCAGCCCTTGTTTATAGCCATTTTAGTCCTCACATTTATGAAAGGATAAAACAGAGAAATCAATATAAAACACAAACACAGGTATTGTTTGAACAGTATTCACTTAACTGCTACTATTGATAATTACCAGAGAAACTCATGGGACCTCTTTTAATATCTGGAAATTGCAACAAGACTTTCTGCCATTTCAAATGTAACACACTTCTTAAATATCAGATGATAATAATCTGCAGAAGTTGATATCGTGAAGCTTACAGTGACGACTAGAACATGACAAAGTAGGTGACTGTGGGGATGCCTGTGCAAAACATTGCGAACTTTAATAAAAAAAAATAACTTACATGAAATAACACGTGTTATTTCATGTAGTTATTTTTTTCTGCACAGTGTAGAGTTGTGTTTTGATGAGAGGGATACAGGTATTTAATAAAAACATTGATCACTTGAGAATGGCTGGAGAAGTTGTATCACCATTTATTCGGAGCGGATCACAGCTTGCCATTTCCAGGCTGCTTTCGGGCTGTGAGTAAACAGCTTGTGTTTCACATAGAGGCGGTCTGAAGGTATGGACAGCTATCAAAGCTACTATACATCACATTAAGAACGATGTACAACTGAAACTCTGACAAAAATATATTGTTAAAATGATTTATCAAAGTTCGCAATGTTTGGCACAGGCATACCCACAGTCACCTACTTTGTCATGTTCTAGTTGTCACCGTAAGCTTCATGATATCAGCTTCTCACCCACAGCCTCACATACGCATACTGAACGTGCATCAAAGTCGTCCTATTCAGTCAGATATACCAAAAGATGAATTTGAACAACACGCGAAGCGATCGAGATGTTTCTTTCCCGGTGAGTCTTTGTGCTCGACAAAAGTGAAATAGTGAGAATATCTCCAGGTAGAGAAACTAGAGTTGAGCTCCGCCGCCGCCATGATAGTCTTGTTAGTAAACAACACAAACACGCCCACAGCGTGTCTCTGCATGTGACACATGAAGTATCCAAGTACATTTACTGAAGTACTGTACTTAAGTACAGTTCTCATCTCTGTTCACCTGGCTGTTGACTATATAAAAAAACTAACGGAGAAACGCACCATGTAGTAACGGTAACTGAGTTACTGAATTTAAAAAGTAATGCGTTAGAGTACTAGTTACTGCCAAAAATAACGGTGTTACAGTAACAGTCCCAACACTGTCCAGGACACAGGACTACAGCAAGAGGAACAGCCTCGACTCCGGTTCCTGGCGTAGATATAGATACAAAACAAGAACAAATATTTGGCTGGGTTAATCGGAACAAGAGAATACACAGACACAGACAGAGAGGGGAAAGGTAATTGGATAAAAGTTATTCTTGATAACCCTCTAGAAAGATCTCATGAACTTCCCCACTCGATCTATCAAGACCCGAGCAGTTCTATTAGATATAGGATAAGAAACAGATAGACTTGTTCCCACAACTGTTAGGAATTTCCATTAGACACTGGTGGCTCAGAACTACACATTGCACCTTTACAATTATATGAATACGTTTTGTCTGGTCGCGTCGTTTTTTTCAACTGTGGAATATGTAATTCCCTTCATCTGGTCTCCCATTGTGTTGGGAATGAGCCTGAACGAGCCCCTTCTTGAATCCTAACAAATGTAAGGAGATGCAGTCAGATCTACTTTCTTATTTTAAGAGGCCATAAGACAGCAATAAAGTCATAACTGTTGACAATTATTAAGACGTATCTCTCTCATCCTGGTGGGAGTCATTGTAGAACATGTAAAAGAAAACCCTTTCAGTCTTGTTCCACACCTCCAGATGTTCCTCTTCCAGCCCAGCCCAGTCTGCTGTCATATTGTATCGACGTGATCTGTTAATGTTTCTGTTATGTTTAGTGTCTCATCTAACTTTCTCTGACCTTCTTTCCTTTTGCATTTCTTGGTTCAAAGCAGCATTTTGGTGTGGTCAGGGCAGCTGTCCTCAATGTGTCTAATGTGTACAGATATTACTAGATATTATTAGAAGCAGCAACCTACAGACTTTCTTTATTAAACCAAACCAGCAATATCCGGTCCTGACTGTAAAATGCTGCATCTTAAAAACCAAACCACTTCAGTCCAACACCGTGTGTGGGTGTGTGGGTGTGTGGGTGTGTGGGTGTGTGGGTGTGTGCGTGTGTGCGTGTGTGCGTGCGTGCGTGCGTGTAATAGGTCTGGATTTGTGTATTATGCCTACACATTTCACTGACTGAAAGAAGACACTGAATATTTCCTGACATTAGCTCCATCTCTTTTTAACACTTCTTCACTCTCCATCTTCTTGTGGTGTCTCTCCTACATGTCGCCTGCTTTTGTCTGCCCTGTTCTCTGACCTTCTGTATGTGTTTGTTTGTTTGTTTGTGTGTGTGTGTGTGTGTGTGTGTGTGTGTGTGTGTGCCTTCATGTGTGGTTGCACATGCCTGTGTTTTTGTGTGTGCATACCTGCGTATGTGTGTGTGTGTGTGTGCGTGTGTGTGTGCGTGCACGTGCGTGCGTGCGTGCGTGTGTGTGTGTGTGTGCATCTATGTGTGTGGGTGTGTCTCTTCTCTCGGCCAGGTGAGAAGGTCATGCAGGACGATGAGTTCACCTGTGACCTGTTCCGCTTCCTGCAGCTGCTCTGTGAAGGGCACAACTCAGGTATGTGTGCACGTCTCTGTTTCTGAGGCCATCTACATGTATTGCTAAATATGCAGTCAATCTGTTCATGCTGAGGGGGGTTTGAGGCTTTCACTTATCAGATAGTGTTTATTACAATGGTGTTAAGTTAATGAAATAGAATAAGTTCAACAATAGCAATGAAAAGGTAAAGTGCTGCATGTACGAACAGCTCCCTCAATGTGTAAGTTAATTGTGTGGCGTTGGTCCAAGCCATGTGGTTCTTTGAGAAAGACAATCTATTTTCTATATTTTTTTCTTGTAAAATGTAAAAAAATTATGCAAATGTGTGACTTTAAATTCTCCTGGACATTCAAGTTGTTTATGAAAGCATTCATCTGGCTTCCAGCCGCCGAGCTGAAACAATACTCTGATATTTCCCCACTTAGATTCTGCGACAACATGTCAAAGACCGTACTAAGAACATAACCTCTTGTATTTGTTATTCTACAAGCTTACCTCTATTTGAATTTCATTCTGATGACCGAGGCATTACTTAACAAGTTATACAATCGTTGACAGAAAGGGTACCAACTCTTTGTTGATGTCAACACGATATGTGCAAAATTGCTATCTTTTATTTCAGACTTCCAGAACTACTTGAGGACGCAAATAGGGAACAACACGACTGTCAACATCATCATCTCTACTGTCGACTACCTGCTCAGAGTACAGGTCAGCTGTTCACTTCTACTGATTCATACAGGTCAGCTGTTCACTTCTACTGATTCATACAGGTCAGCTGTTCACTTCTACTGATTCATACAGGTCAGCTGTTCACTTCTACTGATTCATAGAGGTCAGCTGTTCACTTCTACTGATTCATACAGGTCAGCTGTTCACTTCTACTGATTCATAGAGGTCAGCTGTTCACTTCTACTGATTCATACAGGTCAGCTGTTCACTTCTACTGATTCATAGAGGTCAGCTGTTCACTCTACTGATTCATACAGGTCAGCTGTTCACTTCTACTGATTCATACAGGTCAGCTGTTCACCTCTCCTGATTCATACAGGTCAGCTGTTCACTTCTACTGATTCATACAGGTCAGCTGTTCACTTCTACTGATTCATACAGGTCAGCTGTTCACTTCTACTGATTCATACAGGTCAGCTGTTCACCTCTACTGATTCATACAGCTCAGCTGTTCACTTCTACTGATTCATATAGGTCAGCTGTTCACTTCTACTGATTCATACAGGTCAGCTGTTCACTTCTACTGATTCATAGAGGTCAACTGTTCACTTCTACTGATTCATACAGGTCAGCTGTTCACTTCTACTGATTCATAGAGGTCAGCTGTTCACTTCTACTGATTCATACAGGTCAGCTGTTCACTTCTACTGATTTATACAGGTCAGCTGTTCACTTCTACTGATTTATACAGGTCAGCTGTTCACTCTACTGATTCATACAGGTCAGCTGTATACTTCTACTGATTCATACAGGTCAGCTGTTCACTTCTACTGATTCATACAGGTCAGCTGTTCACTTCTACTGATTCATACAGGTCAGCTGTTCACTTCTACTGATTCATACAGGTCAGCTGTTCACCTCTACTGATTCATACAGGTCAGCTGTTCACTTCTACTGATTCATACAGGTCAGCTGTTCACTTCTACTGATTCATACAGGTCAGCTGTTCACTTCTACTGATTCATACAGGTCAGCTGTTCACTTCTACTGATTCATACAGGTCAGCTGTTCACTTCTACTGATTCATACAGGTCAGCTGTTCACTTCTACTGATTCATACAGGTCAGCTGTTCACTTCTACTGATTCATACAGGTCAGCTGTTCACTCTACTGATTCATACAGGTCAGCTGTTCACTTCTACTGATTCATACAGGTCAGCTGTTCACTTCTACTGATTCATACAGGTCAGCTGTTCACCTCTACTGATTCATACAGGTCACATATGTATCTGGCGTTAACAGTCACATATTTATCATATAGACAAAACAAATCCCATTCAGTGAAGTTGGATTTGAGATTTGACTGATTTCTTTTAGTTCAGTAGGAAGTTGAGCAACACAACTAACACTTAACCCTCACCCTATACTATTTTAAGTCTTACAGGATTTGTTGTTCTCTTTTAAACCTTTACATTTAAGTTAATGCAATTCTTACTGTTACAATGCTATTGTATTCACTTCCTTTATTGTAGAGATCCAATATGGAGGACAAGTATAGTTAAATCTTATTAACAACACATTAGAATAATGACCTGACCTGGTGACGAGATCTGAGAAATGGGTCACCACAATGATTACCTGTCGCATGTCTAATCGCTTTGAAGTTACACAGCCGTAGTAACTGCTCTGTTGCTCGAACACATTCATATCACACGGGGATACTCTTTTGCACACTTTGTTGTTTTTATTATAGAACGATATCATTGTAAAAAACTGAAAAATAGTATAGAAGAAATCATCTGACCCAGTTGAGCATATAACATATACTCCTGGATAGAACGTCTCTCGCGCTAAGCTAACATGTCCTTGATGAAAACAAAATGCAGGTTTTTTTCTCTTTAATTTACATGCCACTCAGATTTGAAAGCTCTCCTAATTCCCCTAGAGATGTCTCTGTCACACATTATGCTGAACAGCTGTTAGAACTATTCAAACCCTACTTTATTTCCCTTAGTTGCTCTGTTCCATAGTGTTCTTCTGTCTTCTCCTTCCCTTCCCCCGCCCGACTCTCCTCCAGGAGTCCATCAGTGATTTCTACTGGTATTATTCTGGGAAGGATGTCATCGATGAGCAGGGCCAGAGAAACTTCTCCAAGGCTATCAATGTGGCCAAGCAGGTCTTCAACACGCTCACCGAGTACATCCAGGTACGGGACCACAGCTGCATGGATGACTCCTGTACTTCTGTGTGTGTGTGTGTGTGTGTGTGTGTGTGTGTGTGTGTGTGTGTGTGTGTGTGTGTGTGTGTGTGTGTGTGTGTGTGTGTGTGTGTGTGTGTGTGTGTGTGTGTGTGTGTGTGTGTGTGTGTGTGTGTGTGTGGTGTGTGTGTGTGTGTGTGTGTGTGTGTGTGTGTGTGTGTGTGTGTGTGTGTGTGTGTGTGTGTGTGTGTGTGTGTGTGTGTGTGTGTGTGTGTGTGTGTGTGTGTGTGTGTGTGTGTGTGTCCCGAGAGCAAGTGGTGCTGCTCTGCATGAATGAGGGTGAATGACTCGTAGTATTTAAAGTGCTTTGAGGGGTCGAACATTTTGAGTATTCTCAAAATGTTATGAAATATAAAATAATGAAAGGTGTTTAACAGTCATATGTAGTGAGTAGTAATTATTACTGAAATGAGCAATTGATTAATTGATAATGATGTCAGATTCTTCAACAAAGACTATGTTTGCAGAAGATTGTAATTGGCACTCACATACCTTAGTGACGGTCACCTGCTTAGTGACGGGCATGTTGTTGTGATGTGACACTGACTGTCCCCTGTAATGTCGTAGGGTCCGTGCACGGGCAACCAGCAGAGTTTGGCTCATAGTCGCCTGTGGGACGCGGTGGTCGGGTTTCTGCACGTTTTCGCTCACATGCAGATGAAATTGTCTCAGGTGATATTTCTCACATCCTCACGTTTCATTTCTGTCACATTTCTGCTGTAAACTATTACAGTGTGTTTTCTCTCCCCCTAGTTGAGAACAAAACATATATGATTCTCTTTGTTATAAACATTCAGAAATGTCAGACTTGTATAAGCTAATATGCAATAATACTTTCTTATTAAGCGACCTTCTCTATGTATGTCCTCTTCCATCCGTTCCCTTCAGGACTCCAGTCAGATCGAGCTGCTGAAAGAGCTGATGGACCTTCAGAAGGACATGGTGGTCATGCTGCTGTCCATGCTGGAGGGTGGGTTTGCAGTCCTCAGTACTCCTGAGTACACTTTGAAGCAGGATGCATCTGTCAGAAAGCCCTTGTACCGAGTGCACACACATGGTTCTGGGTTCTGGGTACACTGGTGATGAAATGAATTACATATTTAAGTGCCTGTAAACATGTTATTTGGTAAGACATTACATTTGTGGATGAATTACACAATATTACAAATCAAGCTGTTGTTATGCTTAAAATCTCATAAAGTCGTGGACATTTCTATAGATGGATGTGTCTGTTTACAAGAAGAAACTGGTTCTGCTAAATGAGTGAGGCAGACCACTGTTGACCTTTCACCTCGTCAGTCACAAGGAGACAGGTCTCCCCAGTACGCTCAGAGACCAGAAACTCTGGGAAGGCTCTCTCTCCGGTGGAGGGCTCACGTGTGTCACGCTGTGGTTCAAGAGACTTCCTGTGCTGAAGGCGTGGTTGTGTTGGCAGGTAACGTGGTGAACGGGACCATCGGGAAGCAGATGGTGGACATGTTGGTGGAGTCCTCCAACAACGTGGAGATGATCCTCAAGTTCTTTGACATGTTCCTCAAGCTGAAGGACCTGACCTCCTCAGACGCCTTCAAGGAGTACGACCCCGACGGAAAAGGCAAGACTTAAGGAAGCATCAGAACCATGTAGACGGTGAGTGAATAGAGAGCGGTGGGTGATCTTTAGATGTCTGATGCACTTCCAGGTGTGATCTCCAAGAGGGACTTCCATAAGGCCATGGAGAGCCACAAGCACTACACCCAGTCGGAGACAGACTTCCTCCTCTCCTGTGCTGAGACCGATGAGAATGAACTGCTGGACTATGAAGAATTTGTGGAGCGCTTTCACGAGCCAGCCAAGGTAACAGCCTTGATGTCTTCAAAGAGCTTTACTTTGTCCAAATGTGAGCTCTCAATCCTTCAAATCTGTTATTAAATCTGTTCTTAGAGGACGGGTTAACATCTCAAAGGGGTTAGAGAGAGAGCTCTTTGCTAGTTCTGCCTTCCCCTCCTGCACCCTGATGTTGGGCCGGTGAGGGGTTGGAGCGGAGCGCTGCTTAAGTGCACGTTGCTCACTAATGCACGCACTGCATGTGGAAGCCAACGTAGGGCCTGTCTTGATCTCGGGCTTCTCTCAATCAGACACTCGTTTGTCCTTATGTTGGTTTGGGGAGCGTCTCCATCTGCTTGAACAAGTGTTCTGATGGAGACAAAGGAGCTAGTTCTGGATCAGTTATAAGATGACCTGGGATAGTATTCATTAGTAAAAGATTGACAACAAGATGTAGATTACTTTTCATACTGTTACAACTTTCTACTTTGCATCAAAATGCTTGAAAACCATATCAAATCATATTTTCTGAATGCATCATCTGTGGGTCGGCCACCCTGGGCCAGGCCATGTTGACTAACACTAACCACTAAGGGTGTGCCCCCCCTATATGGGTCCATTTATCATCAGCTGAATTGTGGGATGAAAAAAAAATAGGAGCATTTAAATGTTTCTATTTTATGAAAAAGCTGAAGCAATTTGGAAATGTTAAACCAATACGCTGATAAAGTGAATTTAAACAAGTATTTTGTTGAGTCTTACTGATTATCAGATGAAATAGAGGGACATTAACAAATTAACTTTTTCCAAGATCACATGTTTGAGCCTTAGATGTGACTCTCGTGCCGTCCTTGAGGGCCTAGTGCATCACAGGACTGCTGAAGTGAAGCTTGTATGCATAAACAGTTGTGTGGTAGACCTGAACTCAGAAGCAGAAACATGTTGATCTGATTCAAAAGGACATCGGCTTCAATGTGGCAGTGCTGCTGACCAACCTGTCGGAGCACATGCCTCATGACACGCGGCTGCAGACCTTCCTGGAGCTGGCGGACAGCGTGCTGAACTACTTCCAGCCCTACCTGGGCCGCATCGAGATCATGGGCAGCGCCAAGCGCATTGAGAGGGTCTACTTCGAGATCAGCGAGTCCAGTCGCACGCAGTGGGAGAAACCTCAGGTAGAGACGAGGCCGTAGGTTCACTAAATACATATACCATGTGTCACTATATCATACTGCTTGATTTGTTACAGTGTTGCTTAGTGACCCTCAGTTCACTCGCAGCTGCTTTACTAATATACCATCTGCTCAGGTCAAAGAATCGAAGCGGCAGTTCATCTTTGATGTGGTCAACGAAGGAGGGGAGAAGGAGAAGATGGAGCTGTTTGTCAATTTCTGCGAGGACACCATCTTTGAAATGCAGCTGGCGGCTCAGATGTCTGACGCCGGCGAGCGATCGGCGGTGAAAGAGGAGAGCGAGCGGGAGAAGCCGGACGAGGAGGACTCTGAGATGGGCTTCTTCTCCGTCAGCACTGTGCGCATGGCTCTGCTCGCTCTGCGCCACAATGCCATGCTGCTGATAAAGGTGAGGCTCACGTGTGTCTGAGGCTGAGTGTCTTATAGGAACGTGAATACTCCTGGAGACCTGGTTCATGTTCTGAAGAGCGGAATAGTGACTACAGCGTTCAGAGGAACTGCAGAGAGACTTTCTGTCCACAGACCACAGCCCTGCATCCACGAGAGATACACATATATAAACAATCCCCAACAATATAAATAACAACAAACCGCTGTAGGCTTGTAACACACGACACACGACAAGTAGTCATTCTGACTTTGTTGTTTTGTGTACAAGTTAAACAAACTAAACACAGAGGTGTACTGCAGAGCTTTAGAAGTGTTGGCTGGTGCATTTGAACTGTGGACAGAGCCAGGCTGCTTCCAGGATGCTTGCTAGGATCTCTAGGCTGACCACATCCTGACTCCAGCCCTGTTCTGAACACAGGCATCTGGTATTCATCTCCTCAGCTCTTGGAATTAGAGCATCCTGCAAAGCCTGGTAGTATTTGTTTAAAATGTTCAGAACTCGAACATTTTCAGGATATGTAAATGCAGAAGGACGTACTGCTTTTCAGAAATACAGTTAAGATAGCAAAGAACATACTTCTGAATGCTACATGTGTTCTACTAACACGCTGTAATGTGACTGTCATGCAGCTTTAGTGTGCAGGGCTGGTTGGTGCAGAGAGAGGAGCAGCGGCAGGGTGTGTATGTGAGGCCCTAACACCAGCAGCAAGCAGTCCATAAACAGATCAGCGCTCTCTTCTTCCAGGTCCTCTCTGTGAAGAGCTTGAAGAAGCAGATGAAGAAGATAAAGAGCATGACAGTGAAGGACATGGTGACCACGCTAGTCTCCTTCTACCTGTCCGTGATGCTGGGCTTCCTCCACATAGCTTTCAGTGTGGCCCGAGGGTTTTGCAGAATCTTTTACAACACCTTCATGGGAGGCAATCTAGTGGAGGGCGCCAAAACCATAAAGGTTAATACACTTGTTTTTATAAAAACAATAAACAATTGAAACACATGAAAACAGTAAGTTCTGCTCCTAATCACATTGTAATCTGCCTCCACCCAGGTGTCAGAGCTGCTGGCCGACATGCCCGACCCCACCCAGGACGAGGTGAGGGCTGAGGGGGAGGACAGAGGGAAGAGGGCCTCCCCTGCAGAGGACCTGGCTGACCTGGCAGTGAACACCAGTGAGACGGAGCTGCTTTCAGACATCTTCGGCCTGGACCTGAGAAGAGAGGGCGGCCAGTACACGATCACCCCTCATAACCCGAGCGCCAGCCTGACGGAGCTGCTCAACTCCCCGGTGCCCCCCCCGGTACCCCCACCCCCAACCACCAAGCCCCCAGAGCTCAGACGGAGGAATCAGGTGAGTGTGGTGAGGTGTAATCAGGCGCTACGCCCCGGGTGCACCTAACACGTGTCCTGTACTCATAGAGAACCCTGTTCATATCGAATCAGCGCCCCCTACAGGAACAGCCAGACATCAGCCGGCGTTAGGCTGGTTTGAATTCTCTTTTGGGAGCTGTCAGTAAAACAGCCCACCCCATTCCAGCACAGAGCCATCTCATTGACGAAGCTGTGTGGGTCTGTTAATGCGGGGTTTGATCCTTCACATGGGCTCACACCACATGTTACATGTTACACCACATGTTACATGTTACACCACATGTTACATGTTATACCACATGTTACATGTTACACCACATGTGTTTATGATCACATTCACAGGAGCGCAACATTATCGATCCTCTGAATCTGTATCTCAACATGTACTCATTGCTGAATGTAATCACAGAATGTAACATTGAGTGTTCTGTAAGTACTCCTCTCATGTTTTCATATTGCCGTACATATTGCAGGTTAAAGTCATATTTGAATACATACTGCGTATTGAGGCCATGCCCATTTCCTTTGATATGGTACAGCTTATGTTTAGATTAGCACGATGGTAGCACACCATTGAGATGAGAGCAGGGGGGTATACTGCGAAGCAGGATTTTCGCTTAGCGGCTAAATTCAGGGAAAACTCCGGCTTTCCGGTCATCCGAAGCTGGTTCTCTTTTTAGCAGGCTAGATCTCCATGGTAATATATGCTAAGCACCTAACCTGGTCGGGACCAGGTTAGGTTGCAGGCTAAGAGCTCAACTCAGTGAAAACACCGCCTGCTGACCAATCAGAGCTCAGTGTGCGGAGTTTAAAGCGATCAAGTCATATTACAGGAGAAAGGAAATACAGAAAAGCTGCATGAAAGACGGCCGGCAAAAATCACCGACTGTGTGAACGTGAACATGAATAGAATATCACCTCCATCTTCAGAGCAATCTGACTATTATAACATTAGCGTTAAGAAAGCTTACTTAAATATCGGCCACAACATAAGTAACCGGATCAGAGTACATTAAGTTCAGTCCGCGGCATATCACTTCATAATGTATCATATATCTGAGTCAGCTGAGCCGTATCTGGCCGTGCAACACTCACAGCGTCACAGACTTAAGTTGAGGAAACACTCGAGACAAATGTAATTAAAGTCAGATCGTGTTTTAGACGGGCAGTGATATCATAAACCTGTTAATGTACGCATTCAAACACTTGTTCTGTTACCAGCTGTATTCACCTTGCAGGTGCAGCTCTGTGGCTTTTATCCTGATCAAGTGTTTAAGTCATGGATGTTTAAAGTTTAACTTCTTCATTTTTGACGAGTATTAAAGTTCACTTTTCATTCAGGAAGTATGATGCTGCGCTGTCAGTGCGCTTCTCCATGTTTGTGATTGGTCGAATGCTCCAGATACCACCCCTCTCATGTGAACGCGCACCTAACTAGATAGGACACGGCTGGCTTGAGCGATCCACTTGATAACCAGCGTCGTAGTACAGTTTAGCGAGAGCGCGTATGTTTTGGATTAGGCCAACCGGCTAACTCAAACATATCCAGGTTAGGTGGAACCGGCTTCGTAGTATAGGCCCCAGGGCTCTGTGTATTTAATGTGAATGATAAATACAAATATGTTGTGAGGTACACCAATAAATAAACATGACTAACAATCATTCACTCAATATGACTCAACACAATCCTGATTATCATGAAAGCATCCTTTCAGCCATAAGAAGAGGCTGATGATAACATGTGTGTTGATGTGTTCTCTTTCAGGCGAAGAGCTCTCCCTCAGAGGAGAAGGGAGCAGCAGCAGAGGCAGAATGTGAACCTGAGGAAACACCAGAGTATGTTCACATGTTTGTTATTGTATCTGATTGCTGCAACAGACATCGTAACTCTGTTAGAAACACACTATGTACCATACGGACTGTGCTAACGTTAAAGTACAGGCTAAGGTTATACACTGACTGATTAAAGCACGCTTACAGAGTAACAACATTCACCACCCCTTCAATCGTTTACAATTGGGAAAGAATCTACACTTTTTTGAGTATTCTGGAAAATACATGTATATCTGTTTAGAAGTGTCGTTCAATGGGACATTCGTTTGGTTTTCATTATTTAAAAAAAAGAAGTTATTACTTGGCCAAGCCTCTGGATGATGCCCACAGCTTGTTTTAGCAGTGTCTGACTGTGGTTCCTTTTGTGATCTCAGGGGTGGACATGTAGAGAAACAAGAGAAACAGCAGAAGAATGAGAAGATGAAGCCAAAAGTGAGAAGGCATCACACCTCGAAGTCTGATGAGCCGGACCTGCAGGAGTCAGCTTTCCTAAAGAAGATCATCGCCTACCAGAGGAAACTTCTGGTACACGGAACACTTCTGTCTGTTTCTTTTAGCAACTGCTGTTAATAATTCAGTGAGGAGGAGAGTTCTCATTTAAAGAATGTGTCAGCATGTGCAGTCAATCTTAAAACAATACATACACTGAACAAAAATATAAATGTAACACTTTTGTTTTTGCTCCCATTTTTCATGAGATGAACATTTTCTATATACAGAAAATAACCATTTCTCTCAAATATTGTTCACAAATCTGAAAACATCTGTGATAGTGAGCACTTCTCCTTTGCCGAGATAATCCATCCCACCTCACAGGTGTGGCATATCAAGATGCTGATTAGACAGCATGATTATTGCACAGGTGTGCCTTAGGCTGGCCACAATAAAAGGCCACTCTGAAACGTGCAGTTTTGCTTTATTGGGGGGGGTCTGGGGGGGTCCGAAAACCAGTCAGTATCTGGTGTGACCACCATTTGCCTCACACAGTGCAACACATCTCCTTGGCATAGAGTTGATCAGGTTGTTGATTGTGGCCTGTGGAATGTTGGTCCACTCCTCTTCAATGGCTGTGCCAAGTTGCTGGATATTGGCAGGAACTGGAACACGCTGTCGTATACGCCGATCCAGAGCATCCCAAACATGCTCAATGGGTGACATGTCCGGTGAGTATGCTGGCCATGCAAGAACTGGGATGTTTTCAGCCTCCAGGAATTGTGTACAGATCCTTGCAACATGGGGCCGTGCATTATCATGCTGCAACATGAGGTGATGGTCGTGGATGAATGGCACAACAATGGGCCTCAGGATCTCGTCACGGTATCTCTGTGCATTCACAATGCCATCAATAAAATGCACCTGTGTTCGTCGTCCATAACATACGCCTGCCCATACCATAACCCCACCACTACCATGGGCCACTGGATTCACAACATTGACATCAGAAAACCGCTCACCCACACGACGCCACACACGCTGTCTGCCATCTGCCCTGAACAGTGAACACCGGGATTCATCCGTGAAGAGAACGCCTCTCCAACGTGCCAGACGCCATCGAATGTGAGCATTTGCCCACTCAAGTCGGTTACGACGACGAACCGGAATCAGGTCGAGACCTCGATGAGGACGACGAGCATGCAGATGAGCTTCCCAGAGACGGTTTCTGACAGTTTGTGCAGAAATTCTTTGGTTATGCAAAGCGATTGTTGCAGCAGCTGTCCGAGTGGCTGGTCTCAGACCATCTTGGAGGTGAACATGCTGGATGTGGAGGTCCTGGGCTGGTGTGGTTACACGTGGTCTGCGGTTGTGAGGCCGGTTGGATGTACTGCCAAATTCTCTGAAACGCCTTTGGAGACAGCTTATGGTAGAGAAATGAACATTCAATTCACGGGCAACAGCTCTGGTGGACATTCCTGCTGTCAGCATGCCAATTGCACGCTCCCTCAAAACTTGCGACATCTGTGGCATTGTGCTGTGTGATAAAACAGAACATTTCAGAGTGGCCTTTTATTGTGGCCAGCCTAAGGCACACCTGTGCAATAAGCATGCTGTCTAATCAGCATCTTGATATGCCACACCTGTGAGGTGGGATGGATTATCTCGGTGCTCACTATCACAAATGTTTTCAGATTATGAACAATATTTGAGAGAAATGGTTATTTTGTGTATATAGAAAATGTTTTAGATCTTTGAGTTCATCTCATGAAAAATGGGAGCAAAAACAAAAGTGTTGCATTTATATTTTTGTTCAGTGTATATGCCAATATGAAAATCAAAAGTGTTTTGGTTTTGAACAGATTTCACATTCTGTGTAGAAGTGCATTCTGAAGTGTAGCTTAGTAGGAAAATACCCAGTCACTCTTTGCAGCTGCTGAAGCCTCAAACAAACTTGTTTTAACCTTAGAATGACATTTGACTCAGAACGGGGACTGGGTTAGAACCCTACACCTAGTGCCCAGTCTGGGACATCTTCAACAGTGTGCTCTTCTTTGTGTCTCCCCTGCAGAACTACTTTGCCAGGAACTTCTACAACATGAGGATGCTGGCGCTGTTTGTTGCCTTTGCAATCAATTTCATCCTCCTCTTCTATAAGGTAATCGTCCTCTATAGCAGGGATTTTGTAATTCGTCACAAAACGTATTTCCTCAAATAATGAATCATTCAGACCAACACTCATTGAGACACTGTCAGGCCCAGGAGCTGTGGAAGTGTGCTTCTAAAAGATATAAGTAAAACATGAAACATAACTATGATTTGCTCTCCTATAGAATGCTCAGAATCAGGTATTCTGCCTGATGTTGACATCCTAGTGTTGGGGACATGAACCCCTCTCTGACAATCTAGAAAAACCTTGAACATATTCAGATTGAAAAAGGCAGTGTATTATATTGTAAGCCTAAAGGTTAGAATTGCATGTGTGTTATATGCTGCCCATGATTTTGTGCTGACATACACCAATATTTCATTTTACAGTCTCTGTCAATTAAACGAATACATTGTCCCTACCAGGTTTCTACATCCTCCTCTGTGGTTGAGGAAAGGGAAGTGGTGTACACTAGCAGCCAATCTGACAGCAGAATTCAGTGGGATCCACTGGGAGGAGAAGCAATGGAGACGAAGCAGGAGGTGATGGGTGAGGGGGGGGAGCCCCTGAAGCCCGTCACAGTGCGCTTTGTCTTAGAGGAGAGCACCGGGTACATGGAGCCCATGTTACGCATCCTGGCTGTCCTCCACACTGTCATCTCCTTCTTCTGCATCATCGGATACTACTGTCTCAAGGCAGGATACTAACTATTGTTACAGCAGAAATACAAAAAGGAACCATTTATCCAGTATGTGTTGATATATAGCATCATGCAATCATGTCTATATGCCAGATGTATCCAGATCCAGCCGTAGAGGCACACTTTCATCTGCAACCCACAACAGGTTAAAGGAAACATACAAGAGCACAGAAGAAAACACATGAGAATAGGCAAAGGCAAGATCTAAAACTCATACGCACAGTTGAAGCTGAATATTATCACATATCGAAGCACATTGACACAAACCCATGAACAAATAATAGACAACAAGTATATCATTCAATGTTAGGGCACATATTTATCCTTTCAGCGATATTTTCAAATATTCACATCCAATGATTCCAACTTTCTAAGATGAAATACCACTTGTTATTATTTATGTGTATATATTGTGTATGTGTGTGTAGGTGCCATTGGTGATCTTTAAGCGTGAAAAGGAAGTGGCCAGGAAGCTGGAATTTGATGGGCTTTATATCACAGAGCAACCCTCTGAGGACGACATCAAAGGCCAGTGGGACCGACTGGTGATCAACACACAGTGAGTCGTTGCTCACAACAAGCATCCGCAGCACATTGCAATATGGAAGGTGTATAAAGAACTAGCAGGAAGAAGAAGATTTGCGTTTCCTGTTGCAGTTCTTTACTGTTACTTGTGTATGTTAATACAGCTGTGTTGTCTCATGAGCCTTCTCTCCTGTGGTTTCAGATCTTTCCCCAACAACTACTGGGATAAGTTTGTGAAGAGGAAGGTACGTGTCTCAAAGGATCTTATCGTACCACCTGGGGACGTATTCTTGAAGCTTCTCAATACAAAGAGTTGCTACTAGCTGAAGAAATATAAAAACAAATCTAAGAAATATGATTATTATTTTATGAAATATAAAATACATGAAAATATAATTTTCACTTATATAAAAAGTGATATTGGTTGGCATGGTAATATTTAAACATCACAAGACATCAGATTGAAAAAGTTAGCCGTTATTCCTTTTTACTGACAGTTAATTCAGATAACAGATTAATAAAGTATATTTAGAATGAATCTGTACCAACCTTGTGTTCAATGAACCTGCAGCTGCAAGAAGCTCTAAGGAAACACTCAAAAGACAATATAATACAACTAGAGAATGCAATTCCTGAAGAAATTGCTAGTGGGAATGCTTTATGCTGAAAAGCTGATGCTAAAGTGCTATGCTGAAATGTAATGTGTAAGAAGAAAGTGAAGAATTTAGATTGAAATGACACATGAACACTGGGGGCTTGAGTGTGTGATGAGAGAAGAAAAGAAAGTGAAAAGGCTTGGGAAAGCAGCAGAATATTTAAACTGCAAACTTTTGAACTAACTTGATGGTGAATGATCTGTCACCATGCCAACGGCATTTGATGACACCCCATAATACGCTTAGATGCGTTGAAGGCTGCATCGTTACCAAACCTGTGAAGTTTTGGGCCGTTTGGAGCATTTTCACTGAAGTTATGAGAAAACCGTGTTTCATGGCGAGCATTGTGTTGCCATGGCAACGGCATTTGAAGAAATCTAAAAACTGTCCTGTAGATGTCTTCACGGCTGGACTGTTAGCACACATGTGAAGTTTGAGCACTTTTTGAACATTTTCATAGGAGTTCATGAAGTTCAAGCCACATCGTCTTTTATGGCGAGGGATATGATGACACCCCATAATTGACGTAGAGCTGTTGAGGGCAGGACCATTAACCATTATCTGAAGTCTGCTGCTCTGAGCATGTCAGCTGGAGCGATGACATCATCGTGTTCCATTACACAGGTGTTTCTATTTGAGCTAACGAGGTGTGCAGAGATCACAGGTTTCCATTGTTCTGAATGAGAGATAAACCTCTTACATGTGAACGTGTTGTGGAAGAACCGTAACAGATATCTGTGAAATATCAAAGCGTGAAGCATGTCAAGGACCTTGAGTATCTGAAGTGTGCTTTTTGTGTACTTTCGGGTAATAATGTGGCCTTTTTGGCAGTTTAACTAAAGGTGTGTGGCTGCTGCTGTGAGGAAATATCAGCCTGAAATTACAATGGGCTTTAATGGAGACATGTTGAAAGTTTCACTTCATGCCCTCAAGAGGCATTTTGTTTAATTATTTTTTGCTTAATTTTTTGTCATTTTTCAAGCTACGAGATGTGTTCTTACGTTTGTATTGAAAAATGATGTCTCAGGAATGTAGGGTTTGGGAATTATGGCAGTTTAAAAAAAAATATGAAGGCAAACTGTAAAGTCAATGCAGAGACGCGGACAGACGCGAATTCGCGTCTGTCGGTTCGGTTGTTCGGTGTTCGGTTGGCAGTTGAGTTAACGGCAGTGGACACAAGTTTCTGGCCAGGGCACAACGTACACCTTACACTCACATTGTTCCCCTTAGTTTCAACAAGTTCAAAGTAATGGGAATACCTCCATCCCTCGAATGTTAGCGTTGGCTGCGCCTGCTTCTCGCTTGCCATCACTGCTCTTCAGTCTTCATGCTACCACCAGCGGCCAGCCTCTATCACGTACAGTGTGGAATGAGAGCTTGTGCCTAATGCGTAAGCACACAGCTGAGTAGGCAGTGTCATTGTCACTCGTCCCTGGGAAAAGTAACGTTGCGGCGAATTGAAGAAGAAACTACGTTACGTTACAACATTTTCTGTAGTAGCGCGTTACACTACTATTTACCCGTCAAAAGTAGTTACGTTACTGCTTGTACACTGCTTGTAATGCTGTTATTAGGGACTTTTCTGGTGTTTGAAGACTCACGTATTGTTCAGCAGTTAACGAGCCGCGGGTTCTACCGTGAGCCCCCCTGCCCCTGCTCTGCCCTCCCATAGTACTCACAGGCGCAAGTTGCCTCCCACAGCAGCTCAGCTGCAGTCAGAGCAGAGAGGAGACAGCCGCACCCTCCCGCGTCGAGACTGTAATGAATTGCGCATGCGCCAAGCCGTCCTGGTTTTGAGCGGGATATAATAATAATAGATTTAATTTGTTAGCGCTTTTACAGGTGCTCAAAGACGCTTTACATATACAGTATAGTGAAGAGAAAATAAAATAAAATAAATGAACAACAAATAAATATATCGTTAAAGTTAAAGTCGAATAATACAAAAACAATCACACATTAAAATCCAGATTGAAGAGGTGAGTTTTTGTGAGTGCTTTGAAGGAGGTGAGGTCAGAGCAGTCTCTGATGGGTTGTGGGAGTGAGTTCCAGAGGGAGGGGGCAGCGACGGAGAAGGCTCTGTCCCCCCAGGTCCGGTGATTGATGTGGGTGGGGATGGATAGGAGGTTGGCTTCTGATGAGCGGAGGCAGCGGGAAGGGGTGTGGTGGTGCAGCAGGTCTGTGAGGTAGGGGGGGGGGCTAATTGTTGAGGGCTTTGTGAGTAATCAGGAGGACTTTGAAGTCGATTCTTTGACAGACAGGGGAGCCAGTGGAGGTTCTGGAGGACGGGAGTGATGTGGTCTCGGGAGCGGGTGTGGGAGAGGAGGCGGGCAGCAGAGTTCTGGATATGTTGGAGTTTATTGAGGAGGTTGGATGGTGTGCCGTAGAGGATGCTATTGCAGTAGTCGAGTCGTGAAGTGATGAATGCATGAATCAGGCTTTCAGCAGCGGAGGAGGAGAGTGATGGCGGAGACGGGCAATGTTTTTGAGGTGGAAAAAGGCGGTCCTGGTGATGTGATTGATGTGGTGGTTGAATTTGAGCTGACTGTCGAAGGTGACTCCGAGGTTGCGGATGTGAGGGGGGGAGGTAGAGTGTGGCTGTCAATGGTGAAGTTGAAATTCTGGATGTCTTTGATACGGGATGGGGGGCCGATGATGATGATGTCTGATTTGGCACTGTTGGAGATAGTTTGTTTGCATCCATGCTTTTATTTCTTGGAGACAGTTGGTGAGAGTGGAGTGTGTTGTGGGGTGATGGTTTTTGTTGAGATATAAAGTTGGATGTCATCGGCGTAGCAGTGAAAATGAAGGTTGTGGCGGCAAATTATTTTGCCAAGGGGGAGCATATAGAGGATGAAGAGGAGGGGGCCAAGCACCGAACCCTGGGGGACGCCTTGGGACAGAGGAGCAGTGGAGGAGGTGCAGTTGTTGATGTTGATAAACTGATGTCTGTCAGTGAGGTAGGATTTCAGCCAGGAGAGTGCAGTGTCGTGATGTTGAGTGATGATTCGAGGAGGGACAGCAGGATGGCGTGGTTGATGGTGTCAAATGCTGCGGTGAGGTCGAGGAGGATGAGGATGTTCAGGTTGCCGGAGTCAGAGGAGAGGAGGAGGCCGTTTGTGATTTTCAGAAGAACTGTTTCTGTGCTGTGTTTTGATCAGAAACCGGATTGAAAAGCTCAAAGAGGTAATTGGAGCTGAGGTGGGATTTAAGTTGTGAGGCAACGTTCAAGTTCAAACGTTCAAGTATTTTTGACAGAAAGGGGAGATTTGAGATGGGCCGGAAGTTGGACATGATGTCAGGTGTGAGTCCAGGTCTTTTGAGAATGGGTGTGACAGCAGCCAGTTTGAGAGAGGGGGGAACTGATCCAGATCTGAGGGAGGAGTTAATGATGGTGGCGATGAGTTGGGAGATGGCAGGGAGGCTCTCTTTAACACATTTGGAGGGCATTGGGTCAAGTGTGCAGGTGGAGTTAATTCCAGTGATGAAGTCGAACAGTTGCATGGGGGTCACAGGGGAGAAGTGGGACAGGGGCTCTGAGGTGAAGGGTGGGGAGCCAGGAGGGGAGGTGGGGGGTGCTGATGAGGGTGTCAGATTGCTTTAAATGTTGATGATTTTGGTTTGGAAAAACGAGAGGAAGGAGTTGCACTGTTCGGTGGTGAAGGACGAGGTGGCGTTGTCACAGGGTTTGAGAAGTTTGCTGATGGTGGAGAACAGACGCTTGGGGTTGCTGGAGCCAGACTGGATGAGTTGTGAGTAGTAATTAGACCGGGCTGCTTTGAGTGCGTTGCTGTACTGCTGGAGATAGTCTTTGTAGATTTGAAGATGGACTGTTAGTGTGGTTTACTTGTGTTGGTGTTCAAGTTGACGTTTCCTTGATTTCATTTGGCGGAGTTCGGGGTATACCAGGGGGCGGAGTGTATGAAAGAGACAATTTTTGTTTTTGTGGGGGCCAGTTCATTGAGACAGAAGGAGAGGGTGCTGTTATAATAGTCCACACGTTCAGATGGGTTTTCAGAAAGTGGGGGGGGGGAGACAGACATCTTGCAGGTAATGGAGGCAGTGATTGTTGAAGGTGAGATGGATTTGAGATTTCTGTAGGTTATTGTGCGTTATTGCTTTTGGGCGGGGATGGGGATGTTGATGTCCATGATGATGGCCAGGTGATCAGAGATGTGGAGATTGAGGCTGGACAGATGATGGATGGTGAGACCAGTGGAGCAGACCAAGTCCAGGATGTGACCACGGCTGTGTGTTGGGAAGTCGATGCGTTGAGAGAAGTTGCAGCAGTGAAGGGTTCCCTTCAATTCAGAGGCATATTTGCAGGTCGGGTCGTCAACATGAATGTTAAAATCACCTAAGAGGAGAACAGATGGGGATATGGCAGAAAGCTGAGTGAGAATGTCAGAGAGGTCGGAGAGAAAGGAGGGGTTTGGCTTCGGGGGACGGTAGATGATGGCTGTGAAGAGGGGAGTGGGACCAGAGAGTTTGAAGATCAGGCGTTCACATGAAGAAACATCAGGGACGGGGATTATGGTAGCCTTTATTTCCTTTCTGATAAAAGCAGCTATACCATCAATCAATCAATCAATCAATCAATGTTTATTTATATAGCCCAATATCACAATTGGTATCACACCCCGCCATAAGGGCGGGGTGGTGGCTATACCACCACCCCGCCCTTATGGGTGAGGTTTGTCAATGCATGTGAATCCTGCTGGGGTGATTTGATTTAAAGAAAAATAGTCCAGGGGTTTTTGCCATGTTTCTGTTTATTGTCTTTAATGAATTCATTCAGAATGTGGCTTTTATTGTGGATGGAGCGTGTGTTGAGCAGGGCTGCTCTGAGGTGACCTTGCATTGGGGGGGGGTTGGTGTACCGGGGGAGTGGAAGGAAATTGGTCAGATTCACGTGTTGTTTGTTGTGATGGCGTAGTGTGGGCGTGTGACAGGACCGAATGGACGGGATGGAGTGTGGAGACGTGGAATGAAATAAAAAAGTACGACCAGAGCCTCTGTGTGGAGGACAGCGTTTGCGGAGTATTTCATTATCTGCGAGGATGTCCATGCAGTCCGGACGCAGGCGGTTATTAAAGGAGTGGAGATCTGAGATCTGAGTAGAGCGGCGGCATGATCCGGTGAAGTGGCGCTAGCACGGAGCTAGCTAATGCTGGGGACCCGGGCAGCAGAGACCAGGAGCCGGATGACCGTGGAAGAAGGAGCGGTGTGAGTCCAGGTAAAATGAGAAGGATAATCCACAGCATATCAGGAGAATAATTCCAGTGGTTTCCAGAGGAGAATCGTAGGAGGGGCTGACAGCCTGGTGCAGAGGCCGGGGGACCAGCCTACTAGCTTGTTAGCTAGCTTGATAGCCACCGGATGTAGGCGGCAGTGATAGACGATGTCAGCGGGGAAGCCGGCTGATTGCAGCGGGATGGGAAGACCCACACGAGCCACAGAGTTAGGGTGGAGACAAAGCTGTTAGCTCAGCAGACTTCAGGGAGCCGTGGAGCATCTAGGAAGCAGCCTGCTAGGTCCGATAATGCTAGCTAGCTAGCGGGCTAGGGACCGGTGAGCAGGAAAGAGCCAGCAGGTAGGAGATGACAACACAAAGTTCTGTGTCGATTCGATAGAGAGATGCTGCTATTTTTGCTGATGACTGATGTTTCAAAAGTAGAGAGCCAGACAGGAGAGGTTCTGATCTGGACTAAAGTACAATATTTGGGGCGGAGGAGCGGCGAACAAACAACGCCAGCACCCTCGGCGACCCGGGAAAACTTAAAAAAAAACTTAAAAAATGTAAATTGCTTCACTGTCACATTATAATAAATAACTGCCTTTGCTTTGCTTCGACTCACACAGCCTCAGTCACTTAATCACATCGTCCACTGTGTGTGTGCCTCTGTGACAAGCTAAACATTCACGTAGGTCATCATGTCACAGTCTAAACTGTAATCACAAAAGTAGAGAAAGGAGTGGGAATCAAACCCTGAGTTTAAAGGATGGTTGAAGCCATTTATTGGAGATGACACACAGGCATACTGCCTTTATTGTAAGGGATCTGAAAGGGATGTGCAAAATAGTCATTATATACAGTCTTTAATGAACTATTAGTAGAGAATAACGAGTAATAAATATACTTTATAGGGATCCTATTAATATCTAATAATAAAAATAATGAAATTCAATAACATGCTTTAACCACTAGGTGTCCATTTATATCAGCTGTGCACCTTTATGGTGTAAATTCAGCCTATCTACCAATTGGATCAAATATAAAAGTGAGCCGAATTAGTGTTGATACTGCAAGGAGACGTATTGTGTGAAAAGAAATGTAAGATGTTGTTTAATGGCTGATATATTTATGATCCACATCACGTTTTCAGTTCCTCATGTTTGTCTAGAAGTCTTCTCATCAGGGCTCTATAAATACAGAACTACGGCAGATATGTAATATGTAATGCAGCCGAACCGTGTATTACAATGCTGTTATGTGATGACTTTCAAAGAGAAAAGCAAGCACACTCGGAATAAAGTATTATTTTATTTTTAAAACATGTTTTCGGTCTGTATTTGTTAATGACGTTGTGCTCTGAGATGTGAGACTGGAATTGCACAGGGGGAAATAACGTAGGCTATCTTTAGATGCGGATTTTGTTTAACTAATATGTATGCGCTGTGGACCAACACTATACATTGACGGGGAAGGGGGTAGCAATAAAGATAACACCATTAAACAGTTACACAACATAACAGAAATAATATCGATAGCAGCGTCCCTAGCAACCACCTTGGTAACAATGAAAACGTCGCGATTTCCTGAAGTAATCTTCGTAATAACTAGCGAACTAAAGATCATGTACATCCACTGCACACATAATCTGAAATAACAACTCATATTTATCGCATCAAATGACATCAAAACGCATTTTAATGGCCAAATTAACTTTAAAATAGGCATTTTCCACCGAGAATAAAACGAAGTTCGGCCATGTTTTCTTTTTCTGCAGGGAGAAATTTGATGATCACGTGACATAGACGCCAGCCATTGGAATGAATGGTGAAAAAAACGGGGTTTGTCAAACAGAGCACATGGTGTAGTCCAAACGATAGCTGGGGATTCTGGGTAGTGTAGTGTCTTCTTCCATCCTTTACTCTGAAAAAATATTTGTTTCTCCGAATCGAAGGGGAAAAATACAAAAGCATTGCACACAATTTAAACCAATCAATGTTGTGTAATTAACAAGGATAATCTGGTGTTTTTTAGTCGATGAGTAGTGCACATATCACTGTAAAATCAATCGACAGTAAGAGGAATACTTACTTCCGGGTGTACAATTCTCCATTATCCAATGGGAATGGGTGCTCACATTGCCTTTACGGGCAGCCGACACAAACGAATGCCGTGCTTCCATGAGGGTCAAATTCCGCCGCAGATGGGAATACATTGCGATCAGTTTAAAGCTATTTGCGTCCCTTTATGACGCTGAAGGAGCCTAGGAGCGTCACAACTGACACTGACCAAACGTCGCTCGTGGACGCTTCGGGAGTGAGAGTGTGTTGCCATTAAATGATATGCAAATTAGGCGATGACGTCGTTTAGGGACTTCTGATGACTTCTCGGACAGCCAATAGATTGGTGGACCTCCATGGGACCTTATTTCGGAAAAATGATGTATTGAAGTTAATAGAGAGAGAAAGATTATCTTTCGATCCCGTTTGAATTGCACATGATGTTTGTCAATTTAAAAGAAAATGTGTCGTAAAACTGTGAAGTAACACATTTGTTTGTGTGAAACGCTGAATTAACTACATCTCCGGTCTCACAGAACAACACACGTCACCAAGATGGCCGTCACTACTGTCTTGTCAACAAAAGGATTGACTACCCTCACTATCACCACAATGAAACACGTCCAGAAGAATGTCATGCAAAGCTGCCTGCCTTCCTTTGATTCTCTCTGAACTGCCTGATCTTTGTAATGTTTAATGTCAACCATTTGTGCAGATAGCGTGAAGTAGAAAAGATCGCAGATGCTAATGTAGCGTTAGCATTTCTCCCCCGGGCTTGTATTATACACCAGTGTGACAGTACTCTTCAAAGGGTTCACGAAATATGACTACTACTCTTACTGTTGGGAGTATGGGGTGAGGGGGTCTCTACTCAGGGCCATCCAATCTCTGTACTCCCAAAGCGAGAGCTGTGTCCGGGTCCTCGGCTGTAAATCGGACCCATTTCCGGTGAGGGTTGGCCTCCGCCAGGGCTGCGCTTTGTCAGCAATCCTGTTTGTAATATACATGGATCGGATTTCGAGGCGTAGTCGTGTGGGAGGGGGTCTGCAGTTCGGTGGACTAAGGATTGCACCACTGCTTTTTGCAGATGATGTGGTTCTGATGGCTTCATCGGTCTGCGACCTTCAGCACTCACTGGATCGGTTCGCAACCGAGTGTGAAGCGGCTGGGATGAGGATCAGCACCTCCAAATCTGAGGCCATGGTTCTCAGCAGGAAACCGATGGACTGTCCACTCCAAGTGGGGAATTAGTCCTTACCCCAAGTGAAGGAGTTCAAGTATGTCGGGGTCTTGTTCTCGAGTGAGGGATCAATGGAGCGTGAGATGGGCCGGAGAATCGGAGCAGTGGGAGCGGTATTGCAGTCGCTTTACCGCACCGTTGTGACGAAAAGGGAGCTGAGCCGGAAGGCAAAGCTCTCTGTCTACCGGGCCATTTTCGTTCCTACCCTCACCTATGGTCATGAAGGATGGGTCATGACCGAAAGAACGAGATCGCGGATATAAGCGGCCGAGATGGGTTTCCTCCGCCGGGTGGCTGGTGTCTCCCTTAGAGATAAGGTGAGAAGTTCGGTCATCAGGGAGGGACTCGGAGTTGAGCCGCTCCTCCTTCGTGTCGAAAGAAGCCAGTTGAGGTGGTTCGGGCACCTAGTTAGGATGCCACCTGGGCGCCTCCCTAGGGAGGTGTTCCAGGCACGTCCAGCTGGGAAGAGACCAAGGGGTAGACCTAGGACCAGGTGGAGGGATTATATCTCTTCGCTGGCCTGGGAGCGCCTTGGGATCCCCCAGTCAGAGCTGGTTGATGTCGCCAGGGAAAAGAAAGATTGGGGCTCTCTGCTGGAACTGCTACCCCCGCGACCCGACCACGGATAAGCGGGAGAAGATGGATGGATGGATGGATGGATGGACTCTTACTGTTTAACATGTTGGGTTACTTGATGTTACTTGATGTTAAGGCTAATAACAATGACATGGCTGTAATGGTAACTAATATGCTAGGTAGCTAACTTGATCCAGCCACTCCAGGTCCTTTCATCAGACGGGAAGCGAAAGAACGAGCAAGACCCATTGCTGGTATGATAACAACCTGGTACTAAGCACACAGGCATCTTGTTAAACTTATCTCAGCGCCATATCAATAGAATCTGTCTATATGGCGCTGATCTTAGCTATCTCTTAGTGGAGGAAAACAGTTATGACATCACTTACGCAACTCTGGGATTTGTAGTCTTTCGAGTTGCGTATTATTCATAGTCTTATATTTCAACAGTTTTACGACAAACTGTGACTTTTTTGACATGGAAATTATTTTTTAAGATTGAGAAACATCATATGTGTAATTCATTGCACAATTCAAACGGGATCGAAAGATACGTTTTTTCTCTTCATTGACTTCAATGCATAATTTTTCTGAAATAAGGTAGATGGGTGTGACTTCGCCACTCTATAGCTACTTTCCTTACTATGGAGTTGGCAACACTGTCACTGACGTTCAACCAGAAAACATCAGCCGTTAGCTGTTACAGTGATGCAAATTAGTCGCTTTTCGGCACCTCCCGCTTTTTTAACGCTGTTTTGGGTGACTTTTCGTTTTGGGGGGGGGGTCCGTCGGTCCGACAACTTCTCACTTCAACAAAGAAGATGGAATCTAGATCGCAAAAAAAACAAGCGAGTGCCTGTTTTTCCTGGCCAAGGACAGGTTCCTTGAACACAACACGAGCGTAACGTGTCTTCACGTGGTTATGTCTCGTCTGAAAGGAGTGTAAACTAGAGCAGTTGCAACCTAGGCATAAAAAGACAGAAATGTATAATTCTTTCTTTAATAGAAATATTTCTTCTGCGCGTTAAGTGTCCAAACCGGGCTTGTATGGATAAGCGCATTTTTAAAACATAGTCATTGTCCATGCCGGTTTCAGTTGGATTATTTGTCACAGTTGCTCCGATCAGATTGGTCTCCTCCATTTTGTAGATTATTTACGACTTTTGAATCCACATAAACACATCGGCAAAATCCGGCTTACTTTGAGCATGTGATTTAAACAGTTTAATCCCTTTGTGAATTGTTTCCACTTCCGTGCCGTCCTTTAATTTCTTCATACAGCGGGAATCCAAATGAATTAATCCTGAGTCCAATAACCATCAAAGTCACTCCAATAGTGCTCCTTAATTAAGCTTTCATCCTCCTTTAATGCAATACATCACATTCATCCAGTTTGTGACAGTAGTTGTAGCATTTTGGTGTGTGTGTGTGTGTGTGTGTGTGTGTGTGTGTGTGTGTGTGTGTGTGTGTGTGTGTGGTGTGTGTGTGTGGTGTGTGTGTGTGTGTGTGTGTGTGTGTGTGGTGTGTGTGTGTGTGTGTGTGTGTGTGTGTGTGTGTGTGTGTGTGTGTGTGTGTGTGTGTGTGTGTGTGTGTGTGTGGTGTGGTGTGTGTGTGTGTGGTGGTGTGTGTGTGTGTGTGTGTGTGTGTGTGTGTGGTGTGTGTGTGTGTGTGTAACTTCCAACAGGAGTCATTTGGGGGGGGCTCTTGGGAAAAAAGGTTGGGAACCACTGGACTAGAGTGCTGACGGAGAGCACCGGACCAGCGCTTCAAGTATTGCAGTACCCATAAGGAGCCGTACACACCGCAGTGTTTGCGTGGCTGTTTCTTTAGTTGTAAGCACAGTGGCGATCTGTTGTTATTAGCATCTGGTTAGCTAGCTATGCTAATGAATTTAAAGAGCTTTTCTACAACTAGGTGGAAGAGAGCTCTCCTGAGAGGCTCAAATAACCTCAGCTCAGTGAGGTTAAGGCACACCTTGATATGATCATTATAGTTATTAATGAGACATTAGAGACTAAATGAAAAACAGGTATAAAATACTATATGACAGAAATAAAAAACTTGTTAAAAATAACAAGAATAGAGTTTAAAAGGGGAGTGATTTGTAAAATATACAAAAAGAAAAATCTGCTTACAGTTCTGTTTCAAATGGGTGTTGAGAGATGTATCCATAGATCTCCTCATGTTGCTCTCAAAGTGCACCAGATTGATGCTTTTAACTTCAATATTTAAAAATATATATATTCCCGAGGGAGCATGCCCCCGGACCCCCCTAGATGAGGTTAGTTCCCCCCCACTTAAATCATGTTCACATGGATAGGATACTAAATACATTTGCACACATCTTGTGTCCATTCTGTGTTGGTGGTCATGCCACAACGGTGCACATGCATGCATGCGTGAGTCATGGTGAGATATCTGTATTAAGAGGTTGCTTTTTCTTTGCACAGCATGAAAGAAAGGCGAAATGAATGGGCTGTGATTTTAGTTTTTTTTAAGCAGAGGTTGAGTTCAATAATTTATACGGCCCTCGCAGGATGTTGTAAAAATTGAAAGGAAAAAGGTTCCCCACCCCTGCTGTAAATAATAATAAAAACCCTTGATTTATAACTTAACATCTCTGTCTCCTATTGATCTGAGTATATTATAAAGAATAGCCAGTTAATTGAAGCATTATAGCACAGGTCAGATGGCATATTACGCTGTTTTTTTTCTGCTTCGAATAGTTCTCTCTTTTTTCACCATACCTGTGTTTGCATCACTGTGTTAGTTGTTAGCACACAGAGATCACAGCTCCTCATATCTGTTCAGAAACTGTACAAAAGTTAAACAAGTACAAACCACAGACTGTCTGTGTCATGGTGAATACAGTCGCTGGTTTATTTATGTCTGTAGGCCGTTGTTATGAGTGTGGAATGAGCATATAAAACGTTAGCTTAGCCTGGTCGACCCAATCTCCATTAAGAAAAAAAGCATTTTAAAAGGTTTTTCGCCTGCCGTCTTGTCTGCACACTTGTCAAGCATTAATTCATGGTTTTTACCATAGACTGTATATATAAATGGACGTAGGGTCCGTGACGTCACCCATAGGATTCTGCAGAGTTGCAGAGAAGCCCTTAGTAGGCGGAGTCGGCCACTAACGGCTCGACAGTGACGTCAGAGTTCAACTCCCGTCTGCTCCAGCCTGCTCCAAATAAGGGCAAAGAGGCGGAGCCGAGGCGGGACCTGCTGCCACCAAGCTGGAAGTTCCAGAGCTAGCTGCAGCTACAAAGCTAAGCTAACATGCTCCCCATCTGCACACTGCCGTGGCATTTTACGTTTCTAAGGTAAGCGGACATGAAACTATAAAGCAAAACTATAAATAATAATCTAAGTTATTGAGTTTTTAGCATAATACTTCAGAATCTTAAAATCCCTTAACGTTTGTATGCAATTGTGCTAAATTCAACACTGGAATCAAGCAAATATTAATATATTTGCATGACATTAGTTATTTATATTTTCATATCACTTAACTATACATTTAATACATTTAAGTCAAGCTAAGGTACATATGATGGTAGCTAGTTAGTGCTCTTACCTGTGAGGCCTCCTCCAAACAGCATAATAACCAGACTGTATCATTTAAACTTAGTACCAGTTCTAGATCCTTGACTTTAGACAAACAATTCAAAAGACAAAATGTATTTAAAGACCAATCTTTATTTGAAGGTGCCTCTTAACCTGATATATTAGTTATACAGTAATAGTATTGACAATCTAAAAAAAACTGTGCAACTCAACAGTCAACTTTATATTTCTTATTGTCTAAAGCATTTATTATTTTAGTTTCCCCCCTCTCATATTCAGTGTGGACGGATTGAGACAGCGTGGTGTCCAGAGAGCTGCAGAGACTTCAGGGAGAAACCTCCGTGTGATGGACGTCCTTGTCTGTTGGTTTGGAGAGGACTGAGGGTCTTTCCTCAGCGAGGAGGACCAGGCCTGATGGAGGAGCCCATGCTGGGCATAACCGATACCAACTGAACAGGCCTAGTCTGTCACGTTATTTGGCTAAATGTGTTTAGTTATACATTTAATAGGTTTACACCTTCTGTCCATATGTGCTTTTTATTTAAAAAACATTTTGATTCACTTTTGGTTCACATTTCAATAAATTGTATTTGTATCCTTTCGTCCATTATTCTTACTGAAAATGTTAGATTACACATTCACATCCGACTGAAGATTGGCCCCATTAATTTCTGACGTTGCAAACTCTGCGGTACAAGGCACAAGTGATGTGAAGCTCAGAAAGTGAGGCAAATAGAAATAATCAGCTGATGGAGTGTAGATGTGGAAATAGCTGCATTCGATCAGCTGACTGTTTTCACAATACAAGTAGTTTCTTAATGAATGTCCTGTACTGGTCTTACAATCTCATAACATCAGCTTTTAATGTTCCTCTTGGATGTTCTTCTTGACCCTCAGAGAAGGAGAAAATGTCGTGTCTTTCAGGCATGTCCTTTCCTAACAAAAATGACAGGAAATATAAAACATATTATTGCAGAACAAGTGTGTTATTTATGAAAGCGGTGTGTTTGTGTGTTTAGGGGCTGTAGATATAATTATTTTGCAATTGTAATGTTTTTTTTTATTTCAACAGTGAGCTACAAAGACAATCAGATTATGAATGAACAGTATGAAGTTCATCAACATTGAAATATATGCTATTATCAAAATAATATTTAACTTGTATCAAAACGTAGTGCAACTGTAGAAGCTTGCTCTGTTGTCTCACTGAAAGAATAACTTTTACCACGTTTTTACAGACAATATTGAGAGATAAATAGTAGCAGTTCTCACTATGTGTTAAATATCTTTGCTGTTCACAGCATTCCAACTAAATTAACTATATATATAATCAGGGCCGCCCCTCCCTACAGGCCAATCACGCAGGCTGCATGGGGCCCCGCCTTGTGCAGGGGGCCCCGCCCAGAGGGCCTCAGGTGCTGTGTGCAGTTCTCCGCTCAGTTCTCCGCACACCCCCCGCGAGAGTGAGAGGTAACAAGGGGAGCACGTCTGTAACCCGACACCGTTGCAATGAATCGACATCTGACCAATCACGGCTTTGATACGACCACTAGTGCAGGTGAAGAGATGTCGGTGAAAAGACAGTTTCAGTCCGGCACAAAAAACAAAACATGAAGAAACTAGAGCATCACTCGAAGGTGGGTTATTGTATGACTCAAATGTACAACTTGCAAATGTTGCATTGTCGAATTGCCATCTTAAAACATCAGCTGCAATTCACGACATGAAGAAGGCAGTCTCTGCAGAGCATGGGCTATAGGCTAAAGGAGATGCAGTTATTTCCAGCATTCTTTACCATTCATTCAAGTATGTGATGCCTTTTATCTGCTGCTGTACAGGAGGAAGAGAGATTCACTGTCTCTCTAGTTGGCTTACATAACAGTTCAAGTTTACAGCCTAAAAAACATGGAGCATTGTTTCCCCTTTTATTCATTTTTATGTCAATTTGCACATTTCATGGTGACGCTCAGCCTCTCCCCTTAACTCCTAACAGTCATCATCATGGTGACGCTCAGCCTCTCCCCTTAACTCCTAACAGTCATCATCATGGTGATGCTCAGCCTCTCCCCTTAACTCCTAACAGTCATCATCATGGTCATGCTCAGCCTCTCCCCTTAACTCCTAACAGTCATCATCATGGTGACGCTCAGCCTCTCCCCTTAACTCCTAACAGTCATCATCATGGTGACGCTCAGCCTCTCCCTTAACTCCTAACAGTCATCATCATGGTGATGCTCAGCCTCTTCCCTTAACTCCTAACAGTCATCATCATGGTGATGCTCAGCCTCTTCCCTTAACTCCTAACAGTCATCATCATGGTGACGCTCAGCCTCTCCCTTAACTCCTAACAGTCATCATCATGGTGATGCTCAGCCTCTTCCCTTAACTCCTAACAGTCATCATCATGGTGACGCTCAGCCTCTCCCCTTAACTCCTAACAGTCATCGTCATGGTGATGCTCAGCCTCTCCCCTTAACTCCTAACAGTCATCATCATGGTGATGCTCAGCCTCTGCCCTTAACTCCTAACAGTCATCGTCATGTCAACCACAACACAGAGAAATACTGATAGAAATGTGTGTAGTTGTTGATACATTGCTGACAGAGGGAACTACATTTGAATACAGATTTAAGAAATATCAGTTTTTGAGCATGTCATAAGCATGTTTTGTCTTGACTATATTACAACTATATTATAATAAAAATAATATAGTATTTATAGTATTGAATTGATTTTGATTATGATTATTATTATTATTAGTAGAAGTAGTTTATTTGCATTAATTATATTTTAATCTCTTTGAGGCTAGTATTTGGCAGGAAACGCAGACGTATTCACCTGTAAGCGCATACTGAACGACATACATGCACATTTACCATTTACCTCACTGTGTAAAAAAGTAATTGTGTTGATAATAATAATAAACAGGAATTATATTTGAAAGTAGCCTACTTTGTTTCCAAAAAAAAATGTGGGGAGGGGGGCCTCATCTCACAATGTCGCTTGGGGCCCCAATTTGGCCAGGGTATATATAATATATGTATATAATCTACTGTATTTGAGATGTGCTTCCACTGGAAAGTGTTTCTTTAATAAGCCCAGCTGCTCCCCAGGTGATGGATAAATACGGAGAGTTCTACGGCCACGACCGCATCAGTGAGCTGCTGGGGATGGACAAGGCTGCTCTGGACTTCAGCGACTCACACAAGAAGAGGAAGCCCCGCAGAGACAGCTCCCTGGCTGCTGTGTGAGTACACTGCGAACATTATGCAGACACAGACGTGGTTCAGAAACACGGAAGTATTAGAAAATAGACCAAAAACTCAACTATATACAATTGTGTGTGTGTGTGTGTGTGTGTGCTATAACAACATAAGCCAAACATCAGTTAAAGTTATAGTACCAACAGTGAAAGTTATCATTATTCAGAATAATTTTTTTGGTTCATATATAATGTATTATCACTCGACCATAATTATTAATGCATGCATGCTGAATTCTCCAGCCATACAAGTACATTTGATCATAATGTTGTTATAGTAATCTCAATCTGCAAAGTAACTTGCCATGTTTGAGAACAAATGTAGTGGAGAAAAAACTTTGGCTTGTACTTAAGTGTAAGTATGAATCAATGTTTATTTATATAGCCCAACATCACAAATGTTACATTTGTCTCAGTGGACTTCACAGTTTGTACAGAATATCAGTATGACAATACGACACCCTCTGTCCTCAGACCCTCTGTCCTTAGACCCTCACATCGTACAAGGAAACACTTCCAGAGCAAACCCACAGTTTAAGGGGAACATGGGAGAAACCTCAGGGAGAGCAGCAGAGGAGGGATCCCTCTCCCAGGACGGACAGACGTGCAATAGATGCCGTGTGTAAATTCAAAAGATAATACATTTACAACATAGGTAGACCAAATGTTTGGAAATGCATGTGTCTATAATAAGAAGATGAATCCACGAGGATGTCAACAATCCTGTGGGAGCCATCAGGGAAGTAGTATGGTGAGAGTCAGGCAGGACCGCAGAGACAGGTTCAGCCACGACTCGAAGTCCAGGACTCAGATCAGGACTCAGGACCCAGGACTCAGGATCATCCATGACTCCGGATCCCAGCGTATATAGACACCAAAAAGAAAGACATTTGGGGAAGCTGGGTTAATCGGAACATGAGAGTACACAGGTATAGACAGAGAGAAGGAAGAAGTAAGATGTCCCCCGACAAACTAAGCCTATATCAGCAAAACTAGGGGCTGAATCTAATCAGCCCTAACTATAAGCTTTATCAAAAAGGAAGGTCTTAAGCGCACTCTTAAAAACGGATAGGGTGTCTGCCGCCCGAACACAAACTGGAAGCTGATTCCACAAATGTGGAGCTTGATAAGAAAAGGCTCTGGCTCCCATTGTACTTTTAGAGATTCTAGGAACAACCAACAACCCTGCATTCTTGGAACGCAATGCCCTAGTAGGACAGTAGGGTATAATGAGTTCTTTAAGGTAAGATGGCGCCTGCCAATCAGTAATAAATGGTATCACACCTCTTCTCCTCTGTTCAGGCTGAACTCCATTGATGTCAAGTACCAGATCTGGAAGCTGGGGGTCGTATTCACAGACAATGTAAGTATGTAGAGGCCTAACATCATTTAGCAGCCCAATCTGGCTCCATCACTTGGATGCACTGCTCAATTTCCCCCACACAAATAACAGGGTCTACGTCTCTCAGAAAACTGATTGAAATGAAGCACACTAATACTACACTGCACTACATGTCTTTCCACATAACTCCATAATAATAATGTGTTCCATTGAGTTGAATAAGGTTGCAGCTGTCACTGATGTGGTTTACAGATAGGTTAAATATGTTGAAATTGTATACATTTTGTATTTATTGTCGCGGCATGGACAGCAGCAAATAGTGAGGAAAACTATTGAGACTATTATTCTGTATTATTTAAAAACAATTGTTTTGAACATCTTCTACACTGAACAAAAATATAAACGCAACACTTTTGTTTTTGCTCCCATTCTTCATGAGATGAACTCAAAGATCTAAAACATTTTCTATATACACAAAATAACCATTTCTCTCAAATATTGTTCACAAATCTGAAAAAATGTGTGATAGTGAGCACTTCTCCTTTGCCGAGATAATCCATCCCACCTCACAGGTGTGGCATATCAAGATGCTGATTAGACAGCATGGTTATTGCACAGCTGTGCCTTAGGCTGGCCACAATAAAAGGCCACTCTGAAACGTGCAGTTTTGCTTTATTGGGTGGTCTGGGGTGGTCCGAAAACCAGTCAGTATCTGGTGTGACCACCATTTGCCTCACGCAGTGCAACACATCTCCTTCGCATAGAGTTGATCAGGTTGTTGATTGTGGCCTGTGGAATGTTGGTCCACTCCTCTTCAATGGCTGTGCCAAGTTGCTGGATATTGGCAGGAACTGGAACACGCTGTCGTATACGCCGATCCAGAGCATCCCAAACATGCCCAATGGGTGACATGTCCGGTGAGTATTAGGGCTACACTATTCTCACGATACGATACGATACACGATATTCAGCTCACAATACGATATATATGACGATATTCAGCCAACGATACGATACGATTCGATACACTTACATAATTTTCTGAAAGATTTGAAAGGGACAGTGTGATTTTGGTGACGTCTTGTGAGTGTTCCATTGACTTGGATTGAATTAATTCAACTGAAAACTGAAAGTATCAATTATACAATATATGGCTCTGACAGAGAGTCTACAGCTTGTAAATGCTGGACAAAACGAATCAAAAGATGTGGTGAGAAAATGAGTTTCATTTATTGAAACAGTGCAAACTGTAGCTTACAAGCCTTTCAAACGTAAGTACATAAAGTGCAGTATCACAATGGACAATGGAGAATTAAAAGCTGCAGCAGGTGGCCTGTTCTGAACAGATTCTTTTACAGCATGTGTAGCTTAACACAGAATATGAGGTAGCCAATAATTCAAGTCACTAAGAACAACATTTAATGTAAAATGTACCTGCCAATAATTCAAGTCCAAAGGAGTAACATTTAAGCCAAAACACTAAACAGAAAGGCTCCTCTCTACATAACTGTATCTACATTCTCTTCAGATTTGTGTTCAGGAATATAATCTGATCAACGTGTTCTGGGAGAAGTGCACTTCTCTGAGCAGTGACGATATCTCCGGCGGTAGAGAAGACCCTCTCCGAGGAGACCCTCTCCGAGGAGACACTAGTACCAGGGATGCACAGGTACCTTTTAGCAAGGTGTGACAAGAGTGGATACTCATACTGGTGCTCCTTCCACCAGACCAGTGGATCTTCTTTCACTTCCAAGAGGTCGGCCTCCTTGGAGCGGGTCATCTGCTCCTTGGCCTGGTTCTCTTGGGTTGTGCTCCACCACCGTATCGTTCACCACCAAGAAGGGCAGCCAGTGGACAAGACGGCTTTGGATTCCTGGGTGGAGGATGCTGACCTTCAAATAAATAAACAATAAAAACAAAAACACATAATTTATAGTTAATCACATTCCATAATTCCTACTCAGAGGGTCAGACAACACCGTGTGCTTCACTGGATAACAATGGGTGATACTGACCTTGACTGCTCTCTCCTTCCTTGAATCGCACACCATCATCTACAGCAGGGGGGTCAAACTCAATGTCATCCCGGGCCACATCAGCATTATGGTTGCACTCAAAGGGCCGGTTGTAATTTATATAAATATACATATGTAAATATATTATATATATTAAATAATGTATTATATTATTGTCTCTGCATTGGATTATTATCAGATCTGGTAATATCTTCCTAAATAACTACGTCTGAAAGCAGAAGTCTAGGGCAAATAATTGAAAGTAAATATTCAACAATTACACCAAATGTATATTATATTCTTTGCAAGCTCTTGCAATATTTATGCTTTTTAAACAGTTAACATTGTAGGATTTGCCTTTTAAACTTTGAACAATGTATTATTTAGGCCTATGCTTACTCTCACCAGGAGATGTTACATAGGATACAAGGCCAAGGGTTAAACCTAGCAGTACCATCACTGCCTTACCTCTGATGGCATTGGCTGATCCTGAGCCTCTGCAATCAGTCCATCATAAACTTCCTGTCTTTGGTTCTCAGTCAGGAAGGGAAGACTTTTGAATCCTGGATCCATTGCTGAACATGCATGGAGAGTTGCCTTGAGGTCGATGTACCTCTTCTGAAGATCCCCAGACATGGCAGCCTTCATCTCTTTTATGAGTGCAGATTCACCTTCGATCGGTTTCAGTCCATTGATCAGTGTGTCCTGGAGGGGTGCGATGACTGACAGCGTGGGGGTCTTCTCCTTGGACATGTACTGTGTAGCCTCCTTCATGGGCTTCAGCGCGCTGACTACTTCGTCAGCTGTTGTCACGTCTGACTCAGTCAGTGTGCACAGATCCTTCTCGGTCTTCCTCACCTCACTCGAGAGCAGGGCTGCACAGATGGCCGGTTGTTGCTCAAGGAATCTTTCCAGCATGTCGTGTGCACTGTTCCACCTGTAGTTAAATAAAAGTAAGAAACTTTATTTATAGATTTATTTAAATGTATTTATTAATGACAAAATAAATTAGTAATAAAAACAAAATAAACAATTGAAAAGTAACTACGCACAAACCTTGTAACCTCGTCCGTCATCAGCTTGTGCTCTGGTAGTTGTAGAACCTCTGCTTCTCTTTCAGCATTCGGCTGTGGTCCTTCGTCTGGAGAAGTTCACAATACGTCTCACTCTTCCCAACAGGGGGCGACTGCTGTAATTTTGAGGGCACGTTGTGCAGCCAGATTTAGGGTGTGTGCGTAGCGTTTGACGTGAAGTGTGAACGCTGCCTCCTCAGCTGCTATTGTCATATTTGACGCATTGTCAGTGACAATTACTGGATCCTTTTCTGTGATTTCCCACTCAGCGAGGGCCTTTCTTAGATGTTCTGCCAGGTTGTGTCCGGTGTGGCTCTCGGGCATGTCCCTGGTTTGTAATACATACGTAACAAGCTCCCATTCCTCGTTAATAAAGTGGGCCGTGATGGTGACATATGCTTCAGTTGTTCGCGAGGTCCACCCGTCGCACGTCAGGGCAACTCTCTCCGCTTTGCCCAGGGAGGCTTTGACGTGTGCCTTTGTCTGAGCATGCAGCCTGGGAACGCAAACCTTGGTGAGGTGTTGGCGGATTGGAACAGGATAGCGGGGCTCCATGGCGTTCACCATGCGCCGAAAGCCTATGTTTTCCAGAGTAGGCAATGGACTCTGTAATCTTCTGCGACCTTGGTGAAGTAGATGGGAACTTGTGGGAACAACCGCCATCGATGTCCAGCACGGTTTGTTTGGGTCACGCCGCGGCCGCAGCTTCTTGAGTTCCTCAGTTAGCATTACCTTGTCCGGGTGGTGACGTTGTAGGTGGGTTCGTAGGTTAGTGGTATTTCCAGAGTATTTCACTTTGTGTGACACAGCTTGCAAACCGCCATAGTTTTATCTAAAGTGTCGCTTTCCTTCTTCTTTTTAAAGCCGAAGTGCTCCCACACATCTGCTTTTAAGCACGAAGGTGCTGGGTTAATGTTTGCCGCCATTCTCCTGAACCGCTTCGCACTCACTGCGAGAAGAAGACACCGGCGTCTGTGTATCTAGAAATGCTCTACAGCGACACTAGCGGCTTGGCTGGCTGACGTAACCGCTCTTCATGCAAAGCGAACGGGGGGGAATGGGCAGCGAGCTGAGTGCCAGGCGGAACACGGGGGATTTTAATGGGACTTAATGTATCGATACCTGCGGCTGAAATATCGATATATATCGCAGGATCGATTAAATTGCACAGCCCTATTGAGTATGCTGGCCATGCAAGAACTGGGATGTTTTCAGCCTCCAGGAAATGTGTACAGATCCTTGCAACATGGGGCCATGCATTATCATGCTGCAACATGAGGTGATGGTCGTGGATGAATGGCACAACAATGGGCCTCAGGATCTCGTCACGGTATCTCTGTGCATTCAAAATGCCATCAATAAAATGCACCTGTGTTCGGCATCCATAACATACGCCTGCCCATACCGTAACCCCACCACCACCATGGGCCACTGGATTCACAACATTGACATCAGAAAACCGCTCACCCACACGACGCCACAGACGCTGTCTGCCATCTGCCCTGAACAGTGAAAACCGGGCTTCATCCGTGAAGAGAACACCTCTCCAACGTGCCAGACGCCATCGAATGTGAGCATTTGACCACTCAAGTCGGTTACGACGACGAACCGGAGTCAGGTCGAGACCCCGATGAGGACGACGAGCATGCAGATGAGCTTCCCTGAGAAGGTTTCTGACAGTTTGTGCAGAGATTCTTTGGTTATGCAAAGCGATTGTTGCAGCAGCTGTCTGAGTGGCTGGTCTCAGACCATCTTGGAGGTGAACATGCTGGATGTGGAGGTCCTGGGCTGGTGTGGTTACACGTGGTCTGCGGTTGTGAGGCCGGTTGGATGTACTGCCAAATTCTCTGAAACGCCTTTGGAGATGGCTTATGGTGGAGAAATGAACATTCAATTCACGGGCAACAGCTCTGGTGGACATTCCTGCTGTCAGCATGCCAATTGCACACTCCCTCAAAACTTGCGACATCTGTGGCATTGTGCTGTGTGATAAAACTGAACGTTTCAGAGTGGCCTTTTATTGTGGCCAGCCTAAGGCACACCTGTGCAATAATCATGCTGTCTAATCAGCATCTTGATATGCCACACCTGTGAGGTGGGATGGATTATCTCGGTGGTCACTATCACAGATTTTTTCAGATTTGTGAACAATATTTGAGAGAAATGGTTATTTTGTGTATATAGAAAATGTTTTAGATCTTTGAGTTCATCTCATGAAAAATGGGAGCAAAAACAAAAGTGTTGCGTTTATATTTGTGACATTAATGATATATTCACACATATATTCATATGCATCAATCAGGGCTTGTGTTCTGCTTTATTGTCCCACTGTTGTCTCAGATAGAATAAGTTCTGGTCCAGTTTATACCTTATTCTGAGATCATTAACAGTCATTTCAGATCACGTTTGTATGAACGGATTCAGTCACACATTGAGCAGTGCATGACCTTCCCTGTGTCTCCCTGCTCCCTGCAGTCCTTCCTGTATCTGGCCTGGTATATGACCATGTCCATCCTGGGTCACTATAACAACTTCTTCTTCGCTGCCCATCTGCTCGACATCGCCATGGGCTTCAAGACGCTACGCACCATCCTGTCTTCAGTTACACATAATGGAAAGCAGGTAAACCAGTCCCTACTCAGCTGCAGTGTAGTATTAGTATATAAGAGTACTGCACACATGTTCCTGCATGTACTCACCTGCAACATCTGTAAGTAATACATACTGAAGTAGAAATAGTCAGCCCTCACATACAAACAAAACAGAACACGTTTTGAAAGTACTCTCTCTACTACATGTAAATGGTCTGCAAAGGCTAACATCCCTGTGTTCCCTCCAGAGGGAGATTCTCTCCCACACTTCCATTCGACTCCTTTGTTTACTTCCATAACATAGTGACATCACTGCATAACACTCATGCTTCTATTGGCCACATTGTACGCTAAGGGGCTGTACAACTCTAAGAGGTTGACCAATCACAACAAATACACCCAGATAACCAATCGGAGCAGACTGGGCTCTGGTTTCAGACAGAGGGGGAAAAGATAAATGAACCTGAAACTATTTGAAGGCTTCATATTAAGCAACATTATATGCTGATGACAAACATATTCACTTCAAATATGTACAGTATGATATTGCAGCTTACTTGTGAAGCTGGTCAAAACCTGCCCTGGTAGTTCAATTAAGAATTCAACTAAAATGTGTATAACATTAACTTGGATTTGTAAAATTAAATGATGATATAATTATAACATCTTCTAATGTTTCTGCAGTACTTACAGGCATATGCAGTCCAAACGTACCCAGGCACAGTAGAGTGATGAAGTGTTACAGCCACCATGCAGCGAGAGAGAGGGTTTTGTTCTAAAATTATACACAGGATTATTTGTATACTTCCCTAAATGACACCAACACAGACAAAATCAATTCCATGTCCTGATAGACAGATCAACCATTATATCCACCATCTCGTACATATTTCCTGAAGGTCATCTCACACTCATGTTACTATACAGACATTAGTGATATATATGGCCTGGAGATAACAATGTGGTGTTGTTGTGCACCAGAGCCTGACTCCTCTCCCGTCTGCAGCTGGTGTTAACAGTGGGGCTGTTGGCAGTGGTGGTGTACCTCTACACAGTAGTGGCCTTCAACTTCTTCCGGAAGTTCTACAACAAGAGTGAAGATGGAGAACTGCCAGACATGAAGTGTGACGACATGTTGACAGTAAGTATGAGACGGGTGTAGCTTTTAGATGCTGCAGTGCAGTGTTACTTCCTGGAAGGCAAACACAGCTGACCTGGTTACAGTGGCTCGAAGCAGCATCTGAGCATAACGGTACAACGTGTCCGTCAAAGTTAACCCCAAGCTGACCTTTGAGCAATACAACACAGGAATAATGTGTTGTCTCAAGTGCCCACATGGTTACCAATATTGGAGGTAAAAAAAGGCCTCCACATGTTATTGTAAGGGAAACTTCTGTTGCAATCAGGACTCAGAGAGACAGGAGCAGGAATTCTGAATGTCAAACACTGGGATTTATTGAAAGATCCAACGGCTGGGAGCATTCGCAAGATATTCACATGTGAATCCCAAGCCAACACTAAAGGTTACACAGAAACACAGCGCAAATCTACACAGAGAATATAGGGGTGGCCTATATTCACGCTCTTTCCATCATAATCGATCACACATGTTTAGAGACAAAGAAAGTCTGTTAAAGTCATCTGCGCAGTTGGCCACACTCCCCCACGGGAAGGCAGGACCTTTGACCTGTGCCCTGCTCTAAGTTGCAGGCAAGACACACAGGAAAACACTAAAATTCTCCCCTGCACAGATATCATTAAAATATTCTCTAACAGTTATACATATTGAACACGTTGTTTTTTTTACAACACCCTGCTTAGTCCCAAAAGGTTATTTTTGGGAGAAATGAGAAATGTTCAAATAAAATGATATTGATAAAATGTCACTAAGCATTCATCACATGTGATTTATTCATGAACTTTCAGGGATTTAAAATATGGCTTTAATGTATTTGATTGTCCTGGGGAAAGAAACTTATACCTGGGAGAGTGAGTACTGAGAATAAGGTTAACTCACATGTAATGGAGGATCTTGAGTTGATTTACAGTATGCTGTGTTTCACAGAGTATCAGTTCAATGTAAGTTGCACTGTGACAGATGTGAAGGACTGATGCTGCTACAGGTACATGCTGTACACCCCCCCCCCACTCCCATTGCTCCCCGGGCGCTGTGCAATAGCTGCCCACTGCTCCTAGTACTAGACTCCTGGTGCTAGGATGGTTAGAAGCAGAGCACACGTGTTACTGTGTGCTGAGTGCTCTGCATGTGAGACCATGACAGAGGGCGTCCTCCCTCCTCCTTATGCTGAGGACTTCTCAAGGATCTGAACTCAAACCTGCACATCCCTCCTTCTCTGCTCCTCAGTCTCTTTTTCTCTGGGCAGTGGCTCACTGCTGTTCTGGTGCTAATGTCAGTAAAGCCTGCCTCATTGAAAGCGTCCTGAGAAGCCTATCAGTAAAGAGGGTCCCGCTCCATGTATGGAGAGAGAGTCGTGGGTCAGAGCTTTGATTCTGACAATGTCCCCCCAGGCTCTGCGTGCGGTGCAGCCGAGCTGCTGTAAGATTACATGCTCTTTGTTGTGGGTTCCAAGCATCTGTAGCGTGACATTAGTGAACCCAACCACATATCGTTTAATGACTCGAAGAATCTGGAAAATATCAAGATGGAGTGGATAGCCTGCTCTCTAAGGTTACAAAAGAAGATATTTGATAGAGAAAGATACTCAACTTAATCGATGTTACCTCATTTGGTTTTACCATTCAACTAATATAGATCAATGATTAAAGTTGATTGGACAAGAATTCACTGAACTCCATTTCCATTTGCGGTCTAGAAAAGTGATAATGAAGTTCACTTCATGCTGCGGGCCATGGTGCAGTGAAAGTAGGGGAAGAATTAGACAATATGACAACAACAACAACAACCTTCCCTTCAGGATGTCTTCTGTCAGCCAACATGATAATAATGCATCTATCACCAAGGGCCATTCAAATCTGACTTTTCAAAGACACGTTGATCTGAGTCAAGGGATACATTGAGCCGTCTGGGGTCAATTGACCAATAGAAGTGTAAACCTGAGGTGTGTGGCACAGGAATGCTGTTTCTAATAGAAGTGTAAACCTGAGGTGTGTGTTACAGGAATGCTGTTTCTAATAGAAGTGTAAACCTGAGGTGTGTGTTACAGGAATGCTGTTTCTAATAGAAGTGTAAACCTGAGGTGTGTGGCACAGGAATGCTGTTTCTAATAGAAGTGTAAACCTGAGGTGTGTGGCACAGGAATGCTGTTTCTAATAGAAGTGTAAACCTGAGGTGTGTGTTACAGGAATGCTGTTTCTAATAGAAGTGTAAACCTGAGGTGTGTGCTACAGGAATGCTGTTTCTAATAGAAGTGTAAACCTGAGGTGTGTGCTACAGGAATGCTGTTTCTAATAGAAGTGTAAACCTGAGGTGTGTGCTACAGGAATGCAGTTCCTGTCTGTGATTCAGAGCCAGTTCACGGCATTACTCTGGAGTAAGGCCATGGAACGTGTCAGCAGCTTTTTGATCTGGTCTGAAGCCCCTTCTCTCTCCTGTGTGAAGACCCTCTTTCCTCTGCTGTTCCTCTGTACCTCCTGTTTTCACTCCCTTTCCTCCTTCCTTTTTATGTCAATATTTCTGTCTTTTGCTCTGCATGCACGGAGACATGTCACAGTAGAGACACAATAGTAATATGAACCTGAAGATGAACATAATATGGCATCTTTAAGCTTTCAAGCGTAGCTGGAGTCTGTACTCTGTGCCTTTAATGCGTAGTAAACATTTCTAATATAAATCAAATATGTAGGAGCACATTCAGTGATGGAGGAAGCAACAGGTGGATGAGGCTGTACCAACCATCTGAAAGAAACACTATATAAGGGCTCTATGGTGTGTGTGTTCTGAGGGTGGGGGGGGCCTTCTGTCGCCCGGACATTTCTGGACACACACACTCTAATCCCTTATAGTCAGTCACCCATAGCATTCCATAGAGCGCTTCTGTTTCCAATTAAGGGGCTGCGGGGCGGGGGAGCGGCTCTACCGGGTCTACAGGATGGTGACAGGGGCTTAGTGGGATGGAGTGAAGATGAGGAAGGGCCACGGCCCCCGGGCAGCCCCCCTGAGTGTGAATAAATCCCTTACAATAACACCTTGAGCAGGATGAGAGGATCTGAGATGATCTCTTAATCACAGCAGCCTGTTCAACCTGAGCCTGTCTCTGCCCAGTTTACCATTGACACACACTCATTCTCTCTGTTCTATTACTATTGAGTGATAATGGGACACAACCCATTAGTTTGAGCCTTGTGACATTCTGAGCTACTCCACAATACATACTGGATGTTAAAAGGCTAGCTGCGCAAAGCTACTGACTATTAGAGATATTATTCATTTTATTTTTGTACTGAAACTAAATGAAAAATAATCAGTGGGTTATTTAATAGTTCCATCCAGACCTGCAAATAATATTTAAATATGTTTTAATATTACTGCAATTAAGTGAGAAATAACAAATAGGGGTGCAGGTTTGAACGCAATATGTCATTGTAAAACTCCTGTTCCCTGTGTGTCGCCTCTTGCAGTGCTACATGTTCCACATGTATGTGGGCGTGAGAGCAGGGGGTGGCATCGGAGACCAGATCGAGGACCCAGCAGGAGACGAGTATGAGATCTATCGCATCATCTTTGACATCACCTTCTTCTTCTTCGTCATCGTCATCCTGCTGGCCATCATCCAGGGTGAGAGATGCAACACACACACACACACACACGCACACGCGCACACACACACACATAAAAAGGACACCACATTTCTTATTTCTTTGGTCATTTAACAATAATTAAATCACTAACTTTAAAATATATATAATTAATTGTAATCATTATTTTGGGGCAAACCAGTGTATTGTTGCCAATATTTAGAAACAAATATTTTTTACAAGCATTTAAAAAAGAGAAAATGGCAGATGCCGTGCCTGACATCACGCTCCCTGCATATTCAACGTGTTTCCAATAACTCCTAAATGTATCGTCTTGTTTTGTAGAGGTTGACAAATGACATATTATACGAGAATCTGCGAGCATGACTTTTCAGTATACATATATATATAATAAAACAGAACTAGCACTGTTAGTCCATTGGACAAGACAAAGGGTGGTTGACCCGGTAGCTAACGTGGACACGGTCTTTGCTCTGGTCCTCTAGGGTTGATCATCGATGCTTTTGGGGAGCTGAGGGACCAGCAGGAGCAAGTGAAAGAAGACATGGAGGTGAGAAGACACACAGACGTACTCGTGCACTATAAAGGAGGTCACAACTAAAGAGTGGCATGCAAACGTTTGTATTGATGATAATCACCTAACAATGTTTCTCTTCCAGACCAAATGTTTTATCTGTGGGATAGGTAACGACTACTTTGACACGGTGCCACATGGCTTTGAAACGCACACGCTGCAGGAGCACAACCTCGCCAACTACCTGTGAGTACATCTGGACTGTGTGTGTGTGTGTGTGTGTGTGTGTGTGTGTGTGTGTGTGTGTGTGTGTGTGTGTGTGTGTGTGTGTGTGTGTGTGTGTGTGTGTGTGTGTGTGTGTGTGTGTGTGTGTGTGTGTGTGTGTGTGTGTGTGTGTGGCTATAACATCATTATAACTGCCTTATGTATCACCCCTGATTGGAAGACTAAACAAATGCTGGGTTTCCATTGGTCCCTGCTTCAATTGTATTTAACATTGTAAAGTGATGACACATACATGCCCAGCCTCTGTCCACTTACTACCTCATCCTCCCCACATGTTACATTTTTGGATCCTATGTTTGTTGTGTGTTTTTGCATGTGAGGAATAATATTGTCAGTGAATATGTTTTTCTAATGTGTGTGTGTGTGTGTGTGTGTGTTTCAGATTCTTTGTGATGTATCTCATCAACAAAGATGAAACAGAGCACACAGGCCAGGTAAAGCAGCTCCTTCTCCTCTGCTCTCAGTGAACACACATGACTGTACTGTGGGTAGTAAAGCTCAGCTCCAAACTGAACACGCTGCTATGGACCAGTGTTGCCATGGGGGTAGTAAAGCTCAGCTCCAAACTGAACACGCTGCTATGGACCAGTGTTGCCATGGGGGTAGTAAAGCTCAGCTCCAAACTGAACACGCTGCTATGGACCAGTGTTGCCATGGGGGTAGTAAAGCTCAGCTCCAAACTGAACACGCTGCTATGGACCAGTGTTGCCATGGGGGTAGTAAAGCTCAGCTCCAAACTGAACTGCGCTGCTATGGACCAGTGTTGCCATGGGGTACACACCGTTAGCTTGAAGCACACTGAGGACCTTTACCTCAGCAGCTGACATCATGTATAATGGTACTCTTTCCCAGGGGTGGAAAGTAACTAAAGTCATTTACTCAAGTATTGTACTTAAATCAAATACAAATAGGTCAAACGAGTATTTGTTTAATGCTACTTTATACTTCTACTCCACTAGACATAGTTACTAGTTACTTTGTACAAATAAAAACCCATGATATGAGACATGATATACTGATGGTATAATGCAGTACTGTGCTACTGATCTACGCTGGTCCACTGGACCAACTGCAGCACTAAAATGCCCTTATGTGTAGAAACAGGAAAATAAGAAAAACAATATAATAATTAGAAAAAATCCATTCTGCTAAACTAGTGTTTCTACTTGTAATACTTGAGTTACATGTATCTGTTCATACTATATTCATTCTGAAATAGGTCATTCTATTTGTACTTTAAGTACATTTTGATGCTCTGTACATTTACTTAAGTAATATTCTGAAATAAGGACTTGGTACTTATACTATTTAAGACCATAGTATTTGTACTTTAACTCAAGTTAAGTATCTGAGTACTTCTTCCGACACTGTTCCTTCTGACCTCCTCCCATGTGTGTGTCCTGAAGGAGTCTTACGTATGGAAGATGTACCAGGAGCGCTGCTGGGAGTTTTTTCCCTGCTGGAGACTGTTTCCGGAAGCAGTACGAGGATCAGCTGAACTGACTCTGAAGGACTCTTCCTTCAGACTGTGACCTCTGAAGGCCCTCGCCTCCTCAAACCTTTCTTACTGCGCTCCACGGAGCCCCTGTTCTACTGACGAAGGGTTCTACTCTGACATTCTGATGGGACCTACTCTACAGGACAAGCCTTTCTCACAGCTCTTGCTCATCCAGACACTCAACTGGCCATCTCTGCCCCAACACCCAGCACACTTGTTTTGGAATGCTTTGAACTCTGACATTGTACATAGAAAATATCAGAGTATATACTGTACAGACTGTGACCGGTGGCACGTCGAGGATTATGGTTCATCTTGTTCTACATTCACAGTGTCAAGCAACACATACTAAGGAATAAGGAGCACGGGTAAAAGGAAGGACCAAGGGACAGAGGAGAGTGGGGGACGATTGTCCCTGAAGGACACTTATTGACACACAGAGAGCAGGCATTAGTATGATGAAGTGTATCACTAATGTGTAACATGCACGTTGCATGTAGGGACAGGGGTGTACTGTACGGTACAAAGGGAACACCTGTACAACCCTGCTGTAATCCACACAACAGCTCTGCAATAATCACACCTCTGAGAGAGTGTGTGTCCTCCTTAGTCTCAGAGGTGAGTGCTCCGAGTCAACTCTGAAGTGTTTAGTTTGTGCTACATGTCAGGTAGGGAGAGTAAGGTCTGGAATCCAAACACCATCAAAGTCTCCACAATGACTGCACAGTGGAATCTACACCTCCGCCAGCCCCCCCGCACATGCTGGTCCTCCTCACACACAGGGCCACTGCACTGGATGTAAGTAAAGCAGCGCCCCTCCACTCAGTGCTTACATCGCAAGCTACGTAATCAACAGTCCATGTGTCCAGTGGAGCTGAAACTCAGCAGCAAGTCACATCCTCCTCAGCAGCAAGTCACATTCTCCTCAGCAGCAAGTCACATCCTCCTCAGCAGCAAGTCACATCCTCCTCAGCAGCAAGTCACATCCTCCTCAGCAGCAAGTCACATCCTCCTCAGCAGAAAGTCACATCCTCCTCAGCAGCAAGTCACATCCTCCTCAGCAGCAAGTCACATCCTCCTCAGCAGAAAGTCACATCCTCCTCAGCAGCAAGTCACATCCTCCTCAGCAGCAAGTCACATCCTCCTCAGCAGCAAGTCACATCCTCCTCAGCAGCAAGTCACATCCTCCTCAGCAGCAAGTCACATCCTCCTCAGCAGCAAGTCACATCCTCCTCAGCAGAAAGTCACAACCCTCCTCAGCAGCAAGTCACAACCTCCTCAGCAGCAAGTCACATCCTCCTCAGCAGCAAGTCACATCCTCCTCAGCAGCAAGTCACATCCTCCTCAGCAGCAAGTCACATCCTCCTCAGCAGCAAGTCACATCCTCCTCAGCAGCAAGTCACCACCTCCTCAGCAGCAAGTCACATCCTCCTCAGCAGCAAGTCACAACCTCCTCAGCAGCAAGTCACATCCTCCTCAGCAGCAAGTCACATCCCTCCTCAGCAGCAAGTCACAACCTCCTCAGCAGCAAGTCACATCCTCCTCAGCAGCAAGTCACATCCCTCCTCAGCAGCAAGTCACATCCTCCTCAGCAGCAAGTCACATCCTCCTCAGCAGCAAGTCACATCCTCCTCAGCAGCAAGTCACATCCTCCTCAGCAGCAAGTCACATCCTCCTCAGCAGCAAGTCACATCCCTCCTCAGCAGCAAGTCACAACCTCCTCAGCAGCAAGTTATCTGCATCTTTTTTTAAAGATCACAGAAATAAATCAATGTCACCAAACCTGAGCTTGCAAAAGTAGATAGTAGTGGTATAAGCCTGGCCTTAGAAGGTGTGTCCGTCCAACCCTTATCACACCGGACACCCCACAGGCCTTTGGTCTCACTGCTGGTCAAGGCTCAACAGCACGTGTTCTGTTTGTTATTGATCACACAGCCTCTGCGTGTGACCAGAGGCACCTCTTTTTCAATCTATTCTACATAATTAGGGCTTGCTCCGCACATTTAGTAATCAAATTATGTTTAGGTTTTATAAAAAGCAATAACAAAGCACCAAAAAGGGATTTTTCTGGTTAAGTCTTTAAAGCTGCAGTCTTTATAGCGCATACTAGTTAGCTAAGATAAGTAATCAGGCAGACTGGAGCGTCCAACGGCCCGAGGCTGAATACAGGTGATCAGTGGGAAGGGGGGGGGGATGCAGTGCCTTACTCACCCTGGGGGGGAGAGTTATGCAAGTTCCAGGAGACAGAGGAATGTCACAGAGCTTCAAGGAAGTGATTGTAAAGACTGAGGAGTCCACATGGTGTTCATGGGGAGGGGACTCACTGCAAACGGGAAATGATTCAGCCTCTCAAAGATTCAACTCAGCATTCATGTATATAGGCTGCCGTACAAGGTGCACCTGCTCACACACTGGTGGCCAGCAGGAGCAATCTGGTATCTTGCCCAAGGAAGCTTTGACATGTTTACATGTTTATGTTTAACAACACATTCAGATCAGTTTATGCAGTGCAAAGAGAGGTGTTACAATTGAAACATGTAAATACTGTTCTCATTCATAACACTCTGTTCGATGTCTCACTATGGGATGCGCCTCATCGCGGAGCAAACAGAAGCATCAATCTCATTACGCCAATCCTGATTGGCTGGTGATCTTGACGTCAGCGTCAGGGGAAATCACCCCCTATAAGTAGCTTGCGCCACGACGCATGCGTCATGCGTCAACCTTTTCTCGCTTCAGAGCACATCTCACAGTAGCCGGGCAAGCTTAACAGTCCACAGACTGAACCCAAATACCCATTTCGGTCGACGGGCGCTCGCCGGCTACTCCTTCTGCTTCGCAGGAAGACGGTAGTACTAACGCTGTTAGTACTTAAAAATCGACCTCGCCCTTCTCTACGAGAAAGTAAGGTAGGTCCGATTTTTTAAGCTAGCAGCACACCTGTTGCTAGCTCGCTCCCTCTCTACCGACACCATGGTAGCGAGGAAGTTTTCTCTTTTCTCTTCTCCACGGAGGAAGAAAGGATTTAAGGAGCATACTGCCACACCAGTCAGTATTCTCTGGGAATAAAAGACCCACACCGTCCTTTTTCTCCGGATTAAGGACAAGGTGGTTTTATCTTTTCTCCCTTCCCACCTGTCGAGAGCGGGCCCTCTCCACGCCACGAGGCGGCCAAGATGGACGCCCCTCTCCCTCACACCAGAGGAGTCAGGGACTCGGTGGCTCGACTCGGTGGCTCGACTCGGTGGCTGCGGGTTGAAGATCTCGGGCATAGACACACACCAGGTCTGTTCGTCCTGCCTCGGGCTGGAACACACCCGAGGCGCTATCGACAACCCCGGCTCATGCGAACATTGCGTCCGCTTCACCGTTAAGAGCCTCCGCCGAAGGTTAGCTCGACAAGCTAGCCTGTCGGAACAGGACCCCCCCATGTCCACGGACCCGCCGATCGGCAGTCAGGACACAGGGGCGTCCGCCACAGAGAGTGAGCCCCTCTCCGTGTCGGTCTGAGGCTCACTGTCTGCTATGGCTATAGAACCGGAATCCCGCGCGCTGGCAGGCCGGGTCCCGGTGACGGCAAGACACGCGGGAACGGTTTCCTGCGCTCCACCAAGCTGGGGCTCCCGGTTAGACCTCACCATGGTCTCACCCGCGGAGGATGTTCTCGGGCTTGACTACGAGGAAGACGAAGAGGAGGACGCCTTGGCGTTCCTCCTGTCCGAATCTGATGAACAGGAAGAGGACACCTTCATGTCACCGGCTCAGGCTTCAAAGCCTGAGGCAAGTGCTGCTCTCCCGGGCGATAGCGCACCAGCTTCGCCCGGTCTGAGCATGGACCTGCAGGCCGTGTGTAAACGCGCTGTGGCCAGACTCAATGGCCCGAAATGGCCAAGGAGACCTCCAGGTCCCGCTACGAGGGAAAACATCTTCCCCAAGCAGCGGGAAAAAAGAGACAACTCCTTCCAGTCTTCCCGGAGATGTTGGATGAGGTGTCGGTCTCGTGGAGCGACCGGCCCTTCAGCAACAAGGTCCCAATCCAGGGTGCCTCCTCCCTAGACCGTGACGGAATGGAGAAGCTCGGCCTGCTCTGCATGCCGCCCATAGAACCGCTGACGGGCCCACCTTCTACCAAAGGTGGGCCCGTCACCAAGCAGTAACCCCACGCTGCCAGCAAAGTCGGACCGTTTTCAGTCAGCAATGACTGAAAAGGCCTACAAAGCGGCAGCATTGTCCGCCAGGGCCCTGAATGTGTCCTCGCTGTTAACCGCCTACCAAGCGGAGCTCTGCAAGGACCTGTCGGGTAACCCGGGGGCAGCCACTCTGGACGAGATGGCAGCGGTCACGGACATTTGTCTCTGTGTCCAACGCTGCGCCGTCCAGGCCACGGACAAGGCAATTGGGATCATGGTGGTGCAGGAAAGAGCGAGATGGCTCAACCTCACTACTCTCCCAGACCGGGAAAAGGAGGATGTGCTGGATATGCCCATCGTTCCCGAGGGAATCTTCGGCTCTGCTCTCGCCTCCATGCAAAGGAGGTGTGAGACGAAGAAGAGGGAGGACGAGGCACTCCACCTCTGCCTCCCTCGTAGGGTCCAGCCGCTGCTCTCGCAGCAGCAGTCCTCTGCCCAGGCTGCCTCGAACTCTGCTCGGTTTAAAACACCGAAGACGCAGAGGCAGCAGCCCACCCCGAGTCCCCAGCCCAGGCTGGAGACAAGAGCAGGCTGGCCTAGAAATTCTCCGGTTCCGGCTGCAGCTCAGGCTCAGCCAACCCAGAATTTCGGCCAGCAGTCGAGGAAGCCCGCCAATTGTTCCCCTTCTGAGAGCAGCTACGGCATCTCTCAAAAGGCGGATTGTTGGCGGGTCTGTGAAGGCACCACCGGCACGCGCATGCGCAGTGTTGGTCGGTATTGTCGATAAGGGGCACCACTGTGTTCAGACAGGGCCCCATAACACAACAAACAGAGACTCAGAGTGGAGGAGATGTGACATCCTCACTGGCGCACGCACAGGAGCACGCAGTGGGAGATGCTCGCATCATCCGCTTGGGTTTTCAAGACAGTAACACGGGGCTACAGACTCCAGTTCGCTGTCACCCCTCCTCGCTTCTCGGGAATTCTGCACTCGCAGGCCCGAGGAGAGTCAGCCCTCATTTTGGAGAAAGAGATTCTCTCACTCCTAGAAAAGAGGGCTATATCTATTGTACCCGCCGAGCAGAGTCAGGGCGGCTTTTATTCCAAGTATTTCCTCGTTCCCAAACGGGGAGGGAACGGAATTCGGTCAATACTTGATTTAAGGGCTCTGAACAAATATCTTAAAGAATATAAGTTCAGAATGCTCACTCACACATCTCTGCTGCGGCTCGTGCGAAAAGATAACTGGTTTTCATTAATATATTATCCACACAGGAAATATCTGAGATTCGCATTTCAGGGGATCTGTTATGAATACAGAGTACTCCCCTTTGGTCTGTCTCTCAGTCCAAGGGTGTTTGTACGGTGTACGGAAGCCGCGATAGCCCCGTTAAGACAACAGGATATTCGCTTGGCGACCTACCTGGGCGACTGGCTGCTTCTCGCACAGTCGGAGCAGGAGGCTGTTACGCAGACAAATGTCCTCGTTAAGCACCTGCTCAACCTGGGTTTCGTAATAAATACAGAGAAGAGCATGTTGTGCCCTGCGCAGACTATACTCTTCCTGGGTTTACGCCTGAACTCGGTGCCCTTTTCAGCTCGCCTGTCAGCGGAAAGAGTGAAAGCTTTCAGAGCTTGTCCTGCTCTTTTCCAGCTGCGCAAACATGTTCTTTTCAGATCATGCTTGCGATTGCTGGGGCTCATGTTGTCAGCCATCCTGGTTGTACGACTGGGACGCTTACACATGAGGGAGTTTCAGCGCTGGGTGGCCGCCCTAAAACTAAACCCTGCACGCCACGGCGCGCGGAGAGTGATGGTTACTGTGAGATGCGTAATGGCACTGCGCCACTGGCTGCACCCGACTTTTCTAGTACGAGGTGTGCCTATGGGTGCTGTCCTTTCACGGAAAGTAGTCACCACGGACGCATGTCTGACAGGTTGGGGAGGTATTTATGAAGGTCGTCCGGTGAGTGGTCTCTGGAGCAGAGACCTCCAGCGGGCGCACATATTTACCTGGAGCTTTTAGCGGTGTTTCTCACCCTAAGACGCTTTCTGCCTTTCCTCAGGGGACATCACGTCCTCGTGAGGACAGACAATACGACCACAATATCGTATATTAACCGCAGGGGGTTTGCGTTCTCTCCAGTTACAAACACTGGCGTGCAAACTTATCCTATGGAGCGGTAGACGTCTCCTCTCTCTGAGAGCGACGCACGTACCGTGAGTGATGAACCTCGGGGCAGATCTACTGTCCAGAGGTGCACCACTTTACGCAGACTGGACTCTACATCCAAGGATTGTGAGCCAGCTGTGGGTGCATTATGGCAGAGCCGTGGTGGATCTGTTCGCATCGAAAGACAACGCTCAGTGTCGGCTGTTCTTTTCGATGCGTGATCTAAATGCACCGTTAGGCGTGGATGCACTCGCGCACGATTGGCCCCCGGGCCTTCTGTACGCGTTTCCACCCCTGGCTCTGATACCTCCAACTCTGGCCAGAGTGAGAGAGCAACGCCACACACTTATTCTGATAGCTCCGCACTGGCCAGCTATGTACTGGCTCGCGGAGATATATCAGCTGCTGTGCGGGAAGCCATGGCAGCTCTCACTACGCAGGGACATACTGTCCCAAGCTGGGGGGGGCGATCTTTCACCCACACCCAGAGCACTTGGCTCTATGGGCCTGGCCCGTGAGCGGTACCATGATCGGGGGTGCTTTGTCATAATGACCAAGCCCCCTGTGTCCTGGGCTATCCCTTACAAGGGCAAGCCTATTACTAAGCAACGGCTCTCCCGTTGCTTCTTTGTGGAAGCAATTGCTGTGGGGCCCATACAAGTCAGAGCTCACAGGCACCATCGGGTTCGCGAGTTTTCTCTTGACTCAGGGTCTGGCGGCATCCTGGGCTCCGTCCAGGATGTCTCCCATTCAAGACATTGGTGCAAGCGGCGAGCTGGTCCTCGCTGCTCACTTGTGTCCGCTTTTTAACAGTCTGGGCATTCTACTCCCTGGTTGACTCAAGCAGTGCTGGGCACCTGGTTGAGTCTGAGTCCTACCTGTTAAAGTTCTGATCGGTTGGCAATTTTCGAGATAAGCTCGTCTGGCAATACGGGAGCTACATTATCCCATAGTGAGACATCGCACGGAGTGTTATGAATGAGAACTATAGGTTACTTACGTAACCCCAGACTTCAGAGTAACATGAAGTGAGATGTCTCACCAGACGGCCCTCCTTGCTATGGTGAAGCGAGAAGAGGTGCTTATTTTGAATGACGCATGCGTCGTGGTGCAAGCTACTTATAGGGGGTGATTTCCCCTGACGCTGACGTCAAGATCACCAGCCAATCAGGATTGGCGTAATGAGATTGATGCTTCTGTTTGCTCCGCGATGAGGCGCATCCCATAGTGAGACATCTCACTTCATGTTACTCTGAGACTGGGGTTACGTAAGTAACCTATGGTTTTATTATACCAGTCTGTCAGATGACATTTTAATAGTCATGCAAAGTTCTGGATTTTAGAGACACTCACAGTTACCAGTTAATCAGATATAGCTAGCTAAATGAATGCTTGTACTAAAAAGGTGTTGATTCAACTGTATCATTTTGGAGACAGACGTTTCTGTTGCTGCTTTTGGTGTTTGTAATATTTAATGACTGCGAAAAAAAACCTCTAACTGAGTTACAATACATGTTTGGTCTGCTGGGGAACAGTTTACATTATTTGTGATGCTGCCATTACGACCACTTTACAGATGGACTCATTCTCAAGGCTTGGTTTTGTTTTATTGCAGACACACAAACTGTATACATCCTGTCACGAGCAATATAGGAGTCAACATGGAGACATAACCCTCATACAGGAACACGTGTTGGATTTGATGCTTTTTTTCAACTTTGTATTTGAATTGTTCCACCCCTCGATGCAAATCAGTAAAGATTACTGATAGAGTTTAAGTAGAAGCTTCCATGAGAAACATTCCATTACTACAACATGTAACCCTATAGGAGTTGGGTGTGTCATGAATGATATGACTATAATGATCCTTTCTATTGATGTTCACTGAAGCATTCCTCTGATTGGCAGTGTGTTGATTGAACGAATGCTGTCCTGGAAACATTTGAAATCAGAATGGTTTGTGGGATTTATTTGTTTTTGTGGTGATGATCTTATGCAATACAGCAAAGAGAGTTACTCTTTTTGTTTAGACATTCTCAAGAAAATGCCATTGCATGTTTATTATGCGGGTTTGATAAAAAAAAAGTATTACATAGAAACTAAATCTGTCACCCATAAATTGTTTAATATATTATTTAAGATGTTGGTATTATTGTATTTAAGTGTTGTGGGCTTCATTGTAACTCTTCTAGTCCTTTACCACAAGTGCATCCCAAAAAGGAAGGGCCTCCTGCTTTCTGTTGGTCTCTGAGAGGAAGCTTTAGTATGCTTTCATTCAGGCTCAAGCAATAGCCCCAGTGAGTGTATGGGGAGACTGACCATTGTACATTGCAAACAAAGGCAAAACAAATCAAGCTTGTTAACTTTGTATAAAAATAAAATTATTTATTCATTTTTTATCTATGTATTTTATTTGATAAACAAACAATGTTGTGGAGATAAACCTGAAGTTGACCACTTCATGTTAAAGGTGCAATATATAAACATTACAATGTGGCTCTTTCCACATAACCATGTCATGCTGCCTGACACGCATCCTCCTTCAGATCTGTCCCACGGTCGGTGGTCCTACTTTGTAAACCTTTTGAGAATGTTACATTTTCCCGGGCTACGCATCATCTCTACACTTGGTTAAAAGTCACAAATTAGGATCATGTTTCTATAATTGCTAAACTATACATTTTGAAAACTCAGCATTATTATTATAATGTGAAATTAGTCCATGGACAGAGCCAGCTCTGTGATTGGCTGCCTACTCATTCAGACCCAAGCAACAGCCAATCAATCACAGAGCTCTGCCTGACCTGTCACTTTGCTAAGGGCATTTTTACATCAGAATGGATAGAATTCCATGTTGTATTCATTATTAATAGCAGTTTAAAAAGGTGTTATTTAAATGTAAGATATGTTGGTTCTATTTATTAATAATATTTATTTCATAATGACTGATTAAATATTGACTATATTGGCTCTATAATAAGTGATCTACAGTATGATGCCGTGAGCGACATACAGTAAGCTAGCTCATGTTTTTGCTATGTGACAAATGTCGGCTCACCACAGCTTATTATGTCCTGATAAGAGCATTGCTCCCACTGTGAAAACATGAATGGATCTGATCTGCTGGAGAGCCATCTCTACTGATCGCACCTTTAAAGATGTGTGAGGATGCATGAGTGCTATCGTTTAGCACAGATGACTCTAAAGTATGAACAGTGTTACACTTGTAACAGACATGTGTCTGTTACAAGTGCATTGCGTTCATTATGCCATACTGATGTCATGCCTATACTTTTTAGTTTTTATTTTCATTGCAATGCCACTTCTTAGTGGTATTTTGCTAATGTAAAGATAAACATTTTCCATATCTACCACAGAGGGTTTACTGAGGAGCAGGCTGATGCTGCTTCTCGGAGATACGTGTATAAAGAGGGACTGAGTCGGAGTTATGAATGGATTTGCATGTTTTTTAAAAATAAAGCTTGATTTATTAACTTGTGAATCAGAATGAATTCAATCATTTGTTTAAGTCTATGCTTTTTGGCTCCTCTTCATATGAAACACATGAACACGGTAGGCTGCAGCTTGATCGACTCTTGACATATGACAATGTTTCAACAAATTATAAATAAAATAAAAGCTGGGCTTTAATTTTAAGCTTTACTTAACACGTCACACAGCGTTTAAAGGTGGATGAATAATCATTACTATCAAAATCTAGGTACAAATTAGATTGTTTTTAATGTTTTCAAAACAATCACTACAGTTTACCATTTTGCGGTCACACAAGCACATCTACTCATACAATAATCATTATTGCCAATAAAAGGTTTAAAATAAATCTTTGATGAAACAGCATGGTGAACTGAGGTTGGGCTGTAGACTGTATATGGGTTGGGCTCAATGGAAAGATTATCAATTAGAGGGGGGTCTGCCCTAGCCGTCCCTAACTCCACCCAACTTCTTAGAAGTAATGCGCGAGGAGGTGAAGGGTCAGAGGAGGTGGGCCCTGCATATGGCAAGCCATTTGAGTATTTATTCCATATCCTTGATATCAGACGGCAGCTGCCTAAACTAGTTAGTGCGAATGCTGTGCCACAGCATTCCACTATAGTACTTCAAATCTTTATTCTTCCCCTCATTTCAGCCAAGACTTTGGCTCTCCATAATTTCAGTTTATTTTCAACTACAGAAACCATTCAAATATTAAACGATTCAGCCTGTTCAGGAATCGAAATATTCAGCTTTTAAACTCTTTTTTTAACATTGAAGTCAATGGGAGATGCCTTCAACTCCTCTTTTAATACACTTTGTGCCAAATGCTTCTCCTTCCACATAATTTCAGCAAGACACTTCATTCCAACTTTCAAATGATCACAAGACCTTCAGCTATTCAATTCCTATTCAGATCTTTGATATCTTTTACACTTTTTGAGATATTGAACTTAGTTTGGAGCTTGGTAGAGAGGCCTTTTTCATATTTTAACATTATGGAGCATCTCGTTAAGTCTAGAGTGCTTTGATCTCAAAGCAGAGTGCAGCAGTGCCTGAAATTCTCCCCAAAAAATATTTAAACTTGCCATAATTCCCAAACCCTACACTCCTCAGACATATTTTGTCATGAAAAACGTAGGAAAACCTCTCCTAGGTTGGAAAATTAAAACAAATTAAGAAAACATATTAAAGAAAATGCCTCTTGAGGGCATGAAGAGAGAAAAAGTCCAGCTAGCTCCCAATTGATTGCCATGTTAAATTGTTCTGGATCTTTCTTCAGAGCAGAGAGAAGTACACTTTAGACAAACTGCTCCCATCTCCACATTGTACACACAAAACCCCCAAAAACAACACATGTCAGTTCAGTGGGGTTCCCTGATGCTCACGGTCTGCTCATTTTTTTTATAAGAGCCATAGTTTTTGAACAGGTGGCAAAATTGTCAGATATAATCCCCAATGCATTCGTATGGGACTCAGTGCTGCAGTTGGTTGTCATGGTGTTGCTGGGCAGATTGGAGCCACACACACGAGTGACATCATGTAATCAGAGCAGACACCATGGAAACCTTTGATCTCTGGGTTTACACACACAGGTATTTTCAAAATATGTTATGCTTTTTAAAGTATTTTTTCAGTCAGTCAGTCAGTCAGTCAGTCAGTCAGTCAGTCAGTCTCTCTCTCTCTCTCTCTCTCTCTCTCTCTGAATGATCAAGAGAAGAGAGAGAGGGCGATCAAGAGAAGAGAGAGAGGGCGATCAAGAGAAGAGAGAGATGGTGATCAAGAGAAGAGAGAGGGCGAGCAAGAGAAGAGAGAGAGAAGAGTGAGGGCGATCAAGAGAAGAGAAGGAGAGAGTAATGTAACCTCCTTGTAGGAGCCAATTAACTGTGGGTATAAAGGTACCCACATTAACCAACCTATGTGTGTTGGTGGGAGGTTCCGCCGGAAGGCCCATACAGTTTTTGACCACACACGGAGAACACACACACGGAGAACACACACACACACACAAACACGGGATTACAAGCAAAGCAAAGGTATTGTGTAAACGGTAATATCGTGTGGTGAATATGGAAAGAAGCAAGTAAATGGAAACCAGTAAATTGGAAATAAATAGACTGTTTCAAACTGGAATTTTGTTTCTGACCTTTATTCGGCAGCAAACTTGTGTGCATCAATTACAACCACCAAGCGGATCCTCAGAGGCTTAATGCGTTGGCTTAGCCTCCACACATAGTCAAAAACTAGCCTTTTTTGGAATAACACAAGAGGAAATGTTTTCGTTGCGTTTATCGAACGCTGAGAGCGGCTGCTCACCTTCTACCGGACGCCGAGAGGAGGACGGCTACAACTCGTTTGCTCATCTGCTGCACAGGAAGGCGACAGGAGCAAATGGTGCCGGGAAGCTTTTCGCCGCTTGGCACGGAACTACGTTCATCTAACCCCCTAAACACACCAGGAGCGTCTGCGCCACGCTGCGCTGCGGCTGCTCCATGCTGCGACCTCCTCCTGCGACCTAACACACCAGGCGCGTTTCAAAACGTTGCGGAAGCGGAGCGTCGTGTGTGCAGCCTCGCAGTTGTTGTTGATTTTGGAATATTTCCTGGACATTTGTACTTCTACAAGTAAGTATGCTACGTAGTTAAATGGTTTATGTTTGTGTCTGTTTAAATGTTGTTAATTCCTATGTTGTTGTGTTGTAGACTACAGACACAGTTAATCATAATTGTAATATTCCAGTTATAAACGACATGAATCAAAGATGTGTTGCTGTATTTTAGTGGTAAAAAAAATATGCATTCATCATCATAATTATTGTATATATATATATAATTTACAGTGCCTGTAAACCGGAGGAGAACGCTGCAGTATTCTCCTACTTGAAAGACGGTGGTGGGGGGGGAGGAGAAGGAGCCGGTTTTGGGTGCACCCCCTCAACCAGCAAAGCAGACAACAAGGTGATTTTCATCACTTCCTGCCTGCGCCGCGCTGCGCCGCTTCAAAAATAGGATTCATCCTATATTTTAGAAATTCCTTGCGGCGAGGAGCTTCTGGGACGCGCCGCGCCGCGCAGTGGCCGCGATCTTTGCGAACGCCGCGGCGCAGCCGTAACGCAGCACAGACGCTCCTGGTGCGTTTAGGGGGTAAGGAGGTATGTGTAGCGCGCTACAACCGGTTTAAATGGCCATCGGAATTAAGTTGTCTGCACACATAAGGGGCGTAATTCCAATGCATTGGTTGGGGAAGGGATGAACAATAAGCGCTTGCATTGTACTGATTGATTTCTGACAATCCGTTTGACTTTAAGACATTCAAATATGGAGGAGCGCGCTGCGGACATACCAGCAGCTGGCAGCGCGTCAGATGATAAAACAAACCGATGCTTTTTGTAGTTGTAATACACCAACAACATGGATTAAACGTGTGGTTTTTTTACCACAATGTTGGGGAAATTAATGGATAAAATGCACGGATTATTATTATTATTATTATTCCCACTCCGATCAGGACACAAGGTCCACCGTTTCCCCGCAGCGAGGCTCCCCCCGTTGACAGTTTACGTGGGCTGGGTGCAGTGGCGGACTGGCCATTGGGACGAATCCCGATGGGCCGGTACCGAAGTGGGCCGGTCGGATAAGTCACTAGCACATCCCCCATAGGCGGCGCGTGAGGCTCAGGTTTGGGAAGGCTAAATAACCAAAAAATGATGGCCACTCAGACGAGGTAACAGCAGCAGAAATAACCAGTGTTTACCACACAGTGCAACACTCCCATTCATACCGGTCACATGACTGGTAACAAGCTAGCGCCGACCATGTTTCCAGACTCTGAGATAGTAAAGAAAATGTCATGTGGTCGTACAAAAGCAGCGTCCATAATAACAGATGTGCTTGCCCCTGCCTCTGTGGAGAGTTGTTTGACAGAGTCAAAGACACCAGTGGTTCTAGGTGACAACATAGCCCACACACTGTGTGTGGGGGCCCACCTTCTGTTGCTGTGATGGACAAAACTGAAAGCTATTTTATTTGATGTATTATTATGTTTCTGTTCCCTCCTGGCCAGTGTTGGTTTTATTTTATCTATTAATTTATGTTGTGCCTACTTGTACAGGTAATACACTAGTTGAATTAAGAAGATGCATTTCTAAACACTTGAAGTGAATAATGCCTGCTGCCTTAGTTAGCCTTAGTTTACTTTTCTTTATTAAAAAACTGCATTTTGACTTCACTTTCTGCTCAGTTGATATATTTGTTAAGTTTTTTTTTCCGGGGGTTGAGAGGTGCTGTTGAGAGGGTGTCCCACATTGTCCCACATTGTCCCACACAACCATACTCCTTGTCCCACATTTGGTTTGTTGGGATCTGGTCACCCTACCTGACGCTGCCCGCCTCCGGCGTCTATAGAAAAGAGATCAACTCAGTGTGCGGAGTTTAAATCTCTCAAGTCATATTACAGGATAAAGGAAATACAGTTTAAACTGCCGTATGCAGAGAAGACGCCGACGTGTCGCACTTATCATTCATATTACATCATCAATCAGATCATCGATCATATAATATCATAATATATCATATATTTCCTTATCTGAGTCAGCTTCTCCAGCCTCATCTGGCCGTGCCACAGTGTCACAGACTGTATGCAGAAGTATTATTTTAAGCAACGCATTATGTTGACGAAACACTCGAGACAAATGTAATTAAAGTCAGATCCACTCGTGTCTATGGGGCAGTGATATCATAAAACTATACGCTTTCAAACACTCGGTAGGCCTAGTTATTTTTTAACCAGTTGTTCTGTATTCACCTTGCAGGTGCAACTCTGTGGCTTGTATCCTGGATTATATGTTTAAGTCATGGATGTTTAAAGCTCACATTTGTCTAATATTAGTTTACTTTTCATGAATGAAGTATGACGCTGCGCTGTCAGGACACTTGTCCCTGTTTGTGATTGGTCAAATGTAGCTAACCCTGCCTCTTTCACGTGAACGCGCTCTCACCTAGTGAGAGAAACCCTGGCTTGATTTACCGAGTTGATAACCAGCGTCGTAAGACCGCTTAGCGAGATCTCGTTTGTTAGTTTGTTGTTGTTACTCAAACATATCCAGGGTCTGTTGAACTGGCTTCGTAGTACAGGGCACAGGTGGCTAGCAGCGCTAATGTCAAAGACACAGACATTATACATTATATTTGTATTTTACCAGGATGCAGTGACACAAATATTTGGGAAGGCTTAGACATCCCCCACTCCCCCCGTTGACAATTTACTAGCGGTACCGAAGTGGGCCGGTCGAGAGTCCCGGGATGATTTGTAGTCCCATTCCACCACTGGCTACATGACCGTATGATCGCCCATATTGACGCACCTCATCCCTAAACTTCTAACAGATGCAACATAAACCGATCCTTCAGCCTCATATGAGCTCTCAGACACGTTCAACATTAACCTGTCATCGCTGTCTGAGCTGTCTGAGCTTGCTGCTGTGTGCGCCATCGTGCTAACAGTCAATGGTAACGTTTACATGCAGATGCTGCATGTAAACGTTACCATTGACTGTTAGCAGGCTCAATGTCGAGTCAAGGCAACATAATCAAGGAGACGGTAGCCGAAGTAATAAAAAGAAGAATTTAATTAATAATTACCACCCTGGTTGAATGAAGGAAATATAAAGTAATGACAGGCAAGAACACATACTGCACAGACAGGATCAGCCACAGACAAAGGGGAAAGCAGAATCCTTATACATGAGGTAATGACGAGACAAGACACAGCTGGGTTAATTACAAATGGGTACACCTGCAGGGGAAACGATAAGGACTACAAAACCATAACAGGAAACTACAGCTAGACATGACACATCACACTAGGAGCGCCTGATCAGGGCACAAACACATAACACCCCTATACCCAACTTTATGTCCATAACCCCAAGGCGAAATGGGGGAATGAACATAAACCGAAGAAGGAAACAAGAAACAATAATACTGTCAGCACAATAAAAAATACAAATTGTACTAACAGCACCGGTATGGACGGCCATAACCCCACACCACCTCATGGATAAATAGCACCCCCCCCCCTGTCGACACAGTCCTCCATTCTGGGCAATGGAAAACTATCAGGCCTAATCACGGACTCAGTGTTTGTCAACCGTCCCTCCACGACCGCCTTGGACGGAATAATGACGTCATCTTCCAGTTCTCCAACCCCCTCTGAAAAACAAAGACTGTCATTACTCTCATCAACGCTAGATGGGGCCAACATACAAACTGACACCGGCACAGTGGACACACTCGCAGAGGGAACAACAATACTGTCAATAGGATTCACCAGAGGCTCCCTCACATAATATGGCTTAATCATATTAACATGACACAAGCGAGTCTTCCGCCCACGATCCGGTGTCTCGATCAGGTAGTCCAAATCCCCTACTTTCTCTCTAACCAGGTACGGCCCACTAAACCGTGCTTGTAAGCTGGAGCCTGGGACAGGCAACAACACTAAAACCTTCTCCCCTGGCACAAACGTTCTATCCCGAGCCTTCCTGTCATACCAGCCCTTCATCCTCCCCTGTGGGTCACTCAGATTTGTCCTCGCTAGTTCACATGCCCTCTTCAGCTTCTCCCTAAAGCCACAGACATAGTCTAACAGGTTCTTCGGCTCGCTCTCCCCCAACCACTTCTCCCTCAGCAGCTTAAGCGGCCCCCTAACCGAATGCGCAAATACCAGCTCTGCAGGACTGAATCCCAAAGATTCCTGCACCACCTCCCTTGCGGCAAACAACATTAAATGAATCCCTTCATCCCAGTCGTCCTTCGTGTCACGACAGAACGCCCGAAGCATTGTTTTTAGCGTGGAGTGGAACCTTTCCAAAGCCCCCTGGGATTGTGGGTGATATGGGCTAGAGAAACTATGCGATATATCCAGCTGCTTTAAAAGCTGCTGTGTGTGCCATCGTGCGTTTACATGCAGAAGCTGGGATCTTGAACGGTGCAGCTGGAGCGCTGTGCCCGCAATGTCACACATCATTTGGCGGGATTTGAAGAATCCCCAAGAAGATCCAGCAAATGGTCAACATTGAAGGCAGATTAATGGCTATCAAAGTACAAATATCCAAAATCAGTTCAGTACGGTTTTCAAGGGGACAATATTTACTCAAATCGATGGGTTTGGATGATGGGGGAAACTCGTGTCACAGGCTCTTTAAGACACCTGACGTCCTTCTTCCAAACAACTTTGCAGTGGCAAAGCAAAGGCTACATGGATTGAGGAAAATATTTGTGTGTAACCCAATGTTGCATAAGGAATATGCCAGCTTTCTGAATGGAATGATTGAACAAGTACCAACACAGCAGCACTGTGGCAGTGGAACATTATGGTACATCCCACACCACAGTGTTTACCATCCACGAAAAGGCTCTCTCCGAGTGGTGTTTGATTGTGGTGCCACATTTAAAAGGAACATCATTAAACGATTTACTTTATCAAGGTCCCAACCTCACCAGTTCACTGCTTGGAGTTCTCCCTTGTTTCAGGCAGGAACCTGTGTCATTCATGGGCGACATACGGGCTATGTTTCACCAGGTCAAAGTCACAGAAGAAGACCGAGATGTCCTTCGTTTTCTCTGGTGGCCAGAGGGAGACTTCACCAGAGAGACCAGGAACACAGACTGACGGTGCATCTGTTTGGGGCTGTCTCTTCTCCCAGTTGTGCTAGCTATGTGCTAAGGAAAACTGCTGACGACAACAAGTCTGACTTTTCTGCTGAGACTGTTGAAGCGGTTAAGTGAAATGTCTATGTGGATGACTGTTTGATGGGTTTGGGCTCAGAGAAGGCAGCAATACAAATGGTTGAAGATCTTAATGCTCTCTGTAAAAGAGGAGGTTTTGTGCTGGGAAAATGGATCAGCAATAGTTGGACAGTTTTGCAGACAATCTCGGAAGAGCAGAAGGCTAAAGGACCTGGATCTGGATAGAGACAATCTTCCTCTTGAGAGAGCTTTGGGACTACTCTGGTGCGTCGAGTCAGATTCCTTTCAATTCAAGATGGAAGTGAAACAGCATGCTCTAACCAGACGTGGCATGCTATCCACAACAAGCTCGGTGTATGATCCTTTGGGTATGTTGGCACCAGTCACTTTGCCAGCCAAGATAATGCAAAACGAGCTTAGCAGGAGAAGCTGTGGATGGGATGATGCCATGCCACCAGATATCGTACACCAGTGGAGACGGTGGTTGGAGGACATTAAGTTGTTGGCATCACTCAAAGTGGACAGGTGTATGAAGCCAAAGGACTTCGGTGAACCCATACACTCTCAACCACATCACTTTGCCGATGCCAGTGAACATGGCTACGGGACTGTAACTTACATCATGCTACTGAACTGAAAGGCGATGTTCATGTTGCTTTCCTATTAGGAAAGGCTAGAGTTACACCCATACAAATAGTGACCATTCCACGACTGGAACTAACAGCTGCTGTTCTGGCTGCCAGAGGGATATGATGTTAGAATCAGAGCTTCAACTTCATTTGGATGAGTCTGTGTTTTGGACAGACAGTACTTCAGTTCTGAAGTACATTAACAACGAGGCCAAGCGTTTCCACACATTTGTGGCAAATAGGATCACAACCATAAGAGAGGTTTCAAGACCATGTCAATGGAAGCATTTGGAACCAAAGACAACCAAGCTGATGCTGCATCCAGAGGAATGAAGATCCCTGACTTTCTGAAAGGCCGCAGTTGGCTTGAGGGTCCCACGTTTCTTGTACAATCTGAAGAGGACTGGCCGACATATTATGGCGGTGATGTCATATTGGATTTGGTTGACCCAGAAGTCAGAAAAGATACCTCGGTTAATATCATAGTAAATTAATCACTTGATGCAACAGACCAGCTCATGACTTACTTCTCAGACTGGAAAAGGCTCAAAGTGTCAGTGGCCTGGAGTTGAGTCGTAAAAGAAAGGATTTGAATCCCTCTGCACAAGTTGGTCAAGTGACAACACTGAAACCCAAAGTCAACCCGGAGAGTCACATCTTGACACCTAAAGATCTCTTGGAAGCTGAGTTGGCTATAATACGCCACGGTCAGCAGCATAGGTTTAAGGATGAAATCACTTCTTTAACATCTGAAACAGGAAAAGTGACCAGACACAGTTCCATCTACAAGCTGGATCAGATTCTGGAAGATGGACTACTAAGAGTTGGAGGCAGGCTAAGCAAAGGAGCAATGCCTTTGGAGGTGAAACATCCACTGATCCTCTCCAAAGAGCAGCATATTTCCACACTCATCCTCAAGGACATTCATCAACTACTAGGGCACAGCGGTAGAAACCATACACTTCCTGCTTTGAGAAGAACATATTGGATAACAAGTGCTAACTCTGCCATAAGGAAGATCATATCGTCATGCCACTTTTGCAGACGTTACAATGGAAGTGCTATGGAGCAAAACATGGCAGATCTTCCAAAGGAGAGAATTCTTCCAGATCTACCTCCATTCACCATTCATGTTGGAGTGGATTATTTTGGACCTGGAGAAATCAGAAGGGGCAGATCTACTTGCAAGCGTTATGGAGTGCTATTTACCCGCTTAACAAGTAGAGCAGTTCACTTGGAGGTTGCACCCTCTCTTGACACTGACGCATGCATAAATGCTATAAGACGTTTCATCAGTAGAAGAGGTCAAGTTGTCCAATGGAACCAACTTCATTGGAGCAGAAAGAGAACTAAGAGAGGCCCTCGCTGCATTGAATTATGAGAAGATTGGATTGGAGTTGAATGGAGTTTTAATCCACCAGCAGGATCTCATCATGGTGGTGTTTGGGAGCGCTTGATACGCATGGTAAAGCGCGTCCTCAATTCAGTTTTGCAGCAACAGATATTGAATGATGATGGACTCCATAGAGTCATGTGTGAAATTGAAGCCATTCTTAACGATCGGCCAATCACCAAGCTGTCTGACGATCCAAATGATTCGGAGGCTCTAACACCAAATCATCTTCTTCTTTTGAAAGGGAAACCAGCTCTGCCACCTGGATTGTTTGAACCATCTGACATGTCTGTGAAACGTCGCTGGAGACAAGTTTAGTACATTTCTGATCTATTTTGGAATCGTTGGGTGCGAGAAGACCTGCCGTTGCTACAAGAGAGGCAAAAGTGGAACCAAAGGAAAGGGAATATAGTCGCTGGTGATATTGTAGTCATCATGGATTCCTCAGCTCACCGCGGTTCCTGGCCTCTTGGCAAAGTATTGGAGGTTTTTTCTGACAAAGGAGGACTGGTGTGCTCTGCAAAGCTACAGACCAAGACCAACATTATTGTGTGACCTATTACTAAACTATGTTTAGTACAGGAAGTGTGCATTTCTATGTATTGAAAAAAGATTTTTACATTTGGCTCCTTTATTGTTTTCAATTGATACCTGTACTATCAATTAGGGGCTGGTGTGTAGGAGCCAATTAACTGTGGGTATAAAGGTAGGAACCTATGTGTGTTGGTGGGAGGTTCCGCCGGAAGGCCCATACAGTTTTTGACCACACACGGAGAACACACACACAGAGAACACACACACGGAGAACACACACACACAAACACGGGATTACAAGCAAAGCAAAGGTAATGTGTAAACGGTAATATCGTGTGGTGAATAAGGAAAGAAGCAAGTCAATGGAAACCAGTCAAATGGAAATAAATGGACTGTTTCAAACTGGTAACTTTGTTTCTGACCTTTATTCGGCAGCACACTTGTGTGCGTCAATTACACCCACCAAGCGGATCCTCAGAGGCTTAAAGCGTTGGCTTAGCCTCTACACTCCTAATGTAATGTATAACTCCTATGAACATGTTCAAAAAGTGCTCAAACTTCACATGTGTGCTAACAGTCCAGCCGTGACGGGACAGTTTTGAGATTTCTTCAAATGCCGTTGCCATGGCAACACAATGCTCGCCTTGAAACACGGTTTTCTCATAACTTCAGTGTGAAGACATATTTTAATGAGATCTGTGCATTGGAGAATGTTAGTGTTTTCCCTATGTGTCCTGTTTGTAATTTACACAGGGCAAAAGGCCAAAAGGCTCTGCTTCCCTGTGGGGGAAGTGTGACCAATTGCGCAGATGGTGTTAATAGACCATTCCTTTGTCCTTGTCATGTGTGATATCGATTAGGATAGAAAGAGCGTGAATATAGGCCACTCCTATGTTCTCTGTGTAGAATTGCGCTGTGTTTCTTTGTAATCCTCAGTGTTGATTTGGGATTCTCATGATGCAAGTTGTGTTAATGCCTTGTGAACACTCACGGCTGTGACTCTCAAATAAACTCAGGTGTTTGATATAAAGCGGGTTCCAGCTTCCATTTCTTCCATCAACATTGCTGAGCAGAAGTTTCTCTCACAGATTGGCGACACGGAACAGGATACCAAAAGATCTTCAGAGGCTGGTAAGCAAATTTCTATTTTGAGATTGGCTTACCAGCGTTTGGGATTGACGGTATCATAAATGTACCTCGAAGAACTGAGCTGCTGCAATTTTTTTGGGTTTCTCTACTCATTTACATTTGGAGGCTAATTATAACCTCGGAAATCGGTGTCAAGGGGGACGTTGTCCTGGCCGATTTCCCCGTGATTGTTGCTGGGGCAGGTGCCTACGAGGAAGCACGGCCCATGTGAAAACTATGAGAATATTTGAGGCTAATAAATAACCTCGGAATATCGAATTTCATCGATTTCCTCTGTGTGTGATTCTCGGAATTAAATCACCGGACAATTACACACAGCAAATATTCGGAGAAACTTTGAAAGAAAGCATCAGTAAGGTGGAGTTTCTGAATTAGAAGCAATGTCGTAGATTTGTATTGAAACGAATCACCGAATTTAGGAGATTTCAGAGGATAAATTGCCTAAATCAATAGCATTTCTGCTGAGGTGCAGTTACATAGGCATCATTTCCGCGACTATTACTGTAAGGGTTTAGCCAGCATGCTGATGTTTTTGTTATTGTTCCTGTTCTCATTGTTGTTTCTCTCATTTCAGTCTCAGCTTTCCTGCCCTTGATTGAACTCCACCTGCTTCCCTTCCCTAATTAGCCTCACCTGTGCCCCATTATCATCTCTCCCTCTGTCTATTTAGTCTGCATCCACAGTCCCTTCAGTGCCAGTTCGTCTTTGTTATTCCTAGCGTTCCAGCAGTGTTTTGCTTAGTATCTGATTCCACGTGTACCTGACTCAGCTTCGTGTCCTGACCCGGTTCCTGCCTACTCCTCGTCTGTTTTGTTAGCCTTATTGACTGATCTCCCGTGTACCGAACCTTGGATATAAAGACCTTTTGCATCCTAATCCTCTGTCTCCGAGTCGTGCCATTGAGTCCTCCACTTGTGTTCATTCAGTCGTTACAATTACCATTTTTTAACTAAAGAAAGTGGTTAATGCGTGGTATGAGAATGTCATATATGAATTGCTGAATTTAGTTGTTGTGTTTTTGGGAAGAAACGGTGAGAGAAAATTAAAGTCTATGCTTTTGGATGGAAAAAAGCAAAGCACCACTAAAATAAGCATAGTGGTTGTTGATTTGAGAATCAGTACTAAATTGTCATTATTTCCACGATTATTACCATTTTTGAACCAAAGAAAGTGGGTAATGCGTGGTGTGAGAATGTCATAATATGGATTGCTGAACACAACATTATGAGTAAGAAGGTTCTCATAATTAAACAAGATATTTCTCTAACCCCCTCTGAAAGTCTCCCTAATTCGGATTAAAACTAGGCTGGAAGAGTTTTTGTCACGCTGAGTTGTTGAGAGTTTTTATGTTTGTTTGTCTGATTGCAGTGTTTGTGTTATTGTACTAACCGTTAAACATGGGTAATACTGTCTCCACAAACGAGTCCGTTGATAAGAGGAAAAATGATTCACGCACCAACACACTTACAAAAAATCCTATTACAGACAGCCATTACACGCACATGTTTTCCCCTAATATGCCGTCTGGAATTGTCGGAAGAAGCTTGGATTGGACTAAAGTTATGCCGTTCACATCGTTACTTTGTGAACATTCACAACAGAATAGTCAGAAAGGACAGATTCTGTTTGATTGGTCATTAACGGGCACTTTTGACATGGCCGTGTTGTGGCAGGCATTCAAATTAATTGAACATGAGGCGAATTGCTCCTGGGATGTAACGTACATGAAGGACTGCGTTAAAGCTTGGACGACTATTGCAGAAAAATGCAGACACTCACTATGACTCGCGCATGCATGCACGTGCACGGTTGTGGCATGACCACCAAAACAGAACGATATGGACACAAGATGTGTGCAACTGTATTTAGTATCTTATCCATTTGAACATGATTTAGGTGGAGGGTGGACCTAACATCCTCTAGGGGGGTCCGGGGGCATGCTCCCCCAGGAAGAATAATATTGAAGTTAAAAGCATCAATCTGGTGCACTTTGAGAGCAACATTAAGAGATCAATGGATACATCTCTCAACACCCATATGAAACAGAACTGTAAGCAGATTTTCTTTTTCTTTATGGATATTTTACAAATCAGTCCCCTTTTAAACTGTATTCTTGTTTATTAATAACAACTTTTACTGTAATAGTATTTTATACCTGTTTTTCATCTATTCTATTATTTTTTTATAACTATAATGATCATATAAAGATGTGCCTTTACCTCACTGAGCTGAGGTTATCAGAGCCTCTCAGTCTTTCAGGAGAGAGCTCTCTAAAGCTCTCCCCCACGCGGCCGCTTACACACTAAATTCCAATGTTAATAAAAGCACACAGAAGCTGTATACATCTTTTGGGAGTTTAATTTATTTTAAATTAACACAAATACAAAATTAAAATGTATAATTGCACACTAAAACCATTATTTAAAAAAAAGAACAATTTCACAATTTGTACTGAGGCAGTTCAACTTGATTTGGGGGGGGGTGCCATTGGGTGCTGTACGCAATATAGGCGTAGTTCTGTTAGTATAAGATAATAAGATATACTTTGTTGATCCAAAATCGTGAAAATGCTTTGTTATGTAATTAAAAAAAAATGTTTTGGCGCCCCCGATGGGTTGATGCGCCCTTATCATTTGCCTATACTGCCTATGCCAAGGGCCGGCCCTGCCTATGAGACACTGCTGAGCCGTGAAATGGAGAGGGCAGAGATGCAGATCCGTCTGGCCAAAGAACAAATACAGCAAACTGAAACCTCACTTAGAATTCAGCTCCTCAAAGCATGCCTGGGGGATCCAGCTGCCTTTGAATGAATGTTTTTTTGTTGTTGCCCTAGTGGGAGTAATGTTTTCAATTACAATTCCATTATGTATCTAGTCATCTTGAAAAGTCTGGATCAGGGTGATTCTATCCTGAATTGCTTTGAAATACTGGGACAAAATCTGGCCGAGTTGTCTGATCCTGGATCACAAAAAATGTGATTTCAAAATCTGATCTGATTGAGATTAAAAGTTTTGAACTACTGGGCCCAGAAGACTGCTGTTTTACTGGGGATTATAATGAAGAGCACAGGATCCTGAGTTCTGAGATCTGAGTGATACAGAAGGACAGTTAAGCACAGCGTTATCAGCCCCAGGAGTAACAGATTATAAACTGTTTGTGTGGGGGTTTTGCTGGAGAGCCAAACGATCTTCCCCTTTCCTGTCCCCTCATTAGCATTTACAGCAACTTCTGGACATTTCAAAATCTATGTTCAAAATGTGGAAGTAAATGCTTTTAAAACAATATTTGTGCTACTGTGTTTATTCATACCGTACTCACGCATACCAAATTCCAACTACACTTTAACTTGAAGTTTTAATTTCAGTCCTATGGCTGTGGTATATGTTAACCTTAAAGGTCACATGTCATGCTTTTCCGGTTATTGCCCGTCCCCTTGTGTGTTATGAAGGTTTTTATGCATGTAAACGGTCTGCAGAGTCAAAACCCTCAAAGTACACCATGATGGGAGTAAAACTCTAAAACAGAAAATACCTCCCCAAAACGCCTCGTTGGAGATACGTCACTGTCCATTTGATTCTTCCGGGTACATCATGATGTCATGTCGTCCCCGGAACGAAATGGACCAATCCGTGGAGCCGTTACGTTACGTCCACGGAGCCGTTACGTCCACGGAGCCGTTACGTACTTTGGTGTCCAAATTGACCAATCCACGGACTTCCTCACACACTCAGTGCATGCAGCTCTGCTGATCTCTCCTCCCTGGCTGCAGGCTGATAACACAGTTGGGATCGCATTCTCACAGCGTTTATCAACCTTTTTCTTACTCAATACCAAGCCACACTTATTGTTTTTACTTCGGCTGTGAGTTTGTGTGTCCTCAGGGTGAGTTTGGCTGTGTTTCGCTGTGTATCGCTTAACAAGGAAATCACACCTCCATGGAGCTCAGCGCGATTCACAATGTCCCGACCAATCGGAGCACACTGGGCTCACAGGGAGGGGGGGAGAGCCGCAACGAGCCGTTTAGTGGAGAGAGTGAATACACAGACTTTACAGAGATGCTGTATGCGAAACCAATGTGAGTTTGGAAAATGTCACAGTATAAATCTATTCTAGTAGACCACAACAATGGAATTATGATCAGTGGAAATGGCCATGACATGTGACCTTTAAAGAGCCACATAAACTCTAACCCTATTAAAACTTTTGCAATGTTGTTAAGTAACTAAATACATTTACTCGAGTACTGTACTTAAGTACAATATTGAGGTACATGTACTTCTACTGCACAGGTAAATGGTGTACGTTAACTCTACAACCTACATTTATTTAATACCTTTAGTTACTTTACAGATTTGGATTAATGATGTGAAATATAATCAAGTCTTGAATCAGACTTTCGGGACGAATCCTGCTGGGCCGGTACCGAAGTGGGCCGGTCGGTACATGTGGGCCGGTTGGATAAGTCACTAGCAGATCCCCCCCCCCGTTGAGAATTTACTAGTGGTACCGAAGTGGGCGGGTCAAGGTGCCCGGGCTGATTTGTTGTGCCAGTCCGCCCCTTGTTCTCCCGTGTGTTTTCTTCTTGTATGTTCCTGCCTGTGTACATGACATAAGCTGCTGCTCATAACCAATTGCCCCTTGCGGGATTAATAAAGTTGTTGATTGATTGTTCCACCTGGAGTAAATCCACAAGCTGCCCTGCAGTCTACAAAGTCATTCAAACTAGCTGCACCTTTACCAGCTTTGAGAACACTTTAATGATCAATAATTATAAAACATATATATATTATTCTGAAATGGACCAATCTGCACAATGACTGCTTTTACTTTTAGTACTCAAAGTTTATGTTGATGATAATATTTTTCTACTTTTACTTGAGTAACATTTTGAAAGCAGGACTTTTACTTGTAACAGAGTATTCCTACACTCTGGTACTTCTACTTTGACTTAAGTACAAGATCTGAGTACTTTTACCACCTCTCTACATTTTACATTTGGACATTTCTGCAAGTATAAAAAATGTTGGCGATCGGTAACAAATGCTTCTTTTCTGGAAAGTTCTCAGAAAGCAGCTTGACGTGCAATCAGTCATCCGAAGCCCTCCGGCAGCAGTTTGCTGTTTCTTCAGTTTCCTGAGGCGGAGATTATCCTGAGGTCACAGCAGCTCATTTAGTCTGTGAGGTCAAGTTACCAAAAATGGGCTCATTTCAACTAAATCACTGATCAACAGGAATGTTGTAGTAAATGCATGTAATATATATATATATAATTAAATGGAGTTATATTGAGTAAACACATCTATGACATTGTTTCCCAGTCTGCATGTAGAACCATATCTCTGAACTTTACCTCAGCATGTGCATCTTATTGTGAAATGTGGAACCATTGCTTCATTTCCAAGAGTTGCAAAAACATGATGGAACAGCAGCGGCAGATTGCAAATATAGAAATATACAACCATTAATTTATTGGGAAATAAGGAGACTTGCCTCAAGAATCAGAGCCAACAACAGGAAACCATGTTTAGTGGTGTCAATCCATAAAAATGATCATGATTAATCACAGGTTTGAATGGGATTGACTGAGTGGTATTTAGTTTGGATGGAATCTGATTAATTTGCATGAGACTGATCATTTTGACACGCTTAGCTGAAAAATTGAACATCTCTGTGACAATTTAAGAGACTTGATTTGAACGTTGGGTTTGTATTGCAATTAAGACACATCAGATGAATTTGTTTAAATGTCCAGTCTTTTAATAACATATCCAGAAATGTATGCAATTATAAAGCTTAAGGGGACAATACAGTATCAGCTTTGCAGTCATACCCAATTCATGTCATTCAAATACATGGTATGGACTCAGGAATTAAGAAATATTCAAACCAACATGTTTAGAATATAAAAACAAAAACACAATTATACTGCATGCTAAAACCGGCATGTGTTTGTTTCCCAAAACTGTATGGGACTTGGATAAAGTGGACGTTTCTGTATCTATTTAACCTTGTTCAGAGAGGTCAAGGGGTCAATATGGTAATGACAGTTTTTTTGCATCGCCAAAGTTTCGCCCAGGCTCATCAGACTTGGCTCATCTCCCGGGCAACCCTCTGTCCAGCCCAGATCTGAGAGGCTCTGCTGCAGACGGAGCAGAGCTGAGATCTGCTGCAGACGGAGCAGCGGGAGGCAGAGCTGCAGGTCTAACACCGTCTGAAGTCTGAGCCCAGCGGAGAAGAGCTGCAGGACTTCAGACTGCAGACTGGAACCAGAGCGGACTGGTGAGTGCATTTCATTTCAGAACTCTCCATTTGGCTCTCTTGAAATATTAAATATAATACATGGTGATACTATGGTGGCTGAGAGGTGCAATCAACAATTACAAAGTGTGAAACACTTGAACAAAGCTTGAGACAAATTTACATTTGATAAAACAAAATTGCATTCGCAAAACACTTTTACCAAAGAAAAAACTATTTTACATTAACAAAAACAAATTAACAATATGCGAAACACTTTTACAAAGCTAGAGACAAGTTTACAAGTGTCGGCACACTTTAACATTTGCAGAAACACTTCTCCGCACAGTTGATCTCTTATCCTGGAACATATCCGGCATCGGAGCACAGACCAGGTTCCAGGATAAGTCACCATGGAGATCTAGCCCGCTAAAAAGTGAACCATTCGTAGTACCGGAAATCGCAGAAGTTATCTTGCTAAACGAAAATCCTGCTTCGTAGTATACCCAGGGCCGTTTCTTCCTAGCCCTCCCGTGCATAATCCTAATACAGCGGCATTATTGCGTCAAAAATGTATAGAAATGAAGGGTTACAAAGAAATAAAGAAAACAGGAGAAAAAATGAAATAAAAGTTAGGGCAGGAAAACAATAAATGCATATATATATATACATATATGAAAAATAGATATAGGGTCATTTTCTGCACATGTCAATAGCAATTTCAACTATCTTTTTTTGGAAATTAAAATACTATATATGTACTTGGCAAATGAATAATAATAATAATATATGCATAATTGCATATAAACATTGTGAACACTTATTTTCAAGTGACTTTTAGTGCCTTATTAGGCATTTTCTTATGGAAAATGTTGTACATAATCAGTAACGTTTTAAGCTGTACTATCTCAACACATTTTAATAGATTGAGTTTTTTTAAATATGGGAGTTGTGTGTTCATATTTACCAACACCACAGACTATTCGTAATACTTTTTTTTGGGATGTTATTATTTTTTGTAGATTTCTTGAGTATGTGTTTCCCCATATTTCGGAGCAGTAGTAAAGGTAAGGGAGAAATAGACTGTTATAAAGAGTATATTTTCTTCAAGAATGTTCTTAGTATGATACAAAATACCTATTGGTTTTGACAGTTTAGTCTGTACATAATTTATATAGTGCTTCCAATTGAGTTTTTCGTCAACAAGCAGTCCTAAAAATGTACATGCACCAACTTTTTCTATCTCTGTATTGCAAATCCGTATAATGCAGTCATTTCTACTCTCAGACTTTGTATTGAATAACATGTCATTTGTTTTGGCCACATTAAGGGATAATGTATTAACTGCAAACCAGTTACATAGTATTTCTAATTCTGCATTCACAATTTTAACAAGATCGCCAAGATTTTGATGGGAGCAGAAAATTCAAAGTTCAGGTTCAGCATCAATATATTTATTTATTTGTAGACAGCCAAGCCCCCTCCTGTGTTCGGTGAAGCATTATATGCTTACAAATCCAATGTAGGATATAAACACGACTAAACTGCAATGATAGCAAACCTGTGGCTTGGGTTTTTGGGGTAATAAAGTCCAAATCATCGTTGGGCTGTCAGCCAATGAGTGACGTCTGAGGAAGATGAAAAATGTAAATTAAACATTGTTGAGAAAATGCTGCATCTCTTGCATTTATTGACATAGAGGAGCCTTATTGTTTACCTTTTTAATATCATTTTTTGTAATTTTCAATTGCTTGGTTTTCGTGAAATTAGCCTGTTTTCCTATTAAAGTGTAACAGATTGATGCATCTCCACAGATCATCTTAAAGGCTTCGTTATAGTTAAACAACTGTCAAAACTAGGGCCCCCAAACAGCATCTTGCATAGGGCCCCAAAAAACTAGAAACGGCCCTGAGTATACCCCCCAGGTTAGGTTGAACCGGCTTCGTAGTACAGGCCTCTGGCCAACTCCATAGGTATATGCGTGTGTTCCCAAATTAAATAAATGTGTTTAATCTTAATCTGGATGTAGTGCTCAGTGCTGTCGGAGTGCAGGGGAACACTGCAGCCAACTCAGCCGTCTCTCGCATTTGCTTGGTCAAATCAGCAGCTCTTCATTTGTGAGTGCGTCATTAATCGTGCCTTTATGGTAATCGACCGAGAAGTGGCACTGACGCTAGTACAAGAGTAAAATGATGCATGTTTTTGTGCGATAAAAATATGTTTTACCATAAATTCTTAATATAACTGACACTGTTGGACTCAGTACTAGTTTGACTGCTACCAACAATAAAATGAAGTACTTACTTTTTCAGTTATTCTGTCAAACTCCCCTCCTGAGAACAAATTCAAGCTACTTCTGCTATATTTGATGAGGGATAAAATGATTTTTTGCCATAAGTTGTTAATACAATTGGTACTGTTGGACTCAAACTACAACCACAAATACAATGAAGTACTTTTACTGTGTACTTTTTGAGTAATACTCAAACTCCCCTCCTGAGTACAATCATTCATGTATTCTGCTATTGAGGGTTAAAAAGATTTGTTACCGTAAGTTCTACATGAAATGTATACTGTTGGACTCAGTACTAGGCTACTTGGACTACTATCACAAGTACAATTAAGTATTGTTACTCTGTACTTGTTGTAATACTTGGTTAAACTCCTCTCCTGAGTACAATAATTCATAGTTCATATACGATACAGGAATTATTGTACTCAGGACGGGAGTTTGACCGAGTATTACTCAAAAAGTACACAGTAAAAGTACCTCATTGTATTTGTGCTAGTATTCTAACAAGTACTGAGTCCAACAGTACCAATTGTATTAAGAATTTATGGCTACAAATTATTTAATCTCTCGTCAAATATAGCAAAAGTGGCATGATTTTGTTCTCAGGAGGGGACTTTGAGAGAGTATTACCCTAAAAGTACTTCATTTTATTGTTGGTGTAGCAGTCAAACTAGGACTGAGTCAAACAGTGTCAGTTTTATTAAGAATGTATGGTACAAATTATTTGTATCGCAAATAAAGCAGAAAAAACATGCATTATTTTACTCTTGTTCTACTAGCATCAGTGCCGCTTCTCAGACTCCTGATCGCCTGACTCTGTTTAACCCATCAGCTCTGGCAGTTATAGATACCGGTTAGGAAGTCCTTAGCTCTCTGAAATTAGTTAATTAATTTAAATTAAAACTGTGAATATTGTACTTAAAATGATTATCAAATATAATATCTATTATCACTTTAACCAGTCACACAGTTTAATATGAATTTCTGCGAAGGTCAGTGTGCCTTTAGTCAGAGATATTTGTTATGTTTTTGTTCAGGAGTATCAGTTATCCTTATTTTATGAATGAAATGGGTGTTAATCTGTGTCTAAACTGTGCCTAGAAAGATTATTTCAAACGTGTATTTACTATAGAATATACAGTAGTTATGTGTTCAATACATTGATAGCCTATATGCTTAAACACTATCTCCAGGGGGCAGTGGCGGCGCCAGAGTGTTTTTGTTGGGTAATCTATGGTAGGGCTAACTCATACAGTGGTGGGGCTCAAGTCAGTATTTGTAATGTAATTACAGACACGCTATATCGCACCCCTTGACAGTGAAACGCCAAGCGTGAGGCTTTTATTGGTTTTCTTTATCAGCTAAATTACATCGAGAGCAACAGGTGTGCGTTAAACAATACAATAGCCTATTCTGCTAATTCCACGTTGTTACAACATGCTACGCAGCGGCGGAAACAAGAAAAGTTGGCATATAGAATTGACACGAGAGCGAGAGAGAGAGAGACACAGACAGACAGATAGGTAAACAGAGAGAGACAGACGCAGCACACAACAGGTAGCCTGTGTCTCTATTGTCATACAAAACACTTTTTCAAATGACCCACTATTACAAAATATATTCAAAATTCACTATTCACTCTTCAGGTGGGTCGTGTAACTCTGGCACCTGTTCGACTTGTACCTCAATGCGAGGGCGTTTAAGAACAAATCTATCCATCCGAAATATACAATTAATCCTAGAAGTTCTGCTGTCTGTTTGCAATTTACTCGGCGCGAGTTTGGGGACTTTTCACTGTGAACGTGACGTATCAGTAATGCATAATGCAGTCATGTGCCCAACGTTTCAACGCTCAATGAACGATCATTCATGAACGCGTTCATATTTTGGGCGAACGTGAACTGAACGTACTGTATTTCCGCTAGATGAACGTAATTGAGAACGCGTTCATTCTCAGCGCTGTATTATAACGGCGTTCAAAAGTGTGCCAGATTTCATATGCCTTTCAGCCGAAAACCCAGTTAAAACACACCGTAAACAGGCTTCAAAATAATGCGGAAAACCACCCAATCTGGCAACAGCAAGCTGCCTGTGACGCGTACGCGCCTGTCACCCCTGGCTGTCGCACTAAAATATAAATATACTAAATATATCAGACTCCTCACAACAAACAATGAGGAACCGCGGAACCGGCGAGCATTGAATTAATTAATTAATTAATTATTATGGACGAAGCCGAGAGCAGCTGCAGCAGCACTCGCTCAGAGTGAGACTCTACGGCAGGAACGGTGAGACTCTACGGCAGGAACCTCCGGCCTCCGGGCCGGATACGGCCCGTGAGACAATTTGGTACGGCCCTCGAGGTAATTTATAAACACACGCAAAAAATTAAAAAATTGAAGAAATCTACACCGCAAAAAAATTAAACAAGCGAGTGCCTGTTTTTCCGGGCCAAGGTTAGGGTCCTTGAACACAACACAAGCCTAACGTGTCATCACATGGTATATGTCTCGACTGACAGGGGTGCAGTTCTGACTGAGAGCACCAGAACGCCACTCCAGCACTTCAGAAATTGCAGTACCGATAAGTCCATACACGTGCCGCAGTTTCTGTGTGTATGTGTCTTTAGTTGAGAGCCCAGTGGCGATCTGCTCATCTGTCATACTGATCAGACAGTCAATAACTGTGTTGTTATCATTAGCATCTGGTTAGCTAGCTATGCTAACGAATATAAGAAGCTTTGTCTACAACCAGTGAGGTAAAGGCACATCTTTATATGATCATTATAGTTATCAAAAAAATAAGAGAATAAAGTAAACAGTTATTAATAAAGAAGAATACAGTTTGAAAGGGGAGATTTGTCAAATATCCATAAATTAAAAGAAAATCTGTTTACAGTTGTGTTTTGGTGTTGCGAGATGTGTCCATAGATCTCCTAATGTTGCTCTCAAAGTGCACCAGATTGATGCTTTTAACTTCAACATTTAAAAAAAAATCTTCCCAGGGGAGCATGCCCTCCGGACCCCCCTAGAGGAGGTTAAGTCACTTAAATCATGTTCACATGGATAGGGAACTAAATACATTTGCACACATCTTGTGTCCATATCTTTCTGCACGTGCATGTGCGAGTCATGGTGAGATATCTGGATTAAGAGGTTGCTTTTTCTTTGCACAGCATGAAATGAATGGGCTGTGATTTTAGTTTTTTTAAGCAGAGGTCAATAACGGCCCTCTGAGGATATTGTAAAAATGTAAATGGCCCATTAACATCATACAGGAGACAAATAATAGCTCGCAGCGACTTATTGAAAAAATAACTATGAACTATAAATTAGTTCATTTTTGAAACCATGAACTTTAGTTAAACATTTTGAATTATGAACTATGAACTGAACTAGTTCATTTTAAAATGTGTGAACTGTGAACTGAACTAGTTCATGTAGAAAGTGAACTCTCCCAACACTGGATATCATAAACCTGTTAATGTACGCATTCAAACACTTGTTCTGTTCCCAGCTGTGTTCACCTTGCAGGTGCAGCTCTGTGGCTTTTATCCTGGATCAAGTGTTTAAGTCATGGATGTTTAAAGTTTAACTTCTTCATATGTCTAATATTATAGTTGACTTTTCATTCAGGAAGTATGACGCTGCGCTGTCAGTGCGCTTTTCCATGTTTGTGATTGGTGGAATGCTCCAGATACCACCCCTTTCGTGTGAACGCGCACCTAACTAGATAGGACACGGCTGGCTGGAGCGATCCACTTGATAACCCGCGTCGTAGGACCGTTTAGTGAGAGCGCGTATGTTTTGGTTTAGGCCAGGGGTCTGCAACCTTTTTGACCAAAAGAGCCATTTCGCTCCTTTTTTCGAAAAAATGTTTTGTCTGGAGCCGCAAAACATATTTCATAGATTTGTATTGCTATTTCACACAAAAACTACAGTTTTTTAGCATTTATTAGGCTATTTATTACATGATATAAAACTGTTAACCTCTAATAAGAAACAAAGAACTTTTATAAGGAGAATTAAAATTACACAGGCCTACTTTAAAATAAATTAAACACAGCACTTGGAGAGTCCTCTGCACATTTGAAGGGGAAACAAATATTATTAAATGGGCCCACTTTGAAATAAATAAAACATATCTGCACCCTAAAAAGAGTTAAAGGTAAGAATGGAGAAACCAGCTCAAGTGCGCTAGAATTTGAAAGTACACAACCGGAAAAAATATGCCTCTTCCTTCAGACTTTCTTACAGAGTCCCTCCTCCAACACACACAACACACACATGACCAATGAGGGCACGATATAAGTTTGTGCCCAGATGTAAGGCTGACAGGCAGGTAGGCCATCCAGTTACTTTAGCCGGGCCGGCTCAGATGATTGGTCGTGCTTTTTACAGTGCTACGGCTTCCAGAGATTAATTTGTGTATGTATTTATTGTCAAAGCATTAAATATATTCATTGCTATCGGGACGTTAAGAGCATTCCATGGAATATAACAAAAAGTGTTATCTGAAATAAATGACATACCCCATTGAATTATGACTGACGATCGTCAGCTGTCTTCCTCTCCCGTGTTGTTCCTTGATACGTAAAGGCTGCACCACCGTTGACAACGTCTCTCTACATATCAGACATCCCGGTAAACCAGCATCGTTTGCTGTGAAAGCAGATAACTCTGTCCACGCAGAATTAAATCCTGTGTTCCTCCGGTACTTTTCATTGATTTATCCATAGTTCGCTCATCGAGCCGGGGGTCAGGTTATTCGCCTCCAAAAAAAGGCGCTCGCGCGGGACCGTAGCAGGATGTGACGCATATTTTAGTTGACCTAATTAAAACCGTTTTGTTTTTTATTTATGTGTCACAGTATCACCTCAAAATACAACATACGAAACATTTTCAACTATGCAACAAAATATAAATAGTCCTACAAATACTTTTTATAATATTTTATTTCCTTCTTATTTTTGTCTAAGCTCAAGGGAGCCAGACCAGAGGGCTTAAAGGGCCGCATGCCGACCCCTGGATTAGGCCAACCGGCTAACTCAAACATATCCAGGTTAGGTTGAACCAGCTTCGTAGTACAGGCCCCTGTTGTTAGGCATCCTGAGTGTACATGACTGTGTGATGTCCTCATTCAGCAGCCTGTTAGTGCCCCCTCCTGTCTGGTCCGCTTATTACACCGGAAGGCCATTACTCAACACAAACCAATTGTGTTTCCTTTTGGAGAAATTGCATTTGTGTCATAAAGATGTGTGGAATGACACAGGAGTTGCAGATGAGTAACAGCAGAGCATGTCATCGTTTCCACGACCATGTATTCATTTTATGAAAATCAGTTAGACCATGAAGTTAGACTGTTCTGTGATCTATCTGTGACGTTATAAGGCATATCACTTACCAAACTAATTTGTACGCAGACCCGGGGTCATGCATGTGGGCGGGGCCCGCCCATCCAGGATTTGGGCCCGCTGTTTTAATCAGGGCTGAATACAACATTTTAATTGTTTTATTATTATGTCCAGTGGCAGCGCCAGGGTATACTGGGGTAGGCTACAGCCATACCAAGAAATGGCCATGAAAAATTATGTTAAAGTAAGCAAAATAAAGTCCGCCAACCATCCACCACCGGCGCGTGAGGCTCAGGTTTGGGAAGGCTAAATAACTTTTTTTTTACCTGATGCTGCCCGCCTCCGGCGTCTATATAAATCAAATCAAGTTTTATTTATATAGCACATAAACGATTTTTGGTCTAGCCAAAGTGCTGTACATAAAATAAAAATAGCCTACAATAGAACATTTTAAACTGCCGTATGCATATAAAAAAGAGATCAACTCTGTGAAAGCACCGCCTGCTGACCAATCCGAGCTCAGTGTGCGGAGTTTAAATCTATCAAGTCATATTACAGGATAAAGGAAATACAGTTTAAACTGCCGTATGCAGAGAAGACGCCGACGTGTCGCACTTATCATTCATATTACAGCATCAATCAGACCATCCATCATATAATATCACAATATTTCCTTATCTGAGTCAGCTTCTCCAGCCTCATCTGGCCGTGCAACACCTACAGTGTCTCTTGTGCTGGATGCAGAAGTATTATTTTAAGCAACACATTAATTTGATGAAACACTCAAATGTAATTAAAGTCAGATCCACTCGTGTCTTAGACGGGGCAGTGATATCAGTGACAGTGACGCATTCAAACACTCGGTAGTTGATTTATTTTTTAACCAGTTGTTCTATATTCACCTTGCAGGTGCAGCTCTGTGGCTTGTATCCTGGATTATATGTTTAAATCATGGATGTTTAAAGTTCATATTTGTCTAATATTAGTTTACTTTTCATTCATGAAGTATGACGCTGCGCTGTCAGTACACTTGTCCCTGTTTGTGATTGGTCAAATGTAGCTAACCCCGCCCCTTTCACGTGAATGCGCTCTCAGCTGGAGAGAAACCCTGGCTTGATTTACGGAGTTGATAACCAGCGTCGTATGACCGCTTAGCGAGATCTCGTTTGTTTTCATTTCATTTCAAACCTTTATTTAACCAGATTGGTCCCATTGAGATCATAGATCTCTTTTTCAAGGGAGACCTGCAGCATATAGGTTCCACATGAAACATAAAACGATAAAGGACATTATACATTATATTTACAGGATACATAGTTATAGACATTTACAAGTGCCCATTATATCAGCAAGCATTTCATTTACCCTAGCTTTAAAAACATGCAGAGGAATGAGATTGCCCAGTTTCAATTCTTGCTGAAGATTGTTCCAAGCAAGTGGAGCTGCGCACATAAAAGCTGTCTTACCTAAGACAGTCCTTGCTCTTGGCACATCTAACAAGACCACATCATGTGATCTCAGACAATAGCTGCTTGCAACTCTCTGTGTTATCAGAGAGCAGATATAATACGGGAGTTTACCCAACATAGCTTTATAAATAAAAGTGTACCAGTGACTGAGCCTCCGTACAGAGAGAGATGGTAAACCTGCCTTGGTATACAGTGTACAGTGATGTGTAAGCGCTTTACAATTTGTGACAAATCTCAGAGCACTGTGATACGCAGCATCCAATTTGTTCAGGTAATTGGCCGGTGCATTCATATACAACAAATCCCCATAGTCCAGCACAGGTAAAAAGGTCACAGTGACTAGCCTTTTCCTGGCCTCAAGCGAGAAACAGGACTTGTTCCTGTAGAAGAAACCTAGCCTAACCCTCAGTTTTTTAAGCAGGTTATTGACATGAAGTTTAAAAGAGAGACAATCATCAAGCCAGATACCCAGGTATTTGTAACAGGCAACAACTTCAAGTTTTGTTCCTTGCGTAGTTACAATATCTAAAACAGGCTCTGGTGTCTTTTTAGCTTTTGAAAAGAGCATTACCTTGGTTTTATCCACATTTAAAAGAAGCTTTAGTTCAGAGAGCTGAGTCTGAATAGTGTTAAAAACAGCTTGTAATTTAACAACAGCCTCCTTAATGGAGGGACCTGCACAGTACATCACAGTATCATCCGCATAAAAATGTAAAGTAGCTTCATCCACATTTTCACCTACGCTGTTAATATATATGGAGAATAAAAGTGGTCCTAAAACAGAACCTTGTGGTACACCATTAGAAATGTTTAACCATTCAGAAGACAGTCCATCAAAGTGAACACATTGGGACCTTTCAGAGAGGTAGTTCACAAACCACCCCACTGCATTGCTGGATATGCCAATACTGAGTAGCCTCTGCGTTTAAAATGCAATGATCAACGGTGTCAAATGCTTTGGAAAGGTCAATAAACAGAGCTGCACAACTCTGCTTATTATCTAAAATAGTAGTAATGTCATTTACCACTTTCATTGTCGCAGTGATGGTGCTGTGTTTCTTTCTGAATCCTGACTGATTCTCAGACAGGATATCATTTATACATAAAAACTCCTTTACTTGTTCACTCACAAGGCGTTCGAGCACCTTAGCCAGAACTGACAATTTAGAAATTGGCCTATAGTTATTTAAAATAGTTGCCTCCCCTCCTTTTAGTAAAGGCAAGACATGAGCAGACTTCCACACTTTTGGAATTGTGTTCGTGCTGAGGGAGAGGTTAAAAAGAGAAGTAAGAGGTGGAGCAATAAAATCTGCAGCTATCTTTAAAAAGAAGGGTTCTACGTTGTCCGGGCCAGCCGGTTTCCTAGGATCTAACTTGGATAATGCTTCATGAACAATACCAACAGTTAAAGGAGTAAAACTGAAAGGGTTTTCCAGACCACTTTGTTCAGAGTCAAGGATTGGAGCGTTCACAGGAGCCACACAGCCAAACAGAGAGCCACAAGACACAAAATGCTCATTAAAGCAATTGAGCATAGTAGCCCTGTCTGATATAATGCCAGATACTGTGGTAAGGCACGGAGGTAGCTCATTTGGGATATCACCAGTGGAAATCGATTTTATGGCTTTCCAAAATTTCCTAGGATTATTCAGGTTTTCTGTGGTAACCGACACATAGTACTTTGATTTAGCACTTTTTATTTGAGATGTGAAGCTATTTCTTAGCTGCCTAAAACGTAGCCATTCTACCTCTGAGCCTGATTTCCTAGCCTTAGCCCAAGCATTATTTCTCTCATGAAGGAGACTGGACAGCTCAGCAGGAAAACCAGGGATTGTTTCGTCCCTTCACTCTAAATGTACGCAGAGGTGCATGTCTATCTATAATTTTCATAAAACCAAGATAAAAATAAGACCATGCAGTTTCTACATCAGCACACAAATTGATTCTACCCCAATCAAAATCAAACAGATCATGTAAAAAACCCTGCTCCACAAAGTGTTTTTTGTCTCTCTTTGTGATGACACGTGGTTTAACCTTTTGGACCTTAGTGTCCCTAATTGTGGCTACAACACAGTGGTCACTCACATCATTAGCAAATACTCCCACAGATGAGTATTTATGTGGAACATTTGTTAAAATTAGATCAATTAAGGAGGATTTATTTGGGGACTTAATATTTGGGCGAGTAGGACTGTCTATAATCTGGGTAAAATTCAATGAGGTACACAGGTTTTTAAAGTCCTCTGACACAGAAGTTAACCAGTCCCAATTAAAATCACCAAGCAGCACTATTTCCTTGTAGGAAAGTTGTGATAATAGTTTTGCCAAAGACGATAAAGACTCCTTGACAGCCGAAGGTGCCCTATAGCAGCCCACCACCATGAGCTGTTGACCCTTTGTTACCTCAATATTCACGGCTAAAAATTCTAGCTGTTTACTAACAGATTTGGAAACCATATTAGTGACACAAAACTTATTTTTCACATAAATGGCAAAGCCACCACCTTTTTTAGGCCGGTCAGTACGATATACACTGTAACCATTTATGTAAATGTCAGAGGCCAAAATGGATTTATCTAGCCACGTTTCTGACAAGACAATGACATCAGCATCAGTCGAATTCGCCCAGATACGGACAAAATCTAATTTAGGTAACAGACTACGCACATTTAAATGAATTAAACCAAGCCCAGATCTAGATATAAAATCAGCCGGAGTAGCTATTTGACTAATACTGGTCGGTGGACTTGGATTTGGCTGTACATTTCCTGATAGTAACAACAATAAAAATACCAAGCACCTTTTCCTCTTAATCAACACACATACATTGTCAGCTGTTCTAGCGACTACCAGCAAACTTTGCGAAAGTGAGATTAGAGTTTAAAAAACAATTCTGAAGGACCATTGTGGCAGGCATGTGAGAAAGACAAACATTTTCCGAAATGAATGTCCGCGACAGTGCAACCAGCAATTGTTTGTGCACCACCTCCGAAACTGTACAGGGGATGTCCACAGCGGGCGGAAGAACATACCCGAATCCAGTAGATTGTTCAGGACGACTAGCGATCCTCTCCTTGTCCAGCACAGCCAAGAAAAGGCACAGCAGAAACACGACGCCCGCCATTCTCCCAGTCCAGCACAACAGTATCCACGCTGTTCCCGGAGCAAGGTGAAGCAGGCCTCAGCTACAGCAGCACAGCAGAGTAGAGAAGGTAATCCCACCGCGTTACACCGGCTATTTAATCCACTTTACATCTCCGCCGGTAGCACAGGCGCGGAGAGGAGCGGCGATACGCGGTGTGAGGAGCGGCGAGAGGGGCAGCAAGAGGAGCGGCAAGAGGAGCGGCGATACGCGGTGTGAGGAGCGGCGAGAAGGGCGGCGAGAGGAGAGCCGGGACCACACTTCGACTCTTTATCTCTGCAAGAGTTGCTCCCTCTCGTGCTAAATCCACTCGGCGGCAAAAGTAGGATGCCTTTAGTGGAACTCGGGTCCGCTGTGGTGGATGAGGTTGAACGTGGCCCTCATCCGGAACTCAGCAAAGGTGGATCACGTCTCAGCGCTGACGGCGTGTAACCTGTTCCTCAGGTGAGTTTCAGAGTGGCGAGCAGCTGAGCAGCTGTGAGTGGCGAGCAGCTGAGCAGCTGTGAGTGGCGAGCAGCAACAACGCAAACTACGACGTGTTAGGGTTAGTTAAGATAACTCAAACATATCCAGGGTCTGTTGAACTGGCTTAGTAGTACAGGGCACAGGTGGCTCCGTAGTAGCGCTAAGGTCAAAGACACATCCAGGGTCTGTTGAACTGGCTTAGTAGTACAGGGCACAGGTGGCTCCGTAGCAGCGCTAAGGTCAAAGACACAGACATTATACATTATATTTGACCAGGATGCAGTGACACAAATATTTGGGAAGGCTTACCCCTAGTTTCCACCGGGTCCGTCTGCGCCGCGTTACGGCTGTGCCGCGTTACGGCTGTGCCGCGGTTTTGGTCCAGCCTCCTCCGGCGTCATACCCTACCGGGCGCGTTTCACGGGCGTTTAAGAAGCATTACGGAAGCGGAGCGTCGTGCATGCCGGCTCGCAGTTCTTGTTGATTTGGGCATATTTCCTGGACATTTGTACTTCTACAAGAAAGTAAGTAGGCTACGTAGTTAAATGGTTTATTTTTAAATCTTGTTTATTGTTGTTATTTCTTATTTTGTTGTGTTGTAGACTACAGACATAATTAATAATAATTGTAATAGTCCAGTTAAAAACAACATGAATCAAAGATGGGTTGCTGTATTTTTTTAATGGTAAAAAATCATAATTATTCTATATCATTTACACACAGTGCCTGTCAACCGAAGGAGAACGCTGGAGTTGTCCTTGTAAAAAAGATTTGTTGTGTCATATAAAATCAAGTGTTTTTCCACTTCCAATATAAAAACTTCGTCGTCCATTGTGCGTGTCGTTGTGGAGACGATGTAGTGATGTGAAGGGGGGTCTGCAAATTAGTTTATTTGGGGGGTGGGCCGGATGCTGTCACCGTTCCACTTCCTGCCCAACATCGGTTTTATTTCTTAAGATGGACTGAACCATGAGTGTGGAGTAACGTTGTATCTTTCATTTAAATGAACTGTAACCTTCACCCAGGTATGTAACAGCTGTTCTCAAATGAACATGTGAAGTAAAGTTTAATATTTATAGTTTTATAGATTTATAATGAGTTATAATGAGAGGTGATCAACGTGAATGCTCAGGTTCCAACTTAACACGCAGACACGTTGCTTCACCATGAGCAGAAACCTTTATATATACAGTCTATGGCAGAAACACTGAAACTCTTGTTAAGTTTCTCCATCGTTGTGTACAAACTGGATAAAACGCGGGCTTTTTGTTGTTGTTCAGGAGTTGATCTGTCTCTGCCATGGATGTGTCTCTGCCCCTGCCCCCGCCTCGACGTAAGCGTGACGTATGTGGTGCTTTTGCTCTGGCCAGACAATTTTTTGGTGCTTGAAACGAACCGGATTCCGGAGCTAAGAAGCTGCTCCGCTGCGGTGTGAAGAGGAAAACCCGGTGCTTTTCAAGCTCCAGCTCCGAACCGGCCCTGAAACACCGTTGGTGTGAATGAGGTAAAAGAGGTTCAGGCGGCTGAAAAGGGTTGTCCATTTCAATGACAACACTGAGCTCCCTGGCACCGTTGACCGCTTCTTCAAAGTCCGGCCAGTGAAACAACAACATTCTTTCACACACACATACGGTTATTGGGCCGAGCGCGACACCGTACTTCCGGTATCCGCCGTTTTACGCGAGGTGCAAGCAGCCGTACACCGTCTAGGTGTTGCTAAGCTTCCTGTACTGAATATCATAGTCTATTACCTTAATCAATATCGAGTCAACTCTAAAATACCACATATATGCAAAGGCATGATAATATTATTGTGACAAGTGGGGTATTCACCTGATGTTTCCAGAAATTAGACGTAGATGCAGCCAAAATCGACGAAGGCCACTGTCGTTTTTCCATACATCTGCAGGCAGTCTGTAAGGGCAATCCGACAACACACACAGCTCTCGTTTACGCTGGTAACGACCTAGGGCACACCCCTCAAGTCCAGAGATGTAATCCGAAGACATGCAGCGATTTCTTCGGTCGTTAATTCAGAAAAAAGTAGTGGGCTCTACCTGGCTACATTAGCTAGCTGTTTATATTTGCACTTCCAGGATATTTGCACCTCCAGGAAAATGGCGGATTTATATATATATATATGGCGCTGTTCCTCATTTCATTTCATTTCAAACCTTTATTTATACAGATAAATCCCATTGAGATCATTGATCTCTTTTTCAAGGGAGACCTGCTCAAGTAGTTCCACATGAAACATAAAAACATAAACAGAACAACAAAAGGACATTATACAGCATCATTTACATAATTATCCACATAAGCAGGTACCAATAGCTTCCGATTGAGTAGCATCCAACCGAGCTTTAAAAACATTTAGTGGCACCAGATTGTTCAGTTTCCATTTAATTTGCAGACTATTCCAAGACAGAGGTGCTGCGCATCTAAAAGCTGTCTTCCCTAAGACAGTCCTAGCAGTTGGCGCATTTAATAAAACCACAGCATTCGATCTCAAGCAGTAGCCACTTACAATTCTCCGAGAGATCAGGGAGCAGATATAAGATGGAAGTTTCCCTAACATGGCTTTGTATATAAAAAAGTACCAGTGACTGAGCCTCCGTACAGTTAGCGAAGGCAAACCCTTGCATACAGGGTACAGTGATGGGTTAATGCTTTACAGTTTGTCACACATCTCAGTGCGCTGTGATACGCAGCATCTAACTTGACCAGGCAATGGGCAGGTGCATTCATATACATCAAATCACCATAGTCCAGCACAGGTAAAAAGGTCACAGTGACTAGCCTTTTCCTGGCCTCAAGCGAGAAACGTTGGGTTACGTATTGTAACCCTTGTCATATTCGCACAGGCGGAGCCCTCTACTGGACTCTATGGGTACTAGTACTACCCTACCCTGCGAGCATTCTCCCACTGAGACTTCTATAGAAGTAGCCGGCCTTGGGCGGGCCTACCTGAATGTGCGTGCATCACACCGTATAAAAGGACTAAGCTTCCTTGGCCATGGCTCGTGTGCAAACGCGTCCACTCCCAAGGGCGGGTCGTCGCCCAGGGCCATGGAGAACCACAGGGCACAGTGGTTGTTGCGCCGGCTGGCGAACAGATCCACTTCCGCTCTCCCGAACTGGGCCCAGATCTGCTTCACCACCTCCGGGTGAAGCGTCCATTCGCCTGGCAGGGGGCCGCCCCTCGACATGAGGTCGACCCCCCTGTTCTCCAGTCCCGGGATATGGAGGGCTCTCAGGGCTAACACCACCTCTGAAGCCCATAACCACAGCCTCTCTGCTGTGGTCAACAAGGCGGCGGAGCGGACTCCGCCCTGCCTGTTGATATAAGCCACTGTGGTGTTGTTGTCGCTCCTGACCATTACATGTCTCCCTTGAATTAGGGGCCTGAAATGCTGGAGGACTAACACTATCGCCCGTAGCTCTCGGAGGTTGCTGTGTCGAGACTCTGTTAGAGCCCAGCGCCCACCTATAGCCCTCTTCAGGCAGGTCCCTCCCCAGCCTGTTCTGGATGCGTCCGTGAACACTGTGATGTAGGAGGTCACCCGTCCCAGTGGAGACCCCCTCCGGAGGTGATCGGGGACCCCCAAAACCGGAGGTTGAACTCCACTGAGGGGGGGATGGTCACCAGCCGCCGTTTGTGCCTCTTGGGATCCAAGCGCAGGCTGGAGAACCACCTCTGCAGGCGGCGCATATGCAGTAACCCCAGCGGGACCACAATGTGAGCAGCCGCCATGAGACTCAAAGTCTGCATGACAGTTAAAGCTGTCACTGTCGCCCCCTGTCGCAGCCTGTGAACCGCCCGGAGAAGGGACGCACGTCTGCTCTCTGACAGGGTGGCGCGTAGCGCGCCTGCATCGAGCACCACACCCAACTACAACGCCTGTTGGTGAGGTATGGGGGTGCTCTTTTTTCAATTGATCGCAAAGCCTAATTTGGTTAGGTGTGTGATCAATTGTGCTGTGCAAAACATTGCCTGTTCCCGGGACCCCGCCATGACTATGAGGTTGTCTTGTAAAAGGAAACTCTCATGCCGTGTGCGCGCAGCGGTTGAAGCGCTATGGCCACACATTTATTGAACGTGCGTGGGGATAGGGAATAGCCCAACGGTAGTCTGTTGTACTCGTAGGCTATTCCCTGGAAGGCAAAACGCAGACACTTTCTGTGCTCTGGAGCAATTTCTACATGAAAGTACGCGTCTTTCAAGTCGATGGTGATGAACCAATCGCCTGGCTGCACAAGCCCCAGTAACTGTTTCATAGTTAACATGCGGAATTTCCTGCAGGAAATGTGACGATTCAGGCTGCTGAGATCTAGAATAGGTCTGAATTCCCATGTCCTTCTGAGAACCAGGAAGTACATGGAATAAAGATCATTCTCTCTGTGCTGAGGGTGCACAACAGACACAGCCTGTTTCTGCACCAGAGCCTGAATCTCTGCTGAGAGGAAACACATCTCCTCCTGGGAGGAGAGATTTACCTCTTGCATGCCCATAAAAGAGGTGGGTGTGGGACACCCACAAGACAGTGGTCCATGTGATACAGTGGTACAGTGGGACGCTGCAAAACTGGAGTGAATGGCCCCGTTTCAGCGTCCTGTCCCTCCACCTTGTTAGCACACAGCTGAGTTTCCATTCCCCAGAACATTGTGTGAATGGACAAGTGTTTTTGTTTTACTAAGGTCCCTGAACGCACCGCCACGCACTCTTGTGTGAGTGCGGGCTCCGCCATAATGCAGCCTTGCCCTTTACCACTACGGTACAGTAACTGCATTGGAGTCTTTGCTCTAGGCGTAGTGTGTTCCCTGACAGTAATACGCCGGCCATAATGTCCCTGTACCCGCATAGTGCTCCCCATTAGATAGCACTCCCTGCGGTTCACCTCTTTCATCTGCGCATGCCCACTAGCCACCTTCTTTACAGGAGCTACAGCTGGGGCAGCGAATGGGGAATTTGTACGGTTAACATTGTGTGTAGGCCTAAGTGTAGCCTTTGTGGAAACAAAAGACACTTAGATTTGGATACAGATCAACCTCATTCTTATTAGAAAACGTAGTGATCTGTGCATTATAAAGGGAGGAGGCAGGATTCGCCCCCTCTTCCCGGAGATTTTCTCCCCCCGCCAGTCAGATCCGTAAAGCCGGTCCCCGTGAGTGCCAGCACGTCGGTTCCACAGGGTGGGCCGAAGAGGTGGAGGGCGCCGCGGGCACGGGATCTCCGTGCCGGCACCTTTCCCTTGGTCTCACCTCTCTACTGAGGTCTTTGAACGCACCGTGGCCCGCCCTCGGAGGAGGGGGGCCGCGCGCCGTCACAATGCTGTCTCTTTGAAACGGACATTATGGGGAAAAGTGGAATTGTGGAGAGAAATAACTCTTACTCTGGGATAAATGCAATAGTCTTTACTGAATGCATTTTTACCACACACACACACCTCACTCCAGAACTAGAGTTTACAAACGTAAACCACCGTTCTCCTGCGGGGGTCCCTGAACGCACCCACGTATTAACGCTGTATTTCCCATTGCAACGGTAAAATGCATAAATCGAAGCTATTATACCAGGCAAGCAGGGTTTCCGCTAGGATTTTTTCTCGCCGGTCAAATGTCCGGGCAGAATTTATTTTACCGGACAAATTTGAAACTTACCGGTCATATTTCAATTATAATAATAAGAGTTGTGTAGCAGAGTTTCCGCAGGTAATCACCGGACTATGAGCAGATATGCTTCAGTTTTAAACTCAGTTCACGGGGCTCATTTTTATATTGCTTCAGTTTATAATCATAACAGATCGAAAAATTCAGATTCATTTTTCAATAAATTATTCCACAAACAACAAACAACATAATTATTACATTCAAACAAACTACTTGTAGTAGATAACGTACATTATTCAAAAGTTTACATTACATTTGAATAATAACATGGGAGAAACGGATCCTCTCTTTTCCCCTCTCTCTCTCCTGACAGCCCGTCAGTTTCTCAAGCAGCTCCTGCAGCTCGCTAAACAGAGGGTGATTATGCAGAGCTGCATCGATCGGAGCCTCCCTAATTATTACCAGACATTTTGATCGGCAGGTTTTGAATTTACCGGTTTTTAATACATTTTACCAGCTAAAAACCGGTAATTACCGGCTAACGGAAACCCTGCAGGCAAGGTGTGTTTTCTGACAACAGCACGCCGGCAATAGCGTCTCTTGAACCCGCACAGTGCTTTGACAGCACTCGGTTTATTCCACTCACGTGCACACGCCCACCTGCTGGCACCCTATAGAGAGGCGAAGTCACGCCCATCTACTTCCGGCCCATGGGACCCCGGAAGCGAAACATTTACATTGAATTCAATGGAGAGAGAAAACGTATCTTTTTATCCCGTTTCAATTGTGCCACGAACTACACATTCAATCAATCAATGTTTATTTATACAGCCCAATATCACAAATGTTACATTTGTCTCAGTGGTCTTCACAGTGTGTACAGAATATCAGTATGACAATACGACACCCTCTGTCCTTAGACCCTCACATCGTACAAGGAAAAACTTCCAAAGAAAACCCAGTTTAAAGGGAAAAATGGGAGAAACCTCAGGGAGAGCAACAGAGGAGGGATCCCTCTCCCAGGACGGACAGACGTGCAATAGATGCCGTGTGTAAATACACATATGATGTTTGTCAATCTTAAACAATAAGTTCCATGTCAAAAAAGTCACATTTTGTCGTAAAACTGTTGAAATATAAGACTATGAAAAATATGCGACTACAAAGACTAAAAATCTCAAATCCCATTATGGGTCACGTAAGTGATGTAACAGGCGATAATGCTCCAAGTGGTTGCGACTTGTAATTAAAGCGAAGAAGAAGATCTCATAACTGATTTATTCCCTCCAATAAATAAGAGATTGCTAAAAATATATTCACTTTTACAAGATGCCTGTGTGCTTTGTACCAGGTTGTAATCACATAAGTGATCATACCACTTGCTCGTTCCATCGATTCCCGTCTGAGGAAAGGACCAGGAGTCGCTGGATCAGACATATCAGGTAATACACATGTTGTGCATGGAACATATATAGTCAAGTTAGCTACCTAGCTAGTAGCGACGAGTAGCGAGAACGTTAGTTAGCATTACATTACTTAGCCTTGTCACTTTTAGTAGCCTTACCATGAAGTTATTATTTTATTACATGAAGTAAACCAACATTTTAAACAGTAAGAGTAGTCATGATGGTAAGTATTTTGTGAAACATTTGAAGAGTAGCCTACTGCGCCATCCACCGGGTGCTAAGGAAGCAGTCAGGGAGAGTCGAAGGCAGGCAGGGAGCTTTGCATGACATTCTTCTGGACGTGTTTCATTGTGATGACAGTAAGGGTGAGTCAATATGTTTGTTGGAAAGACAGTAGTTGAGTGATTACTGAGAGAAAATTATTAGAAGAGATAATTATTCAAAGTGTTGTTACTTTAAAGTGTTGTTACTGACCTTTTTCTCTTTTATTTCCTTTCCCTCACCTGTAACTGCTGAGACCCTGAGGACCTGCCCTGGCAACCTGATTTCCACTGTACGTAATAGTATTTGGTTATGGTATATTATTTATATACATCAAAGGCACAATGCACCCCCCAGAGACACACATGTATTGAGTGTGATATTTTGCATAGGTCAAGTGAAATCATCTTTACACACTAGAAAACTGTAGGAGCGGCAACTTGTTTTGAAATTGAATTTTTAATATCCGATAATACATTTGATCTGTTTTCTTTATTCTTCTCTCTTCCCAGCTCCATCCATCACCATTCTCTGTTCCTGCAGGTCATGCTTGCTAATCAATGCTTTATTTTTTTACACAATTACAAATAAAGTCAATGTATTGTATGACATGAAGTTGTGCTTCATTCGGAGTCAATAATAAATTCATTCTGCCTTCAACTGCACAATGACTGTGGACTGCACCGACATCCGCGAGAGAGGGCTTAAACTGACCTGAGACCAACACACCCAAACACAACGGCTCTTTTAAGAGCCACCTACAATTTCAAAGAGTTGCAATCCTACATTATTATAATGATTAAACTGGTTCATGTGTCACTTAGTTTACTGAACCATGATGAATGAAAGAAATGAGTGAGGTAGTGGTTTAAAGAAGTTACAAAGACATTAATATATGAGTTACAGGTCAGTGTAAACACAAGCTTCTGTCAATTATGGATCATTCAAACGATATATAAATAATATGTAATAAAGTTCTAAAATAAGTATTCGGTATATTCCTTGATAGCTTTTGGAGAAGGTTGTTTTTAAATTTACTAAAATCTATCGTTTCAACTGTTTCACTTTATAAAAAGCAACAGGTGAGTAGAGCATTATTGAGTTTCTTATTCTGTCAGTAAATTATCCAAATGAAATGGTTATCATTATTTTAGTCAACCCTAAACAAATTGATTTTATCTTTTTAATAATGACCTTACATGGTCGCCAAAGTTAAATTAACTTCAGAAAATCAAATCTGTTCTGAGAAAAACTAATAAATGTTTAAAGATAGGAACTTGCCATCCCACTGAAAAACAGTCCGTAGAGATTTAAAGGCGTAGTTGTAGTTCAGTCCAACGTTTAATTTGGATTCATTTCTATTTTCATAAAGAATATATATTTTTCAAAGTCAACTTTATTGTCAATCTTACTCAGTTTGTGTTTATAGACAGAGAGATCAAAAATACTTTTAAATCAAATACAATTATACAATTTACAGATATGTATACAAATATATATATATCCTATATACATCGTATAATGATGGTGGACACTTCACCTCCAGCAGGGCAGATGGCTGCACAAGTCCATTGGGGGATGCTCCCAAAACAAAGAGACCAGACTCGAACACTGTCACCTGATAGGCCTGCACAAAAGCCTTCACCCCTTCGGCCTCGTTTACAACCCCCCAGTTGACAGCCATGACTCCGTCCAAGTTGTACCCCCCGAGCACCCTCTTCATGAGGGTGGATGAAATGGAGTGGAGTGGATGAAAGTCCCGACCGCAGCACAGCACAGCACCAAACTTGCTGGCTGTCAACCTGCCCCACCTGTGTAACTGCCACTGAGGATTTGTCCGCTGTCCTCCGGTGGCTGTCTGGATGGCAGCTTGCTGGTCTCTGCTCAGTCGCATTGAGGCAAGAATTGCCTTAAGCCCCCGACCCCCATGCCCCTTCACCAGCTCCGGCACGGTGACAATGGCCTGATGTTGAGGCCGCGGCTCTGGCTCAGGTGAAGCCATGCCAAGCCACACTGTGCGCCCCTCAGTGCAGACCTGAACCAGTCTACATCCTGAGTGGCGATGTCTCTGGCCAGTGGGTTGTATGTCTCCTTTCACTGTTGGTAAAGTTGAGACACCGGCTGGACTACTTTGGAAGTGCCAGGCTTCCTCCACTGGCACTCAACATCTGTGGAGCTGATCTGCCACATGGCACATATTGCCAATGCTGCAGCGTGGCTGCATTTGTACATCCCCCGTGCACAATCACAGACAGCGCTCTGCATTGCACCATCGTCTCCCATGCAGATCTGTACAAATAAAGTAAGTACCATGTTTGTTAGCATGCTATAATAGATTGAATGAGCAATAATACAAGGATGGTCCGGATCTGGGGGTGGGAGGGGTTATTTTTCCATAGTTTTGTCCTCTTGTCTGATTGTTGTTATTGTTTGTTTTTTCTGTATTTTTTGTAATTTGTGTTGTGCTGGTTGTGATTGTACATTGTATTTTTCTAAATGTGTATGAATACATTTTTGAAAAACATTTGATCAACAATGAAAAAGGATTTTGTCAGTATCTAGACTCAGTGTGTAGTTTATTAATTAATCAATGCTCTCTACATTTGGAAAACACATATCAGTGTACCAGAGGGAGTCACACACAGCTGTGCCTGGATAACCAAACAAATTGACAAGATAACCAAAACCCTTGAATCTACACACAGCAAATAAACTCAAATGACACAACGAGATGTAAAAGGAGATCACACATACAATATAGTCGATATAAAACTGGCCGCTTCAATCTGAAGAGCAACTAAAACAAAACACGGGAGTGTACCTTGTTCTTGTGAACACTAATGGAATCCACAGCATACACAGAGACCATGAAGTTCTTAAGGAGAAAACTAGTTACTGAAACAAAACACGTTAGTGTACCTTGTTAGCTAATGGTAGCTAGCTGACATTAACGTTACACATTGCACTCATATTACTCACCAACATCTTGTAAAGCCGGTCCCGCTGCTCTTACAGAACCGACTAACTCCCCTTTCGTGTATGTACAGCTCTCAACGTGTCCAGACTTGTAGTGATGTTCACCTCATTTTATACTTTTATTCTCATTCTGAAAGAAACAGGTGAAATTTGCTAACGTGACGGCCGTCTTTGTGATGGTGACGCGTATTGTGCGAGACCAGAGACCTGTAGTTCACTCAGCAGTTTTACGACACATTTTTATTTTTTTTACTTGCAAAATATTCTTTTAAATTGACAAACATCATATGTGTCATTCGTGGCACAATTCAAACGGGATCAAAAGATAACCTTTCAATGGAAATGTATAATTTTACGCTTCCGGGGTCCCATGGAGGCTCCCGGAAAGGGAGGGACTTCGCCTCTCTATACTGGGGTTTACAGCAGGGGCGGGGGAGGGAGTGTAGGACAGTGTTTCTTCCTCTGGGGATGGGCAAGAAGTAGCCTTGCGGCCGAATAATCGTTCTGACCTGGTGAGCAATGAGTGAGTAGCCCACACACCCGCCGCCATGATCATCACCCAGGGAGAGTACAGCCCTGGGTGGTGGACTTCCATGGACGCCAGACCCGGAAGGAATGGCGAACATGAATGGCACCGCCTCGGCCATATCCTGGTCCCCCAAACACTCGAAGCAAAGGTGGTGGGGAAGGACAGGCCCGGGTCTCTAGAAGTGGCGACTCCCTGGAGGTATGATAACTCTTTCTTCTTCTTTCAAACGTCTCTCAGTCTCTCGTGGAATCACTTCCGCTGCTGAAGAGAAAAGGATGATAGTCAGGAGGCGAGGCCTCCTTTTATACGGTGTGATGCGCGCGCATTCAGGTAGGCCCGCCCAAGGATGGCTACGTCTATAGAAGTCTCAGTGCGAGAATGCTCGCAGGGTAGGGTAGTACCCATAGAGTCCAGTAGAGGGCGGAACCTGTGAGAGATATAACAGGACTTGTTCCTGTAGAAGAAACCTAGCCTAACCCTCAGCTTTTTAAGCAGGTTATTGACATGAAGTTTAAAAGTGAGACAATCATCAAGCCAGATACCAAGGTATTTGTAACAGGTAACCACTTCAAGTTTTATTCCTTGCGTAGTTACAATATCTAAAACAGGCTCTGGTGTCTTTTTAGCTTTAGAAAAGAGCATTACCTTGGTTTTCTCAACATTTAAAAGAACCTTGAGGAACACCATTAGCAATGTTCAACCACTCAGAAGACAGCCCATCAAAATGAACACATTGGGACCTTTCAGAGAGGTAGTTTACAAACCACCCCACTGCATGGCTGGACAAGCCTATACTGGCTAGCCTCTGCTTTAAAATGTGATGATCGACGGTGTCAAACGCTTTTGAAAGGTCAATAAATAGAGCTGCACAACTCTGCTTATTATCTAAAATACTCGCCACATCATTCACCACTTTCATCGTGGCAGTGATGGTGCTGTGTTGCTTTCTGAAGCCTGACTGATGTTTAGACAGGATGTCATTTGTACATAAAAACACCTTTACCTGTTCGCTCACTAAGCGTTCAAGAACCTTAGCCAGAACTGACAACTTAGAGATTGGCCTATAATTATTTAATAAGGTGGCCTCCCCTCTTTTTAGAAAAGGCAGGACATACGCTGACTTCCACAATTTTGGAATTGTGTTTGAGCTGAGGGAGAGGTTAAAAAGAGTAGTGAGAGGTGGAGCAATACAATCTGCAGCTATCTTTAAAAAGAAAGGTTCTACGTTGTCCGGGCCAGCCGGTTTCTTAGGATCTAACTTGGTTAAAGCTTCACGAACAACATCAACAGTAAAAGGGGTAAAACTAAAAGGGTTTTCCAACACACGTTTTTCAGAGTCACCGACTGTGGTGTTCACAGAAGCAGAGTTAGTGACAGAATCAAATAGAGAACCACAGGACACAAAATGCTCATTAAAGCAATTTAGCATAGTAGCCCTGTCCGATATAGTGCCAGATGCTGTGGTAATGCACGGAGGTAGCTCATTACGGATATCGCCGGTGGATAACGATTTAATGGCTTTCCAACATTTTCCAGGATTATTCAGATTCTTTGTGGTTACTAACAGATAGTACTTTGATTTAGCACTTTTGATATCAATCAATCAATGTTTATTTATATAGCCCAATATCACAAATGTTACATTTGTCTCAGTGGTCTTCACAGTGTGTACAGAATATCAGCATGACAATACGACACCCTCTGTCCTTAGACCCTCACATCGTACAAGGAAAAACTTCCAAAGAAAACCCAGTTTAAAGGGAAAAATGGGAGAAACCTCAGGGAGAGCAACAGAGGAGGGATCCCTCTCCCAGGACGGACAGACGTGCAATAGATGCCGTGTGTAAATTGAAAAGATAATACATTTGCAACATAGGTAGTCCAAATGTTTGGAAATGCATGTGTGTATAATATGTGATATGAGAAGTGAAGCTATTTCTTAGCTGCCTAAAACGCAGCCATTCTACCTCTGAGCCTGATTTCCTAGCCTTTGCCCAGGCCTTGTTTCTCTCATGAAGGAGACTGGACAGATTAGCAGAAAACCAAGGATTGTCTCGTCCCTTTACTCTAAATGTACGCAGGGGTGCATGTCTATCAATGATCTCCATAAAACCAAGATAAAAATAAGACCATGCGGTTTCTACATCAGCACACAGATCGATTTTACCCCAATAAAATTCAAACAGATCATGCACAAGACCCTGCTCCACAACATGTTTTTTGTCTCTCTTAATTATAATGCGAGGTTTAACCTTTTGTACCTTAGTGTCCCTAATTGTGGCTACAACACAGTGATCGCTCAGATCATTTACAAATACTCCCACAGATGAGTACTTATGGGGAACATTAGTTAGAATGAGATCAATTAGGGAGGATTTATTTGGGGACTTAATATTAGGGTGAGTAGGACTGTCAACAATCTGAGTAACATTTAAAGAGATACAAAGGTTTTTAAAATCCTCTGACACTGCAGTTAACCAGTCCCAGTTAAAATCTCCAAGTAGCTCTATGTCCTTGTAGTCTAGTTGTGATAACAGATTTGCTAGTGAAGACAAGGAGTCTTTGACAGCTGAGGGGGGTCTGTAACAACTCACTACCATGACCTGTTGACCCTTTGCCACTTCTATATTTATGGCTAAAAATTCAAATTGCTTACTGATCGATTTGGAAACTAATGTGGTTACACTGAACTTATTCTTAACATAAATGGCAATGCCACCACCTTTATTTGGCCGGTCGCTACAATACACATTAAAACCATTTAAGGCAATGTTAGAGGCCAAAATAGATTTGTTTAGCCATGTTTCTGATAAAACAATGACGTCAGCGTCAGTCGAGCTCGCCCAGATACGGACAAAATCTAGTTTACCTAACAGACTGCGCACATTCAAGTGGATGAAACCCAACCCAGACCTAGCTTTAAAATCAGCAGGAGTAGCGATCTGACTACTACTACTGGGCGGACCAGGGTTAGGTTGTACATTTCCTGACAGTAATAACAACAACAAAAACATGCATCTTTTCCTCTTAAATGACACACATACATTGTCATCGAATTTAGAAAAACCGGAAAAGTCTGCGAGAGTGTGATTAGAGCTTAAGAAGCAGTCCTGACGAACCATCATCGCAGGAAAACAAAAAAGACAAACATATTTTGTCGAGCAGATTGTCTGTGACAAGGCAACCGGTAATTGTTTGAGCAACACATCCGAACCTTTGCAGGGGATGCCCACTGCGGGTGGCAGAACAGACCTGAATCCAGTAGACTTCTCTGTATGACTAGAGATCTTCTCATAGTCCAAAACAGTTAACAGGCACAGCAGAATCCCGATATGGGCCATTTTCCCAGACCAGCACACAGTATCCGCGATGTTCCTGGAGCAAAATCAGCACAGCAGCAAAGGACAGGCGAAAACAGCAGCGTGGAAGCGCTCCTGTCCCTCCGTGGTATCCCCGGGGTGAAAGCAGGCCTCTGCAACAGCAGAACCAGGACAGGTGGAAAGCAGGCCCCAGTGGTGGTAAAATCCTCCTCCGCACAACATCACACGCCCGGTGGAAGCAGGCCAAGCCCGAAGCGTGGATCCACTCCGTCTCTCCGCGACGACTCCGGGGTAAAAAACCTCTCCAGTACAGCCATATTCTATAGGTGGGAGCAGGCCTCCGTAGATCGCAGATTCCAGGCAGCAACAGGTGGAGCCGCTCCGTCTCTTCGCGACGAGCAGGCCTCTGTAAATCGCAGATTGCATGCAGCAACAGGTGGAGCCGCTCCGTCTCTTTGCGACGTCTCCGGAGGAAAAACACCTCAGTACAGCCATACTCGACAGGTGGGAGTAGGCCTCCGTAGATCGCAGACAACTAAAACTACTACTTGTGTAAGCAGGGATGCCTAAAAGTTTGTAAGCAGGAGAGCTAGATGCTAACAGATGCTAGATGCTAACAGACCTCAACGCTGCTCCCCCTCGCTCCCGCTGAAATTATTAATGAAAAGCGTATGGTAATCATATAACACGGCAGGGTCCGTGACAGTTTGTTTTCATCTGATTTCAAATAAATAAAGTCTTGGTTTTTAGAATATTAAATTTGTTTTGCCAAATTCAGATGATAAATACAACTTTTAAGCTTGTAAAGGCATAATTACAAGCAGTAACTTAACGTCACAGCAGGCATAACAACAGCCGGCGTTTCTAGTGTTTCCCCGGGAAACAAACACAATACACACAAACTCGTCACAGATAATTTCGCCGTATTTGAAATCATATACGCAGCTCACGACGTAACTAGGAGGCTAGTGGACGGTATCAGTACTACAAGTAAAAAAATAAATACAAATGAATTATGTTGTTTATAAATGCATCTGAGGGCCGCAAAAAGAGGAGGTGGGGACCACCATTTGCCCATCCCTGATCTACATACATCTTATAAGAGTATAATACATATGTATAATATCAGTTAAAATAAGTGCTTAAACATACAGTAGTTAACATTGCAGGAAAGCAATATATTAGTACTTTGTCAGGCTTAATATTTATATCCCCTAAGCTTTTTTCTTATTCAAAATAAGACCGTAACCTAAAGTATTCTTTAATGTTTAAATAAAGCCTTATTAGTTTGTCTGTCTGTCTCTCCTATTAATATCTAATAATACATTTTAATAATGTGCTTTAACCACCAGGTGTCCCTTTCTATCAGCTGTGCACCGTTATGGTGTAAATATAGTCTATCTACCAATTGGATCAAATATAAAAGTCAGCCGAATTAGTGTTGATACTGCAAGGAGACGTATTGTGTGAAAAGAAATTGAAGATGTTGTTTAATTGTTGATATATTTATGATCCACGTCACCAGGGGTAGGTTTTTTCTTTAGCCCCGGGCAAATTCTCCCTCAATAATATTTTCATTTTATTTCATTTCAAACCTTTATTTAACCAGATTGGTCCCATTGAGATCATAGATCTCTTTTTCAAGGGAGACCTGCAGCATATAGGTTCCACGTGAAACATAAAACAATAAAGGACATTATACATTATATTTACAGGATACATAGTTATAGACATTTACAAGTGCCCATTGTATCGGCAAGCATTTCATTTACCCTAGCTTTAAAAACATGCAGAGGAATGAGATTGCTTAGTTTCAATTCTTGCTGAAGATTGTTCCAAGCAAGTGGAGCTGCGCACATAAAAGCTGTCTTACCTGAGACAGTCCTTGCTCTTGGCACATCTAACAAGACTACATCATGTGACCTCAGACAATAGCTGCTTGCAACTCTCTGTGTTATCAGCGAGCAGATATAATACGGGAGTTTACCCAACATAGCTTTATAAATAAAAGTGTACCAGTGACTGAGCCTCCGTACAGAGAGTGATGGTAAACCTGCCATGGTATACAGTGTACAGTGATGTGTAAGCGCTTTACAATTTGTGACAAATCTCAGAGCACTGTGATACGCAGCATCCAATTTGCTCAGGTAATTGCCAGGTGCATTCATATACAACAAATCACCATAGTCCAGCACAGGTAAAAAGGTCACAGTGACTAGCCTTTTCCTGGCCTCAAGCGAGAAACAGGACTTGTTTCTGAAAAAGAAACCTAGCCTAACCCTCAGTTTTTTAAGCAGGTTATTGACATGAAGTTTAAAAGAGAGACAATCATCAAGCCAGATACCAAGGTATTTGTAACAGGCAACAACTTCAAGTTTTGTTCCTTGCGTAGTTACAATATCTAAAACAGGCTCTGGTATCGATTTAGCTTTTGAAAAGAGCATTACCTTGGTTTTATCCACATCTAAAAGAAGCTTTAATTAATACATATACATATATCATACATTAACCTACTTTACCTATAGGACGGACGACAGAAATGTAATTTCCCATGTTCAGTGAATGCAACACAGCGGCAAGACGACGCCACCAGACCAATCAGAGAGTTGTATGGAAATAAACGTGTTTTATTGGCTGACAGGTACGTACCTCTCCTCTGTGACAATGTTTAAACTTTAAACTGCGTCCACACTACAGCTTAAAAAAAAGCTTGGAGCTGGGCGTGTCTGTAGCTTGGGGATTTTATTCAAGCAACACGACCAACAACCAATCACATGAATCTCCCGCCCCCGACATACAAAGCAAAAAACCCCGGGGATTTTATGGGAGCAATATATATATATATAAACTCCCCAAACAGGCGAAAACCTACCAGTTTCACCCACTGTCTCTGCCACCTCCCTCCATGCCTGGTTCCTCCGGTTTGTATCCCTTTAGGTGAAGAGGGTCTAGTCATACAAAACCGGGTGATCTGCTACAGCGATAATTAGTTTCTCCTCCAACATTTTTTGAAATATAGAAATGAACGGCGGGATATCTCTCCCAGCTTAGACGCGGTTTGATTGGCTACGGCTTGAGCTGTCAGATTTTCCGAAACGGGATTTGATTGGCTGGCGCTGGCTACTCCGGCGTCTCCGGCATCAGAAGTTGAACATTGTTCAACTTCTGACGCCGGAGACAGTGGAGACGGACCGCTCTGCTACCCACAATTCAGTTCGGCGAAAAAGTGAATGTGCAGATTGGAGTTGTCGACGCTTCCGACGCTGTCTACGTTGTAGTGTGGACGGGCCGTCAGCCCCGGACGCGGAGATTCTGAAGATGGACATTAGAAAACATTTTTATAAAAAGACGGCAATTCTCAAGTGGTGGCTCACACAACAACCCCAGAGCCACCACCTGAGCCAGGTGAACAAGGTATGTACCTGTCAGTAAACTTACAAGTTATGCGAACATGTAAGCAAAGCATAAATTACAGCTACGTTGACGTTACTTTGAATCGAGCGGGTAAGCTAAACCGTTAGCAAGTAGCTAGCCAGATATATTAAATAAACACTTTGTCATACAATCTAAATGTTGTGTTTTTTAGCGTTACATGGTGATTTCAAAGAAAGCTCTCTGGGAAATGTTGACTTACTGTCAGTGGTCGACATGAAGCTAGAAGTTACTGTCAGTTAAAGTGTTTCATAGTTATCTTAGCTAAGCATCAACCTAGCACTGAAATATATGGATGTTATGTGACAGTATTTTTGAGAAAAAGTCAGCTGAAGTGAAATGGTGGCATAGTTGCCACTGCTTTACGTGTCAACAGCATGTTTGAAGTTGAACATATTTGCAGCAGTAAATGTGGCTGTCTGGCCACGGACGTTGCCATAACAACACCTACATTTAAATGTGAAACCTCTTTTTGTGACAGATTTTGCATGAAAATATAATTCTTCTGATTGATATTTCCTATTGACAGCTAGTTTCAATGTGGACATTATGAGATGGACAGCCAACTAACAAGCTTTTTAGACAAATATATTTCAGATCAAAGCCAATCCAGTGGGGCTCCTGAAAGGGGGGAAGGGACACTATGCTCCCAAATATTAAGCCTTGACCCCCATCTTAAAATTGATATGATCAAAAAATTATCTGCATTGTCGGAGGTCTTTTTTCCTCATTATCATGTCAAATTGTACAGCTTTCCTTAGTGTTGAATGCAGAAAGATGACTATATTAGAGTATTAAGTGAACATGACTATTTTAAAGTGTTAAGTGAATATATTAAGTGAATTACTCAAACTGCATTTGTAGCAATGATTCTGTCCTATTGGCAGATACCTACTCTAACAGTGATATTTACAAGAGGTTTCCAATGTAAATGTAACTATTTTCAATTGGTTAGTATTACATTTTGTGACAGTGTGATGACACTCATTTTAATGAAGACAAATGTGTGTATCTTGAAATTCATTTATTTGACAGAGCTGAAAACTGATTGACTTACATACTTGTTTGTGTTTACCTACACAGTCATCACAGATGAGCCAAACAGAGGAGAGGATGAAGAAAGGAGAACAGGAGAAAGGGACACACAAGAAGGAGATACAACAGACAAGAACAACAATGAACATCAGATCAGACAAGAGTCAATGGGTAACTGGGGAACTGATTTAGGATGCGGCCACACGAGGACGAAAACGGCTAAACGCATAGGATTAACGCAAACGCAATCGCAAAAAAACTTCCGTCTACACGCAATATTCACCGGATAGTGTCTGTCCACACGAGACCGCTCCGTTTAGCTCCAACCGCTGGAGAAGCTGCAGTACATATGCCGAGCCTGTACGTGGCGCTGTAACTTCCTCCACAAAAGCAGCGAAGAAGCATGGTTGTCATGGTTGCCCTTCTGTTTATTCTCCCCCGGTGGGGGCCGAGGGAACCGGGCAGAGTTTTTCGCCAGTCAACATGTATTAAAGTTTAAATCTTCCGGACAAAATGATAAAAGTGCCGGTTAAAGGTCTTCTTTGTTATTTATTGAGCTTTAAAACAAATGAATAACGACTCTATATAATATAATAATAAAATACACAGAGCCTCTCTTTTCCTCCCTCTCTTCGGACAGCGTCAGCGTCTGTCTCATGCAGCAGCTGATCCAGTAATGAGTGACCCGGCCGACAGTAAAGATAAACATATTTATAACTAGTTTAGTTTGAGAGGTAATTAAAATAGCTAAGGGTGATGATCTGACTTGAAGTGTGTGTTTTGCTGCAGCGGGAGGAGCTGCAGGTGAGCAGAGCTGCGTGTCTCCGTCCTCTCAGATTAGACTTCACTCGCGTTTAGGTCCATATCGAGAGAAAGATAAATAATCTGAATTCAGTGTGCAGTTTACTTTGACACGGGGTGCGCAGCAGAGGTGGGGAGAGGCAGGGCTATTGCCATCATTATCAGAAAATGATCGGATAGGGCGCACACACGGAGCCGTTTGACCCCCCAGAGCGCTGCGTATGCCTTTCTATCCACCTTGGGACCTGTTATCGTTTCCTCAGTCGTTTAGTGCCGTATTCGGTCGTCCTCGTGTGGCCGAACGGTCTATATGACACTAAACAGTAACGCAAACGTTTGGCCAGCAAAAGAGATCATGTCAACCAAGTTGGTTTGATACTTTTAAATGGCTCGAATATTCTACAACTGCCAATGCAGCATTCTGCTTTAGTTATATTATACTATATTATATGACAAACCAAAGCAATCAAGGGATCAAAGGGACACCCTCACCACCTCAGGATACACAAACTGGAAGCGTTCATTGGATTCTTTTCGAGAACATGAAAAGTCAAACATACACAAGGCCTCAAGTATTCTCTGGAAGAGCTTTCAAGCCATCCAGGTCCACGCGGGACATCACACAAATGTCAGTGAGATTCAGGAATGTAGGGAGTATCTGAAACGCATACAGTAGCAGCAGTTACAGCCCTTCTTGGGAAGCAAGGGATTGCTTTCAGAGGGCACAACGAAGCAGCAGAGTGATAACAAGGGTAATTTTATGGAATGCATGAAGCTTCTTGAAAACTTTGATCCTTTTCCTTTTTTCTGTTTAATCTAATTAGTAACAATTTCTAATAATTTGACTTGAAAATCAAGTGTTTTTAAATAATAAACCCGTTTCTGATTCTGAGATTTTTTTTGTTACATATGGGTATTGAGAGATGTATCCATAGATCTCTTAATGTTGCTCTGAAAGTGCATCAGATTGATGATTTTAACTTCAATATTTAAAAAAAATCTTCCCGGGGGAGTTCCCCCCCAAAATAGAACTTTACCTCTGCTTATGTAACTCCGGTGTAGTGTCCCTTCGGCATCAGATCACTCACAGTTGGTGATGATTACTTTCCTGCATTTCAATGGACAGCATATAAAAAGGACAGCTTCATTGCTTAAGAGATCCTCTCATGCTATCTCTTTTAAAAAAGAAGTGTCCAGTCAACAACAAAATATCAGTGATCGTATAGTGATAGTATATTTTTCATAAGCGATAAAACTCTGAGGGCTTAAGATATTCTACAAAATAATATTTAAAAACATTTTAGTTATATATTTAATTAGTTTTACCAAAATAACTTGATTAATTGTATTTAAAATAACATTTCCAAAGAAATACATCCTTCGAATCTGCCTATTCAGTTTCTGTTGGAATGTGAAGGGTTAAATGAAAGAAGCCCCTCTCTGCGAGTCTTTGAAGAGAGGAGCTGTTGGACGTCCAGCTATGAATTCACAGAGGGCCAGCTATAGTAACTAAAACGAGAGTAATGTCAAATGACAGTACAATTGACCAATTATATCTTCCCTCTAAATGGCTGTGCAACTTTTCTTGTTTCCATAGCAACAACAACTTCCTGTCAACAGCGTTAACTCGCCTTCAAAATAAAAGCATGCTGAATTACACTTGAGACATCCAACTGCAACGAAAGTAACAAACACAATGCAATATCCTTTTCAATTTCAAAGAACACAAATAGGGTTATTTACAGGTGTTGTTTTGTGTGGTAGAGGGTCGCTTTCATTTATGCATTTTGCACCCCGGGCCGTTGTTTTGATATTCCGCTGAAGTATACGCCGCTGTGACGTAATAACTCGAGGGAAGGGGTGGGGTCAGAGGGCCTAGGTATAAAAGTCACAGCTCGCCACTGCAAATAGCCAATCACACAAACAACATGTTGCTGTGACTGTGAGTATTAAACAATTAACATTAAACTAAACAAACACAACAGTACGTTATTGTCCTTATAAAATAAAAACATACATGTTGTCCACCGAGATAATGCAGGCACCTTACCCTCAAGAGATCCTCACGTGCTATGAGAATCTCCCACAATCCATTGCCGTAACAAAGCTAATGCAGGCACACGTTTGTGACCCTAGATGGCGCAATTGTGTATGTGCGTGTGGGGAGTCTTGCAGTAGAAAATTCGACTGTGGGCTAAGCCCCGGATGTTTCCAGGTCCAGGCGACGCCCCTGCACGTCACATATTCAGTTTCTGCGGCAGTTCTTCCTGTTTGTCCAGAAGTCTTCTCATCAGGGCTCTCTAAATAAAGAACTACGGCAGATGTGTAATATTGAATGCAGCCGAACCGTGTATTACAATGCCGTTATGTGATGACTTCCAAAGAGAAAAGCAATCACCCTCGGAATAAAGTATATATATATATATATATATTTTTTTTTAAATGTTTTCGGATTTCACATCACATAAACACCATATCCCAGCGTGCATCACAGGGGTTGAGCAAAGCGGAGAGAATACTTACTTCCGGGTGTAAAATTCTCTTAAGCAACTACTATGAGCTACAACTACGAGCTACCCTCGGTCCTGACGGACTCCAAAAGTCCAACATTATACAATCAAACAAATAAATAAACACAAGGATAATGATGTGTTATTGTTGAGTAAATAACAGTGTGTGGTTTAGAAAATAATACAAAATTAGAAGGAAAAACTATGAAATAATACAGATTTCAGTATTCTGAGCCCCTACTCTCCCCATACCTGATGGCAACAAAAGTCCTACATTATTCAATTAAAATAAAGAAGTAAAAACATAAGTGTGGCTTGATATTGAGCTGAGTTGGTCCCAACTCGTCTATTACCAACGTTCAGGGAGCTCTATGCAAGTCAATGGGACTCCCTGATAGTTGAAACTCGAAGCTAAAGGTCCCCCCCTTGCTTTGGAAAGTGACGACAGGGACCCTGACATAACGTCAACATAGGCCGAGTTGGGAGTGAGAATGTGTTGACCAACGCCACCTTAATTAAGAGTTCCAATATGATGGGGCTTAAGAAATATTAATCATTCTCTGTGATCATGGGTTACTTTCTCTTAAAGCCAGAAAACAGGAAGTGAGTCTCAAAACTGGTGATTTCCTCTAGTATAAAGACAAGTTTAAGTTTATACATTTTGAAGATTATGCATTATCCTTTTTCAAGAAGCCTTTAAACCGTGTGTTTATTTATTCATTTAGGGCACAGAAAACTATAAAATAATCTTCAATATATTATATTTTCAGCATCTATTGAGTTTTTACAGAGGAATATCAGCTGAATTTGTTATCAAAAGGACCATTTTGGGGGGTAAGGTCAACATTGACGGAGATATTTTAACATCACTGCTTCAACAGTCCTGAAGCTACACTCTTGTTAATATGCATTGCTCCATATAGAACCTTTGATGGCAAGGGGAGCCTTGTAATACTGGATAGAGAAGAAGGTTCAGTCCATGTGCCCTCCTCAGGTTCAGAAGCTAACCTGGCTGACTTCTGAACCGAAATGTTTCTCCTTTCTCCAATCGTTCTTCACTGTCCCTGATTAAGCAAAGTCAGATCACCAGCATAATCATGGTCAAAGGTTCAAATCCAAACTCTCCATAGAAAGATGCCTTTTGATTTGACCACCATCCATCCATCTTCTCCCACGTATCCCTGGTCGGGTCGGGTCGCGGGGGTAGCAGTTCCACATACATACAAGGAAAATGCATGAGCTTAGATCAAAGAAAATCATTTAGTATGAACTAATTTGAGATGCCATGGCTTGTGACAGAACATGATTTCTGCTGCATTGTAAAACATTGGCAAAGAAGGTTCGCATTTCCATAAATGTAGCTTGAGATTTCAATCTTATTTAGTCTTCTGAAATCAAGGTGGACTTGGCTTATTCTCTTTTACTGTAGGTTTTTTTCTTGATATCTTTGCTCATCTGAGCTAGCACTGTTTCAGTTGTGTTTGTGTTCATTGGATATTATTTTCTTTGTATGTATGTCACATCCAACATAATGAGTAAAAGCTGGGTCCCTGACACTGCACACCAAGATTTGGCATGGGAAACAGAATACTTGTATGATCTTTTTGTGTCAGTAAAGGTCAGTAAGACTTTGTTCAAATGATTTATTGAGACAAATACATCCTGAAACAAAAATAAAAATAGTAAACTGTCGGGAAAAACAATAATGAAATGACACACATAGTTTTGATCAAATATTTTCCATTTTTAACATTGGGTCACAATTTAAACCTTATTTGATTTATTTAACATTGAAATATTTCCGGTGATTGTTAATGTAGCGACTTGAGGGAACAGACAGTCGCTGAGAGGGTGAGGTTGGGCCTGGTTCCAATTGTCTGAAATCAAAAATTTGTTTCATGGCTCCTACAGTTTTCATTTGTTTTTGTAGGAATGCAGTCCAGCAAACCCCTCTGTTCTCCAGAAGGACACATCAGAGCTGAAGACCCTTCCTGAGGAGATGTGATGGTTCTGGCTTTAATTAGTACAGCCTGTATTAGTAATGTCATCTATTCTTTACAGGCTATGCTAATCTATGCCAGAACCAGCAATGCAATGGGAGACAGAACGTTCACATCATCACTACAGAATCCTGTTGTAATGATGGTGGTCTTCTGTTTGTGTCAGGGACTTTTTGTTTCATGTAGACATAAAATGAAAGAAATTAAGACAAATAATCCTTATTTCTTCTATTTTCTCAAAGATGTCCATCGGTCATCATAAACCTGACCTCCAGCTCTGACTCTCCCCACTTCCTCACCACCATGAATGAGCCTGCCATTTTGGGTATTACACAACACTCCAGCACTTTGCTTTTTAACATCTTATATATTCAAAGATTAATAATAAAATCATCTTGATAAAATATAATTAAAATGGACTTGGAAAGCTCTCTACGATTTAAGCCAAATATTGCTGAGAAAATGCACAGCTAAGTCATTTGATACATTTGTTTTAGAATTGTATGAAACTCCTCCTGCTTTTCAGGAACAGTAATTGTAGACTCCAAAACTCAGATCAAACGTATCGTTAGCCTTTCAGAATTTTTTTATTAAAGGGAAATCATCTTTGATGTGCTGCGTTGAATTGTGGTTTGAAAAATATGTTTCTCCTCATCTTCAGGTGGTTCTTATCAGGGGTTGGCCATACTGTCTGACAGTGTTGGTGGTTGGAAGCAGCATAATGTCAGTCATCTGTCAGGACCAGAAGGAAACTACACTGATTCACCAGGGAACCCAACATTAATGCTGCCAGCAGAGGAGTTCGACCCGTTAGGAGGACATACTGTCTTGCAGGTAACAACCAACCAATTTTAATTGCTTTAGTGAACCTTTATTCTTGAATAACTCATTAACAAAAAAATAGTACACATTCAAGTGTTGACATACATAAACAACAATAATCGATATCTTATATATATTGCTTACCTACCATTGTAGTTGTTTTGCCTACATTTAGGCATGGAAGTTTGGTGGGGTCATTGTGTAAATTCCATGGCTTTAGAAGCGGCTTATTCTAGACCAGAGAAACATTCAGCAATGCCCTTCACATGGATGCTTCAACACTCCAGGGGATGTATGGCTCATTTAAACCGCTTGCTTATAGTTGTGATTCCAAGGTAAACTTTGCATCTGAAATTATTATTGACCTCAGTCTTTCTGTGTTATCTAAGTACTTCCATTAGTCTGTTACATTTCAGTCACCTATCCATTCATTTTCATTAAAACAAGCTAATGTTTAATAATAGAAAGATGAAAACCATCATTTGGGATGCATCTATGGCATATAAAACATTATTGTCTACACAGAAATGTTGCGTGGTGGCAGTCATTACTTTATTTTATTTGTATCGATGGTGAATGTAAGATCCCAGAGTAGAACCTTGTGGTGCACCTCTACTAATATCTTGGCCAATTTCTTCATGACAGGTTGTCATTAAATTATTAGGTGAAAAGTAAAGTAGCAGAATGTTATTATTGGGTATAGGCAATATTATTTAGTAGAAGCAAGCCGTGGTTGTGTCAGTGGTTTGTCATATTTTGTATCATAACTGCTAAAGTTGTAATACTTCTGCTTCAGAAATGCCCAGAGAAGAAACACTCAAGACTCTTTGAAATGTGTCAGCAAACTTTGTCAGCATATAGTAGGTGAATTATGTCACAGGTGAATTTTCTTTCCCAGCTAAGTCTGATTTTTCAAAAGATAATAATGATGTTACTTACATTTGATAAAGCTAACACTAAATGAGGATTATGTGTTGGGATTTTGAGTCCCTTTGAGTCATTAACAAATAAATAACTTAATGCACTAAACCGCCCTCTTTGGTTGTCTTCTCTCTTTACCTCTTCCTCTTCAGGTCCTTGTTATCGTCTTCCTCACTGGATCACTTTCTATTGTCACGGTTGTTGGCAACATCCTAGTGATGGTGTCATTCAAGATCAATAAGGCACTGAAGACAGTGAACAACTACTACCTGCTTAGCCTAGCATTTGCTGACCTGACTATCGGCACCCTTTCAATGAACCTGTACACCACCTACATCATCATGAACCAGTGGGCCCTGGGGCCGGTGGTCTGTGACTTGTGGCTCGCAATAGACTATGTGGCAAGTAACGCCTCAGTCATGAACCTGCTTGTTATCAGCTTTGACAGGTAAAAAACAGAACTTGTTGTATTTGTGTTGATAAACTGTAAAGGTTATAGACAAGATCATATACTGTTGGTACTACTCAAAGAGATATGTTGATTTAAAAAATATAAATTCTCTCCTTGAGATGCACAATCTGATAGAGGGTCAGTTGTAAGAAGGTATAACTACTGTAGGATTGATCATCACTATCAGACTATTTTGTGATGAATGTGTATCCAATAGGAAAATGTGCATTTCATTTCCATTGTTTGGACTATTCTGACTCTTTATGGTACTATCAGCAGAGAGCCAGAGACAATGTGGTAAACAGTAATGCACGGTACAGTTACAGTTACTGTGTATGTGTACAGTTCTTCTTTCTTTCTTTTAGGTATTTCTCTGTTACCAGACCTCTGACTTACCGGGCCAAGCGCACAACCAAGCGAGCCATGACCATGATAGGATTAGCCTGGTCCATCTCTTTCATTCTCTGGGCTCCAGCCATCCTGTTCTGGCAGTACATCGTGGGTGAGCGAACCGTTACGCCCAATCATTGCTACATCCAGTTCCTGTCTGAGCCAATTATCACATTCTGCACTGCTATTGCTGCTTTCTACTTGCCAGTAAGTATTATGACATTCCTGTTTTGGAAGATATATCAGGAGACAGAAAAACGTAATAAAGATATGCAAAGTCTCAGGGGAGCTGGAGTTGGCAAAAGCTCAAGCCAGGCTCAGAATCAAGGAAGTGGGAAAGTTGGTGGAGAAGGTGCGACTAACAGCCAGAAGGATTCATCAGCCATGCAACGCCAAATGAGCTCTCAAAGCTGCAGCAGCGATGAACTTAACCAGCCGGCTTCTGAGAAGAACAACAAGGAAAATACCAGCATGGCAGGAGGAACAGGAAGCAGAGGGAGGTGTGGCTCATCGTGCTGCTTCCAGTTTTCATCACTGTTGCCAGGTCGCCATGCATTCAAAAGGTCCGTCAACACCACGATAACTACTGTGGGCGAAGCAGAGCAGAGCAGCAGTGAAAGCCTCAACATTGAAGCCGGTGGCTCTGGGGACAAGTCCGGTTCAGACGACGAGGCTGAAGGTGTGGATTTAAACTAATACATATACATACCGTTCAGTGGCGGCTGGTGGAAATTATTTTAGGTGGGGCTATTGTAATGGTGAATAAACCACACAGGGTACATTTTGAGAAATGACCCCTTAAAATATGACTTCTGGTGATGTGAGAGATATGAGAAGACTGATCAATACCTCCATAATCTTCAGTGTGGTTAGCTATGAATCTTCCGAAACTTCCAAATACCTTGTCCTGGACATAGTTTCTACTGTAAACTGTGCAACAGTACAGTAGGCCCACACATACTGCAGAACACCGGTTCTTTGGGAACACTCAAAATGAGGAGACTAAATACGAACATTATATGCAGACAGACGTGGTTCAGAAACACAGAAGTATTAGAAAACAGACCATAAAGGCAAATCATCTAGTTTGATGGAAGCTGTCAAAACTCAACTATATACAATAATATGTGTGCGTGTGTGTGTGTGTGTGTTTATTTATCACGGGCACATAGTATCTGTCCCCGGCTGTTTGGAGAGCAAGCATGGGAAACAAAAGACAGCGTTTACCTGTTTGCATACAGCTAGTCACACACACACACAGTTACAATCACACTCCCTGTAATTGACATAATTAATAGATAGTTTAGCTTCTCACCATCATTTGCTGTGGCCCACTGATGTTAACAATAGTAACTGAAAGGCTGCCTGTCAAACGTAAACATTCAGCCACGTGAATCGCAAACTCTCGCGAGAGTTTTACACAAGACGGATCCTTTCTAGTCATAACCAACTCACAGACTGCATCGGGCACTGAAATTACCGCCCTTTGAGCATCAGATCGCTGTGACGATCTGACGACGCTGATTGGCTGAAATTATGTTTTGGCGGCATAGTTAACAGATAGCAACAGTCAGCAATGTGTTGGATGCTGCTGGGGCTGAGTGAGGGCTCCTTTCTTAGCGCCCAGACGAGAGAGGGTAATGATACACGCTGCGGCCAGGCAGGAAACATATGACTTATCAGTAACTTTAGACATCGTAAAACACTTTTTTAAACAAAATTTTATTTTAGATTATACATTTGACTGAGACCAACTATATAATATTTACCTTTTAATTTTTTTACATTTTTTAAATATATTTTTCATTACATTTTTAATGACAATCAAACATGTGGGAAGAGGGGGGGCTGCCCCTAGCGCCCCTATGGGCCGGCCGCCACTGATACCGTGTATATGTACTGATCGAGGTTTTCTGTAACTTTCCAAGTGCGTTCACAATTTATTTTCCACTAACAAGTCTTTCAACTCCGCCAGAGCCCATACCATGTTCCTGTTTGTGTTTACTTCCTGTCTGTCTTCTTCTGCTGTTCCCGTTAGTATGTACTTCCTGTCTGTCTTCTTCTGCTGTTCCCTTTACCCCTAGATTACACCGGGTCCGTCTGCACAGCGTTACGGCCGCGTTACGGCTGCGCCGCCGCGTTCGTAGCGATCACGGCCACTCTAGTCAATGGGTGCTATTCCACCAGACGCGCCGTGTTACGGGTAGAAGCGTCCCAAAAGCGTCCCAGAAGCGTCTCTGAGCTGGGCTCCACTAAAGATAGGCGGCTGGTCTATTTTCATCGCGAGGCGTTGCATAGCGCCGGGCAGGAATGGTCAGAGCATCCAGTCAATCCCCAAAATAAACACATTTTGCAGACCTTTTCCCTCCGTACCGTAGTCTTTCAAGTAGGAGAATAAATGCCAGCGTTCTCCTCCGGTTTCAGGCACTGTGTACATTATATATAGAATATTTATGATGATGAATGCATTTTTTTACCACTAAAATACAGCAACACATCTTTGATTCATGTCGTTTATAACTATACAATTATTATTAACTTTGTCTGTACAAAGTAGCCTGTCCAGGAAATATGCCCAAATCAACAAAAACTGCGAGCCGGCATGCAAGACGCTCCGCTTCTGAAACGCGCCCGGTTGGGTATGACGCTGGAGGAGGTCGGACCAAAATTGCGGCGCAGACGGACCGGTGGAATCCCCGGGTCAATGTTAACGTTAGTGTTTACTTACTGTCTGTGACATCCAGCACTCCGTCTTTTAATCTCAGCAACTGCGCTGTTTTTTTTCCTTTTCTGGGGACAGTTTAGCCATAATGAATAAAAAGTGTAATGCCCTCCACAAGTTTAAAAATGAATATTCAAAAAGTATTCCACTATGTTTTTAGATGGAAAAAAACGAATCAATAAACTAAATTGTTGCCCTGGCCTGAGCTGACGTGAAATGTATCTCACTTTTTTCTGCGGATTGATATGACTGCACATAGTTCCTGTCCATGATTTCCTTAGCTATGGTCTGCTCTTCCTATCAGCGTTAGGAAAAGTGAACAATTGGAATCGAGATCAGAATTGAGTGTTCAACTTAATATGAATAACACAATTATACATATGTCTATCTCTCTAGGTGGTAAGGAATCGAGAAAGGGGAAGAACAACAAGGACAAACAGTCATCGTCCAACAAAGGTCGGAAAGAGTCCGTCACCAACCCTGCCTCCCAATCAACTGCAGCTAGCACCATGAAGGATGCGGCAATGGCAAAACGGTTCGCCTCCAAGGCCAAGACAAAAATCAACAAGCGCAAGAATGAAAAAAAGGCAAATGAAAATAAAGCAGCTCGGACACTCAGTGCCATCCTCGTGGTCTTCATCACCACATGGTTACCATACAACATCATGGTGCTGGTCAGCACTTTCTGTACCAACTGTATTCCAGAAACCCTTTGGTCACTGGGCTACTGGCTGTGTTACGTTAACAGCACAATCAATCCCATCTGCTACGCCCTGTGTAACAAGACCTTCAGGACCACTTTCAGGGATATTCTGATGTGCCAGTGGAATCAAAAGAAGAACCAGCCTACTTTTCAGCAGAGAAAAGCTTTGGCCTTAAAGAAGAAAGACCCAATCTAAAATAATTGAGAGATTTGTGTTTAAAGCAACCCACTCTCTTCAGTCTGCGTACAAATGACACAACTTTACACGTGCAATAGATACGCAGAATACGATTTTGCGTGCATATGATACGCGAACCATTTCAACCCTGTCTCCTAAAAATTACGTTCCCACAGAACTAAATTGCATTCTCAATAACGTTTAGCTAGAAACGTATTTTCTCCCACGTTACGTTTGTTATGAACGTATCTTAAATACGTTTATTTTCTACATATCTTTGCCATTTATTGTCTTGCTTATAATAATGATAATAGTCATTTATGAATATCATTTCAGAGCAAACATTTGAAATCGAGAATCGGGCTCGATATATGGTTAAATTAAAATCAGTAGGTGAAGCTGTAATTTCGCTTGCTGTTACTCTCATGAGCGAGGCAGAACATAATAGTTTTAACATGCCACAAAGCTGCTGTATTGTTTATTGCACCTCAAACATTGAAACAAATCCAGAGTTACGTGTTTCTATATTTCCTCTAAGAAGAAAGGGCATTCAAAGAAGAGCTCTGTGGCTTCAGGCTTGATCGCCGTTCAAATGACAGCGTTGGTTTCCCCAAAAGTGGGCGGGGCTGCAAAGTGACGTAGATTTTACTCATCTATTATTCAAAACCATTCTATTTATTCTAACGTAAATTACATGCCAGTGTTTTATCTTTTTAATTAGTGATTTGTTTTTGCATGTTTAACTGGGAATGTTTTCATGTTGAACCGGAAGTACGTCACTTCACTTCATCTTCTTCGTCCCTTTTACGTTCCAGACAATGCATCGCTCACATGGATGTATAAGAACACACAAACCCACTGAACTGATTACCCAAGATCCTCAGCTTGAAGCTCGGGATGTTTTAGCCACAATGCACGTTGGGATGTAGTGTTAATGCGATATGATATCCGGAAAAAAATTCAGAGTTTAGGATGGCCGAAGACACTACACTACCCATAATCCCCAGCTATCGTTTGGGACTACAGTCCCGTTGACAAACCCTGTGATTAATCTTCAAGCTCTGGGATTGGATGTTGGAGTGGCAGTGCGCCAAGGTTACGCCGAGCGTCAAGCTCTTTGTAATGGAACAAAACCACGCCAGACTATCCAAAACTGGACTCGAACGCCCCCCCAGAACTACACATGCTGGCTATTGTGTTTTGCAACATGTTCTCTATGGGACGTCTCTACTGGGAATTGTAGTTTTAAAAGACGTTTTCGTTTTCCCCAAAATTAGAAGTTGACAGCATTACACTGTGTACAGTACACCCCTGGAGTTTTAGGCGATAGGAAACAAATTGGTGTGTAGAAATGTAAAACATGTAATTAATAAATGGATGAAAATCGCTTGTGTCCATAATGTGCTGCATTAATATATACCCACATGACAGCTCATTGTTACTTTGTAATTCTACTCCAATTCTACTCCACTACAATTCAGAGGTGAACCTGGTATTTATACTCCACTACATTTATTTGAGTTACTTTGCAGATTCTGATTAATTAATGTGAGATATAAACAACCCTTAAATCAGACTTTAGTTACACCTTAGTAAAATTCAGGGAAGGTGATTGTCAAGTGCCAACAATCAGGAGAGATATTTGATAGTTGGTGCTTGAGAAGACTAAACATGTATCTGCAGATCTCTATAAAGTATATTAATTACTCGTTATTCTCTACTAATAGTTAATTAAAGACTATATATAATGGCTATTTTGCACATACCTTTCAAGATTTCAAGATTTTCTAAGGTTTATTGACATATCATTACTACGGTGTAGTTATGCAATGAATGAAAAACTTGGGTCACAGGTTCCTCAACAGTGCATTACAAGACATCTATCAATATGTGTGTACCTCCACCATTAAACTGTCATATTCTGCACATTTCGTATTCTATCTACATACATAAGAGTATAGTTAATGTGTATAATATCAGTTAAAATAAGTGCTTCAACATAGTTAACATTGCAGGAAAGCAATATATTACACGTTAAGTACTTTGTCAGGCTTAATATTTATCTGTAGACACCCCCAAAGTGTTTTTCTTATTTAAAAGAAGACCTTAATCTGTTATTTAATGTTTAAATAAAGGTTAATTAGTTTGTCAGTTTTGCACATCCTCATATTAATATCTTTGTACATCGTGCACTAAACTGTTTTATTGTAGAGATCACTTACAGTATCTTGTTTTTTTATATTCTATATTTCTTGCATTGACCTTCTACTTTCCCCCTATGAAAGTATGTACTCTTAATATTTTTTTCATCAGATAACATTATTCAACAAATATAATTCAATAACGTGCTTTAACCACTAGGTACACACAGCATACTAATAATAACTTTGTATTATTAGTGTAGGACACTTATGTATGTTTATTACATGGCTTAGTTGAATACTCGATTCTGATTGGTCAATTCAGAACACGTGACACGTTGTTAATATCGAACAGACAGACCGCTGTCAAGGACTTATTGACCGTTGTTAAGGACGCTCACATCTTCAGAAAGAAGTCCGGTCGATTTAACTGTATACAGTTGGGCCGAAAAGCAAACTGCATGCAGTTTGCTTTTCGAACTGGGACATGAAAAACAGCGCAGAAGTAACGGGGCAGAAACCCTCCTCTTTACGCAGCGGTCCAGACATAGACATCAAACGGCGACACATATTCAGTGTGCAGTTACCTTGGCATTAGGGCAGGGATATCTAGATACTTTCCAAGGTTTGACATAATGAATTGTGCTACTTTTAAAGCAAGCAGCGATGTTTTCAAATCTGTATTCAAAAAGCTCCTCAAAAACGCTATCGAAGCAGTTCCTGCCGTTGCTACATTAGTTCAAACGGTAACAACGGACTATTTTTCTTAGCGGATGCATGTCAATTTAAATCAATACAACTATTTTTTAAATCAATAAAACAATTTTCTAAATCCATAAAAGCATTTCAATTAATATTGGGAGTCATAACGTTACTTTGTTGAGAATGTGGCCATGTAATAAGCGGGATAATGTGCAGCGACTTGGTCATTATGGGGAAAAGAATTTACATTTATTTACATTCTTATATTCAAAGAAAATCAGTAATATCTTTAAAAACTACAAGTCCTTTTCTATCAGCTGTGCACCGTTATGGTGTAAATATAACCTATCTACCAATTGGATCAAATATAAAAGTCAGCCGAATTAATGTTGATACTGCAAGGAGATATATTGTGTGAAGAGAAATGTAAGATGTTGTTTAATTGTTGATATATTTATGATCCATGTCAAGTATTCAGTTTCAGGGCTCTATAAATAAAGAACTACGGCAGATCTGTAATATTTAATGCAGCCGAACCGTGTATTACAATGCCGTTATGTGATGACTTCCAAAGAGAAAAGCAAGAACATACTTGGAATAAAGTATTATTTAATTTTTTTTTAAATGTTTTCGGATTTCACATCGCATAAACACAGGCTTCCCAACGTGCATTGCGGCTAAAACATCCAATCAGCGAGTTGAGGATCTTTCCTACGTCTGTTTCCGGTATTGTTCCTGTAATGAGAGTTCACATTTATTCTACATTGAAGGGTGGAATTGACTACACATCTTCAGAAACATAATTTGCATCAGATATAACTCATAACAATATTGTAACCATTAAGAAAAGATAATAGATGAGAGTAAAATCACTTTACAGCCCCGCCCACTTTGTGGGAAACCAACGCTGAGAGAGAGCTCTTCTTTGAATGCCCTTTCTTCTTAGAGGAAGTACAGAAACACGTAACTCTGGATTTGTTTCAATGTGTGAGGTGCAATAAACGACACAGCAGCTTTTTGGCATGTTAAAACTATTATTTTCTGCCTCGCTCATGAGAGTAACAGCTGGCAAAATTACAGCCTCACCTACTGATTTTAATGTAACCATATATTGAGCCTGATTCTCGATTTCAAATGTTTGCTCTAAAATGATATTTATAAATGACTATTATCATTATTATAAGCAAGACAATAAATGGCAAAGATATGTAGAAAATAAACGCATTTAAGATACATTCATAACAAATGTAACGTGGGAGAAAATATGTTTCTAGAAGATATGTAGAAAATAAACGTATTTAAGATACGTTCATAACAAACGTAACGTGGGAGAAAATATTATGTTTCTAGAACAGGGGTGCCCAACCAGTCGATCGCGATGAGATTCCCAGTCCATCGCGAGATGTGTCTAAAAATAGAACAACAATATTCTGTTTTATCGTTAATGTCCAATAACATAATCTTCCTGTGTCAGAATAATGCACTTGAACGCATCAAAGCTTTGTGATTGGCCGGCGTGACCCCATGTGTCGGGGCGTGGCTCGTGGGCAGTGGGCACTAGTTTGCTGACGTTAACTTGTCCGTGTCAACAGGAGTGACAGTCCGCACACACACAAGACCGCAATTATGGCAGAAGCAAAAAAGCCCAAAATATATAATTTTCACTCCGAGTGGGAGGATGATTATTTTTGTATCTATTCCAATTCAAAGTCCATCTGTCTCATCTGCAATGCGAGCGTGGCTTTATCGAAGAAGGGTCATTTAGGAGCGGCATTTCAAAACAGTGCACAAACACTACGATACAGAATTCCAAAAAGGGGAGGGGCCTGAGAGGACAGCTAAATGCACAGCATTCCATTTTCACCAGGCCCAACAACAAGAGCAAGGCTGCGACCAGAGCATCTTATCGTGTCAGTCACGTTCTTGCGAAACACATGAAGTCTTTCAAAGACGGCGAAGTTGTGAAAGAAGCATTCCTGGAGGCTGCCGATGCCCTTTTTTAATGAAATTGTGCCCAGGAAAAGTAATGCTACAGGAAGTTTTACTGAGCTAGAAGTGAGGCCAAAGGCTCATCTGTTGGTCTCATATGTGGAACAACCATTTACGGTTCCCAATTGCTTGGTGACAGCTTTCTGCAATGTGTTCATGTTGATAAGCGTTTTGGCTATCACTGCCATTGCTCAGATACTAATTCTGGATGTTCACAATGTTTGTTACAGATATTCATGGGCCCCAGAGGATGAATTTGAGTATTTTCCGTGGACACATGAACCTCCGGTATCAAAATCCAATGTTCAAATAGAATTCACAAAGATAATTCCTGTTCCCAGACAATGAACCAAATATTATTGAGGCTCGAAAAGCAACATTTTCAATTTGTGTTTTTCGTTCTGACAATTTGTAGTTTGAAGTATAATGAATAAACGCAGCCTTGTGGAGCAACTAGTAGGGCTTTAGAAATAAAAATCTGAGCAGAGATGTCTCTTGCCCTCGTAATAAAATATTTTAATAATGTTGTATAGTGAACCTTTTAAAGGGTGTAAGAGCGTTGAAATTGTTTGCATCCAACATGTTGTTTGTTAACACTAATATGACTAGGACAATGGAACAGCAGACGGCCAGTTTTCATTTAATTGTGGTTTTTCATTTTCAGCTAAAAATGAAAACCTGGATGTCAGCTATGGAGTAATCTGTTACTAGTTTATTTGGAAAAAACACAATTTATTGAAGCAGTTTTAGGAGTTCATACCTGTGCTTCTGTTGAATTGTATTGTGTTATTGTCTTAAGTGGCAAACATACTCTTAATATACACTTGTTTATTATTGTCACTATAATTACACTTTCAAATAAGTGAAATATGTCTTGCAATACCCTGTTCTGTAGGGTCTGTAGGCGTTCTGAAAACCACCAATGAACACAAAGTCGATTACTGTTGTTATGTTGTTTAAGGAAATTGATTTTAAGTGATTATTATTCAGTATTGTTGTTTGAATGTTACTCACAGCATGTTTTGTCAACTGAAAATTATAACACTGTGTGACACGGACACTTATTTCATTTGATTGTATACAAACTAAACACAAAATGTGTATTATTTTGGAGATACATGTACAACATCTAATATATTAGACATTAAGGGGCTTCCAAACTAAAAAAAACTAAAAGATTGACTTTAATTAAATGTATTATGTCAACAGATTTATCATTACTGTATTAGGTTAGTTGAAAGCAATAATATTAAGTTTAAATAAAAAAGATTAGGTTCAACGGAATATTATTGCTTTTAACTATTTTATGTTACATTTGTTCCCGGAAATGTTACATTTGTTTATAGATTTCATTAAAGTCAACGTTTCAGGTTTTTCAGTGCATGGAAATTCAAAGTTGGCAGTGGCCTGTTCTGTTTGTTATGTCTGTGGATATGTGACGCTTGAAACCAGCCAATAATGCTTTAGTCTACAAAAGGGATATGATTGACGTCATGATGGTCACATTTCATATTGACGACATCTAAACGTTAACAAAGCAGTAACAAACTAGAGGTATTGGAAGCTGCTCTGCAAAGGTTTCCTTCTCGGGTGGCTGAACACAGGTTTGAATAAAGAAAGCCATTATGAAAACAAAGGTTACGCTGTGTTGGTGTTCAAGTATTGGCTGATCAAGATGCCAAGACATGCTGGATTATTCAACAAAGTCAGGGCGAAAGAAGACTGCAAGCTAGTAGGATTGGATTTAAATGATTAGACATGTTTTAATAAAAGGGAAACACACTGGGCTCATGTGTAAGGGCTCACATATACCCATCATGGCTTTTGTTGAGTATAATGAACACTGAATGTAAACACAGGGCTCCTTTTCATTAACGTGCACCTCAACTCTGTACACAATATGCATTTGCATTGATGTTCATGTAATATATGAGTAAAAGAACAATCAAATAAAATGAATAAACTCTGTCTTATTAACCCAGTTTGCTGAACATAATTTAACTGTTTACATTCCAAAACCAGAATGTAACTGTTACTTATTGTTACAGCTTTGGGATAAAGAACAGCACATACATAGCGATATACAGATCTATATTTTAAAGATGTTGATCTAGTAAGGCAATCAGTGATATGGCAACATCAGTGATAAGCTTTTGTTTTTTTTAAGCTTGATGGATATTTAACACTTTCTTCGGTTGAGGATTACGCTGCAATCGCCCCATAATGGTTTGGAGTGTCATGCTCCATATTGCTATATCGTTATGTTGGGCACTCTCTGTCTTTGGGGTTCATTCACCTTATTTAGCTTTGACCTTCCCACATCAATTATTCACACCTTCAGTTGAGCCCCGAGCCTGTTGTTCAGGCTTCGGAAATGACATTCCCAGAACAAATGACCATATCTTCCCTTCTAAAAGGGATACATTAATAATCCTTTTCTCAAAGTAATGATAAACCTGTGAGTTGGATGTAGAAACGTCAGAATCAATATAGATTTTTTTAAATTTGAAAGTAAATTCAGATTGAACATAGTAAACAAATGTAAATGATTGTGTCCGTCCACAACACAAACATGACTTATAGTGAAAACCACCCTTGAATTATGGGATGGTAGACTAAAGGCTTTGTGAATCCACACTATAACATATAATAAGTACCCTGTATCAAGATTGATGCAAAAATGAGTGACATTTGACTGAGATTTAATTTTTTTTAAAAACAATTCTGGGGTCATTTGGGTGCATTTTCCATACCTCTGGCTTCCGTTGGTCGATTTTGATGATTGGCACCTCTTTTTAATCGTTAGAGCCAATAAAATCGAGGGGAAGTTCCTCAAATCCATCTAAACATTACCCATTGGTGAATGAGTGATGCGTAGCCAGAATGCCCCGGAAACGGAAGCTGTCATAGCTATCGTAGCAGCCAGCGCCGTATAGCAGATACAGTATAGAGAGGCGAAGTCCCGCCCATCTACTTCCGACCCTTGGGACCTTATTTCTGAAAAATTATGTATTGAAGTCAATGGGGAGAGAAAGATTATCTTTCGATCCCGTTCGAATTGTGCCACGAATTACACTTATGATGTTTGTCAATCTTAAAAAAGAAATCCATGTAAAAAAGTCACAGTTTGTCGTAAAACTGTTGGAATATAAGACTATAAAAAATATGCAACTAGAAAGACTACAAATCCCAGAATCCCGGTCCCGCATGCTGGCTCTTACGGAACCGACTAACTCCCCTTGTGTGTATGTACAGTACAGCTCTCAACATGCCCAGACTTGGAGTGATTTTCACCTCTTTTAATACTTTTCACCTCATTCGGAAAGAAAGAAGTGAAATGTGCCAACGTGACGGCCGTCTAGGTGTGTGGTGCGAGACGGGAGATGTAGTTCATTGAGAGTTTCACCCTGGCGGTGAGGCCCCCTCCGCGAGGTGAGGCCCCACGCAGTCTGCGTGATCAGCCTGTCTGCATCTTCCTCTGTAATGCCAAAAGCCTGCATACCGTTTCCAGACATCTACATGTTGCCTCTCTCGTTTGTCTTTCACCAATACAAAGGGCATGTTCATTTCCTACGGTATAAATGTTAGGAGGTTTTTTGTTTTGATTTTGTGATAACAAAAAAACAAAAAACTCCTTTTGCACTTTCACAGAACCATGGACTGTAGCCCACACTGGGGGAAATGTAAACAGCCACATTCTGTCACAACTCCATGTACTGAGGAAGATCATGTAATGTGACGGAAAGCACCGGAACAAGGGACGTAATGGCTTTATCTGTTTGAATTTGAACTAAATTGATCAGCACTTATTGTAAGTTGCTTAAAGGCAAATAGTAATATGTTTTTCCAATTTAAACAATAACTTAAACCCTTAATAAAAATAAAAATGTTGTAATAGAAAAATGGCTCAGGTAAATTTTTTAAACCATGAATAAGCATTATCTTTTTCTGTGACTGCTGTTCCAAATAAAATGACTAGGAGCTAGTATCCTGCAATAACAGTAAGCTGCAGACGAGGTCCTGCCCACACACACTGTCGCATCATGGGTGCTGTAGGACGGAGGCAGGGCATCGTGGGTGCTGTAGGACAGAGGCAGGGCATCATGGGAGCTGTAGGACGGAGGCAGGGCATCATGGGAGCTGTAGGATGGAGTCAGGGCATCATGGGAGCTGTAGGATGGAGTCAGGGCATCATGGGAGCTGTAGGATGGAGGCAGGGCATCATGGGAGCTGTAGGGTGGAGGCAGGGCATCATGGGAGCTGTAGGACGTAGGCAGGGCATCATGGGAGCTGTAGGACGGAGGCAGGGCATCATGGGAGCTGTAGGACGGAGGCAGGGCATCATGGGAGCTGTAGTGAGCTGTGTGTGTTTCACTGCAGTGACAGATGAGAGAGCTCAGCCAAGAGGAGGGTGTGTTTCCCCTCAGCAGCACAGTCACAGTCACCAGCAGCATCTTTATTCCTCTCAAGCTGTTTCCCCCGTAGGCATAGCTTTGTGTCCCATCCCAGTCTCCCAGCATCTCACCCAGCCTGCCTCCCTGCCCGAGCCTCACTGAGCATGCATTGCCTACGTCAGTCCTTTCAGCAGATGGGGAGGAGGAGGAGGGGGAGGGTAAGACAGAAAGAGAGAAAGGGGAGGAGGAAGAGGGAGCTGTAAGCCTATCCTGCATCAGCGTCAACATCACTGCCACGCCGGCCCCGTCACAGGAAAACAAGGAGGAAGATAGGCGCAACACGGAGCTTTAACACCATCAGCACCAGCAGCTCCTCCACCAGACGTGCTTCCACAGATTAGGCCACAACGGTTTCCAGAGCATCTAAAGACTCCCCCAGGCAGGAGGGGCTCTCGCTGACATGCCCTGAGAGGAGAGGCAGGAAGCCATCGGTATTGCTATCAACATGGGCAACCAGGAGGCGAAGCAGAAGAGAGCTGCAGCAGCATCGGGTAACGGGAGCTACCCTTCCCTGGATGAAGGGTGGAAAGACGGAGGAGGGGACACCACCAAAAAGGGGGGAAAGAAACCACACAGTAAGCATGGAGGTAAAGGAGCAGGCAGCGGTGGAGGAGGAGGGGGGATGCATGGCACAGGACCAGGGAAGAAGAAAAACAAATCCGAGTCCAAGTCCTCTGTTTTCTCCATCCGGAAGAGAAAGGGCAACCTGAAAGGGAGAGGGGACGTGTGCTCGTCAGTGACGGGATCGAGGGAGGACGTTTTATTCTCCCAGCATGAGGAGCTGGACACCAAAACGCCTGAGCTGTCTGCAGACGAGCTGGGGCAGTCGGACACGGAGGTTGAAAAGAAAAAGAAACCAGAACCGGGGGAAAAGAAAGAAGAGCCAAAGCAGGAGGTGCAGAGGAAAGCCTCAACAGCAGCAACCTCACCCGCGGAGGATGGGGGGGCCGAAGGGGGGCAGCTCAGGGTCCGACACTGACATCTACAGCTTCCACTCCGCAGCCGACCACGAGGATCTGCTAGCAGACATCCAGCTGGCTATCAGGCTCCAGTATCAGATGCAGCATGGGGAGGTTTATCCTGCTTTGGATGCACAAGGACCGGGAGAAAAGGATCTGAGTCCGAGGGGAGGAGAGGGGAGGAGGGAGAGTCATGGGGGAGTTCAATGCACTCCCCCAGAGGTGATTGACCTGACTCCAGAATTAGAGCTGGGGTCCGATGCCCTGTCCTTCCTGGAAACGGGAACTGTGTCCAGCTCTGTCGAGCTCACGGAGCAGACACCACACCCCTCAGCCACTGAGGCACATGAGGGGGGGCTGGAGCGTCCGGAGCTCAATGAAAAGGGGCAGAGGGAGAGAGAAGCCCCTCTTTGTGTTGCCACAGGCACAAAGGAGAAGCATGATTGGGTGCAGGAGCCCCCTCACACTACCATCACCATGGCTACAACAGGGGGGGGCAACAGTCAGCCCGGTCTCCATGACAACCAGTGGTAACAGCTTCACTGACCTCACATTTGACAGTGCTGAGACCCCGGGGGAGAGAGCAGGAGGTGCAGGAGAGGAGGAGATGGATCCGGGGGTGGAGGTGGATCTCAGCCCTCCACCAGCAGACCCCCCCGGAGACGTGCTGAGCTCAGGGCTCATGTTCAAAGAAGGTGAGGGTCTGTTGGGCTCGGGTACCAGTGCAGAGTCCCTTGAGGACTGCCTGAGTGTGGGGTCTGCTGCCCCCCCCTCCAACCAGCAGTGCAGGAAGAGCAGCGTGTGCTTCACCCCGCTGCCCCCCAAGGAGAGCCCCACGTTAGCCAGACATCTCCTCAGGTCCACCCACTCCTCCGCCTCCTCCTCCCCCGTGGTGAAACCCTACCCTCCCATCTTCCCCTCCTACATCAAGACCACCACCAGGCAGCTCAGCTCGCCTGGACACTCCCCCGCCCTGTCCCCCTCCCACAGCCCCCTGTCCCCGCGCAGAGCCCAGCACCACCTCCACAGGTACCTGGGTGAAGTCACTTGTAATGTTATTATTTCTGATGTGTTGATACAGTTTGAACAGTCAGGTGATGTTAATCACGTGCAGGTAAGGTGTGTGTGTTAGATAAAGAGGAAGATTGAAGTTTATTACAAGATGGTGTTATGTTAGTCGTGAGAAACATACGAATCAGAACACAGGTACTGATGGGTCTGGTGTAACGATGACTGGTCAGACAGCGAACCTCCAGGCTGGTCAGCCTTCTTACCTGCACACTGACCCGGTGTAGTTTACATGCACAGACAGAGATTCAAAGCAACACCACTTGCAGAGTAACGTCACAAGTCCCCAGATCGCACGACCTGCAGTGAGTGAATATAATGTAGGGATTAAAAGTGCACAAAACTATAATATCTACATCTAACAAAAGGGCACTCTGAGCATCGCATCAATAACAGCGGCAGCACGTGTTTCACCAATACATCTCCCCAGAGCCAACAGGGACATTACATGTGATGTAAGGGTTAGGGTTAGAATGCTACCCGCTAGCTGTTTGCTGTAAGTGTCAAACAATGCTAAACTAACACCAAATAATAAAGTCAATACAATGTTCAAACACAAAATGTAGTAAACAGTCACACATTAAGGAAAGCTAATGTTAAGGGTTTCATTAAGCAAGAACCAGCTGGATAGTAATGCAGATGGGCCTACGCCTCGTTAGCATTCAGTTAACAAACACTTAGCTAATGTATCTTTGTACAGATGATGCACCTGGCTGTTAGAACTAAAGGTCCTGTACCCTATGTGTGTCCTGTTGTGGGTACAGGACAACATAGTCCCCACAGCAGGTGCCAAGAACACATCCACACTCAGCTCTTTCTGATATCCTGTCATGTCTGTAAGGAACAATGGCACACAAGTAATCCATGTCTGAATAACAGAAAGTCAACACTATAGAAGATAGATGTACCCTGCAAGGTTTCACATTCCACTTGTGAAAGGGCTCTAACTTAGGCATGTGGTTCCCTTCATATCCATTTAGCTTTAGAGCCCACTTGCATCCTTGTGATGGGCATTCCTCTAAAGTCAGAATGATGCCTGCTATTGTTTTTGAAGTAGCACTACTGAGTGAAATTCATAAATAAATAAAAGTATATATATATTTCAATTAATTTAGACCATTGGCTTTCGGAAAGTTCCAAATAAAATGGAGTCTGAAAAACTGTAAAAGTTGTGACTTCTGTCTTTGACTATACAAGATGTGTCGTTTATTTTCAGGCTTAACACTCACATCTCTACATTACCATGGTAACACGCTGACACTGTTCAAATGTTACGGTGTTGGATTTGAAGGTAAAACGTCACAGTAAAGGCACATTATTGGGGTGCTAGATTGAACCAGACAGGGTGATGTATGTCTGCTACAATACTAAAGTAGGCTACTGCCACATGTGAAGAGCATTTGTAATGTGCCTGTTTCTACTGTATCATTGTAGTTTGCCCATTGTACAAGGTGTGGTGAGGGATCTGTTTCAAAAGCAAAGCTAACCTGCAGTGTGTGTGTCGACAGGACGGTGGCTGAGAGTCCTCGGGTCCGGCGGCAGCGCTCTCGAAGCCTCGCTGGCTCTCTGAGTCGCTCTGCTGACTGGACGGAGGCGCTGGAGAGGAGGCTGAGGAGCAGGGAGGAGGGGGGGGGGTTCAGGGGAACATCTGTTGAGCTGCAGAGGAGGGGGCAGCCAGCCCCTCTGTGCCACCAGGAGATCTTCCTGTGGACAGGTTTCTACCTGCAGTTTTCAGGACATCTTCAAAGGTGAGCAGGAAGCAATGTCACTGGGGCAAGAAGAAAGCAAGAATGCTCAACGTGACAAGTTGGGTACTCCAGATCAGAGTACTTCTACTTTTACTCAAGTACAAGACCTGAGTACTTCTACAATCAGTGTATGCTTGATTGCATTTCTTCTGATTCATTCAGCCAGATGTCAGCTAGAGGAAGTGACACGGGTCATTCCTAAAGTCACTGGAGTATTATTCTGAGTGTATGCATATAAGGGTCCATCACCTCGACTAGCTTATTGGCCAATGATTTGCCAATCTAGATGTTTGCTGGAGAAAGTGGAGTTCTTAGCCGTGTATGAGATACGTCCTGGTTTGTAGAATAACTCCATCCAAAGCCCAACTTTAACTGAAACACAAAGTGACACCTCGTGTAGAGTCGATGGTTGACTATTTGATAACTAAAGACTCTCAAGTTCAATCTTCTTGTTCAACGTGCTGTCAGTAACAACCTACTAGAGTGCATTCACACCCTGCTTTTATTCGGCTAGGATTGTTATCAAATAGCGTTTGTTTGATCACGGTCTGTCAGGGCGAACCCTGCTGGAGAAGCTGTTCCTGCAGCAGCAGCAGCAGCCGGAGGAGGAGGAGGAGCCGGAGGAGGCGGAGCGGCTCTGCTCCAGGGTCCTGGCCATGGGGCTCCTGCTGCCGTTCACTGACTGCTTCAGAGAGCAGCTGGAGGGCAGCCCCACCCACCTCCCCTCCACAGCACCAGCCACCTTTGAAGTATGTACACACTTCATACACGTTGTTCAAAGCTGTGGTGGGCTATGTTTGCTGCTGTGTTCTTAATGGAACCCTGGTACTTGTGAGTTATCTGTCGACACTTTCTAGGTGTAGGGTTAGGGTTAGGGTTAGGGTTAGGGTTGGGGTTAGGGTTAGGGTTAGGGTTGGGGTTGGGGTTAGGGTTAGGGTTGGGGTTAGGGTTAGGGTTAGGGTTAGGGTTAGGGTTGGGGTAAGGAAATGTAATTAAAAAGTGACAACAATTATTGGGGATTTGTGTTTGATCCTTATAAGTATTACCTAGGTGCCGTACAACATACAAAGTGTAGGCCGGGATTGCCTGAGTAGGGCTATTTCTTCTTACGTCAAAAGTAGTGCTGTCAATCGTTTAACAAATGTAACCATGTCAATCACAATAACAATAGTACTAATAATTATTAAACACATGATTAAATATTAGTATTTAATTGTATTTAAGGTGGAAATAAAGTCAATACATGTGTCCCTAAACCTACATTTAAAAAAAGTACCTAAATTATTTCTAAAGGGAGAAGGCATCTAACAAACAGAATGCCATGTCTTTTAGGAAACAAGGTGAACAGTCCCTTTTCACACTGCGTCGGATAACATTACTCAGTGTCAGCATTGTTGTCCTTCCACCAGTCGACTCGTTTATACAGTACCTTTCTTCAGAGCAGGTGCACAGGCATACGGGCTTAGCTAAAGCATTGACAACGCCACTGTTACTGACATGCCCTCTGTATAGTGTGCTCTACACAGGGCTCTCAACACCGGGGGATATCTCCTCAGTCATCAGTTCATCTCTATGTGCTGTGTAGTCACACACATTTATAAAGGTTTTAGCTTTCCAGAAACCGCAGGTGTTAATGCGTTACCGTGTTTGGGAACATGTCTAGGAAAAATGGGGGTGCCAAAAATGGCAACTAGCAGTACTGGCAGTGATAACAGTGCTAATAGTGCTAACAGCGCAAACAGGGACAACAGTGCTGACAGAGCCTACAGTGTATCGCCTGGAGGGGGGCAGCAACAGCTGTATGAGCGACTGTGATGGAACAGCCAGCGGGACGCACAGGGACTCACCTTCACTAACATGCATGCACGACGGGCGGCCAATGAAACAATGCAGAAGATCTGAGAAAGTGACTTCATTCTGAACCAGATTATATTTTGTCTTAACAAAGCAAATATATGTTTGCCATTACATTCAACCATACATCATCATCATCATCATCATCATCATCATCATCATCATCATCATCATCATCATCATCATCATCATCATCATCATCATCATCATCATCATCATCATCATCATCATCATCATCATCACCATCATCATCATCACCATCATCATCATCATCATCATCATCATCATCATCATCATCATCATCATCATCATCATCATCATCATCATCATCACCATCATCATCATCCTCATCATCATCATCACCTCATCATCATCATCATCATCATCATCATCATCATCATCATCATCATCATCATCATCATCATCATCATCATCATATGTGTTGTGAAGGTTCTGCACATACATATCCTGTGATCTGCAGGATATGTAAATTCTATATGTTTTTTATCCTATCCTACGTATGAATATTTCGTTGCTACTACTTACAAAAACGTAAAACATACTTGTTACAACGTACTTGCTTTTAAATGTACCTCACATACTGTATGTATATTTTGTATTTTTTCTCCTTTTTGTGTGTTTTGTGTGACATATTTCCTATTTTGACTCACAATGCTGTGAATTAGTTTGTTCACAGCATCGTTACTAAGGCAACATACTGTTAAATGGTGGAGTAAAAGTACAATATTTGCTGTACATTGTCATATTTGTAGAATGATAATCAAAATCGCAGCATGACCAGCTGTATACCTGGGCAGCAGTTAGCCAGCCCTCTCACTCCCTGGATTCTCTGGAGGGGAAAGTACCGGCGCAGCTGAGGGGCCCCTGGGCTCCTGTTAAACCAGGAGGAGACACCAAGACTGGGCTCAAAGCCACAGAGGCAGGTAAGATCAACACAAACTAATCATCTATATATATATATATATATATATATATACACACATATATATATCGCAAGCTGGCTACTTAACAGAGCTGATAAGTCTTTCTCAACGGTAGCTCTGTATTTGTGTAGTCAGTAGATTGTTGGAAAGATGCTGAGATGTATGTGAGTCCCTCAAAGTTTGGAACTTAGGATCAGAATTTGTATCCACTGACATTCATCTTGTTTTTTGGCCTAGTCTACTTTGTGTTGGTCCCATTTGTCATGTATTATAATCTGTGTATTCTTTGCAGTATGTGTTCAGATGTGGTGGGTGTGACAGCCTGAGAGATGTATCCATTGAGTCCATGTTCAGTCTAGAGATACACAGTGTGGACAGTTTTTAAGCCCAAGTGAGCACATGTTCTTAATGTCCGACAGGTCCAGTACCGAGAGGGAGATGTTAGCTCAAGGCTCAGTGCTCCTGAAGAGGAATACCACGAGTTCATTAGGTCATTGATACAAAACTGTTACACTGTTCTTTTCAAACAACAAAGAACAGCATAGCACTGATTTTACGTTAGTATTACAGTAAGATTTATGAATGATTTACTTAATTGTAGTTGTCTTATAATTCTGCCACATGTGTTTTGTTGAAATGGAGTCTCTTTCCCTCCTAAAGAGGAACACAGTGGGGAAACAGGCAGGGTGGAAGCATTGGTGTGTGTCCAAGTGCTTAAGATCCACTGAAGATCGGCCCAGTTTTAGACAAGCATGCTCACCTGTGTATTTGTTTTTCTTCCTTTTTCCATATCCTATGAAGATAGGATATGGAAAAAGGAAGAAAAATGTACATACAAAGCAGTGAACATCCCATTCAGATCTTAATGGGATATTCATGCTTTGGCATTTTAGAAGTCAATCAAGTGTAAGGGAAACTACTAGCAGCGACGGAGAGTCAGGACGCAGAGAGACACGAGGAGAGCTGGAGCTTTGATCACATCACAAGCCACACAGCCAGAGATCTGACTGCCCTGGTGGGTTGCCATGTCAAATCCGCCCAGCCTCTCTCGCGATAGACCTTTGAACTAGTTTACAGAGAGTTAATCCACATATTTGGGGACGGTGCGTAAACACCTGGGAACACTGGAGATATCGCCAACATCTGGAGATACTGAATCACTTGTCTGTGGGGCTTAGAAGCCAGCGTTCTCACAGTCCTAAACCCCTCTGTGACCGATAGGTCAGGCCATACAACTGGTAATGTCACCAATAGCTGAGACTTCCCATTCCTTAAGACAGATAACAGACTCAGGGGGCTGGTCGTAAACGTCAACACACAGAAATGGTTCAATATCTTAGGAGTAAGGACGAATTATTCTTTAACAGTGAGTAGTTATTACTGTAACCTGGAAGCCAGAGGATTTGCCATTTCTAGCAGATTGAGATTGATGGTACCGGGCTATGATCATATTAAATTCCCTAAAGTATGCTGAGTCTTTTAATTTTACTTTTTTTTTAATCTGACCTCCTATTTTGTATTACACAATTTCCCGCATAAACATTAGTGCTCTCTGAAATAGCAGTGATAGGGCAGGGACACCATGATGACATGGAGAGTTGGTGTTTGGCAGCATCGTTGGAGCGCTAAATGCATCACTCACTTTACACTCTAATGCTCACCTCTCACTGCTGGCATGTCAAAGACTCACAACTGCACTGTAACTTGTATCCATCTATTTTTCCTTTTAATGTTTATTTTATTAGCTTTTCTTTTGTAATGCTTAATGTCTTTCATTTTTTGTAAAGCACTTTGAATTGCCCTGTGTTGAAAAGTGTTATATAAATAAACTTGCCTTGCCTTGCCTTGCCTTGCCTTGCCTTGCCTTGCCTTGCCTTGCCTTGCCTTGCCTTGCCTTGCCCATTGCTCTGAAAGCCATCAGCCGTGTGTGAGTGTGTGTGTGAGTTAGATGATAAACAACGCTTGCCATCAGTGAATGAATGTATGTATGGATCATAGGTGTGGATGAAGACATGCTGGCTGGTAGTGTAACAGTGCTTCAGGTGGTCAGAATACTCTTTTGTTTATGGTATTGTATTTTGTCATTTCAGCAGATAACAAAAAACAAATACTTTTGTATATACCATTTTAATTTGAATGTTGTCCTTCAGTACTATTCATTAGTATTATCTCTGTCTGATAACACTTTAGTGGGTCCAGTTACTCATGCTTGACCAGAGGGACCCCATCTCTGTTTCTATACTAACCTTCTGTTCAGCTTCAAATCTCTTCTGATTAATCACTCATCTTTCTTCAACAAATTCATATGAAATTCCTAAATCTATCCAAGATGTTAGGTGTGCCAATAATTGAGTGTGTGCAGCTTAACGTGTTTTTTGCTCCATGTGCAGTTCATTTTCATGTACATGTACATGTACAAACCAATGTAAATACTCTTCACTGAGTGCCACAGATGAAACCCGCAGAGACACTTGTGATGGGATTTCCCTTGAGCAATACAATTGGAAAACACAAAGAAGCTGCTGGAATGTGGAACTGATGTCTAACAACATCGACAGTTTCATATAAAGGCTTGTGCAAGGGAACACACAGAACACTCTTCCAGTCCAGCCTCAAAACATATATGTTCACCTCTGTCCATCCATAAGACACCCCCCCCATCAATCCATTTCCTGTTGACTGTCTTTGTTTGTCCTTGTTTGTACACCCTCCCTTATACTGTAAAGCATCTTTGAGTTCAATAAATAATAATATAATTTATTATTATTATTACTTGTGTAAAAACTATCTTTACAGCACCGAGACAGCACCTCTTTCCTGACAAGTCATGCTCTGACTTCTCACCGTCCTGCAGTGATGTACAGGTCACCGTTGGGTTCGGAAATATGTGAAAACCCTCTGATGGTGTGGTAGTGGAGAAAAACTCTTATCACACACACAGTGATACAGTCGCAGTGGCCGACAGAAGACCTGTGTCTGAAGAGGGTTTCTGTGGTTCTGTGTTGTGCTGACCGGCTGATGTGTTTTCTGTTCAGAACGCAAAGCAGCTATCTTGGCCCCTCAACAACCAAAGGAGAGCCATGAGGTCAGTCTCTTTCTTTATCTTTACATAAAGCTGAGGCTAAAATCATTTAAAGCATCATGTCATAACTTTATATTTTTATTTTCATTATAAAATAATTTGTCTTTATTCTGAAGATATTCCAATGGGAGGAGCACTGGTGGCCTCATGTGGTCGGATTGTGGTCAAAGCTCTTCATGCATGTGTTATCACGTAGACATTATGAATACATGGATCAGTCCCATCGGGTCAGCGTTCATTTCTGAATGTGCCAGTGATTATTTCGGATGTGAAGGAGTGATTTCTACATTCGCCAATCAACAGATTTCACACAAAGAAACATCTCTGATTTGTGCTTTGGTCCGTTTATATGAGCAGGAGGAGTGTGTCCTTCCTTCAGCCAAACTGAAGGCCAAACAGCTGAACGTGATCCAGCAGCTGGAGCAGACCATCGAGGCCCTCAGGACCAAGATCGCTGAGCTGGAGCAGCTGCCCCCCCTGGACACTGTGAAACCCCCCCCCTCCACCACAGACCAGGAGGTGGGCGGAGAAGAGGGGCTGCTGAGGGCGGTGTGTGACGCTCACCTGCAGACTGAAGCCATTGCAGCTGCGGGGAGGCTGGAGGCCAAGTCGGTGCAGACCTCTCCCATGGAGGACAGCTTTAAGTTCAAAGTGCCTTGCAGTGAGCCGGGTGGAGCGGACCCTCCCCCGCAGCCTCCACCCAGGCAGGAAGGCTTTCAGTGTCTCTGCCAGCTGCAGCCCCCCCCTCCACCTCCACTTCCAGGAGGAGCAGTACCTCCACCTCCACTAGGACATATTATGGCACCGCTTCCTCCACCACCTCCCCCTCCACCATTACCAGGAGGCTTAATGCCACCTCCACCTCCACCTCCATTACCTTTTGGTTCAGCATGTCCTCCACCTCCACCCCCTCCTCCTCTCCCTGGTGGCATGGCTCCACCTCCACCTCCACTACCTGGTGGTATTGCTCCACCCCCACCCCCTCCTCCTCTCCCTGGTGGCATGGCTCCACCGCCACCCCCTCCTCCTCTCCCTGGTGGCATGGCTCCACCTCCTCCTCCATTACCAGGAATGGGAGCCCCACCTCCTCCACCTCCACCTCCAGGGTGCGGGCCTCCTCCCCCCCTTCCTCCACCGGGAGGCATGTGTGCTCCACCCCCTCCCCCCGGGGCTCTGGGCTCGCTGCCTCCTCCTCTGCCCATGGGGCTGTACGCTCTGGGCCTGACGCAGGAGAAGTCCCCCAGGAAGGCTCTGGTGGAGCCCCCCAGACCCATGAAGCCCCTCTACTGGACCAGGATCCAGCTCACCACCAAAAAGTAAGGGTGGTGTAGAAGATGACGCTGCAGATTGTTTAGTTTACTGACCATTCAAGCCCAAATCTATTTAACCCTTAAAAGGTTTCTGTACCCTGGGGGATACAGTCAAATATAGAATGGGAGTACTGACAGTGTAATACAGTTGAAATATGGGTGTAATGTGAGACTCATAATAGTGTAATAGGTGGAATAATAATTTAACATGGGTAAAATATGGGTGTCATCGCAGTGTAACATGGGTGTAATAGAAGTGTGTTAGTGTGTAATATGGGTATACTTATGGAGTGATGTTGGTATAATATGTAAGGGATAATGTGTCATTATGGGTAAAAGAACACCCAACAGGCATATATAAAAACATATATGTGAAGTGAAATTATTAATTAGAGTTCAGTACAGCCTTTAGCCACTTACGAGTTAAAGTTGTAATACATTCCATGCACAAAGCTAATTTCAAGCTACACTATAAAACTGCCGACTCTATAGTAGGCAGTTTTATAGTGCACTGCAAATATGTATGTATGTATGTTTTTATATATGTATGTGCTTTCCTAAATTATAAACATCTTTCATATATCATCAAACTTTTGATACATCATGATTCTTATTATCTTAGTAAACCTACACATTTAATAATTCCAATCGATTCAAAACGGCAACACCTTTTTAAGGCCAGTTCAACTATGTATTCATATTTACTGTTAAAAGAATGACAATATGTAAGTGCTCTTCTGTGTTTCTCAGGGAGGTTTCTTCTTCGTTGGTGTGGGACACAATCGATGAGCCTGAAATGGACTTTGAGGAGTTTGTAGATTTGTTCTCCAAAACAGCCGTGAAGGAGAAGAAGCAGCCGCTCTCTGACACCATCACCAAGTCCAAGGCCAAACAGGTGAGCTCACCTGGGTTACCCTGGGCATGGAGCTCAGATTTATATTGTATTTCTTAAAATGAAAAAGTGATATATGGCTTATTATCTATTTTATTAATGTCACATTGAATCTTGCTTTTATTCTGTAAAAACAAGTTTGATGATATATGAAAGATGTTTATAATTTAGGAAAGCACATACAAAAACATACATACTTTGCAGTGCAGATGTATGGTCCTACCTCTCAGTCTTTTGTTGTCATTCATTGTGAATATTATTCATATTGTTCAGGTTATGAAGCTCCTGAACAACAAGCGTTCCCAGGCAGTAGGGATCCTCATGTCCTCCCTGCATCTTGATATGAAAGACATCCAGCATGGTGAGTTCATAACACTTGAGAACGCTTGATATCAATAATTCTAATTGCACATGGAATATTGTACTGAGGAAAGGGTCGCCTGGTCATTTAGCCACACACTCCGCTGTCAGAGACTAGTTCACCTAATTGAGAGAATTCATGTTCTCAAGCAAAAATATTCATACCATATCTGTATAAATATTTTTGGGGAAAATATTCATTTAGGTTTGGGTATGAAGTGTACTCCAAAGCACACGTTTATTTGTGCTGCTCTGTGCTTGGAGCCAGTTGATCATGTTTGAACCTTTGCTGGTATCAAGTATTATATTGTTTGTGTGTGTCTTTCTTCCTGTCCTAAAGCCATCCTGAACTTGGACAACACCGTAGTTGACCTGGAGACCCTGCAGGCGTTGTATGAAAATGTGAGTCACACACTTTATCTCACTTGTCTGTAATAGAATCTGAACCACTCCGGGTCCAGCTGTGACTCCTGGTCTGCGCTGGGGGTGTGAGCATGTGAGTCCTGGTTGTACATTGCTCAGAGGTTGTTGATGCTAACACAGTCCTTTAGCACTCATGTAATCAAAGCTGTAGGGCATACATCAGTCCAATTTGAACACAGGATATATCTTTGATTACATATGATTGAACATGCTGTCTGTATTTTATGTAATGGGAGGGACTTTGAATGGTCAGACTCTGAAGCTCATCTGTTCTGTTGGGTGGTCTCTTGTGTCGCCCCCTCAGAGGGCACAACAGGATGAGCTGGACAAGATAGAAAAGCACATCAAGTCATCAAAAGACAAGGAGAACGCCAAACCCCTGGACAAACCTGAGCAGTGAGTTGTTCTACTACTTCTGCTGTACACAATGATCAGACGTAGCGCCAGGCTGCGTATCATTCTGTAAACAGTGTCAAACAGCAGGAGGGAATAACGAGTGGAGAGATGGGGAAGAAGACTTGAGTGTAATCGCTGTTTCCTCGTGTGGTGCAGGTTCCTCCACCAGCTCTCTCTGATCCCAAACTTCTCCTCCAGAGTCTTCTGCATCATCTTCCAGTCTAGCTTCCACGAGTGCACGTCGTCCATAACGAGGAAACTGGACACTCTGCAGAGAGTATGCCTGGTGAGTCAATCTCTCCAAAGTAATGAAATATAGTATCTCAATGTGTGCATAAAGCCCACACACTTGGAATGTTTTCAGTTGTCATTGGGAGAATCAATGTGTGGCTCAGCGCTAACCCTAACTAGCTTGGTAGGTCGTTATCATATGTGTGTGACTGAGTTCACGTAAGAAACAGACATATTGACTCTGATTTTATTCTCCTAAACGTTGCCTGGATCAGTCTGATATTTTGAAATAAACCTACTAACGCCTCCCTGATAAACATGTTGTTTTAATTCAATCAAATTAAATGTATTCTTATTTTCAGTGTTCAGACAAAAGACATTTGATTTAAAGAAAATGTACCTGCTGTAACTATATATATATATAGAAATATATATATATATATATATAGAAATGTTATTCATTGGGATAAACCCCTTGAGATGCACCATCTCGTTTTCAAGGGGGTCCCGACAACAGCAACAACTTACAGACACATAAACAAAAAGATAAAATGCAAAACATGACACACAAGACAAACCACATACAGTCTGTTAAGTACAATTCAAGCAATGCATACAATCATTGCAATTTGAGACAGTCGAGCAAATCAGTTTCATCAATATCAGTTTCATCAATATCAGTTATAAAAAGTGCAGAGCAGCTGAAAGTGAGATAACAATGCATGTTTAAATAAACCCAATGATGACAGAGATTCTGGATATGTTGGAGTTTATTGAGGAGGTTGGATGGTATGCCGTGGCAGGGGTGCCCAACCAGTCGATCGCGAGATGTGTCTAAAAATAGAACAACAATATTCTGTTTTATCGTTAATGTCCTATAACATAATCTTCCTATGCCAGAATAATGCACTTGAACGCATCAAAGCTTTGTTATTGGCCCGGCGTGACCCCATCTGTCGGGGCGTGGCTGGTGGGCAGTGGGCACTATTTCGCTGACGTTCTCCGTGTCAACAGGAGTGACAGTCCACCCACACACAAGACCGCAATTATGGCAGAAGCAAAAAAGCCTAAAATATATAATTTTCACTCCGAGTGGGAGGATGATTATTTTTGTATCTATTCCAATTCAAAGTCCATCTGTCTCATCTGCAATGCGAGCGTGGCTTTATCGAAGAAGGGTAAAGTAGCTCTCGGTTCAAAAAAGGTTGGGCACCCCTGCCGTAGAGGATGCTATTGCAGTAGTGGAGTCGTGAAGTGATGAATGCATGAATCAGGGTTTCAGCAGCGGAGGAGGAGAGTGATGGGCGGAGACGGGCAATGTTTTTGAGGTGGAAAAAGGCGGTCCTGGTGATGTGATTGATGTGGTGGTTGAATTTGAGCTGACTGTCGAAGATGACTCAGAGGTTGCGGATGTGAGGGGAGGGATAGAGTGTGGCTGTCAATGGTGAAGTTGAAATTCTGGATGTCTTTGGTACGGGATGGGGGGCCGATGATGATGATGTCTGATTTGGCACTCTTCAGTTGGAGATAGTTTGTTTGCATCCATGCTTTTATTTCTGAGAGCAGTTGGTGAGAGTGGAGTGTGTTGTGGGGGTGACGGTTTGTGTTGAGATATAAAGTTGGATGTCATCGGCGTCGCAGTGAAATTGAAGGTTGTGGCGACTAATTATTTTGCCAAGGGGGAGGATGAAGAGGAGGGGGCCAAGCACCGAACCCTGGGGGACGCCTTGTGACAGAGGAGCAGGAGAGGAGGTGAAGTTGTTGATGTTGATAAACTGATGTCTGTCGGTGAGGTAGGATTTCAGCGAGGAGAGCGCAGTGTCGGTGATGTTGAGTGATGATTCGAGGAGGGACAGCAGGATGGCGTGGTTGATGGTGTTGAATGCTGCGGTGAGGTCGAGGAGGATGAGGATTCAGGTTGCCAGAGTCAGAGGAGAGGAGGAGGCCGTTTGTGATTTTCAGAAGAGCTGTTTCTGTGTTTTGAACGGAAACGGATTGAAAAGCTCAAAGAGGTAATTGGAGCTTAGGTGGGATTTAAGTTGTGAGGCAACGACACGTTCAAGTCTTTATGACAGAAAGGGGAGATTTGAGATGGGCCGGAAGTTGGACATGATGTTAGGTGTGAGTCCAGGTCTTTTGAGAATGGGTGTGACAGCAGCCAGTTTGAGAGAGGGGGGAACTGATCCAGATCTGAGGGAGGAGTTCATGATGGTGGCGATGAGTTAGGAGATGGCAGGGAGGCTCTCTTTAACACATTTGGAGGGCATTGGGTCAAGTGTGCAGGTGGAGTTAATTCCAGTGATGAAGTCAGACAGCTGCATGGGGGTCACAGGGGAGAAGTGGGACAGGGGCTGTGAGGTGAAGGGGGGAGCCAGGAGGGGAGGTGGGGGGTGCTGATGAGGGTGTCAGATTGCTGTAAATGTTGCTGATGTTGGTTTAATATGTTTTATAATGATTGATCATCAAAGTGTTCTCAAAGCTGGTGGAGGTGCAGCTAGTCTGAAGTACTTTGTAGACTGCAGGGTAGCTGGTGGAGGTGCAGCTAGTCTGAAGTACTTTGTAGACTGCAGGGTAGCTGGTGAAGGTGCAGCTAGTCTGCAGTACTTTGTAGACTGCAGGGTAGCTGGTGGATTTACTCCAGGTGGAACTAAAGTCTGATTAACACTTGATTATATTTCACATCATTCATCCAGATCTGTGAAGTAACTAAAGGTATTAAATAAATTAAATGTAGTGGAGTAGAAGTACAAAGTAGCGTAACATGGAAATACTCAAGTACAGTTCAAATATCTAAAATGTGTACTTAAGTACAGTATTTGAGTAAATGTATTTAGTTACTTCCCACCTCAAATATTAAACATACAATCCAACAGGGTTATTAGAGAGTTTTAGATGTGTTAATTGTTATATTTTCTGACTCTGGACAAAGCCAAGGTATTTGAAGTCTATACTGCACTAACACAGGGAAAGGATATACAACTTCTCATGTGATTTTCAGTCAGTTGTCAGAACCTGGTCTGAGGTCCGTTTGTTCACTCTCCAGCTAAATGCTGCTCACAGTGCCCTCTTTATAAACCTTCTATTTTCATGTTGACATTAACAATCATTTATTGGGATTTTGAAATGATTTTGAAATGTGCAGGATGAAACTTCATTTCCTTCTCCCATCATATTTGTCTCTGATCTCCCCCTTTCTGTGCAGGCGCTGCAGGACAGTGAGACGGTGAAGAAGGTTCTCAGTCTGATTCTGGCTTTCGGTAACTTCATGAATGGTGGGAATCGAACCAGAGGTCAAGCTGACGGCTTCACCCTGGACATCCTGCCCAAACTGAAAGATGTGAAGAGCAGCGTGAGTAGAGAGGGAGCCATGTGAAACACACCGACACATCATTACATCTCTGCTGCGCGTCCAACTACAGCCTTGCACATTCTTTTTGTACATAAGTAAAAATATAATTCAATGCTGCCATGATCAGTGGAAAGTCTGTGCGTGGCCCCCTATTCAATGTGCAGAGGTGTACTCAGAGTACTCAGATCTTGTACCTGAGTAAAAGTAGAAGTACCAGAGTGTAGTATTACTCTGTTACAATTACAAGTCCTGCGATCAAAAGGGTACTCAAGTAATAGTACAAAAGTATTGGCATCAAAATATACTTTAAGGACTATCTAAGTAAGTATAAGTACTTATTCTGCTAATGTCCCTTTTTTTAATCATATATTAAATACCCGCATTTTGTTATTGCTGCATTCATGTGTTCATCACAGTTGGTAAAGTGGAGGTCATTTAATTACTCTATCTACTGCTGCTGGATACTTTAAACACTAATTATGTTTCATAGTTTATTTATATTTTGTATCAAATCAAGTTTTATTTATATTGCACCTTTAAAAGCGATTTTTGGTCGAGCCAAAGTGCTGTACATTAAAAACACAGTACTACAATCACAATAAAAGATAGTCATTTACAACAGAAATATAAAAAACACAGGGAAACGTCAGGAGACGCTCCGCTCCGCCTAGAAGGCCAGGGAGAAGAAGTGAGCCTTTAGTGAGGATTTAAAAACCCCAGGGTCCGGGCCGACCTCACATGGAGGGGCAGAGTTTTCCAGAGCCTGGGGCCCGCTGCTGCGAAGGCTCTGTGCCCTCTGGTTTTGAGCCTGCTCGTGGGCACTACCAGCAGCAGCTGGTCAGCCGACCTTAAGGCTCTGGCTGGGGTGTAGCGATGGAGGAGTTCGGCTATATAGGCAGGAGCCAGCCCATTTAGGGCTTTGAAAACAAATAAAAGGATTTTAAAATCAATTCTGAACCGAACTGGAAGCCAGAATTGGGGTGATGTGGTCATGCTTTTTGCAGCTGCGTTCTGCACTAGCTGCAGGCGTCTAATTGAGGCCTGGTCCATACCCACATACAGAGCAACCTGATCTCACCAGAATGCGTGACTCCACCACGACTCCTTAACACCGCATTGCGTGGTGGTGTCACGAACTTTGTTACATTTGCGTGTCTGCACCACGCAAACAAGCCCAATGTAAAGTGAATGAGGCTCCTTTGTCGTGGTGCACACACGCATTTCTACAACGTCCCGCAGTGAGCTTTTATTCTATAAAACGTTTTTTAAATCTACTTTATAGCTTTTAGTAACTCACGGGAGGCTTCTTTTATTTTATTTGTATTCATAATTATTTCTATTTTTCGTTAGAATGTATTATGGTGCATGAGTTACAAATTTGTGTTCTCAAAAAATAGTGCATTGTGTGTAATGCAACTGTGATTTTTATTAAATTAGTTTGTTTTTAAGGAAGGCCAGAGCTTCAGCTGTGCCACATAGATTGTTCCCTTGAGTTAACATTATTTAAAAGAACATTATATTCCGATTTGATCATGTCCCCTTTATTGTATTACGGAGAGCAATGTGAGCGTCCATTCCCATTGGATAACGCAGGATTTTACACCCGGAAGTAAGTATACTCCTTACTGTCGATTGAATTTACAGTGATATCTGCACGACTCAACTAAAACACCAGATTATCCTTGTTGATTACACAACATTGATTGGTTTAAATTGTGTACAATGCTTTTGTAATTTTCCCCTTCGATTCGGAGAAACAAACATTTGTTCAGTTTAGGATGGCCGAAGACACTACCCATAATCCTCAGCTATCGTTTGGGACAACACCATGTGCTTTGCTTGACAATCGTGATACACTGAGCGACAAACAGCATTTTGAAATGGAATGAAACCCATCGACGGCACACTATTCAAAACAGGACTCGAACGTCTCTTAGGTCACAGGCTCCTCCAACAGTGCAACACAATAAAACAGATACACAGAAAAATAGTGCAAGTCAATACAAAAAGAAAAATAGTGAAATAGTGCAATAAGAGACTATACAAGTGATTGGAATATGATTTAGACAAATCATTTCTAAGTAGCAGCCAGATAAATGTTATTTCAAAGTTCAGGTGTTTAATAGGTCTGGTGGTTTTGGTCTGGATGTAAGAAGATAAGATGGTACTTTATTGATCCCAATTTGGGACATTGTTTTTGTTGCACAGCATAAAAGACAAGGCATTTTACAATAAAACAAAACCACAAATAAACAATAATTGAAAGAAAAGAAAATAGAAAATATACGTGTTGAAATAGAAAATATACATGTAGATATTATATATGCAAATATACATATTAAAAAATATATGACAATGGAATATCAAATATTGAACAGATTTAATATGTGTACAATGTACAGCGAGGTTTTATTAGAGAAACTATGGAGCAGAGAGTTCTCTTCCAGCCAGAGGTGATTTGTTGGACACAGTTATTGCAGTGGGCAGGAATGTGTTCCTGTATGGGTCCTTGTGACAGCGGAGCTGCAGCAGTCTGTTGGAGAAGGAGCTCCGTTGACTGTCGAGCTGCAGGTGGAGAGGATGGGTGGGTTATCCATCATGGACAACAGCCTGTTCAGTGTCCTCCTCTCCACCACAGCTTCAAAGGGGTCCAGCTTGATGCCGATGACAGACCCAGCTTTCCGGATCACTTTATTGATCCTGCTGGTGTCACTGGCTCTGATGCTGCCCCCCCCCCAGCAGACCGCAGCTAAGAAGAGTGCACTGGCCACAACAGACGAGAAGATCTCCAGCATCTTGCTGCACACGTGGAAGGATCTCAGCTTCCTCAGAAAATAGAGTCTGCTCATCCCCTTCTTGTACACAGCGTCAGCGTTGATCCTCCAGTTCAGCCCATAAGTGCACTCCCAGGTACTGTAGTCCTCCACAACAGCCACATCCTCTTCTAGAATGCGGCTGTTGTGCCAGACGGCAGCAGACAGAACAGTTTGTGGCTGGGGTGATGGGGGTCTTTTATAATCCTGAGGGCTTTCTTTAAGGTTAACCTGGTATTTTTGCTCCACTACATTTATTTAAGTTACTTTACAAATTCTGATTAATGATGTGAAATATAAACAACCCTTAAAGCAGACTTTAGTTACACCTGAGTAAATTTCAGGGAAGGTGATTGTCAAGTGCCAACAATCAGGAGAGATATTTGATTGGAGGACTGGCTTACCTAAAGCCAGTTGAGTAGCACTTGAAATGTTTTTGCTCTATGAAGCCTGATGTACTTATATGATTCGGTTTGCTTCAAGCTTGTATTGTGTTGGTCGAACGCACTTATTGTAAGTCGCTTTGGATAAAAGCGTCAGCTAAATGCAATGTAATGATTGTTGGTGCTTGAGAAGATTAATATGTATCTGCTGATCCCTATAAAGTATATACACTACTCGTTATTCTCTACAAATAGTTAATTAAAAACTGTATATAATTGCTATTTTGGACATCCCTTTTCAAGATTTCAATATTACTCTAAACGTGTAATAACGTGCTTTAACCAGTAGGTGGTTTGGGTTAAAAAGCTGTCAAGTTTACAGTGTTAACAAAATAAAATATCCCGCTGTTTCTGGTTTACGACGGATATATTTAGTTATTGTTTTGATATTTGTAACACAAAAGCGATGGAAAACCCACAGCAACACAGAAAAGATGGTCTTAACATGAGTAGTCAATAAAAAACAATAATATCAAAACAAATTATTACTACTAACTTTATTGTGAAATTAAAACAGAACGGTAAAAGAATAGTTTCCGGTCTATTCTAAGCCCGATCTCTGTCGATAAATACAAATACAGAACTACGACAGATGTGTAATATTTAATGCAGCCAAACCATTTATTACAATGCATTCATGTGATGACTTTCAAAGAGTAAAGCAAGCACTGCTGAATAAAGTATGATTTATCTTTTACGAAAAGTTTTTTTTCATATGGAATGCAGTCAACTAATCACAGAGCTTGAGGCAACGCAGACAATAGCTGAGGATTCTGGGTAGTGTAGTGTCTTCAGCCATCCTAAACTGAACAAATATTTGTTTCTCCGAATCGAAGGGGAATATTACAAAAGCATTGCACACAATTTAAACCAACCAATTTTGTGTAATCAACAAGGATAATCTGGTGTTTTTGAGTCGTGCAGATATCACTGTAAAATCAATCGACAGTAAAGAGAATACTTACTTCCGGGTGTAAACTCCTGCGTTATCCAATGGGAATGGACGCTCACATTGCTCTCCGTAATACAATAAAGGGGACATTATCAAATCGGAATATAATGTTCTTTTAAAAAACGTTAACTAAAGGGAACAATCTATTTGACACAGCTGAAGCTCTGGCCTTCCTTAAAAACTAACTAATGTTATAAAAATCAGTTGTATTACACACAATGCACTGTTTTTTGAGACCAAAAATTCGCAACTAATGCACCATAATACATTCTGACGAAAAATAAAAATTATTATGAATACAAATAAAATAAAAGAAGCCTCCCGTGAGTTACTACAAGCTATAAAGTAGATTTTAAAAACGTTTTATAGAATAAAAGCTCACTGCAGGACGTTGTAGAAATGTGTGTGTGCACCACGACAAAGGAGACTCATTTACTTTACATTGGGGTTGTTTGCGTGGTGCCGACACGTAATTGTAACAAAGTTCGTGACTCCACCACGCAATGCGGTGTTAAGGAGTCGTGGTGGAGTCACGCATTCTGGTGAGATCAGGTTGTACAGACTGTTGCAGTAATCCAGCCTCGAGGTTACAAAGGTGTTAATAACCCTTTCTAGGTCTTTAAACGATAAAAACTACTTTGTCTTGGCCAATAGTCTTATTTTAAAAAAGCAGGATTTGACTACGGTGCTGAGGTCAGCACCGTAGTCAAATCCTGCTTTTTTAAAATAAGACTATTACTAAACTAAATAGTCTTATAAAATAAGACTATTACTAAATCCTCGCTTGTCAAATTTAAAAGGGCTACTGAAGGTCACTCCAAGGTTCATGACACAGGGGAGAGCCCAGAATATCAACCTGGGGTCCAAAAAAGATGATCTCTGTCTTGCTCTCGTTGAGGTTGAGGAAGTTTTTGCTCAGCCAGGATTTGATCTCTATCAAGCAGTCCATCAACTGCTGTAGTGAGTGTTTGACATTTGCTTTGAGAGGCAGATAGATCTGTACATTGTTGGCATAGCAGTGGAAGGGAATATTGTGTTCAGTGAGAATTGAACCTAGGGTCAGTATGTACAGTAGAAAAAGGATGGGGCCCATAATCGAGCCTTGGGGAACCCCACAGGTAAGAGGGGCTTTAGCAGAGGAGAAGGCACCTAGCTGCACGGAGAAGCTACGGTCTGTCAGGTAGGACCTGAACCACGCAAGGGCAGAGGCTGTGATGCCTGCGGACTGTTCAAGCTGTGACAACAGGATGCTATGATCCACAGTGTCGAAGACAGCCGTCAGGTCTAACAGCAGCAGGACAGCTTGGGTACCTGAGTCGGCAGCTAGGAGCAGATCATTAAAAGCTCTTTAAAAAAGGGCTGTTTCAGTGCTGTGCATAGGTTTGAAGCCAGACTGAAACTTTTCATGGATGCCATGCGTGGTTAAGAACGACTGCAGCTAGACAACAGGCGCATTCACACCGCAGTACTTTTCCCACAAAGGTTCATCAGAACTTCTTCTTCTGATTCGACTCCCGCAGAAGGGATCAAAGTTGTAAACAGAACCGGTAAATGGTCTGAGATACGCGTTGCTGCACATATTTCATCCACAGAGACAGACAGTCCAAACGTATTATCTTATTATGTGAATATGTAAAGTAATAGGAAACTAGTTATGTTAAATAAATGTAGTGGAGTGAAAAGTACAACATTGGCTTCCAAATTGTATTGAAGTAGAAGTATAAGTAGCATCAAATAGAAATACTCAAGCCAAGTACAAATACCCCAAAATCAAACTCAAGATACAGTACTTGAGTAAATGTATTACATTACACCACTATAAATGTGCTTCAGTTACCACTAATCCTCCGACCTCCCTCACCTGTAGAGCTACAGAAAGTCACCTGACGTCTCCACTCCTGTTAATGATCCACTCGTATATTTTCTCTGCAGGACGGTACGAAAAGTCTTCTGTCTTACATTGTTGCATACTATCTCAGACACTTCGATGAGGTAAGCTTTTAGCGATTATACTCCCTGCCATACTGTTACTTTCTAGCTTTGTCCACTGCCTATTTTGTCCCTAATTTTCACATATGTCTGACCTTCTGTATGCAACACACACCACATTTCCGCCATCTCTTGGAAATATGTACTTCAAACAGTATCAGACAATAATTACTACCTGCTGTCTGTCCCTCTCAGGACGCTGGCAGAGAGACGTGTGTGTACCCCCTCCCAGAGCCTCACGACCTGTTCCAGTCTTCCCAGATGAAGTTTGAAGACTTTCAGAAAGACCTGACTCGACTCAGGAAGGACCTGAGAGGTAACAAACACAAACATACAAACACACTTCAGGGGACATTACATTGACTTACATGCATTTCCTGGAGACTTATCCTAACCTTAACCATAACCAACACATGCCTAACCCTAACCCATTTTACATATTTGTTTGATATTTAGTTTCATGTGCTTGTTTTTAAAAGCACTTATTCTATTAAGCACTTTTATGTATGTATTTATAATTTTTTCACACTAATTTTATCTGCATGCCGATTTTAAACAAAGTCAATGTTACGATGTGTGTAGGAAGCAGGACCCAAATGCAGATTCAAGGGACAAAAATAACTCCTTTATGTCAAGGCTAAACGATTTAACAAAGACTGAACAGAACACTCACCGCAGACCAAGTCATTGCACAAGGCGAACCGACAAAGACAGACAGAAAAACCAGAACTTAAATACACACAAGACTAATCACACAAACAAGACACAGGTGAGGAGGGAGGAGAAAACACAGGGGCCACAGGCGAACACAATCGGGTAATCAGACACACCAGGGAAACTAACGACAGGGAACCACAGACAGATCTAAACAAGACAAAACACAACTCAGACAGAAAACCACAGACAGATCTGAACAAGACAAAACACAACACAGACAGAAAACCACAGACAGATATAGACAAGACAAAACACAACGCAGACAGAAAACCACAGACAGATCTAGACAAGACAAAACACAACGCAGACAGAAAACCACAGACAGATCTAGACAAGACAAAACACAACGCAGACAGAAAACCACAGACAGATCTAAACAAGACAAAACACAACGCAGACAGAAAACCACAGACAGATCTAAACAAGACAAAACACAACGCAGACAGAAAACCACAGACAGATCGAGACAAGACACAACGCAGACAGAAAACCAAAGACAGATCTAGACAAGACAAAACACAACACAGACAGATCGTGATAGTCAACCTCGGTACTTTTAGCCAGATGTTTTTAAACCACTTACCAGGTCTTTTACCAGATGTTGTGGGACACAGCCTCAGACACCCCACAGGAGTACAGGTTTTAACCCTGCAGCATACACTCTGTGCTTCAGCCGCTGCTCTCTTTTATCCCTTTTATTGTATTTTCTTAAACATTTTTTAACACAGACCAAACGGGGCTTTTATAAACTTTTTTTGGTTTTCCTACAGGAGTTTTTAAATAGGTTTACCCGAAAGCCCGTGCACCACGTGCACCTACACGCTGCACGTTCCCCAGTACCCTAACCAAGTCTTCACCCTAAAATTAATGATTCCCCTCATGGGAACCTCCCTTATGTCCGTATAAGGGAGACGAGTCCCCACACGTGACTACGTAACCTGATTTAGGTCCCGACAAGGATAGTAATGCATGGCCACACACACACACACACACACATAAACTTGACTTGATGTGATATTTGTTTCTGCATTTTGTAATCAGCGTGCACATCAGAAGTGGAGAAGGTGTGCAAGGTTTCAGACGAGGACAACGTGCAGCCTTTTAAAGACAAGATGGAGGAGTTCCTTGCACAAGGTGACTAACAACACGTTTATTTTTAGGAACATTGAACATGCTTGCATCGAACTTCATTTAGGGTTTTTTATTGAGCAACAATGTTCTTGTATGATAAAACATTAAGACAAAAACCATAAGCTATTAAAAACTGATTTTGTTCTGACCTTCTGAATGTTCCCTCCTTTCTCAGCTAAGAGTGAACTGGAGACCCTAGAAGCTCAACTCAGCAGCACTCACAAACTGTAAGAAAGCCCCTTTCACACTAAACTAACTTCTGTGTTTTATTTCAACTGTTCTTCGCACTCTGTTTGTACCAGTGATACTGAGAAGAGCTGTACATAATACACTTCATCCTCATTATGTGTAGCAGCAGAAAGTATAACTCAGGTCTTGATCATTCATTACAGATGTCTAAAAACAAAGGTCAAAAGGGAAGGCTTGATTAGAACAGGATATGGCTGGAAATGTAGTTTGTATTTACAGTTTACTATTGTAGCTCATGCCAGTCAGTGCACTTGCTGTACGATCACATGTGTTGGACGGTGGCCATGATTTGTTCTTGTTACAGAAGAGCCTCTACACATAGCACAAGGCATCTGCTGCAAATATTATAAAAGATGTTGTAAATATATGTAAAAAATACATTTTAAAAAGAGACCTAGAATTAAATGTAAACTGTCCACAGAAGACACGTTTAACTAACCGAAGAGTGAGCATCGTTCCCTGTTAACAGCACAGCTCTGAGGCCTTCTTATCAGTGCCATCCTCACGGCAAGGCTTCTGCTTTCTGATGTTACTAGGCAACAGTTTCACCTGCTTGAAGGATAGTGGGCTACTATTATTAATACGTCCAGAAAGATAGTTACAGCACAAAATGTACATTATAGAGTGCATTGCCCTGGAAATAAGCTGTATTCATTACTATGAATGCAAGTTTCACTTTTCCTAACAGCTCAACTTATATTGGGGTAATCATTTGAAAATAAAGAGGTAATAATTAAGTAATTCCATGACACCAAAGCAATATCTGGTTAATAGTATTATTGATGGGTATTTGGGTATTGTGAGACTGACATGTATGTAACAGCTTCCAAATGCTAATGTTCCTGTTTCTATTTATTTTCTTGTAAATATTAACCACAACCTGAGCCTGTTTTTAAGGTCTCAGGCTCGAAAATGACATTCCCAGAACAAATGACCATATTTTCCCTTCTAAAAGGGTTAAATTAATAATCTTTTTTCTCAAAGTAATGATAAACCTGTGAGTTGGATGTAGAGGAGTCAGATTGAACATAGTAAAAAACTGTAAATTATAGTGTCCGTCCAAAGAATTCTTTTTTACTTATAATGAAAACCAGGGGCGGACTGGCCATCGGGACGTTCGGGACGAATCCCGGTGGGCCGGTACTGAAGTGGGCCGGTCGGACGATGTGGGCTGGCCAGTGTTAGTGAATTCTAGAGCCCTGAAGGCAGGAGAGACTGAAAAAAGTCAAGGGAAGCTTATAAAAGTTAACAGCATTTAATTACACAAAAGATGCGGTGGTGTACAACATGAAATGTGCGAGTGGAGGCTCTCTCCTCCTCCGCCCGGTCACTCCGGGTCAGCCGGAGGAAGAGGTCAATTATTGGCTTGCTCTTCCTGTTGTCATCTGAGGTCTTCTCCTATTGGCCGAGGTCGTCGGGGGCGGGTCCAATGCAATTCCTGCCTTGTTGTATTGTTAAACTACATCATTCTGGTGTCTGTGGTTATTTAAACATTCCATAATAAACGTTATTCAGCGGCAATACATGAGTGCTAAACCCAGTGTGCTCAATGTACAACACCACATGTCATTTCACCGTCGATTCATGGTTTGAAAATGCAGCATTTCGCCACATGCTAATGCTAACCGGAAGTGAAGCATTTTCAGAATAACATTATTAAGTTAATAGTTAGTGAACTTCAGGTTTTTCAGAATAGAACTGATTTAAATTAAATAGTGTATTTAATTCAAATTACGCCATATCAACATTGTATTTAATTTCTAACAATCCCTCCTTACATACCCTTTAAGGTATGTAAATAATATTGAAATCAATGAGTTCTTCATCCGAACATTGCATTGTACATAACTCATAAAAGTAAAAAGAATATAAATAAGAATACATATTCATCATAACTATGAAGTTTTTCATTTGTGCATAACTTCTAGCTTAAACCTTTAATGTCACTTCGTAAAATAGCAGCAATTAGCTTGGTATGGAAAACGTCTAACTCCCTCCTTTCACATCATAAATCATCTTCTTACTGTATCTGGTGTAAAGGCACTTGTTCTTTTACAAAGTATAATAAGGATTAAACTATCTGAAAATAGCTAAATATTACTCTTTATTTACTTTTACTGTGTCTCTGGTGTAATTTATGAATCTCTGCTAGTTCTAGTAGATATAGTTCTCCCCATCCACATTCTTGTTGGTTGTGGGACAGAGGAATAATAATTCAGAACCTGCTGATATTTGAATCTTACTGCTGGGCATATGTTACAAACAAAAACATCTTCATGGTGGACTAAATAAAATCCTTATAATCTTTCTCAAATCTAAATATAACAATGAACTATTCCTGTTTGTGGTAAAGACACACACTAACGTTATGTAATACAATTTCATTATGGATTCAAAAACAACTAAAGTCATGATGCTGTCAGAGTGAATGATTTCCTGAGTGTATCTGTCCTGTAAGGTACGTCATTCTCTGCTTGGATCGTGTGCAGAAATCCCATCGATTGCACCTGGCAATACGGCTTCCACCTGTCTATTATCAAGCTGAAAAATGAATACAGAATTCCAAAATACTGTCATCAAATGTCTTTCTAGTATGAATTTAAATTAAATGTATATCCCCATAATGAACTAAACAATAAAGTCTATGGCTTTTACTTCTAATTATTTAACAGGCTAGTTACAAGATGTTGTCTAAATTAAATTTGGTCTCATTACCTTACTATGTCTCACAGTAGCCCCTTGGCCACTGATTCTGCATCTGTGTTACCTGTTATAACTCAATCAATATTAGAAACATGTCAACATCCATTAAACACTATCTTATCCCCAGATATGGAGCAGGTTAATTATAAAACTATCATTCAATGCTCAGTTTGAACATCTGGGTTGGGGCGGTAAGTTTCTGTGAATCCTTAAAAGAAAAATTTAAATTGTGAATTTTACAGCCATGTTGACATTATACATTATACACACTCCCCCCTTTTTACACATGAACTCATGTGCAACAAAACCCTGTAATGGGGAGGGAAAACAAACTGCCAGGTAAATATTGGTTAGGGACATAACGAACATTATTTACAATTTTACATCCATTATCATCATTTCCACAGTAAACACTTCAGTGAAAAGAAGTGTTTCTCTCCGTCCTTCAGATTTTAGTTTTAGTTTTACATTTGCAAACCTCCAACTCCTGTGGGAGTAAAATATCAAGTAGATTAGAAACGGGTCACATGTGCGGTTTCCCTTTTTGTGGAATTTTTAGGAAACCTCTCATTTCTCTTGGAGCTCCAAAATAATATGTTATTCCAAAAACATGCTTGGTTAGTTATTGTTTTAGAATCATGCAGTTACACTGATCACATGCCGGTATTCACTCACACCGTCTGGTTGTCACGTCAGGTTTGGTCGGGTACACCCCAGAGTCAGTCATGGACAGTGCTTTTGTCACACTGTCAGACAGGGTCAAAGGTCATTTGGTCTCGGTCTTTTGGCCATGTCGTGCTCTGCAGAGTCTTTTCAGAGGTAATTCAGCATAGACGGGTACCCTTTACCTACAAAAATATATCATGCGGAGCCCCATTCCTTATTCATTCACGATTTCAACTATGATTTTCAAGATGGTTCTAACTTTTCATTGGGACTTCTGCCTCCCACCTTTCCTGAAACTTGGTACAAAACTCACTTCCTTAGAGTACTACTACTGCAATTCATTTACACCTAATTAGTATTAAAATGTCTAATAGATCTATTTCGGAAACTTGTGTAGATCACTATTATCTTGTGTCAAAACATTACTAGGATCTGTGTAGCTCTGCTTTGCATTTCATAGCTCATCTTCAATTCTGGTCCACCTAAAAATCAATGTTAAACTCTTTAGCAGTGTGTGGAACCCTGGATGTCCGAACATGCAACAATTACTCCCTCCTTTATCAAGGATATAAAAACAGAAGTCATTTCATATGTCCATCTTAAAGCCCTCCTATGGTAATAACTATGCCACAATGGTGAAATCAATTCTTTAGATTGGAATACTATATCTGGCTTGGCACTAGCTCTCCCTTTAACATTATCCATACAGATAAAGATGTGTCTTATAGAGTGGTTCCTAAAACTATCCCTTTAATGGTGATCAATATTGTAACAAATGAGATCACTACTTTATTCACACGTGAATAAAATATCTTAAAGAATATTTTGTTAACATGATGAAAAGATTGAAGAATATGGTTCTACTCTGTCATGTCTCCCCCTTTAAACCTCAGTGTGTTTTAGGATGATTCTCATTTTACTTTAATAGTTTCCTCTTGACTATTATTTTTAATTTAATAAATCTTTCTGTCTTTACATATTTATGCTTTAAATGTGCGTTTTGTGAATAAGTGTGTTTATGTGTAAACTCACTCATTCCCGTTTTCCTTTTCTCCTCCTCTGGTTTTCTCAAGCCGTGACCCCGGCCTCCTCACTTCTAATCGACCATGCCAACTCCTCTGATTCTGTCTTCTCTTCAGTCCATCAGCTGTTCAATCCATCCGCTGTAACTCTTTTAGGCAGCCATTGGCCCAGTTACATCTGCAGCCCCATCATGCCACTGTTCTTGCACTGCTTTGCATTTCATCTCCTTCTTAACACTCTCTCTGCTGTTTTTATGGAGGGCGGATTCTGCTCTCATGTCCCACACTTTGCTCTTGTGCCAAATCTCGTGGCTCAGCTTGGAACTTCATGCCCTGTCTGAGGGACTGATGAGAGTATCTCTCTGTATGTCAGCATGCTGTTTGGTTCTGGATGCCACAGGTGGAGATAGTTCTGGCTGCAGTCTTGTTGTTGTTGTTGTTTCAGCTCTGGTTCTCTGTCTGTTCGATGGAGAAGGAGGAGTCTCCTGTTGGGTTAGGTCTTTTGTCTGCTTGGAGGGGCTGGATCGTAGCCTTTCTAACTTAGAGGGGGAGTCCAGGTCTCGGGACGCATTACCTATAAAAAAGTCTAGCACACCGAGGTTAAATAAATCCAACCCTTTCCACTCTGACTCTTTCTAATCATACTATCTGTAATGATATTACAAAAACTTACTCTAAAAATAGTTTCATCCATTGCTACATATTTACCCAACAACTCTTTCAGGAAACCATTTTCTCCTATAAATTGAAAAACGTACATGTTTCCAGCATCACATATTCCACACACTATGAAAGAACATCTTCATATTTTAAATCCCACTGTTACTTAGAACAATAGTAAACCTGCAGAGCACACGAATCAGATCACAGCAATGAAATTTGACTGAAGTGTAGGCATATGTCTACTTTCCATTTTACTTATTACTTGTGCTGAACATTTATTTATATTGTCTAAATTCCTTGTCTATGATGTGCAAACAGTTCGAGTGTAAAATGTGTTTTTCTCAATGTATTTACACTCGACAGATTCTTGAGTTTACTCATCTCCTGGTGCTGTCCTTGTAACAAATGTTCAATTCCTTATTGTTTTGTACCAGTTTTCCAAAATCAGTTCTAACTGCCGTGCCGTTTCAGGAAAAGTGGCGGTACAGCTACACAATGTGTAAGTGGGTGCCAACATGTTCCCTTTTTAACTTTGATCCGGAGTGCATCTGCAGTGCGTTCTACAACTTCCCATGGTCCACTCCATACAGGTTGCAACAAGTTCATCTTGTGGATTTTTACATTTACCCAATAACCTGATTCAACAGAAATATTCGTCATGGCCCTGGCATATGCTTCCGCCTCAATATTTCTAATATCTAACACTGGTTCTCCTCTGTATTGTGAGGTGCTACATTGTGGTGGATATTACTGAGTGGGGCAATCTCTGGCCAGATGTCTACAATCTCCACATATGAAGCAGCCATCATTCCTTCTTCCTCTCCATTGTCCCTTTTGTTGATGCTGTATGGGAGTGTATACCTGTGCTTGCGGCTGTACTTGGGTAGGAAGATACACTGTTGAAGATACTGCGGTGCTTGTGGCTGTACTTGCGTAGGAAGATACACAGGTGTCTCCTGTTGAAGATACTGCGGTGCTTGTGGCTTTACTTGCGTAGGAAGATACACAGGTCTCTGCTGTACTTGGGGATAATACTGTGGTGCTTGTGGCTGTACTTGCATAGGAAGATACACAGGTGTCTGCTGAACCTGGTTTGGTGGACATACACTTCCTCCTCTGGTTTGTTGAACTGTTGGAGGTGTCCGCCCTGCCTTCTCTGCTAGTATGGCCATCTGCTTTGTCGATTTCTTGTTTTTATTAGCTTTGGCATCTTTCTCAGCTACTTGTATCTTCAAAAGTGTTAGTTGTAGTGTTTTCATTTCTTCGTAATTGTCCCACTTTGTTGCCTGGTATTTCATATCGTGGTGAATGAGATGTAGTCTCCATTCTTCAATGGGCTTAGCAACTAATCCCACCACGTCTTCCTGGTCTGCCTGCACTGATCGGGGAAGGGCTTTAATGACAGCGTTCTTCCACAACATTACAACAGCCGGAGAAACGTCATGCCGTTCTCCAGCGCAGTCCTCCCACACTCCTTCACATCTCTTCAAGAAGGCATGCATTTCTTCCTCCGTGCCTTTCGGCACGGAGGAAGGGCTGTTGAGGGAATGTAAACTGCGCGTTGTCGGGTAGATGTGACGAATAGCAGCCCAATAATTCGACTTGATATTGTTGAATGAAGTTTCATCTGGGTTGTGCGTGCAATTGGCCTCGGAATCTACTGCTCTTGCCCCTAGTCTTCCTTCTATCCGTCCAAGCAGGGCTCTCATGTCTCCCAAGCACAGGTGGTCTTGGACAGTGTACTTTTCCAGATCATTCACCCACTTCTGACCTCCTTTGGTGAGTGGAGGTAGCTTTGACACAAATGCTTCCATGTCCCTGTGAGTCCATGATTGGTATTGAAATCCTCCTCTTCCAGCCGCTATCAATGGCATGAAGGTATGTGCACCGGTCTTGGTTCTTTTAGTTTTGGGGCATGTCCCAGGGTAATGTTGCTCGTTTCTGCTGTCGTCATTTTCATCTCCCTGTCCATTGGAATAGTCAGGAGAGTAGTTTGTCTGGCGTTTTCTTTGAGTTCTTCGTTCTTCTTGTTCTCTCCTTTGTCTATCTGCCATCATGTCCTGGAATCTTACATCTTCTTTTTCGTCTTTCCGCCAGAAGTTGTTGGTATTTATCTTCCTCCCTTTGTCTTTCTGCAATAATGTCATTATGGGCTTCAACTACCTTCCGTCTTTCTTCAATAATGTCATTGTGGGCTTCATCTGCCTTTTGTCTCTCTTCCATTCCTCTGATGAGTTCTGCTTCCATTCTTCTGTCGAGTTCCTCCAGTATTCTGTCGAGTTCTTCCTGTCTTCTGCCGAGTTCTGCTTCCATTCTTCTACTGAGTGCTTCCTCTCTTCTGCCGAGTTCTGCTTCTATTCTTCTGCTGAGTGCTTCCTCTCTTCTGCCAAGTTCTTCCATTACTGGCAGATCTCCTGCTGCTACCACATGTAAGCTGTTTGTCAATCCCTGGCTGGTATATTTTAGATAGAGAATCAGATTTGCAACCATAACTTTTCTTTTTTCAGCTTTTCTCATAGCGTTCTTAGCAGGTCCATACCGAGGGGGTTGTCCGGCTTTGATCCATGCTTTTTCCTGTTCTAGGTATTCAGCATTCTCATGTTCAACTACAGCTTTTCTATGGGCTTCCGTTGGTCCAGGTTGATCATCTGCTGGAATCAATCCTCTCGTTTGCCACTGCTTGAACAGTTCCTCTATTTGGTTCCATTTCTTCTGTCTTTTAGTGGGAACTGTCCCAGCATCTGACCAGGTGTTTACTCTCGCCTTAATATCTGCAGTTGTGCCTGGCACTGGGAGTGCTCTTAACTTGGTGTCTTCTGGCGACATGTTTCTTAAGTACACGGATAATATTATTAAGTTATCAAAAATGAATTACTAATCCTCTGAATAGTACCTTTGTATTCTTTATAAATATATCCTATGTCTTTACTTTAAAATCTGGTGATACAGAATTTGAAAAAATAAATTTAAATGTTGTAAAACTGAGATTAGAAAATCAAAATTAGACAAATTAAATTAAAATTATGCAAATTTCTAAAATCTAAATTAATAAATGAAAATGAACAGTGTATGGTTTTTACTTTGTAATATGAAAATAGGAATATGGTGCAAATCCAAATAAACCGTGTAGGCCTACAGTGTATACTAAAGTTTATGAAATTATGCAAATGTCATAAACTGTGTTAACTACAATACTTCAATTCAAAGAAACCACATGTAATCTTTATCTGTGTGGTGAAGAATGTATTAACTATAATACTTATTATGTCCGCTAGGGGAGCTGTTTTATTTGTAACTCCTCTCAAATGTATCAACTAGTACTTCCGGTTCATAAACCTACTTCCTGTTTATTTACTCAAAATATAAAGTTCAAATTACTTTCTTTGAAAAGCATGAAAAACAAAATAACTCAATCTACTCTCAACGTTAATCTACACCATCCCTGTGTATTCAATCAGTAGTTACCGGTTGTATCTTTACTCAAACTATTTCACCATCTACTAATGCTAACTGGCTAGCTAACTAGCTTAGCAGTATAGCATTTACCACATGTGACTGGGGGAAGGGGAACAATGGGAACACTCAACATCTGCAGATAAATAACCACACTGCTTGACAATACAAAACAATCTTCATTTATCTTAGCTCTAAATTCTATAGATGCTGACCTTAAAAGCTGATCTCAATCTTGAACACAATCGTTTCGGCTTAGATCATCACACAAAAATATACTTTTCGGCTTAAAAACTCCACACAATATACTTTATTAAACCAGACTACGCAGGTTTAACACATCAAACATATAGACTAACATGAATGGACCCAGTCCAGCTTAAAACAGATCAGGTCTGGTACCTACCCAGAGGTATCCCAGATACAATCTAGTGCCTCCCTAGAAGGTCTTAATACTATGTAATATTCACATTAATCGGGCGGCGCCGAAGATACAACAGTGACGAATAAAAACACTATACAAACTCCACACCACTTGCAATCATCACGGAATTAAACAGGTAACTGTCTCACCTTTCGTTTAGGCCCAGCCAAAACCTAGTGTGATGCTAGTTAGCTTGCAGCCTTCCCCTCTATTCCAGCTCAATCCAGCTTCAGAGTCCACCCAGTGACGCCAAATGTTAGTGAATTCTAGAGCCCCGAAGGCAGGAGAGACTGAAAAGAGTCAAGGGAAGCTTATAAAAGTTAACAGCATTTAATTACACAAAAGATGCGGTGGTGTACAACATGAAATGTGCGAGTGGAGGCTCTCTCCCCATGCGTCCAGTCAGTCCAGGTCAGCCGGAGGAAAAGGTCAATTCTTGGCTCGCTCTTCCTGTTGTCATCTGAGGTCTTCTCCTATTGGCCGACGTCGTCGGGGGGCGGGTCCAATGCAATTCCTGCCTTGTTGTATTGTTAAACTACATCATTCTGGTGTCTGTGGTTATTTAAACATTCCCTAATAAACGTTATTCAGCGGCAATACATGAGTGCTATACCCAGTGTGCTCAATGTACAACACCACATGTCATTTCACCGTTGATTCATGGTTTGAAAATGCAGCATTTCGCCACATGCTAATGCTAACCGGAAGTGAAGCATTTTCAGAATAAAATTATTAAATTAATAGTTAGTGAACTTCAGGTTTTTCAGAATAAAACTGATTTAAATTAAATAGTGTATTTAATTCAAATTACGCCATATCAACATTGATTTTAATTTCTAACAGCGGTAACCGGCAGGGCTCGACATTAAATGGCCCGCTGGCCCAGAAGCACTATTTAGACACCCCGGGCCAGCATAACGTACTTTCCACTTGCCGGCTCGGGCCACTAAAAATATTGTCCTATGTCCTGAGGTATTGGTATTTTGACTAGCAATTTAGTTAAATTGTTTCGTTTATCAACGCTTCAACATAGCGTTCCGTGAGTCGGTTGCCGTTGTTGGGTGAAAAGCAAACAGCTGTTTGCTGCGGAGCGCAGGGAGCAGGCTCCCGTGAGCAGGCTCCCGTGAGCTCCCGCACGCTCCTTCACGCGCTCCTTCACGCGCTCCTTCACTACAGACCAGAGGTGTGGACTCGAGTCACATGACTTGGACTCGAATCAGACTCGAGTCACCAATTTGATGACTTGAGACTCGACTTGACAAAATCACAAAACACTTGCGACTCGACTTGGACTTGAACACCAATGACTCGGGACTTGACTTGGACTTGAGCCTTCTGACTTGAGGTGACTTGATCATTTAATTCAGAGGTCTCCAACACACCGATCGCGAGATGCCGCTAGAAGAGCAGACTCCCGTTGGGGAGAGCAGAATCTCCAGCCGCTCCTACTCTTGCTGAGAATCCTTGCAGGCAGGGGCGGGACTTTATTTAGCTGGGCCACCATGCGGCCAATCATATGCGAGGACACACTAGGATCATACCATTATGTGAAAGAAGGGTGGGGGGCACAGCAGGTGTAGTGGTACAGGCCAGCTGCACAGAGCGACGGGGAGCCGGATTTAAATGCAAGCGCGTCGGAAAAAGTCAAGAAATGAGCGAAAACCCAAAAAAGAAGCAGCGTCTGGCTGCTTTTCAATGATATTGGAGAAAGCAAAGCTGAGTGCAGGATTTGTAAAATGAAAATAACCTTCAGAGAAGGTTTTTGGTAACCACTCAGGATTTACTGTCAGAGGTGGGAGAAGTTAAGATCTTGTCCTTGAGTAAAAGTACCAGAGTGTAGGAATACTCGGTTACAATAAAATGTCCTGCATTCAAAATGTTACAAGTAAAAGTACAAAAGTATTAGCATCAACATATAGTTAAAGTACCACCTGCAGAGGGATCTAGATGCAGGTGTTCTCTTCCCCATAGAGACCGCCTCGCTGCACATTATCCCTGGCATAGAGATAGATTGTGGGTCCCTTATAACATGTTGTACACAGTGGAAATAAACATTCTGGTTTCCTCAACATCAGGGATCTTAAACTTAAACTCCTTCTGAATCAAACCGTCATGGTAGCCTTACCTTACCTTACCTTAAAATAGAACAAAACACGTTACTTTACCAGCAAAGAGAAAATGGATTATTAAATTATTAATGTGACTAATAAAGAGCAGTTTGATTATTAAGTATTATTCTGTTGATCGATGTCATTACATTTGGTTAAAAGCACATAATGAGTTGTTTATGACTCGTTTTGTCAAAGTTTAGGACTTGGACTTGACTTGAACTTGCCCAACCTGACTTGAGACTCGACTTGGACTTGAGCGCAAAGACTTGAGACTTGACTCGGACTTGAGCGCAAAGACTTGAGACTTGACTCGGACTTGCAAAACAATGACTTGGTCCCACCTCTGCTACAGACTATCGCGCCACCTAATCATTCGCCAAATGTTTTTAATACCAGCGGTAACCGGTTAAGCGGCGTGCAAAAAACAATCTTCAAATAAAAGAAAGTCACCTGAGGAGTTAAAGGAGAGTGACAGGGAGCATGAGAAGAAGAGTGAGAGAACGTTTCAGCTTGATCGATGGAGTTGGCTTCTAGTGGTAGAGTGACGCGTCCTAAAACCCTTTTATAATCTATCGATTAGATTTCTGATTCGAAAATTATAAAAGTAGGGTAGACATGTGGAGATTATCCGGCTGAAGGAAACGTGCATTTATCAAACAGGTTTGTTTTCCAAAGACCTTATTTCCAGCTATTTTTCAAAACCCTGTGGAGAAATCCCATTGCTTTCTGTGGAGGGAACCAGCAGCTTACTTCCTGGTTTTAGGACGCGTCACTGCACCTCTCAATATGATGCCAGTATAAACAAGGTCTTCTTTCGGCTCTGTACATCAATGCCGACCTATGCTGACAAGTATTGAAGAGTAGACAATATAAAGGTATAGGCGAAATGTCCCAGCAGTTTAGGATAATGAAGGCTCTAATCAAATCAATTACATGGCCATTACATGTCTAACTCCTAATGACAGGAAGGCATAAAGTGCATTATACAAATAATAATACTCATAATAGCAGAAATGTTTTAACAATGGCTCAAATGATTCAAATGTTGTAGTACAAGTAGTAATGTAGTTAGTGCATACATTACTATTGCAACAAATGTGTTAATTTTCTTCATTATTAGTCGATTTTCTTTTTTGGACGAATGCTCCGGGCCAGTGGTTACAATGGTGGGACCAGTGATAATACAAGTCTGCGGTGGGCCGGCCCTACCGAAGTGGGCCGGTCGAGAGTCCCGGGCTGATTTGTAGTCTCAGTCCGGGACTCTGTTCCTTTCATCTTCTCGCTGTGCAAGAGTACCGTGGCTTCATTTTTGTAGCCTACAGCGTTCGTTCGGTTGGAACATTTGTCAAAGATTCTCTGCAAACAGCTGGCTGCGTGCAGCTTCGCGACTCATCCAGTCGGGGCCACGGGCGTACCCGTCCTCCAGGAGCTGTGGCTGGCTGCGCAGAGACTTCGTTCGGACAGGTTGGTATCGGCTTGGTTGGTGATGGCAGTGTTTCCGCTCCCTCTCCCAGCCTAGTTGTCCTGATTACTGTCTGTTTGCTTTTTGGGCTTGAACTTTTTCGGTGAAGGAGGTGTTTCCGCTCCCTCACCCAGGAGTTGCCCTTGCTGTGCTTTTGTACTTGTTCTGGCCGCGGCGTTGTGCCAAACTTCATTAGCATTGAGCTGTGTTTCTTGTTTGGCTAGTTAGCAGTAGCGGCTGCAGCCACTCGGCTGACGCCGGGTTAAGCACCGGAATTTCCCGTGCTGTTTTTTCTTTAGAAGCCAGTTTCTGGTCTTAGCTTTGTGTTAAAGCTTCTTGATTTTACCCAGCTAGGTGAAGGCAGTGCTCTCGCTCCCGCTCCCTCTGCCGGTAACGTGGGTGTAGCTACATCTCTTTTTCTGCATGAACTGTAGCTGCATGCCCCAGGCACTCAGAGTGGCTAGAATCACTGAGGTGGAACGTCTGGCGGTAATCAACGGACACCTCTCTTTGTCACATCCTCCTCCAGATCAGTTCGGCCGTCCCCGGCGACTTGAGGGAGTGATGGCCATGGGTGCACCCCCCAATAGGAGGACTATAAACAGGCTGTCCTCTAAAGTGGATCAGCTAGCTACCGACATGGACACGATGAAGTCGCTCCTCTTGGCCCTTCAGCCAGGGACCGGTATAGGGGCTGCTAGTGTGCCGCCTGCCCCTCCTTCGGTTGCCGCACCTCTGTATGAGGATGCCTTGTCGCTAGCGGCTTCGGCTAACCTCTTCAATGAAGAGACGGAGGACGAGGCTTCCCTCTCCTCTGCTCAGGGGTCTCTGCAGGGCGTGGAGGACGACTCCATGGCGGCCTTTATTCGTACGGCCCTGGTGCACCTGCAGATTCCGGTTCTGCAGGCCGACTTGGTTCAGGCTAGTGCCTTCTTCAGGCGTAGCCCAGCCCCTGTCCCCCTCACCGTTCCTCCTTCAGAGGAGTACCTGAGGGAGCTCCAGGCATGCTGGAGGGACACCAGGGCCCTCTGCCATGCTGGCTCTGATGCCCGGACCTTGGCTGCCATGCAGGACCCGGAGAGGGTGGGGCTGGGTAGCATGCCACCCATTGAGCCTGCCAATCGCCTCCCTGATTCTGGCTCCTGACGAGGCTCTAAGGCCTGAGGTCAGGTGCCCTTGGCCTCAGTGCAGGGTCACAGATGGGCTGCTCTGTAGGGCCTACGACGCAGCGGCACGCATGGGTTGTATCGGGAACTCCCTCTCCCATCTAATGCTGGCCGTCTCCACCTCGCTGCAGCAGGCTCCGGCCGAGCCTTCTTTGCTGGGCCCCAGTGATGCATCACTGCAGGCCTTTGTTCTAATGACTAGGGAATTGGGACGAGTTATGTCCTTTCTGGTATAGACTCGTCGCCAGCTTTGGCTGGCCCAGTCACCACTAACAGAGAAATGTAGGAGAGTCCTCCGTAGCGTGCCAGTCGAGCCAGGGGAGCTGTTTGGGTCGGCTGCCCTGGAGGCGCTGGAGCGTGCTGCCCAAGCTATGCAGACCAGGCAGCAGCTCTCGGGTCTTCACAGACCCGTGGCCGCAGGCCCAGGGGCCGCTCTAGCAGCCGCACTCAGCCACCGGCTTACAGGGGTGGTCTGCAGAGGTCCCAGCAGCCCACTCAACCGGCCAATGACTTTCGTGCCCCAGGTTGCCTGGCTTCCAGGCGACTTCAGGGCCAAGCCCCCCGGCCCCTGGAGCCCCCTGGGGGGCGCTGGTAAGGCTCTGAAGCACAAGGCCGCCGGTCGTCGGCTGTTTTTCCCAGCAGCAGCTCAGCTACTGGGCTGCCTGTACTTCCGACCCTTGGGTGGTTTCCACCCTAACCCAGGGCTACGAATTGCAGTTCCAACGCCGGCCCCTAGCCTTCGGCCGGATCAGAATGACAGTTGTCAACGACCCGGCGAAGGCCTTAGCTCTGGCCCAAGAGTTCTTGAGGTTCGCCTTTCAGGGCCGACATTATCAGTTCCGGGTGCTTCCCTTTGGTCTCTCCCTCTCTCCAAGGGTGTTCACCAGGGTTGTTGCGGCAGCGCTCGCTCCCCTGCAGGCACAGGGCGTGAAGGTCCTGCCATATGTGGACGACTGGCTGGTTTGCCCGCCGTCCCGGGCCCAAGTGGCCCTCTCATCCCACGTAGCCCGGTTGGGCCTAACAGTGAACACCGGGAAGAGTTGCCTGGACCCTTCCCAACAGGTCACTTACCTGGGGATTGTCCTAGATTCGGTTGCCATGAGGGCCTACCTTACACCTCGTTGTGTGGACGACATTTCCCACCATTTTCGCATCTTCAGACTGGGCAAGAGGGTTACACCCAGTTCCTCCGGCTCTTAGGCAGACTGACAGCTGCCTCAGCCGTTGTGCCCTTGGGCCTGCTGTCACTGCGCCCCATGCAGATGTGGCTGAACAACTTTCACTTGGACGCCAAGCGGCACAGGTACAAGAGAGTCAGGGTGTCTCAGCTGTGCCTCCACTCTCTGTCCCGCTGGAGGGACAGGGCCTTTCTTCTGATGGATGTACCCATGGGCACCATCCCATCCCGCCGGGAGACTGTCACCGTGGATGCGTGTCTCTCGGGGTGGGGTGCGGTGTGGCAGGGCAGGACTGTTCAGGGTCAGTGGTCTGCCCAGGAAGGTGCACGCCATATCAATGTGCTGGAGCTTCGGGCGGTGTTGCTCGCACTCATGCACTTTTTAGGTAGGCAGGCATGTGCTCGTTCGTTCAGACAACATGTCCGCCATTGCCCAAATCAACCACCAGACGGGCACCAGGTCCGCACAGCTGCTGCGTTTCACAGAGCCTCTTGCCTTGGGCGCTCCCCCGCCTCGCCAGTCTGCGAGCAGTCTTTCTGCCAGGAGACCTGAATCAGGTTGCAGATTTCCTCTAACGGCGCAAGCCTCTACCGGGGGAGTGGAGGCTTCACCCAGAGGTGGTGGAGACAATTTGGAGCCTTTTCGGCAGGGCCGAGGTGGACCTCTTTGCCTCGGAAGAGTCGAGGCACTACCCCCTCTGGTTGTAACGACTGAATGAACACAAGTGGAGGACTCAATAGCACGACTCGGAGACAGAGGATTAGGATGCAAAAGGTCTTTATATCCAAGGTTCGGTACACGGGAGATCAGTCAATAAGGCTAACAAAACAGACGAGGAGTAGGCAGGAACCGGGTCAGGACACGAAGCTGGGTCAGGTACACGTGGAATCAGATACTAAGCAAAACACTGCTGGAACGCTAGGAATAACAAAGACGAACTGGCACTGAAGGGACTGTGGATGCAGACTAAATAGACAGAGGGAGAGATGATAATGGGGCACAGGTGAGGCTAATTAGGGAAGGGAAGCAGGTGGAGTTCAATCAAGGGCAGGAAAACTGAGACTGAAATGAGAGAAACAACAATGAGAACAGGAACAATAACAAAAACATCAGCATGCTGGCTAAACCCTTACAGTACCCCCCCCTCTAGGGACGGCACCTGACGTCCCAGGTTGTTCAGGATGTTGACGTTGAAAGTCTTGGATGAGGTCCTTACTGACATTACTGGTGGAGACCCATGACCTCTCCTCAGGACCGTAGCCCTCCCAGTCAACCAGGTACTGACGTCCCCGGCCTCTAGGTCGAACTGCCAAGAGGCGTTTCACAGTATATACAGGTCCACCATCAATAAACCGGGGGGGTGGAGGGGGTCTGGAGGTGGGGACCAGTGGACTCACTTTAACTGGTTTGATGCGTGACACATGGAATGTAGGATAGGCCCTCAAGGATCGAGGTAGTCGAAGCCGTACTGCCACAGGATTTATGACCTTGGATACCGGGAAGGGACCCACAAAACGAGGAGCCAGTTTGCGAGACTCCACTCGAAGGGGCAGGTCTCGAGTAGAGAGCCACACACTTTGTCCAGGTTGGTAGGCAGGAGCAGAGATACGTCGGCGATCGGCCATCCTTTTATAACGGGCTGAACTCCGTAGTAGCACCTGGCGGGCCCGGCTCCAAGTGCGATGACATCGGCGGATGAGGGAATGTGCAGATGGAACACTGACCTCCTTCTCCAGGTCGGGGAACAATGGTGGTTGGTATCCATGGGCACACTGAAAAGGTGAGAGACCAGTAGCAGAACTAGGCAAAGTGTTGTGTGCGTACTCCACCCAAATCAGATGCGTGCTCCACGTGGCAGGGTTCTGAGACACCAGGCAGCGTAGACAGGTCTCAAGCTCCTGATTCAGCCGCTCCGTCTGGCCGTTAGACTGCGGATGATGTCCAGAAGAGAGGCTGACTGTGGCACCGATGAGTGAGCAGAAAGCCTTCCAAAACTGTGAGGTAAACTGTGGGCCCCGGTCTGACACAACATCCCTAGGGAAACCATGGAGACGGAAAACATGGAACAACACTGCCTCTGCTGTCTCTCTGGCAGATGGCAACTTAGGCAGCGGGACAAAGTGGACCATCTTCGAAAATCTATCCACAATTGTCAAAATAGTGGTGTTACCTTGAGACGGCGGCAACCCTGTGACGAAATCCAACGAGATGTCAGACCAGGGGCGATGTGGCACTGGGAGCGGGCGCAGAAGACCAGAAGGGGGCTGACGGGAAGTCTTGTTCCGGGCACAAACTGAACAGGCTGCCACGTACTCCTTGACCGACCTCTCCATGGAGGGCCACCAGAACCGCTGCTTAATGAAGAACATGGTGCGGCGAACACCAGGATGGCAGGAGAGGAGGGAAGTATGTGCCCAGTGGATGACCTGTGAGAGAAGAGGGTCAGGAACAAACAACCGGTTCTTTATGGTAATGTAATTTTGCCCTCTGTAGTCGACACATGGACGAAGAGTCTTATCCTTTTTGTCGACGAAGAAGAAGCCTGCTCCAGCCGGAGAGGAAGAAGGCCGAATTATCCCGGCACTAAGGGAGGAGTCAATGTATTTCTTCATTGTTTCCCTTTCGGGGCCAGACAAGGAGTAGAGATGTCCCTTAGAGGGAGAGGTCCCAGGGAACAAGTCAATGGAGCAGTCATAGGGTCGATGTGGAGGCAGGGTGGAAGCACGAGTCTTATTGAAAACCTCCTTCAGGTCCCGGTAACAGGTGGGCACCCTGCTAAGATCCGGAAAATCAGAGTCTGCTGCAGCTTGGAGAGGGGTAGAGACAGCAGTAGTTAGGGCAACAGTCACATGGGTGGAGGGCAGAGGTCTCTCTGGAGCAGGAGCAGAAGGGAAACATGTGGCCAAACAATCCTTATGCCAACCCAAAACTCTCCCGGTGGACCAGTCCATGTGGGGATTGTGTTTTACCAGCCATGGGTAGCCCAAAATAAGAGGGTGTGAAGGAGAGTTAAAAAGATGAAAACTCAGGGATTCAGTGTGGCCGTTAGCGATGATTAGTTGAAGGGGCCGAGTACGGTGGGTGACTCGGCACAATAAACGTCCATCCAGAGCCTTTGCTACAAGAGGCCTCAACAGGGGAACAAAATTAAGTCCAAGTCTCTTGGCTAATCTCCAATCAATGAAACTCTCATCTGCTCCGGAGTCAATTAGAGCAGCATGCGACAAAGTCTGAGTAGGAGTAATTAGCTGAGCAGAGGTGAGAGTACGAGAGGGACAAAAAGAAACAGTTCGACTCACCAGGACCCTCCTACTTACTGATGAGCCTGGTCTTTTACTGGGCATCTGGCTACAAAGTGACCCCTCTGTGAGCAGTAAATGCACCTCCCCTCCCGTAGGCGGCGCTGGCGCTCCTCAGGAGTCAGCTTTGCTCTTCCCAACTGCATGGGTTCCTCCTGGGCAGTAGGCGGCGCTGGAGAGTCGGTCGTCTGGAAACGCTGCTTGGGGAAAAAAGGACTGGCCTGAGACTGCCCTCTCTGGCCTGGCGGAGAAAACACAGCTCTCGACTTCTCCCTTTCTCTCTCTACGAGGCGAGTGTCAATTCTTATTGCCATAGCAATGAAACTATCCAGGTCAGAGGGAAGCTCTAGAGGAGCCAACTGGTCCTTGATGGGGCCAGACAGTCCATGGCGAAAAGCGTCGAAGAGGGATGAATCATTCCAGCCGCTGTCTGCAGACAAAGTGCGGAACTCCACGGCGTAGTCGGAGACACGCCTCCCTCTCTGGTGTAAATCCATTAGAGCTCTCGCTGCTTCCCTGCCTGGAGTTGTGTGATCAAATACTTTGCTTAAAGTCTCTGTAAAACCTCTCAGGGAATTACAGACTGGGGAATCTCGAGCCCACTCCGCCGTAGCCCACGCCTCCGCTCTGCCGGTGAGGTGGGAAACGATGTAGGCTACCTTAGCCCGTTCAGACTGGAAGGAAGATGCTTGCAGCTCGAAGTGCAACCCACACTGGACCAGGAACGCACGACAGTTATCCGAGTCTCCGGAAAAACGCTCTGGTCTGGAGAGGTGAGGAACCGAAGGCAGCGGTGTCGGCACGGTGGCAGGAACAGGACCGGGAGCTGTAGCCGGATCCGACGCTGGAAGCGGAGTAGCAGAGCGTTGTGGATTGAGATGTGCCACCAGCTGCTGGATCTGATCTGCCAGCTGGCAAACCTGGCTGCCGATGGATGACTGGAAACCCTCCTGCCGATCCGACAATTCTCTTACTCCCTGGCAGACAGCGGTAAGTTGTTCATCTTGTAGGTTAAGACGAGCCCCCTGGGATCGAATAGCAGACCGCAAATTATCAGAGTCGGCTGAGTCCATGGTTCTGGCCAGTTCGTACTGTAACGACTGAATGAACACAAGTGGAGGACTCAATAGCACGACTCGGAGACAGAGGATTAGGATGCAAAAGGTCTTTATATCCAAGGTTCGGTACACGGGAGATCAGTCAATAAGGCTAACAAAACAGACGAGGAGTAGGCAGGAACCGGGTCAGGACACGAAGCTGGGTCAGGTACACGTGGAATCAGATACTAAGCAAAACACTGCTGGAACGCTAGGAATAACAAAGACGAACTGGCACTGAAGGGACTGTGGATGCAGACTAAATAGACAGAGGGAGAGATGATAATGGGGCACAGGTGAGGCTAATTAGGGAAGGGAAGCAGGTGGAGTTCAATCAAGGGCAGGAAAACTGAGACTGAAATGAGAGAAACAACAATGAGAACAGGAACAATAACAAAAACATCAGCATGCTGGCTAAACCCTTACACTGGTTCTCCTCGACGGAGGTGACCAGCCCGATGGGTCAGGATGCCCTGGTGCACGACTGGCCGGACACTTTCCTATATGCCTTCCCGTCGCTGCCTCTGATACTGCAGACACTTCAGAGGGTCCTTACTCAGGGGCACAGGCTCCTTCTGGTCGCCCCCTGCTGGCCGGGGAGAGTCTGGTTCCTACTTCTGCGCAGTCTCTGCTGCAGCCCACCTTGGCGTCTTCCCGACAGGAAGGACCTTCTGTCACAGCTCAAGGGTCAGATTTGGCATCCCGACCCTCACCGCCTTCAGCTCTGGGTTTGGCCTCTGCAGGGCCCAACCCACTGTTGAGCGGTTTCACGGCATCTGTCAGGGAAACTATCCTGAATGCCAGAGCTCCATCCACTCGAGCACAGTATGAGTGTAAATGGTGTGTGAGTAAGGCTGAGAATCCAGGACATTGCTCCGTGGCCACCATTTTAGAGTTCCTGCAGTCCCTTCCGGATAGTGGACGTTCTCACTCCACTTTGAAGGTGTATATGGCTGCTATCTCTGCCCGACATGTCAGAGTCGATGGTGCCACAGCGGGGCACCACAGGTTGGTGTCCCTCTTTCTAAGAGGGGCTCTGCGGCAGCGTCCCCCTAGCACCCCAAGAGCCCCGGCTTGGGACCTGCCCCTAGTGCTGGATGCCATATCATCTCCTCCCTTCGAACCCCTGGCCCAGGACGGGCTTAAGTGGCGGTCCCTGAAGGGCAGCATTTCTGATTGCCATAACCTCAGGGAAGCGAGTCGGAGAGCTTCATGCCCTCTCCGTAAGTAGTACATGCCTGAGGTGGAACTCCGATGGCTCGGGTGTTGCCCTCTGGCCGAATGTGGCGTTCCTGCCCAAGGTGCTTCCACTAGCCCACTTCAATCTGCCTATCCAGCTGGCACGCTTTAACATTCCACAGGAGAGCGGCACACCTGAGTTGCTGTGCCCTGTGCGTGCACTGAGGGCGTATATTGATGCTACGGCCTGTATACGGCAGTCAGAGCAGCTCTTCGTTTGCCATGGCGGCACTAGGAAGGGTTGTGCTCTCTCGAAACAGCGGCTGTCCCACTGGGTGGTTGATACCATCACATATGCCTATGGGGCCAGTGGCCGCCCCCCACCATCAGGGGCCAGATGTCACTCTACAAGAAGCATCTCAACATCGTGGGCTGCCCTAAGAGGGGTGCCCCTGGAGACCATCTGCACTGCGGCGTCATGGGCGTCTTCTGGCACATTCTCCAGGTTCTACCGGGTCAATGTCGCCACTCCTCACCCTCTGGGTGTGGTCCTGTTGCCAAGCTCCGCTGCTTCCAGCTAGGTGAGTAAGTGCTTGGATTCTTCATGACATGGTTGGTATAGGTCATCCAGTGCTAAAGCACCGCCTCTGGCGGTCAGTAGGGACGAAATAGAACGATAGTTACGGCTGTAACTATGGTTCTATGAGTCCCGGATGACCGCCAGAGTATCCTGTCACTCAGAATTCTTGTGTATTCGCGAGAAGATTCTGGGAACAGATCCTCTGATGACACCGGCTGATATAGCCGGTGTTACGTGGGTCACAGGTGACTTTGTTGTTATTGGTATTGGTGGTCATCCGGGACTCATAGATCCGTAGTTACAGCCATAACTATCGTTTTACCGTTTCTCTGGAACCCATTGGTCGATTTTGGTGATTGACATCTCTTTCTGACTGTTAGAGCCAATAGAATCGAAGGGGAATCTCCCCACTCACACACATGGTAAAACAAAAAGGTGGGGGCTTCGCGGACACAGTTTTGCATGAGAGTGAAGCTAGAGAGCTATAGCTCTAGCTCTGACATCTGGAAACCGAAAAGCAGGTTTATTTCTCATGGATTATCAGAAATTGTTTCAAAGGGACACATACACATTTGATTAACCTATGGATTAACTTCAGCATCGTTTTTATCGTTTTAATGCCATTGAAGACCACTTTTGACCAGACTACGACAGCCATGTTAGCGTTTTTAGCTACCTAGCGCCATATGTTTTGATGTCTGTTCTTGTTATTACCTCCGCGAGTTCGTATAATTGAGTGATGATGAAGGGTACGTGCTGGTTGCTGCTGTTTGGCTCGGGGGCTCTGCCCGGTAATGATAAACTAATGCCATGGGCAAGGCCAGGCAGGAAACATGTGACTTATCAGTAACTTTAGACATCGTAACACCATTTTAAACGAGATTTTATTGTAGATTATACATTTTACTGATACCAATTGTATGATATTTACCTTGTTCATTAAAAATAAAAATATAAAATATATATATATATATATTGTTTTTTTATTTATTTATTTTTTTTATGTGGGAAAAGGTGGGGCAGCGTCCATAGCGCCCCTATGGGCTGGCCGCCACTGCCAAAGATAACTAATAAGGTTTTGTGAGTGAATTTTGGTGCAGTCATCTGTTAGCATTTTTCTCTCGTTGCTAATTCAGAGGCTCAGCATTAGCATTGTGGGGTTTATGTAAATGATCAGTTAGATGAGTTTCTTCCCGTTACATGGATATAAAACATTCATAGTTTATTAAATGAACATGCCCTCAGACACTGTTTCCTGCAAGATGTTGTGGCAGTGCCCCAGTACCGGGGTCTCTTGGGCTTAACAGGTTAAGGTTCAAGGTTAGTTTATTTGTATAGCACATTTTAATACACAGAGGCAATTCAAACTGCTTCACAAAATATTTTTTAAAACAAACAAACAAAAACATAAACAACTATTAATAAAAGAGATACATTAATGGTTGCAGCTAAAAGTGCAATGATAAGGCATGGTTAAAGGATCCCAGGATAGGCATCAAAAGAAAGGTTTTTATTTCTTTTCTATTTTTTTGTAAAGATATGTATTTATTTTCTACAAAAGCAAGTGATACAGAGCCTGTACATTTGGTTCCAATTCAAGATATATACACACACATGCTGACAAATCAAAATCTCCATTTCAATTCCACCACCAACCCACCCACCACCCATTAACCCATTGAGTTACAGGAGTACTTTAACAGTAAATACAGTATTGTTTATTAATGTAATGAGTGCAAGGGGGCTGAGAAACATAAAGGGGAAAAACATGCATTAAAAAAATGGGGGAACAGAGGGATACCAGCAGAACAGTATCAGCCGGATGATGTGCAGGCAAACGAACCAGAGGACAGCAGTCAGAAGGTGAGTCAGGGCCGGTCAGAGAGCAGGCGAGGCGGTCAACGTAGGTACAGGCAGGGTCAGACAGCAGGCAAGGCAGGATAGTCCAAGGACAGGCAGGATCAGGGATCAGGCAGAGCAGGCAGGTCAGGGACAGGCAGGGTCGGAACCGGGTAGGCAATCTGATGTGAAACGCGTGAAAGACTAGCATGAAGGCAAAGTACGATCTGGCAACGGGTGTGTGTCTGGTGAGGGTTTAAATACTGGCAGTGAAACTAATGGGTGCCGTAGAGAAAGAGAGTGATTTAAAACGTAGGTGTGGTTAACAGGTGAGACAGGTGAATGGAAAACTACTGGTGAATGATGGAGCAGACTGTGACACCAGAGTTGGGGCGGAACTCAGAATTTCAGGCAGTTTGTTCCAGGCTTGTGGTGCATAAAAGCTAAAAGCTGCCTCAGCAAATGTAGTTCTGACTCTGGGGACAACGAGTAAACCCTCCTGATGATATTTGAGCTCTGTTTGGCTCGTAGCAGCATCTCTGACATGTAAGTGCTTTGTATGTTGAAATTAAGATGTTGAAGTGTATCCTTTGTGTAATAGGAAGCCAGTGCAGATTTTTGAGAACTGGAGTGATGTGGTAAATTCTCCTAAATATTAGATTAAAGGCAAACATCAAAAGGGAAACTAATGGTTAAAGTTAGAAAGTAAATTGTGATGGTGTCCTGCAGGTTCATGGAGCTCACCGTGTTCTTCTCAATGAAGGCCAAGTCAGGAGAGAAGGAGGTCTCCCCCAACACCCTGTTCTGCGTCTGGCACGAGTTCTCCTCCGACTTCAAGGATCAGTGGAAGAAAGAGAACAAAGTCATCCTCAAAGAACGGTCAGTCACGCATCTTTAAAACTGGCCCATTTCTTCTTTTATTCCTTTCAAGACCAAAATAAAATGTGAAGATATTATGGATCTTAGGCAAATTAAGCTTTGTGTTTTCAAAAACTGCATTCATATTGTGTGTATTGCAGGTTAAAAGCGGCCGAGGAGTGTTTCCGGCAGGCTAAGGAGAAGGCATCCTACAGCGTCAAACCCAAACACGCCTCTGGCATCGTAAGTTCAACTCTCAGCCTACTTCAAGTGGTAACCCTGTTTAACTTAAGAGTCGACTAAAGGAAAATATATATATATATATATATATATTTCTACTGCCTCATAAGTACAGACAACAATATAGCTTTATTATTAAGTCCTCCAGCATAAAGGTAGGGTAGGTGTTACGGTGTGTGCAGGAGGCAGGACCCAAATGCAGATTAATGTGACAAAAAATAGCTCCTTTATTACAAGGCTAACTATTAACAAACACAGAACAGAACACTCACCGCAGACCACGTCAATACACAAGACGAACCGACAAAGACAGAAAAACCAGAACTCAAATACACACAAGACTAATCACACAAACAAGACACAGGTGAGGAGGGAAGAGAAAACACAGGGGCCACAGGTGAACACCCGGAGGAGACATTTCGGGAAAATCAGGGGGCCGGGCTCGAGGGCGAAGGCCGTGGCTCTCAGGGGGCCGGGATCGAGGGTGAAGACTGCGGCTCTCAGAGGGCCGGGATCAAGGGTGAAGACTGCGGCTCTCAGAGGGCCCGGCTCTCAGAGGGCGAAGACCAGCCAGCTCCGGAGGCTGGGCAGGAAGACGCTGACGGGACAGCGCCGGAGGCCGGGCAGGACCCGGTGTCGGAGCTGGTGGGATAGGCCTCGGCAGGATCCCCCACGGAAGAAGACCAGCACACGGGATTGGCAGGAACCCTGGCAGGAGGGCAGTCGGCGGGACCTCCAACGGCACAGGACATAGGTTTGGCAGGACCCCCGGCATGAGAGTAGACGGCGGGACCTCCAACGAGACAGGACAAAGGGTTGGCAGGACCCCCGACAGGAGAGTAGTCGGCGGGGCCTTCAACGGCACAGGATAAAGGGTTGGCAGGACCCCCGGCAGGAGAGTAGTCGGCGCGGGACCTCCAACGAGACAGAACAAGGAGCTGGCAGGACCCCCGGCAGGAGAGTAGATGGCGGTACCTCCAACGGGACAGGACAAAGGGTTGGCAGGACCCCCGGCAGGAGAGTAGTCGCCGGGGCCTCCAACGGCACAGGACATAGGATTGGCAGGACCCCCGGCAGGAGAGTAGACGGCGGACCTCCAACGAGACAGGACAACAGGTTGGCAGGACCCCCGGCAGGAGAGTAGTCGGCGGGGCCTCCAACGGCACAGGACAAAGGGTTTGCAGGACCCCCGGCAGGAGAGTAGTCGGCGGGACCTCCAACGAGACAGGACAAGGAGCTGGCAGGACCCCCGGCAGGAGAGTAGACGGCGGGACCTCCAACGGGACAGACATACGATTGGTATGACCCCCGGCAGAGGAGTAGTCGGCGGGGCCTCCAACGGGACAGGACATGGAGTTGGCAGGACCCCCAGCGGAACCTCCAACGGACCAGGACATTGGGTAGGGTCTTGAGACGTGACTCGAGAGGGGAACTAGAGAGGGAACTCCAGAGGGGACTAGAGGAGGGACTAGAGGAGGAACTAGAGGAGGGAACTCGAGAGGGGACTAGAGGAGGGACTAGAGTAGGAACTAGAGGAGGGACTAAAGGAGGGACTAGAGGAGGGACTAGAGGAGAGAACTCGAGAAGGGACTAGAGGAGGGACTCGAGAGGGAACTGGAGAGGGGACTCGAGAGGGGACTGGAGAGGGGACTCGAGAAGTGACTAGAGGAGGGACTAGAGATGGGACTTTGGAATTGACTAGAGGAGGTACTAGAGATGGAACTCAAGAGGTGACTCGAGAAGGGACTTGAGAGGTGACTCGAGAGGGGACTTGAGAGGGAACTGGAGAGGGGACTGGAGATGTGACTAAAGGGGGGACTGGAGAACGGACTAGGGAAGTGACTAGAGGAGGGACTTGAGAAAGGACTTGAGAAAGGAATTGAGTAGGGACTAGAGAAGGGACTAGAGAAGGGACTAGTGAAGGGACTAGAGATGGGACTAGAGTTGGTACTTGAGAAGTGACTAGAAAAGTGACTAGAGGTGGGACTGGAGAAGGGACGAGAGAAGGGACTAGAACAATTACCTGAGGAGGGACTAGGGAAGGGACTAGAGATGGTACTTGAGAAATGACTAGAGAAGTGACTAGAGGTGGGACTGGAGAAGGGACGAGAGAAGGGACACAGAACTAGGGCCAACAGGGTGGGTGGAGGGGGTCTGGAGGACGGGCTTGGGCTGACAGCCCAGGGGCCCAGCGGAGGACCCGGAAGGGGTCTCGGGCGGACGGCCCGGGGGCAAGGCAGAGTTTGAAAAGGGGGTTATGGAGGGGCGAAGGCAGTGGCAGGAAGAGTCAGGGGGCCGGGCAGATCTTGACAAGACAAAACTGTCGTTACGTAATGTAACCCAGCTTCTATGAGTATAGGCGCAGCCCTCTAAGGCTATCGCTATTGGGTAATCCCCACTGCACGTGTGCAGCACTGACAGACTTATTCCACGCCAACCTGGCGTGGAATAATGAGGTGGGCCCCACATCCAGGCTCACTTCCGTATAAATAGGAAGTAGGCCCTACAATCCACTCCAACAGCTTTTCTTTGGCTATTCGCGGAGCCAGTGGGGCCCAAACCTTAGAGGGCTGCGCCTATACTCATAGAAGCTGGGTTACATTACGTAACCCCAGTTCTCTATCGTATAAGGCTTCGACCTCTAAGGCTATCGCTATTGGGTTAAGGGTGAAGCAGGATGTAGTCCATGCCCCACTAGTTCCGTCCGTTACCAGAAGCACAAAACACACCTACTCAGTTAATAACCCATGTCCATTTCGCTGTGCGTGAATGGAGCATCCCATTCCCGGGGAATATAGCATTTAAAAAAATGAATATTTCTCCATCAGGGATAGGGTAGTCTTACTCAGGCTACCTGTCGTTTATAAAAGAAGAGATCGAGTCTCACTTGTTAAAAAACTATCAAGAGAGGGGAACAAAATCAATCAATCAATGTTTATTTATATAGCCCAATATCACAAATGTTACATTTGTCTCAGTGGTCTTCACAGTGTGTACAGAATATCAGTATGACAATACGACACCCTCTGTCCTTAGACCCTCAAATCGTACAAGGAAAGACTTCCAAAGAAAACCCAGTTTAAAGGGAAAAATGGGAGAAACCTCAGGGAGAGCAACAGAGGAGGGATCCCTCTCCCAGGACGGACAGACGTGCAATAGATGCCGTGTGTAAATTGAAAAGATAATACATTTGCAACATAGGTAGTCCAAATGTTTGGAAATGCATGTGTGTATAATAGGAAGATGAATCCACGAGGATATCCATCCAGGACCTATGATCCAGGACCACAGCCACGACTCAAGATCCAGCGCTCGCGATCCAGGACACAGGACCGCAGGATCATCCATGACTCCGGATCCCAGCATATATAGACCCCAAAAAGAAAGACATTTGGGGAAGCTGGGTTAATCGGAACATGAGAGTACACGGGTATAGACAGAGAGAAGGAAGAAGTAAGATGTCCCCCGACAAACTAAGCCTATATCAGCAAAACTAGGGGCTGAATCTAATCAGCCCTAACTATAAGCTTTATCAAAAAGGAAGGTCTTAAGCGCACTCTTAAAAACGGATAGGGTGTCTGCCGCCCGAACACAAACTGGAAGCTGATTCCACAAATGTGGAGCTTGATAAGAAAAGGCTCTGGCTCCCATTGTACTTTTAGAGACTCGAGGTACAACCAACAACCCTGCATTCTTGGAAAGCAATGCCCTAGTAGGACAGTAAGGTATAATGAGTTATTTAAGGTAAGATGGCGCCTGCCCATTAAGGGCTTTTTAGGCGAGAAGAAGAATTTTAAATTCTATCCTGTGTTCTATAGGGAGCCAGTGTAAGGCAGCCAGAACAGGAGTAATGTGGTCCCTTTTCCTAACTCTGGTTAGTACACGAGCCGCAGCATTTTGAATCAGCTGAAGCGACTTGATTGACTTCTTGGTACTCCCTGATAGTAAAGAGTTACAATAATCCAGCCTAGAAGTAACAAATGCATGGACTAGTTTCTCTGCATCGTTTTGAGGCAAGATATGCCTGATTTTTGCAATGTTACGTAGATGGAAGTAGGCGGTCCTTGAAATTGATTTTATGTGGGCGTTAAAGGATAAATCCTGATCAAATATAACACCAAGATTCCTTACAGTCTCACTGGAGGCCAAATTAATGCCATCCATAGTTAGTATATCTTTAGATAATTTGTTTCGTAGATTCTTCGGGCCAAGTACAATAACTTCAGTTTTGGTCGTGTTTAACATCAAAAAGTTTAAGGTCATCCACGTTTTTAAGTCCTTAAGGCAGTCTTGAATTGTATTTAGATGATTAATTTCATCAGGCTTAATTGATAAATATAGTTGAGTATCATCCGCATAACAATGAAAGTTTACAGAATGATTCCTTATAATATTGCCTAACGGAAGCATATATAATGTGAACAAAATAGGTCCGAGCACTGAGCCCTGTGGCACTCCATGGCTAACTTTGGTTTGCGTGGAAGATTCATCGTTGACACGTACAAACTGAGAGCGTTCAGATAGATAGGACCTAAACCAGCCTAAAGCAGTTCCCTGTATGCCAACCAAGTGCTCTAGTCTTTGCAATAGGATATCATGGTCGATAGTATCAAATGCAGCACTGAGATCGAGCAAAACAAGAATAGAGACAAGTCCCTTGTCTGAGGCTATTAGAATATCATTTGTGACTTTAACCAGAGCTGTCTCTGTGCTATGATGTGTTCTAAAGCCAGACTGAAAATCTTCAAATAAATCATTGTTTTTTAAGTAATCACACAACTGTTTTGCGACCGCTTTTTCAAGAATTTTTGAGAGGAACCGAAGATTAGAAATAGGTCTATAGTTGGCTAAAACCTCTGGATCGAGGTTGTGCTTTTTAAGAAGCGGTTTTATCACTGCTACTTTGAATGATTGTGGAACATAGCCTGATAATAAAGACATATTCATAATATTTCATAAAGAAGTGCTAATTAATGGAAAAACTTCCTTCAACAGCTTAGTTGGAATTGGGTCTAACATGCACGTTGATGGTTTAGAAGAGAGAATCATTGAATGTAATTGTTCAAGGTTAATGGCTGAAAAGCATTCTAGTTTACTATCTAGTGTAATATTAGAACTTACGATTCCGGGAGCTGTTGATAACACTATACTGGTCGAAGGCAAGAGGTCATTAATTTTGTTTCTAAGAGTAACAATTTTATCGTTAAAAAAGCACATAAAATCATTACTACTGAGTGCTATGGGAATAGAAGGCTCAATGGAGCTGTGGCTCTCTGTCAGCCTGGCTACAGTGCTGAAAAGAAATCTTGCATTATTCTTAATCTCATCTATTAATGAACAGTAGTATGCTGCTCTCGCTTTACGCAGTGCTTTCTTATATTCATTGAGAGTAATATGCCAAATTAAACGAGATTCTTCAAGTTTAGTGGAACGCCATATCCTTTCAAGTTGTCTAGACTTTTGCTTTATTTTGCGGGTTTCGGCATTATGCCATGGAGCTAATCTATGTTGCTTTATTTTCTTCTTTTTCAAAGGAACAAAAGGAACAAAAGGCCGCTCTCTAAGTGCCGACAGGCAGGAGAGAGGCCTGCAATTGAAAAAACCCCGACATTACTCATTCTGGCAGACTATTCAGTACTGAATGTGTCAGAGAGGAATGGGAGACATCCCTCAAATAAAAACGAATAAAAGAACAGGGGGAAGACCAAGATGCAGCAGTGCAAATGTCTTCTACTGTCATTCCTCCGTGCAACGCTGCAGAAGTTGATATTCTCCTGGTACTGTGCGCTTTAATGTTTTCCGGGGGATCCAACCCAGAGGAAACATACGCCTGTGACACCGCCTCACCCAGCCAGTGTGACAGGCGCTGTGCAGATAGAGGCTGCCCTATTGAGCGCTCTCTGAAATGCACAAACAGACGCTAGGATTTGCGTAAAGCAGCCGTGCGCGCAACATAGCATGCCAGCGTGCACGGGACAAAGGAGATGAGATGTGGCTTCCTCCTCTGATGTGTGCGGAGGAGGAAAGAAACCCTCCAAGGTTATCACTCTCGATCTAAACAAGCTTGTGATCACTTTTGGCATAAAAGCCGGGTTCGGGCACAACACCGCTGAGCTGCCATCTCCTTGGATCTGGAGACATGACGGAGCCACAGAGAGAGCAGACAATTCAATATTGGCTGACAATAACTTCAGGGGAACTTGATCCAAGGGTTCAAAAGGAGCTTTACTTTGTGCGCGCAGCACTACAGCCAAATCCCATTGAGGCGCTAAAGCGCGTGATACCGGTCTGAGTCTCTGGACTCCTCGTAGGAATCGTTTTGTCAGAGGGTGACAAAACACCGTGCTGATCTCAAAACCTCCATGGCATGAAAAAAATGCAGAAATGCAGCCGCATATGTTTTTATTGTGCTATAGGCCAAATTCCTGTCCAGCAACAGCTGGAGGAATGACAGCACTTGAGGCAGCTGGGGACACGCAACGGGGTCCAAGCCTTTCCCTACACACCACCGTTGGAACGCCGTCCATTTGGCTGTGTAAGACGCCCTGGTTGACGCGGCTCTAGATCCCTGAATAGTCCTCACAACATCTTGAGAGAGGCCGAGCCCCTCTAAGTGTTCCCGTTCAGGGGCCATGCCCACAAACGTTGGCCTAACACTGGGTGACCGCTGATTGCTCCCTTCGCCTGGCAGAGAGCATCCCCCCGCCACTGAATTTCCCACGGTCTCCCTGACAGTATCCTCTGTATGCAGGGACACCAGGATGCTCCCGTGCGCTCCGGGGCTATTAAGACCGCTACCAGTCGCTCCTCCTGCACTCGGTCCAGGAACCGAGGGATCAGAGGGACTGGTGGGAAAGCGTATAGTAACACCCTGGGCCAAGGTCTGTGTGCGAACGCGTCCACCCCTAGAGGGGGGTGATCCTGCCTTCTCAGGGAGAACCAGAGAGCACATTGCGCGTTCCCGCGTGCAGTGAACAGATCTATCTCCGCTCTCCCGAACCTGCTCTACACTTGGGAGACCAGCTCGGGGTGGAGGCTCCAGTCCCCTTGTCGAGGACCTCCTCTGGACATGAGGTCTGCCCCACTGTTTAGCTCGCTGGGAATATATACTGCTCTGATCGAGAGTATGTGTGTGCGCGCCCAGCACAACAGCCGTCTGGCTGTGTTCAGCAGCTGCTCTGATCGTACACCTCCCTGGCGATTTATGTAGGCTGCCGCCGTCTTGTTGTCTGTTCGAATCAACACATGATGATTCCACAGCAACGAGGCGAAGTGCTGGATTACTCTCCATACGGCGAGTAATTCCAGCGTGTTTATATGAAGGGACATGTGAGGCGGCCACTGTCCCCACACTGCCTGCGACCTGCATGTTCCCCCCCACCCCGAGAGCGATGCGTCTATAAACACTGAGGTGTGTGACATCACTCTGCAGAGGGGAACCCCCACGGACAGGACGTGGGGATTTTTCCAGTAGGTCAGATCCAAACCTTTGGATAGAGGAATGCACACCCTGCGTCTCCTCTGACGCACGGGGTCGATGCGCAGGCGATTAAATCACCTCTGAAGTCTCCTCATGTGAAGGAGACCCAGGGGAATCACCACATGACCAGCTGACATCATGCCCAATAGCTGTATCATGGAAAGGGCTGTCACCACCCTGCCGGGTGTGACGCGCCTGAGGAGAGCTGTCAGATTCTCCACTCTCCGCCGTGAGAGTCGTGCTCTCATGCGAGCTCAGTTGAATTCCATTCCCAGATACCTGATAACCTGGGAGGGAAGAGGATAGCTCTTCTCCCAATTGATTATGCCCCCCAGGGGCACGGCAGAGGACCAGGAAGGGGTCTCGGGCGGACGGCCCGGGGGCAAGGCAGAGTACCAGGAAGGGGTCTCGGGCAGACGGCCCGGGGGTAAGACAGATTCCAAAAAGGGGGATTCGGGCGGACAGCCCGGGGGCAAGGCAGAGGACCAGGAACGGGTCTCGGGCGGACGGCCCGGGGGCAAGACAGAGTCCAAGGTGGGGGTTATGGAGGGGCGAAGACCACCGCGGCCGGGAAAGTCAGGGGGCCGGGCTCGAGGGCGAAGGCTGTGACTCTCAGGGGCCCGGGATCGAGGGTGAAGGCCGTGGCTCTCAGGGGACCGGGATTGAGAGTGAAGACTCCGGCTCTCAGAGGGCCGGGCTCGAGGGCGAAGACCGGACCGCTCCGGAGGCCGGGCAGGAACCGGTGTCGACCGGACCAGACCTGGAGGCCGGGCAGGAAAGCGCTGATGGGACAGCTCCGGAGACTGGGCAGGACCCGGTGTCAGCCGGACAGAAACCGGAGCCGCTCGGACAGGCTTCGGCAGGATCCCCCACGGAAGTGGACCAGGAGTTGGCAGGAACCCCGGCGAGACAGGTGATGGACATGGGGCTGACAGGGCCCCCGGTAGAACTTCCAACGGCACGGGATATAGGGTTGGCAGGACCCCCGGCAGGGGAGTAGACGGCGGGACCTCCAACGACACAGGACACAGGGTTGGCAGGACCCCAGGCAGGTGAGTAGATGGCTGGACCTCCAACGAGACAGGAGAAAGGGTTGGCAGGACCCCCGATAAGGGAGCAGACGGCGGTAACTCCAACGAGAAAGGAGAAGGAGCTGGCAGGCCCCCCGGCAGGAGAGTAGACGGCGGGACCTCCAACGGGACAGGACATGGAGCTGGCAGGACCCCCGGCAGGAGAGTAGACGGCGGGACCTCCAACGGGACAGGACAAAGGGTTGGCAGGACCCCCGGCAGGAGAGTAGTCGGTGGGGCCTCCAACGGGACAGACATACGACTGGCAGGACCTCCGGCAGAGGAGTAGTCGACGGAGCCCCCAACGGGACGGGACCCGGAGTAGGGACCCGAGAGGAGACTCGAGAGGAGACTCGAAAGAGGAACCAAGGGGGAACTCGAGAGGGGACTCGAGAAGAGACTCGAGAGGAGACTCGAGAGGAGACTCGAGAGGGGAACCAAGGGGGAACTCGAGAGGGGACTCGAGAGGAGACTCGAGAGGGGAACTAGAGGAGGGACTAGAGGAGAGACTAGAGGAGGGACTAGAGGAGGGACTAGAGAAGGGAACTCGAGAGGGGACTCGCGAGGGGAACTAGAGGAGGGACGAGAAGAGGGATGAGAGGAGGGACTAAAGGAGGGACTAGAGCAGGGACTAAAGGAGGGACTAGAGGAGGGACTAGAGGAGGGACTAGAGGAGGGGACTCGAGAGGGGACTCGAGAGGGGACTCGAGGAGGGACCTCGAGAGGGGACTCGTGAGGGGGACTAGAGCAGGGACTAGAGCAGGGACTAAAGGAGGGGACTCGAGAGGGGACTCGAGAGGGGACTGGAGAGGGGACTCGAGAGGGGACTCGAGAGGAAACTTGAGAGTGGACTGTGGCAGCTGGAGCCGGAAACCTGGCTGTAAGGTCCGGAGCGGAAGCCTGGACCCTGGCTGTGTAAGCCAGGTAATCCAGTATGGACGCAAAGCTGCGTGGGCCGGTACTGGAGCAGGTAGGCATGGCTGCTAGCTTGGCTTTGCGCCTCCTTCTCTTAGCAGCCGCCTGTGGCATCAAAAAAGCTGAATCCGCTGGGTCCATCCTTTGGTTGGTTCGTAATGTTACGGTGTAGAGCGAAGGAAGCAGGTAGGACCCAAATGCAGATTAAAGTGAAAATAATTCCTTTATTTCAAGGCTATATATATATACAGGCAGAACAGAACACTCACCGAGGACAAGCCAAATCACAAGACGAACCAACACTCAACACTGGGAGACAGGGTAATTTAAACACAGGGTAACTAGACACAGGTGGGAACAATCAGGAAATTAGACGCACCAGGGAAACTAACGACAGGAGGAAAAACACAGGGAAAAGGACCAGACAATATACCAAGAGGAAAACATGACGGGGAGAACAGCAAAACACCCAAACCAAGACATAGAAAACGTGACAAAACAATAATCGTAACAGCGCTAGGCTTAATACGACTGTGTGTTGGCACAACTGAGACAGAGGAAAAACCGTGCTTACCCGAAAGGATAGAAGCGGCCGATTTATATGTCAAGCCCTGCTGTCTTATAACCGACTGGTTAAATACCGCAGGCTTATACAGCAAGCCTAGCTGTTTGCTAACCGACAGATTAGAAACCGCTGGCCCAAACGGCGAGTCCCTCTGTCTTTTGACTGAGGTTAAAAGCAGAGGGATTAAGCAACAAATCCTGCTGCCTTTTAATCAATGGATTAATGGCACCCGGCCTGACTTGTGTGGGGGATACATGAGACACAGTTGCTACAGACACACCGTTGAGATTTGAATCATTCTTTTTATTGATAAATCTCTCTTCCCACATAACCCCCCCAAAGAGTCATCTTCAGTTCTGCTTCTTCGGAGGTTCACTCGGAGGAACAGACCAGGAGCGGGGGTTCTTCCTTCCCCTCCGGCTCGTCGCCTGCAGATCCTGTCTCTGCGGCGGAGGAGAGGAGACCTGGGACGGAGCCCCTGCAGCTGCCGAAGGGTGATTCTGACGCGCTGCTGTTCTCGCCGCTGTCCGCGCTGCCCCCGTTGAGACTGTTGCGGGGGCTGTCGCTGCTGTCGCTGCTGTCGCTGCTGTCGCTGCTGTCACTGAGGCCGTTTGTCTTTAAGCCAGCTAGCGTGACGCCTTATGTCATCTGCCTGCTCTGTCGCAGATTTCATGGTCTCCACCATGGTGTGGAACTGTGGTCCAAATAGTCCGTCCGGACTGATTGGAGCCTCCAGCAGATCCTTTCCTGCACCCTCCAGTATATTCCCCTGCTGTAGCCAGAGATACCGGTGGACCTGTGTCGCCCATGCCGCAATCCGCGCCTGCGAGACTACGACTGCTGCACACAGTGTAAGTGCAGTACTGGCCGCCTTCCCTATCTCCTCAGCCTCCACTGAGGACATTGTTTTTGACCGCTCCGACATTTCCACCATGGAGTTTGACAGCAACGCTATGTTGTTCGCCGCCGCTGACGCCTGAAACGCACACTGGTGCATTCTGTTCGTCTGTCGGGCGACAAACCGATCTTTGGTGGCAGCCATGCGCTGGCCTGCCTAGCCCCAAAGAACGCTGTGAGGTTCGGCTCTAGAGGAGGCACGGTCGGGAAACCCACATCCGTGAATCCCACATCCGTGAATCCCACCACTCTCGTGAGGGGCACGTATGTCCCTATCGGAGCTTTCATTGCTCCAGGGTCCTCTGCCGCCCCCTCCTGGTACTTCCTTATGACCGGGAAGCATGGCCAGACCGGGTCACTCCTTACCCTGTGTACCCGGGAGAACACCCCGGACATGTCATCCGGAGGCGAGCTCTCCTGAGCCAGGGGAACGGGGAGATTTCTCCAGGCGGCCCCCTTGGATATAATCTCTGGAAGTTCCAGGAGAATCCCGCCAATCGACGGCAACGCCGTGTTGGCGGAGATAGGGATCACGGGATCATACACCGGACCTACACCGGGTCCCCTACCTGTCTCCTCCGTCCGGAGGGTAGAGATAATGGGGGACTACTCACCCGGTGATCCCTGAATGGAGGGGACGTAGTCGTCCGACTCGTGCTTGCCATTCGGATCCAGGAAATGAAGGGCTTTGTCCCCGGAGTACTCCTCCTGGACAGGCCAATCGTCCTCGGCAGCTGCAGCAGCGAGAGCGTCCGCTCTCTGCTGTCTGAGGGCCAGCGGCAGCCAGGCACAATGCGGGCATGATACCCCGGGAGTGAGAGCAGCGTTCACATGCTATATTCACAGGCAGGACTCACACTGTGATTGCCTGTCAAAGCTCATAATGTAGCCCGACCCGCATACGAGGCAATCTCTGACGCAACCTTGACTTTCCTGCCCAGTCTCCATCTTACCCGAAAAACAAAGCTTTTTAGGAGGAATGTTTGTTTTTCAGTAAGTAGCTCTTAAAAGAACTGTTTTTTCCTGTCAATGCTTCTGCAACGGAGTGCTGAAGAAAAGTAGGAGTGGATTGTAGGGCCTACTTCCTATTTATACGGAAGTGAGCCTGGAGGTGGGGCCCACGTCGTAGGTGGGCGTGGAATAAGTCTGTCAGTGCTGCACACATGCAGTGGGGATTACCCAATAGCGATAGCCTTAGAGGGCGAAGCCTTATACGAGATAGAACACCAACACAGACAGATCTTAACAGTAGGTAATTCACTTCAGAAACACTTTTTGTTATATTCCATGGAATGCTCTTAACATCCCTATAGCAATGAATATATTAAATGCTTTGACAATAAATATATACAAAAATGTCATCTGTCGAAGCCGTGGCGCTGTAAAAAGCACGACCAATCATCTGAGCCGGCCCGGCTAAAATAACTGGATGGCCTACCTGCCTGTCAGCCTTCCATCTGTGCACAAACTTATCTCGTGCCCTCATTGGTCATGTGCGCGTTCGTGTGTGTTGGAGGAGGGGGAACTCTGAAGGAAGGGGCAGATTTTTTTCGATTGTGTATTTTCAAATTCTAGCGCACTCGAGCTGGTTTCTCCATTCTTACCTCCCCTACCTTTAATTAATAAATAGTTTATAACACTCCCAAAGTGTTTATGAATATATGTATTTAAGACTTAACAACAGTAACAATATACAGAGTAGGAGAAATTAGCAATACCACATAATGTACTTTTACATTTACTATATACATTTTTGATCAAATTCATCAATTGCATGAACCAATAGGGAGCAAATGAGTGCAGAGTCTCTTGAACACTACATTTTAGAGAAGGATCAATGCTGGTCACTATCTTGAATCATGATGTGAAATTGTACTACCTGAATATGAGTGTTTGGAAAATGAAATGAGTTCTGATCGCTTCTATCTCCAAAGCACAAAGCAAACATGGTTAAGCTGAATTCGCTATCACTTCAAAATTAAGACTGATCTCATTTTAAGTTATGTACATGTTTGCATAGATTTCCACTGCTTATAATACAATTATACGCAGGTGTATTGTACTTAACCTCTATTATCCTATGACCTTTTTCACAGAAAGCCAAGCTGGGCATGAAGATTTGACTGAACTTTGGATACTTGTTTTCCTGTGGAGTACCAGACAATAAAGTACGAAGAGGACAGAAGAGAAACAGTGAAGGAACGTATGCCGCTGAGCCGACTCTGGACATCTTATTTCATTGATTAATTTCTTCCAGTTGAACCAGTTTCACATCAGCTTGATGCCTTATGTTGCTCTCCTGCCCGTCTGTCTGAATTATGGATGGATGCTGCTGCAGGGCCACCAGGCCCAATGTGTTGTTGAGATCACCACAGCTCACAAACAATATACATCTCATACATAACTGTTGGGACTATACGCCTACATTCATAAAAATGTCTCACTAGCAGAATGGTAAAGGCAAACAGAGTTCAACACAATCCATGGCATTAATAGCACCAACAGCATGGCACTTATGTATTTAAATATTAGGGATTCTAACTTCCAACTGTTAAGTATTCAGATCCACCAGGTGTGAAAGCTTCTGCGAACAATACCAGTCAATCGATACGGGAGGTTGACAGTCAAAACTAAACTGCTACAGGAAAAGTGTTCTGCAGAAACACTGAGGGACACCCAAGCACAAATATGCACTCAGATCTCATCTCACCACTTTTATGTTTAGTTAATTTAACACACATTGGATTTACTTTCAACACCACATACATTCACCATCTTTATAAATATACATCAGCATGCAACTGGAAGTTGGATTGTTGGTTTCTTGTTGACCTTGGAAACAGCAGTTAACCAAACAATCTCAACTTTTGGAGTCAACCCACGGGAAAAGTGTGGCCGTTTATAAAGCACTTTATGTTCTGGCTCATTACACCTCTAATGCGAGGAGTGAGAGCAAAATCATGTTTTCTTCATTTGTTGTGTAACATTGCTACACTTTTTTCCACAACTTTGTCAAGATTTCTAAGCTTCTTCATACTTGCATAGTATTTGCATCCAACCTTGAATCTCCATTTATATAAGCACTCTTCTATTCTAAACCTGGCTGTAGACCTATTTCCATTACAAATGGTCATCATACCATTGCACCATTTCAACAAAATGTAGGTGGCCTACAATAGCTTACATGTATTATAATGACCATGACTAAGTCTGACCCATGTTCAGTTGTCAAATCCTCTTAGTCCAAAGCCCTAATATTAAGGTACTCTTCAAAGTATAGGTCCCCATTAGATATCAGCATGATTGTCCATTTGTGATTTCAGTGAAACGAGGCTGTTTTGAACATTTGCTATGCTTTTTAATGAAACATTTAAAACTAGATTTTAAAGTGAGCCAAGAGTGCCAGTGAATACACGGAAGCTGGACACCATAGTAATATGCAAATAATACTGTCAACTTCAGAATAAAAACAGTGCCGGTCTAGAAAGGACAGCATCTGGGTAAATCCTTCTTAATGTCCTTACCAGGTGAGACATCATTAGCAGCAGCATTGATGGGCAGGAATAGAATGTCATTGTAAACTTACATGTGTAATTTTAATGCACTGTATGTTAAATGATACGCCATGTCAAACCACATATACTATGTAAAAGATGTGTGTGTGTGGGTGTGTGTGTGTGATATGGACAGTGCATTACATTACAGTTGGATTTTGTTGCAAAGCTAAGGACTATCAATGTAAGGAAATCAATTGTTTAAAAAAAGTAGTGAGACACGTTTTGTGTTTCTTTCAATGATATATTTTTCTGCTGGCCAGCCTGATACTCTCTACAGGACTACGTTTGAACGGTTGTTCATGTGGAATAAATGTTTATACATGTACATAAAGAGGATGCTTGGAAGTGGTGTAATTTATGTAAAATAAAGAGAATGAATTCTTGGTTTTATTATTCAGAACTTCATTAAAGTGACAGCACTAAGGTGTTTGGAAGGTTGCTGACTCCACTGGGAAATGAATTAGAACACTCCTTCAAGTCTACAGAATTCACAATGCTGCTATGCAAGATCTATTTTTATTATCGACAGTAACAGACTGAAGTGTTTCTCAGAGAGTACAGCTCAAGTCCTGGCATTACTTCCAGGTCTCAGCTCTACCAGATTCTGTTGGACCTATTTGTAACTGTGAGGCGCCTCTGGGGCATGACGGTAGTTCAAAAACAACTTGAAGCTGTTAAAATAGTTTGGCTTGTTTGTCTCCACAGTGAAGGTGAAAGAGTGGTTGTAATAAACAGCTAATTGAGACAGTTCAGAAATGTTAAGACAACTAACGCAATTCACTAATTGCATTCAAAATCACAATCCTATAATAACTCCAATAATTCTGTGTTCTTTAAATCTTTGACGCCTCCCAAAAGTCAGAGTTAATGTACTCTCATAAAATAGGCACAACTACCATATTTGGAAACTTCTGAAGCAATGGAGACGAGACTCAGAGAGACACGGAGAGAGCTCAAACTTTGATGGCAAACACTGATGGTTTATTTGGAGCTTCGGCCAGAGAATTCACAAGACATGTGCTGTGCCACGAAGTGACACAGCTGCTGCCAAACCAATTCTGAAGATCTCTACCCCAGACCCATGTATATAGTTCTGAGAGAATAATCAACATTGTGCACAGGGGCGGATCTACCGGGGGTGGCATGGGGTGGCAACTGCCACCCTAAAAAATAGCCATGCCATTGTTGCATTCATTGTTTTGAAATAAAAGTTGTGGCTCATCGGACATTTATGAGAGAAAATCTCTAATGTCAGAGTGCAAGTGAATGCAGCACAAGACGTGAGTCTTGTAACCCCTCCCCCGGCCCTGGCGCTAGCTTGGAAATGGAAACGGCGCAAAACGAGAAACATTCGGACTCAAGTAGATGGAAGGAATGAGATATTTGCGGTCGACAATGACAGAGAAGAGACTGTCAAGTTTGGCTGTACTCAGCATTGAATCAAAACGCACTAAAGCTTTGGATCTTGTTAAGTTTGTGAGGCGTTTTGCTGAACAAGATGGTAATATCCGCATTCAGGGCATGCCAACTTGATGCTCTGCTCACGGATGACTCGATGAGCATACAAAACTGTTAAGATGATGACCTTGTATGTGTGTATATATTTTTTTTCTTTGTGGGGATCTGCCCTCATGGTCTGCCCCAGTGCTTGAATTGGAATAAAAAAGGTGCCAGTACTCTAAATCAGCAACTGTTTCAAGTCAATTTATGTATACAGCCCAAAAACAAGTATTTGGCTCAAAGTCATAGTATATCCTATAATGCTGGTGGGTTTGTCTCTTTACTCTATATTTTAGAACGGCTCACTGTACGTAAACAAAATGACTCAGGGTGCATCTGAGATTAGAGGGGGTGCAGTGGTAAAGTGCTTTTTTATAAGTTGGGAGTGGACCTGACACCCTCTAAGGGGGTCCGGGGGCATGCTCCCCCGGGAAGATTTTTTTTTAAATATTGAAGTTAGATGCATCAATCTGGTGCACTTTGAGAGCAAAATGAAGAGATATATGGACACCTCTCAACATCCATATGAAACAGAACTGTAAACAGATTTACTTTTTCTTTATGGATATAAAAGAAAGTAAAGCCTGACTCCTACTGGCGGCTGGTTAAATGACTCCTCTTCCCTGAGTACCCTCACCATCTTTCAGCAGGAAAGGAGAGAGGGAATCCTTGTCCGGCGACAACTGCTGTACTGGCAAGGTGCCGGTACTCAGTAAAACCTTTATTTATCCAGTAAAACCTTTATTTATCCAGGTGTATCCCATTGAGATCATTGATCTCTTTTTCATGGGAGACCTGCTCAAGTAGGTTCCACATGAAACATAAAAACATAAACAGAACAACAAAAAGGACATTTTACAGCATCATTACAGGGATTACAATTTACAATAACTATCCACATGATCAGGTACCAACAGCTTCCGATTGAGTAGCATCCAACCGAGCTTTAAAAACATGTAGTGGAACCAGATTGCTCAGTTTCCATTTAATTTGCAGACTATTCCAAGACAGAGGAGCTGCTCATCTAAAAGCTGTCTTCCCTAAGACAGTCCTAGCAGTTGGCACATTTAATAAAACTACAGAATGCGATCTCAGGCAGTAGCCACTTACAATCCACCGTGAGATCAGGGAGCAGATGTAGGATGGAAGTTTCCCTAACATGGCTTTATATATAAAAATGTACCAGTGACTGAGCCTCGCAAACCAGCCCTTGCATACAGGGTACAGTGTTGGGTTAATACTTTACAGTTTGTCACAAATCTCAGAGCGCTGTGATACGCAGCATCTAACTTGACCAGGCAATGGGCAGGTGCATTCATATAGACCAGATCCCCATAGTCCAGCACAGGTCAAAATGTCACAGTGACTAGCCTTTTCCTGGCCTCAAGCGAGAAACAGGACTTGTTCCTGTAGAAGAAACCTAGCCTAACCCTCAGCTTTTTAAGCAGGTTATTAACATGACGTTTAAAAGTGAGACAATCATCAAGCCAGATACCAAGGTATTTGTAACAGGTAACCACTTCAAGTTTTATTCCTTGCGTAGTTACAATATCTACAACAGGCTCTGGTGTCTTTTTAGTTTTTGAAAAAAGCATTACCTTGGTTTTATCAACATTTAAAAGAAGCTTTAGTTCAGAGGGCTGAGTCTGAATAATGTTAAAAACTGCTTGTAATTCAACAACAGCCTCTTTAATGGAGGGACCTGCACAGTACATCATGTTATCATCCGCATAAAAATGTAAGTTTGCTCCATCTTGCCACCATTTTCACCTAAACTATTGATGTAGATGGAGAATAAAAGTGGACCTAAAACAGAACCTTGAGGAACACCATTATTAATGTTTAACCACTCAGAAGACAGCCCATCAAAGTGAACACATTGGGACTTTTCAGAGAGGTAGTTCACAAACCACCCACTGCATGGCTGGATATGCCAATACTGAGTAGCCTCTGCTTTAAGATGCGATGATCGACGGTGTCAAACGCTTTGGACAGGTCAATAAATAGAGGTGCACAACTCTGCTTATTATCGAAAAAACTCGCCACATCATTCACCACTTTCATTGTCGCAGTGATGGTGCTGCGTTTCTTTCTGAAGCCTGACTGATGTTTAGACAGGATGTCATTTGTACATAAAAACACCTTTACCTGTTCACTCACTAGGCGTTCAATAACCTTAGCCAGAACTGATAATTTAGAGATGGGCATATAGTTATTTTATAACGTTGCCTCCCCTCCTTTTAGTAAAGGCAGGACATAAGCTGACTTCCATACTTTTGGAATTGTGTTTGAGCTGAGGGAGAGGTTAAAAAGAGAAGTAAGAGGTGGAGCAATAAAGTCTGCAGCTATCTTTAAAAAGAAAGGTTCTACGTTGTCCGGGCCAGCCGGTTTCTTAGGATCTAACTTGGTTAAAGCTTCACGAACAACATCAACAGTAAAAGGGGTAAAACTGAAAGGGTTTTCCAAAACACATTTTTCAGAGTCACAGACTGGGGTGTTCACAGAAGCAGAGTTAGTGACAGAATCAAACAGAGAGCCACAGGACACAAAATGCTCAATAAAACAATTTAGCATAGTGGTCCTGTCCGATATAGAGCCAGATGCTGTGGTAATGCACGGAGGTAGCTCATTTCGGATATCACCGGTGGATATCGATTTTATGGCTTTCCAAAATGTTCCAGGATTATTCAGGTTCTTTGTGGTAACTGACAGATAGTACTTTGATTTAGCACTTTTGATATGAGAAGTGAAGCTATTTCTTAGCTGCCAAAAACGCAGCCATTCTACCTCTGAGCCTGATCTCCTAGCCTTTGCCCAGGCCTTGTTTCTCTCATGTAGGAGATTAGATAATTCAGCAGAAAACCAAGGATTGTCTCGTCCCTTTACTCTAAATGTACGCAGGGGTGCATGTCTATCAATGATCTCCATAAAATCAAGATAAAAAAAAGACCATGCAGTTTCTACATCAGCACACAGATCGATTTTTCCCCAATCAAACCCAAACAGATCATGCACAAAACCCTGCTCCACAACATGTCTTATGTCTCTCCTTATGTCTCTGATGGTATGTGTAGTCCTAAACGATAGCTGGGGATTCTGGGTAGTGTAGTGTCTTCTGCCATCCTTTACTCCAAAAAAATATTTGTTTCTCCGAATCGAAGGGGAAAAATACAAAAGCATTGCACATAATTTAAACCAATCAATGTTGTGTAATTAAGGATAATCTGGTGTTTTTTAGTCGATGAGTAGTGCAGATATCACTGTAAAATCAATCGACAGTAAGGGGAATACTTACTTCCCGGTGTACTTCCCAATTCTCCGTTATCCAATGGGAATGGACGCTCACATTGCCTTTAAGGGCAGCCGACACAAACGAATGCCGTGCTTCCATGAGCGTCAAATCCCGCCGCAGATGGGAATACATTGCAATCAGTTGAAAGCTATTTGCGTCCCTTTATGACGCTGAAGGAGCCTAGGAGCGTCACAACTGGACGCCACGGACACTGACCAAACGTCGCTCCTGGACGATTATGGAGTGAGAATGTGTTGGCCTGTAACAAAATATAAAACATTCAAAGCATTTTGCATTGTCACTGTTGCATCTAATAATACCACATAGGCTACTATTGTATGTGTTTTGAACATCATTGTGAAAAAACAAAACAAAATGAAAAAAAATGAAAAAATGTGCCCCCTTTGGACAGTCACAGTTACAGTATGGCTTATGTGAAATGTTGCATTGGTCATGTAAAAAAATAAATAGGAATGCCCTTTTCTTTAGGAACATGTACACACCTATGTGTGAAAGGCTGTGTAACAGTTGCGATCGCCTTGCAAGCACAAGAACACTTTGCAGGTCACACAACGCACTCGGGTTCTTCCAGTGCAGCCTGCTACCCTGCAGCGCGCCGCGTTCTTCATGCTGATCATCTCTGGGAGATGGGCATTCGCCCTCCTGCGGACCGAGACATGGGGCACTGCCGTCACGGGACGTTTCTTCCCTTGATTTGAGTTGTCTTCTTCCTCTGACTGTTCAGAGAGGTCTGCATCGCTTCCTTGACCGTGATGCTGGGCCAAGAGGGTCGTAGCCATTTCTGTACAGAACTCAAGGAACTGCATGATGCTCTTCTTTGGTGCAGCACATATTGCGAGGTCTTTGCGGTAGAGTAGCCAGCTGTTGGCTAAAGCCAGATCCGTGAAGTGCATTAGCATCCGCATCGTCCACTTCTTAGTACGGGCGCTCATGCGATAGTAGCTAATCATTCTATCGATCAAATCAACTCCACCCATCTTGAGGTTGTACTCAGGGACAATGCTTGGTCGTGAGACAGTCACATATTGTTTCAATTTCTTGTCCCAGCGCTGGCAGGTGTCTTCAGGCTCTGTGCCATGAACAACAGACATCATCAATACTGGTTTGTTGTCGTACCACGTCACTACGTGATGAGGTACCTCTTCCTGTGTTTTTCATGGTTTTGTCAGAGGGTAGCTTCTCCTTCACGACAGCGAGTCGGTTCTTCATTATTGTACCAGTAATGTACATCTCCTTCTTCATCATTTGTTCCACACATCGGATGCTTCTGAAGAACCGGTCACAATACACTTCCGTGCCACGATGCAGAGTTTGACACAGACAAGCCAAGACTAAGCCTCCCAACCCCAGGCCCACCTCTTCTTCTTTGACCTGCTCAAGCAGTGCACCTTTACCTTGATACAGATCAAAGTCCAGCACAATGCCATCTGCTGTAGCACAAACGAAGTTCTTGATGCCAACTGGGTTTGGCTTCATTGGCAGATATTGTCTGTATGGACAGGCTCCTGTGAAAGGAATCATCTGTTCATCAATAGATGCGCATTCAGGTCGATTCTGAGACTTGCAGCCTTGCAGAATCCGATCCAGAAAAGGCCTCACCTTCCAGAATGTGTCCCTCTTCCTCAGATCTTCTGGCACATCATCATCAATTAGCACTTTTATTGATCCCCTCAGTCTGAAGAATCTGTCGTACGTGAATCTGTCAGTGATGGCAGTGATTCTCAAGGCTTTGGACCAGTACATCCTGATTGTTGGGTATCGGATGCAGGACATCAAAATAAAGGCACCAAAAAAGTGGTAAACCTCATCTACAGAGGTGTTGAGTGGGTCCCCACTCCTAGACAGTGACATAGCATTACAGCAATCTGAAATCATTTTCATCAAATCTCTATCTATATACTGTTCAAAATAGTTTAGTGGGGTCCAGCCATTTCTGTCAAGCTCAGTTTCGTCCTCATGCTCAAACTGGGCAAGGTCTGGCGTCAATGGAGTAGCCCTCCAGCACAACCCACGTCCTGCACAACCAGAATCAGAATAAAAATAGTACTTATTGCAAAGTAAGTTACATATTTTTACCCATGCAAGCAATTCACTGAGGTGTATTGGTGCATAACGTAGTTGAATCTGAGTGGACGTTTATATGAAATTTGAAAATGTACCCTCAAGGCATGCTAAAATAATAACAATTACCTTTATTGGGCTGTCCCTGAGTGCTTGGTCCTGGTGTTGGCTCTTCCGAGTCATCATCGGAGCGATCAGCCTTGATCTGTTGAGTTTGACGGCGCCGTCTGGGAGTGCGGGATGAACCTGTATCTGTCCCTGTCCCTGTCCCTGAACCTGTCAACAAGTGTTGTAAATAAGCATTTTGCTTCCTATCCTTCACCTAGCCCTGAGGCCCTGCCTAAAATAAACAAATATCCACTGGGTCTTGGCTAACCATTATTTGCACCACGGAGACGTTTACATCCTCTGCTGTGCTCAGTGGGTTGAGGAATGGGGTCCTCATCATCACTACTGTCATCCTTATCTTCACTGCTGTTTTGCTCCTGTGGTGGGAGTTGATAATTGGCATCCAGGATGGGATCATCGTTGTCAGACAAGTCTTCCAAATCTGAGTTGTCTCCATCAATTAACCCAAGTAGCTCCAATGCTCTTTGCACAGAAAAACGCTCTGGAAATAAAAACATGAAAAAAAGTGTTATTTGTTATTTATTTCACTGGGACATTGTTTTTCAACTGCACCAGAGTTAGCTATAAGAAAGCAGCAGCGTGGAAAAACACCTCAGTACAGCCATACTCAACAGGTGGGAGTTGGCCTCCGTAGATCGCAGACAACTAAAACTACTGTATAAGCAGGGATGGCTAAATGTTTGTAAGCAGGAGAGCTATCTGCTAACCGATGCCAGATGCTAACAGGTAGTGCGAGCCTGTAGAAATTGTGAATGCCTCACGCAACGCGTCCTCATACTGCTTACATGTATGATGCTTCACATAATAAAATACACAACGGCTGTAGCCTGATTATGCTTTACGAGCTGTAGTAGGTGTGTGTGGTACAGTGTGTAGGTGTGTGTGTGGTACAGTGTGTAGGTGTGTGGTTAAATGACTCCTCGTCCCTGAGTATCCTCACCATCTTCAAATTTGAAGGAGGGTGAGCAAGCATCTTGAGGAACATTCATCATTAACTCCTGCAAAAAATATAGTTTATTCAATAATAAATGAATATGTGAATCATAAGAGTGATTGACAGCTGATAGGAATAATATGATTGTTAATAGTATCATATTCATTCAGACAAACATCGATGAGACAGTTAATGAATGTACTTATTGCAGCAGTCTTCACAGATTTGGTATCCCTGCTGGTCTAAGTGTCACGATTCTCAATTTATGTCACGTTTGTAGTTTTGTCTGTGTTGGTGTTTTTCTTGTCTTTGGGTTTCCTGTCTTATTGTGTAAAGTGTTCACCCCCGTTTCCTGCCTGTCTGCTTTCTGTCTGTTTCCCTCCCTGATTACCCGATTGTGTTCACCTGTTGTCCTTGTGTTTCTCCTCCCCTGCCCGGCTGTTTCTCGTTGTCGTGATTACCCCTCCCTGTATTTAGTCTTGTCTCTTTCTGTGTTCAGTGTTGGGTCGTTGTTTGTTGGTGACTGAGTTCACCGGTGAGTGTTCTGTGTTTTGCATTTTCCTTGAAATAAAGGGTTTCTCAAAATGTATCTGCATTTGGGTCCTGCTTCCTTCACTCGACCGTGACAGAACGACCCAACAAGAAATGGACCCAGCAGACGATCCTTTTGAGGTGGAGCTGCAACATTTTTATTTTCCTTTGGCATGTTGCCACGATTGGTGGAAGGAAGCGTCCAGTGTTCGGCTGAAGGAGGCCGCTCTGGTAGAGGCGCTCTGGTAGAGGCGCTCTGGTAGAGGCGCTCTGGTAGAGCCGCACCGGTTGGCGATGGAGAAGTCCGACTTGGTGAAATTCTTACCTGACTGGATGTTGGACTTCCTCTGGAGGTGTGATTTCCAGCCTGCTGACTACAGACGTCTCGGAGTGGTCCGTCTGGGGTCAACCCATGCTTCTGTCCCAGTTCCTGCTCCTATTCAGGAGTCATATGCTGGAACTCGTCAGGCTTATGGAGGCCCACGGAGTATTCAGGCGGCTGCTAAGAGGAGTCGTCGCAAGGCCAGACAAGGAGCCCGGGCCCCAGCAGCCATGGTTCCAGTCCCAGTACAGGCCCCAGCAGCCATGGTTCCAGCCCCAGTACAGGCTCCCGCAGCCATGTTTCAGGCTTCAAGACCGCCCCACACAGTCATGATCCAGGCTCCAGAACTGGATCATACAGCCATGTTTCCAGCTCCAGGGCCGGCCCCAGCGGCCATGGTCCCGGCTCCAAGAGCGCCCTATACAGCCATGTTTCCGACTTCAGAGCTGGATCTTACAGACAGGATTCTGGCTTCAGCAGCCATGATTCTAGCTTCAATTCCGGTCCCCGCAGCCATGGTTTCAGCCCCAGTTCTGGCCCCAGCAGCCATGGTCCCGACCCCAGCTGCCTTGGTTCCAGACCCAGATCTGGCCCCAGTTGCCACAGTCCCATCTCGAGTTCCCTCCTCTAGTCCCTCCTCGAGTCCCCTCTCTAGTTTCCCTCTTGAGTCCCCTCTCGAGTTCCCTTCTCTAGTTACTCCTCTAGTCCCTCCTCTAGTCTCTCCTCTAGTCCCCTCTGTAGTCCCTTCTCGAGTCCCCTCTCTGTTTCCATCTCAAGTTCCCTCTCGAGTCCCCTCCTTTAGTCCCTCCTCTAGTCCCTCCTCGAGTCCCCTCTCTAGTTTCCCTCTCGAGTCCCCTCTCGAGTTCCCTTCTCTAGTCTCTCCTCTAGTCCCCTCTTTAGTGTCTGTCCGAGTCCCCTCTCTGTTTCCATCTCAAGTTCCCTCTCCAGTTCCCCCTCGAGTCCCCTCTCGAGTTCCCTCCTTTAGGCCCTCCTCCAGTCCCTCCTCGAGTCCCCTCTCAAGTTCCCCTCTCGAGTTCCCTTCTCTAGTCTCTCCTCTAGTCCCCTCTGTAGTCCCTTCTCGAGTTCCCTCTCTGTTTCCATCTCCAGTCCCCTCTCCAGTCCCCTCTCTAGTCCCCTCTCAAGTCCCCTTCTCTAGTCCCTCCTCTAGCCCCTCCTCCAGTCTCTCCTCTAGTCTCTCCTCTAGTCCCCTCTGTAGTCCCTTCTCGAGTTCCCTCTCTGTTTCCATCTCAAGTCCCTATGCATGTTGGAGGTTCCGCTGGGGGTCCTGCCAACCCTGTGTCCTGTGCCGTTGGAGGCCCCGCCGACTACTCTCCTGCCGGGGGTCCTGCCAACCCTTTCTCCTGTCTCGTTGGAGGTCCCGCCGTCTACTCCCCTGCCGGGGGTCCTGCCAACCCTAGGTCCGGTCTCGTTGGAGGTCCCGCAGACTCCCTCTGCCGGGGGTCCTGCCAACCCTTTCTCCTTTCTCGTTGGAGGTCCTGCCGTCCACTCCCCTGCCGGGGGTCCTGCCAACCCTAGGTCCGGTCTCGTTGGAGGTCCCGCCGTCTGCTCCCCTGCCGGGGGTCCTGCCAGCTCTGTGTCCTGTGCCGTTGGAGGTCCCGCCGTCTACTCCCCTGCCGGGGGTCCTGCCAACCCTGTGTCCTGTGCCGTTGGAGGCCCCGCCAACTACTCTCCCACTGGGGGTCCTGCCAACCCTATGTCCTGTCCCGTTGGAGATCCCGCAGAATACTTTTCTGCCGGGGGGTCCTGCCAACCCTATATCCCGTGCCGTTGGAGGTTCTACCGGGGGCCCTGCCAGCCCCATGTCCATCACCTGTCTCCCTGCCAACTCCTGGTCCTTTTCCGTGGGGGATCCTGCCGAAGCCTGTCCGACCGGCTCCGGTTTCTGTCCGGCCGACACCGGGTCCTGCCCGGTCTCCGGAGCTGTCCCATCAGCGCTTTCCTGCCCGGCCTCCGGATCCTGTCCGGTCGACACCGGCTCCTGCCCGGCCTCTGGAGCTGTCCGGTCTTCGCCCTCGAGCCCGGCCCTCTGAGAGCCGTGGTCTTCACCCTCAAGCCCGGCCCCCTGAGAGCCGCGGTCTTCGCCCTCGGGCCCGGCCCTCTGACTCTTCCTGCTGTTGCCTTCGCCCTCGGGCCCGGCCCCCTGACTCTTCCTGCCGCTGCCTTCGTCCCTCCATGGTCCCCACCTTGGACTCTGTTTTGACCCGGGGCCGTCCGCCCGAGACCCCTTCCTGGTTCTCTGCCTTGTCCCCGGGCAGTCCGCCCGAATCCCCCTTTTTGGACTGTACCTTGCCCCCCGGGCCGTCCGCCCGAGACCCCTTCCTGGTCCTCCGCTGTGTTCCTGGGCTGTCAGCCCAAGACCCGTCCTCCAGAACCCCTCCACCCACCCTGGTGGCCCTAGTTGTGTGTCCCTCCTCCAGAACCCCTCCACCCACCCTGCTTGAGGTTTTGTACTTTTGTGGGGTTTTGTTTTTTTTTAGGGACGTCTGGAATCCGTCCCTTGAGGGGGGAGTTCTGTCACGATTCTCAAGTTATGTCACGTTTGTAGTTTTGTCTGTGTTGGTGTTTTTCTTGCCTTTTGGGTTTCCTGTCTTATTGTGTTAAGTGTTCACCCCCGTTTCCTGCCTGTCTGCTTTCTGTCTGTTTCCCTCCCTGATTACCCGATTGTGTCCACCTGTTGTCCTTGTGTTTCTCCTCCCCTGCCCGGCTGTTTCTCGTTGTCGTGATTACCCCTCCCTGTATTTAGTCTTGTCTCTTTCTGTGTTCAGTGTTGGGTCGTTGTTTGTTGGTGACTCAGTTCACCGGTGAGTGTTCCGTGTTTTGGCATTATCCTTGAAATAAAGGGTTTCTCAAAAGTTATCTGCATTTGGGTCCTGCTTCCTTCACTCGAGCGTGACACTAAGAGTGAAACAAACTCATTCTGTTATCGTTCAGTTAAAATTCATTAAATTATGTCTGCCACCTTATATATTTATATTTAAAGATTTACTGATGTGCCACAATAATGTCACCTGTTAAAATATTAATATTGTGGCTTTCCAAGTTAACATTGATTGATATGACTGCGATTAAATCAGCATATACTTCTGCCAGGGGACACCACCCCTCAAAATCCCCTGCCACGCTCTTGCCACCCCATGAATATTTTTTCTAGATCCGCCCCTGATTGTGCATAACATAAGATAAAGCACTATATAACACCTCTATCAGCTGGTGCCAACAGGCAGGAATATGGAGACAAAACACTAAGAGCACAGCAGCCAAGGTTGCAGGCCTGTGCTCAGTGAGGGCAGTACAAACTGATAAACTGGGTCAAAGGTATGGGCCCAGGAAAATATTTCCCCAACAATATCAATATCAGGTATTGGTTAAAGGATCTTCTTGGAATTATTGGATTCTAAAGTTGGGCAGTAATCACTCTTGAACAATATCAATCAAACCAGCATATTTACTAAACATTTTTTAATTAAATATCAATCTGTGCAGGAAGTCCCAAAACCGTGAAATTTGTCAGCATTTTACCACCTCCGGTTCCCTCGTCTGGAAGTCAGTGAGTTATTGAATGTGTTTTTGGTTAGAAGCCTAAAATAAGGTCTGGGTGTAAAAAAAAAGCTGAAGAGATATTCACATTTTGTTTTACAACAAAATAAATACCCGACTTGTAAATTATGTAAATTATTACATGAAGTTTTGTTGTTAACAGTTGGCTGAACGGGACTACAGAGGTTGTTGAGGAGGTGGTCATCATCACACCAATTATTCCAATTATTTCACAAAGTTCTTTGTTAGAACGTTAGCTAAGCTAGCAAATAGCAAAAATGTCCACACAACGTTTTATTACTTTTCTGCAGGACACAAGTGGGCAATGTAAACTGCTCATTCTATCGTTTCCCAATCGATCCCAACCTCTATTATGACTCATTGGTTAAAGTGTCAAAATACTTTAAATACACATCTACATGTTGGGCTACAATCCTGCTGGTCTTTGTGACACTTGTGCCCCTCTACCAAAGCAGTTCCTGGGCCAGTTCGGAGCTAGTGCCCGATTAAGCATCGGTTCTTCCTGTTTGGCACCGGAAACCGGTTTGGCACCGGAAACCGGTTATTTTCTGGCCCCACTCGACTGCCCGTCCAGAAACCAAGAACCAAGTATATCAAGCTTACGTCGGTGCCGAGGGCAGGGGCGCTGAGCAAAGTGACTAAAACGAGATCACAACATAGCGCCATTATTTATGTTTCTCTGGTATTAACCAGAGAAACTTAAATAATGGCGCTATGATTCCAAAAAGCGCCAATTTAGACTGAAACACGCGTTGCTAAGAAAATCAGCGACGTACCAGTCGGGCTCTGGGCGATGGAAACACAACAGGGGCTAAAAAAAACCGCTTTGGAACCAGAAAAGCACTAGGACGGAGCTATAACTGGAACTGGTTTGGTGGGAAAGGGGTATTACAGATACAAATTACTGCACACAATTCCACCCAGAATCAAACTCTCAGACGATACAGCCATTCTTGGCCTAATGCATAGACAGCGGCCCATCAGTATGGAGCTAATTTCCTGCCGTAACTCCACAAACAAACTAAACAGGTTTTACAAATGCCTCATGATTCACTAATACACAATGTGGTTTGCAAATACATAACACCATCTACCAGTGACGTGCGGTGAGGTTCATGGCTGGTGAGGCACTGACTCTTTCAGAGTCAGATTTACAAATATTATATTTTGACCGTAATCGAAATATTCGGTTATTTTCAAAAGCTTTTTTAGTCTGATGCTTCGATTCATTTTAAACAGACTGTTCAACAAAAGGATACCCACAATCTAAATATTGGATTGTTCCAGTTTTAAAAACTAAAACTATTTAGTTTTTCTTTAGTTGTTTTTACGTTAGTAAGATCCCATTATTTTATGTTAGTAAGATCCCATTTTCATTACAATTGGGGTCTTACCTTGACTTGAAGATGAAGTCCATGTTATCCTTCTGGACAACAATCTCTATTACTTTTTTGTAAAAGTCCTTATCTTCCTTTTGTGTCAAAAGTCTAGTTTGTTGTTTGTGTCTACCATCTCTGCGTAGAATAACAGTAGCAACAAGAACCCTTCAGTGCGGCAGAGGTTATGGCTGCCTCCCCTGGTGCTTTTTTCATTGCCGTTGTATGATGAGACCAGCGAGCTTAAATATGGCAGAGCCTCACCTGTCATACTCCAATGTAACTTAAAAACAACTAAAGAAAAACTAAATAGTAATAATAAAATGTCTCCACTGATCTGTGTTGTAAATGTGATGTATGTATGATTCCAATCACTTTTTATAGTCAAAATCAGCAAATTTGCCGAGCTCCGCTACGGGTAGTGATGAGAAGTGAGGCAGGGACGAGCTCTGCCTCGCGTAAACCTAGGCTGAAGTCGAATAGTTCATTTAGCTTTGGAACCTTCCTAACGGAGTGAAATGACCAACCTGATCTCACCAGAATGCGTGACTCCACCACGACTTCTTAACACCACAATGCGTGGTGGAGTCACGAACTTTGTTACATTTACGTGTCGGCACCACGCAAACAACCCCAATGTAAAGTGAATGAGGCTCCTTTGTCGTGGTGCATACACGCATTTCTACAACGTCCCGCAGTGAGCTTTTATTCTATAAAACGTTTTTTTAAATCTACTTTTTAGCTTGTAGTAACTCACGGGAGGCTTCTTTTATTTTATTTGTATTCATAATAATTAAAAAAATGTGTCAGAATGTAAAAATTACATTAGTTACGAATTTGTGTTCTCAAAAAACAGTGCATTGTGTGTAATGCAACTGTGATTTTTATTAAATTAGTTAGTTTTTAAGGAAGGCCAGAGCTTCAGCTGTGTCAAATAGATTGTTCCCTTTAGTTAACGTTATTTAAAAGATAATGATGATGTCCCCTGTATTGTATTACGAGCGTCCATTCCCATTGGATAACGGAGAATTGTACACCCGGAAGTAAGAATTCTCCTTACTGTCGATTGATTTTACAGTGATATCTGCACTACTCATCGACTAAAAAACACCAGATTATCCTTGTTAATTACACAACATTGATTGGTTTAAATTGTGTGCAATGCTTTTGTATTTTTCCCCTTCGATTCGGAGAAACAAATATTTTTTCGGAGTAAAGGATGGCAGAAGACACTACACTACCCAGAATCTCCAGCTATCGTTTGGAACTACACCATGTGCTTAGCTTGACAAACCCGTGATCAGTCCTCAACCTCTGTTATTGGATGTTGGAATGGCAGTGTGGGAAGTGTACACAGTGTCAAAAAGGACTTTGAAATGGAATGAAACCCATCGACGGCACACTATTCAAAACAGAAATCGAACGTGTCCTACCCCCCCCCTCCCTTAGGTCACAGGCTCCTCCAACAGTGCTACGCAATAAAACAGATAGGCCTACACAGAAAACATTATGAAATAGTGCAATAAGTGTCTACAAGTGATTGGAATATGATATATTAGATAAATAATTTCTAAGTAGCAGCCAGATGAATTTTATGGATGTTGTTTCGAAGTTCAGGTGTTTAATAATCGTATAGCCTGTGGGATGAAGCTGTCTCTGTGTCTGGTGGTTTTAGTCCGGATGCTGCGGTACCGCCTGCCAGACGGCAGCAGACAGAACAGTTTGTGGTTGGGGTGATGGGGGTCTTTTATAATCCTGAGGGCTTTCTTTAAGGTTAACCTGGTATTTTTACTCCACTACATTTATTTTAGTTACTTTACAGATTTGGATTAATGATGTGAAATATAAACAACCCTTAAATCAGACTTTAATTACACCTGAGTGAAATTCAGTGAAGGTGATTGTCAAGTGCCAACAATCAGGCAAGATATTTGATAGTTGGTGCTTGAGAAGACTACATATTTATCTGCAGATCCGTTTAAAGCATATTCATTACTCGTTATTCTCTAATAGTTAATTAAAGACTGTATATAATTGATATTGTACACCCCTTTCAAGATTTCAAGATTTTCTAAGGTTTATTGACATATCATATACACAACAGTGTAGTTATGCAATGAATGAAAAACTTGAGTCACAGGTTCTATTTCGTCCCTACTGACCACCAGAGGCGGTGCTTTAGCACTGGATATGTCCACCGCGCGCATGCGCAGCTCGTGTACCAATAACAACAAAGTCACCTGTGACCCACGTGACACCGGCTATATCAGCCGGTATTGTCAGAGGATCTGTTCCTTTCATCTTCTCGCTGTGCGAGGGTACCGTGGCTACGTTTTCGTAGCCTACAGCGTTCAGGTTTGAACGTTTGATCTGAGGGATTTCTCTGCAAACAGCTGGCCGCGTGAAGCTTCGCGACTGACAGTCGGGGCTGCGGGTCGTTAGACGCGTCCTCCAGGAGCAGCGCCGGCTGTGCAGAGCCTCGACAGACAGGTTTGTGTCAGCTTGTTGCTGGTGATGGTTGTGTTTCCACACCCGCTCCCAGCCAAGTTGTCCTGATTACCGTCTTATTGTTTGTGGCTTAGACTTTCTAGTGACGACAGTGTTCCCGCTTCCTCTCCCATAAAGTTGCCCTTATGCTCTTTTGAAAGTTTGTGGCGTTGTGCCCGAGCTATCATTAGCATTTGAGTCCCAGCTTTGGCTGCGTCCCTCATTCAATTTAGTATGGAAGCCCAGAGGGTCATACTTTAAACCCGTTTTTCGTTTAGATGCAGAAAGTAAGGTAAGTACTTTCTATTTCTTAGAAGCTATTATCTGGTCTTAACATTTGTGTTCTGACTTGGTCGCTTGATTGTTAGCAGCAGCCGCTTGGCTAACACCTTGCTGGTGAGCTTAACTATTAACTCAGGGCAGTGCTCCCGCTCCCTGTCCCTAGGGTTTGATTGCAGTAGCGCTAGATCGTTGTATTACTGCTCCTAGTACTAGACTTCTAGCACTAGGATGATATGCAGAGAACATCTTCACGGCGGGTGCTGTGTGCTCGGCATGTGCGGTTACTACTGTAACCAGATACGGTTCAATGCGGGCTGTTCTCTTTCTTAGAAGCTAATTATCTGGTCTTAACATTGTGTTCTGACTTGGTTGCTTGATTGTTAGCAGCAGCCGTACTGGACTCCTAGCACTAGGACGATATGCAGAGAACAATCTTCACTGTGTGCCGTGTGCTCTGCGTGTATGGCCATTAAGGAGGATTTCATCCTCCCAATATTATATTGTCTAGTGGGCAGCCGTTGGCTGACACTTTTAGGCACCGGCCACAGTTACTATTGTAACTAAGGTTCTAAGCCGTACGTACTGGCCATAATTACTACTGTAACTACGGTTCCAAGCTGTGTAAGTACTGGCCATAGTTAATACTGTAACTACGGGGTTAAGCCGCAAGTACTGGCCATAGTTACTGCTGTAACTACGGTTCCAAGCCGTGCACGTACTGGCCATAGGCAATACCGTAACTATGGCTCTATGCTGTGTAAGTACTGGCCATAGTTACTACTGTAACTACGGTTCTAAACCATGTTAGCACTGGCCATAATTACTACTGTAACTACGGTTCCAAACCGTGCAAGTACTGGCCAGAGTTACTACTGTAACTACGGCTCTATGCCGTGTAAGTACTGGCCAGAGTTACTACTGTAACTACGGTTAGATGCCGTGTGAGCCCTGGCCATGGTTACTGCTGTAACTATTCTCTTCTTTAGAAGCTAGTTATCCGGTCTTAAACATGTGTGTTATTTGACTTGATCTCGCTTGATCGTTAGCAGCAGCCGCTCGGCTAACGTCTTGCGTATACTGTTAAGCTTATTTATTTTACCCAGCTAGGTGAAGGCAGTGCTCTCGCTCCCGCTCCCTCTACCGGTAATGCGGATGTAGCTACATCCCTTTTTCTGTTCGGCGAGTAGTAGCACCGCTCTACTCTTCCCGTTCAGCAGGTAGCTGGTGAAGGCTATGTTCCCGCACCCGCTCCCGGTTACACTGCATCTGGCATTCGTCTCTAACTCAACCAGTGAAGGCAGTTCTCGCCCCCGCTCCTGGTAGACGCCAAACTGCCTTGTTTTTCTGTTGAGCAGGTAGCTGGTGAAGGCTGTGTTCCCGCACCCGCTCCCGGTTACACTGCATCTGGCATTCGTCTCTAACTCAACCAGTGAAGGCAGTTCTCGCCCCCGCTCCTGGTAGACGCTAAACTGCCTTGTATATTCTGTTAAGCAGGTAGCTGGTGAAGGCTATGTTCCCGCACCCGCTCCCGGTTATGCTTCATCTGGTATTCGTCTCTAACTCAGCCGGCAGTGTTCTCGCCCCCGCTCCTGGTAGACGCTGAACTGCCATGTTTATTAATCCAGCGAGGTGAAGGCAGTGCTCTCACTCCCGCTCCCTCTGCCGGTAACGTGGGTGTAATTACATCCCTCTTTCTGTTCGGCGAGTAGCAGCAACGCTCTACTCTTTCCATTAAGCAGGTAGCTGGGGAAGGTTGTGTTCCCGCACCCGCTCCCGGCTACGCTGCATCTGGCTACCTACAGAATGGTTCATTCATGTAGCGCCTGTAGGGTTTCTCTTGAGCCCGAGGACGGCAACGACCACTGCCCCTCCTGCCTCGGCCGCTTCTGGCGGTCAGTGGGGACGAAATTTGAGCATCTGAGGGAGGTTCTCACGGTAAACGCCTGCATGAGCTGTAGCTGCATGCCTCGGGTGCTCAGCGTGGCTCGAATCACTGAGGTGGAACGTCTGGCAGCAGCCAACAGACACCTCTCCTTGTCACGTACTCCTCCAGATCAATTTGGCCGTTCCCGGCGACTTGAGGGAGCGATGGCTATGTGTGCTCCCCCCCAATAGAAGGACTAGAAATAGGCTGTCCTCTAAAGTGGATCGGCTTGCTGCCGATAGGGGCATGATGAAGTCGCCTCTTGGCCCTTCAGCCTGGGCCCGGTGTAGGGGCTGCTAGCGCCCCCCCCCCTCCTTTGGTTGTCGCCCCTCCTTCGGTTGGCGCCCCTGCTTCGGCTGACGCACCTCCTCCGGTTGACGGAGAGTCCTCCGTAGCGTACCAGTCGAGCCAGGGGAGCTGTTTAGATCAGCTGCCCTGGAGGCACTGGAGTGTGCCGCCCAAGCTAGGCAGACCAGGCAGCAGCACTCGGGTCCTCGCAGACCTGTGCCCACTCCCAGCAGGCCCAGGGGCCGCTCTAGCAGCCGCACTCAGCCGCCGGATTACAGGGGTGGTCTGCAGAGGTCTTAGCGGCCCACTCAACCGCCTCCCAATGACTTTCGTGCCCCATGTCGCCCGCCTTCCAGGCGGCCTCGTGCCCCAGAGCCTTACCGGAACCCCCCAAGAGGCTCCAGGGTCCGGGGGGCTGGGCTCTGAAATCGCGGGGGTGGTCGGCGGCTGCTTTCCCAGCAGCAGCTCAGTTTCTGGGCAGTCTGTACTTCCGTCCCTTGGGTGGTTTTCACCTTAACCCAGGGGTACGCACCGCAGCTCCGGCCCCTAGCCTTCGGCTGGGTCTAATTGACAGTCGTCAGCGATCCGGCAGGGGCCCTACCTCTGGGCCAAGAGTTGTCCGTCCTTTTGTCCAAGGACACAATCAACCCAGTAAGACCCTCTGCTTAGCCAGGGGGTTCTACTCGGCATACTTTCTCGTGAGCAAGAAAGTCGGCGGATTTCGCCCGATCTTGGACCTCAGAGGAATCAACAGATTCCTGAAGGTGCTGCCATTCTATATGCTGACTACTGCATACGCACAGGTGGAGTGGTTCTCAACCGAGGGATGCCTACTTCCACGTGGGCCGGGCAAGAGGGTGCCTTATCTTCAGTTCCTCCGGCCCTTGGGCAGACTGGCAGCTGCCTCGGCCGCTGGGCCCTTAGGCCGCTGCGCCCCATGCAGATGTGGCTGGACGCCAAGTGGCACAGGCACAGTGAAGTCAGGGTGTCGCAGCAGTGCTCCACTCTGCGTCACGCTGGAGGGGCAGGGCCTATCTCCTGGTAGGCGTGCCCATGGGCGCCATCCCATCCCGCCAGGAGACCATCACCATAGGTGCATGTCTCTCAGGGTGGGGTGCAGTGCGGCAGAGCAGGACCGTTCAGGGTCAGCGGTCTGCCCAGCAGAGTGCGCGCCGGGTCAACGTGCTAGAGCTTCGGGCCGTGCAGCTTGCACTCATGCACTTTCTACCCCAACTGGGGGGCAAGAATGTGCGTGTTCCTTGGGGACAGCATGTACATTGTTGCTTAGACAACAGTCCATTCTAGATAGTGGACGTTCTCACTCCACTCTGAATTTATGTGGCTGCAATTCTGCCCGACATGTTCGGGTCGACGGCGCCATGGCGGGGTGCCACAGGTCGGTGTCCCTCAGGTCGGTGTCCCTCTTTATGAGAGGGGCTTTACGGCAGCGTCCCCCTGGCACCCCAAGGGCTCCGGCTTGGGACCTGCCCTTGCTGCCGGATGCCCTATCATCTCCTCCCTTCGAGCCCCTGGCCCAGGTGGGGCTTAGGTGGCTGCCCACAAAGGCAGCATTTCTGCTTGCCATAGCCTCAGGGAAGCGAGTCGGGGAGTCGCATGTCCTCTCCATAAACAATACATGCCCGAGGTGAGACTCTCAGGCGTTGCCCTTTGGGCAAATGTGGCATTCCCGCCCGGGGTCCTTCCACAAACTCACTTCAATCAGTCTGCCCAGCTGGCACGCTTTGACATTCAGGAGTACGGCACATCGAAGTTGCCGTGCCCTGGGGGTGCCCAAAGGGCGTATATCAAGGCTACTGCCTGTATGCGGCAGGAGGAGCAACTCTTGAATTTGCCCTGGCGGCACTAAAGGAGGTTAGGCCCTCTAACCAGTGGTTGCCCCACTGGGTTGTCAATACCATCTCACAGGCTTACGGGGCCAGTGGCCGCCTCCTGCCATCAGGCTGGGATGCCACTCTACAAGGAGCATCTCAACATATTGGGCTGCCCTGAGAGGGGTGCCCCTGGAGACCATCTGCGCCGCGCCGTCGTGGGCGTCTTCTGGCACATTCTCCAGTTGTCATCAGGTCAATGTCGCCACTCCCCATTCTTTGGGCGTGGTCTTTTTGCCGAGCTCCACTGCTTCCAGTGGTGAGCAAGGGCTTGGATTCTTCATGACATTGTTGGTATAAGTCATCCAGTGCTAAAGCACCGCCTCTGGCGGTCAGTAGGGACGAAATAGAGCGATAGTTACGGCTGTAACTACGGTCTATGAGTCCCGGATGACCGCCAGAGTTCCCTGTCACTCAGAATTCTTGTATGCTCGCGAGAAGATTCGGGGAACAGATCCTCTGACAATACCGGCTGATATAGCCGGTGTCACGTGGGTCACAGGTGACTTTGTTGTTATTGGTACTCGAGCTGCGCATGCGCGCGATGGACATATCCAGTGCTAAAGCACCGCCTCTGGCGGTCATCCGGGACTCATAGAACCTTAGTTACAGCCGTAACTATTGTTCCTCAACAGTGCATTACAAGACATCTGTCAATATGTGTGTATACTTCCACCATTACACTGTCGTATTCTGCACATTTCTTATACTATCTACATACGTAAGATTATAATTAATGTGTATAATATCAGTTAAATTAAGTGTTTCAACATAGTTAACATTGCAGGAAAGTTGATTGTCAAGTTCCAAAACAAACCATGCAATTTAGACTTTGTCAGGCTTAATATTTAGATACCACCAAAGCTTTTTTCCTATTTAAATGAAGACCTTAACCTAAAGTATTCTTTAATGTTTAAATAAAGCCTTATTAGTTAGCACATCCTCCTATCAGGCACTAAACTGTTTTATTCTAGATATCATTTGAGTATCTTCTTGATATTTTCTATTCTATATTTATATCATTGACCATCTACTTTCCCACTATTTTGTATGTACTCTTAATATTTAAATGTTTTCATAAAATATAACACATTCAAAAGTGCTTTACAAAAATGAAAGACATTTAGAAAAAGGCATTTTAAACGGTCGTTAAAAAGCAACACAATCGTCCTGCATTGCAATTACAAACGTGCTTTAACCAGTAGGTGGTTTGGGTTAAAAAGCTGTAAAGTTTACAGTGTTAACAAAATAAGATATACTGCTGTTTCTGGTTTAGTTTACAACGAATATTATTTTGTTATTGTTTTGATATTTGTAACACAAAAGCGATGGAAAAACCCCACAGCAACACAGAAAATATGGTCTTAACATGAACCAGCGGTCTAGTAGTTAATAAAAAACAATAATATCAAAACAAAATATGACTACTAATTTATTGTGAAATTAAAACAGAACAGTAAAAGAATAGTTTCCGGTCTATTCTGAGCCCGATCTCTGTAGATAAATAAAGAACTACGAAAGATGTGTAATATTTAATGCAGCCAAACCATTTATTACAATGCATTCATGTGATGACTTTCAAAGAGTAAAGCAAGCACTGCTGAATAAAGTATGATTTTCTCTTTTACGAAACCTTTTTTTTAATATGGAATGCAGTTGGAGGTCAACCAATCAAAGAGCTTGAGGACTGATCACGGGGTTTGTCAAGCAAAGCACATGGTGTAGTCCCAAACAATAGCTGAGGATTCTGGGTAGTGTAGTGTCATCTGCCATCCAAAAACTCCGAAAAAATCTTTGTTTCTCCGAATTGAAGGGGGAAAATACAAAAGCATTGTACACAATTCAAACCAATCAATGTTGTGAAATTAACAATGATAATCTGGTGTTTTTTAGTCGATGAGTAGTGCAGATATCACTGTAAAATCAATCGACAGTAAGGAGAATAGGCTACTTACTTCCGGGTGTACAATTCTCCGTTATCCAATGGGAATGGACGCTCGTAATACAATACAGGGGACATGATCATTATCTTTTAAATAACGTTAACTAAAGGGAACAATCTATAAGACACAGCTGAAGCTCTGGCCTTCCTTAAAAACTAATTTAATAAAAATCACAGTTGCATTACACACAATGCACTGTTTTTTGAGAACACAAATTCGTAACTAATGTAATTTTTACATTCTGACGAATTTTTTTAATTATTATGAATACAAATAAAATAAAAGAAGCCTCCCGTGAGTTACTACAAGCTATAAAGTAGATTTAAAAAAACGTTTTATAGAATAAAAGCTCACTGCGGGACGTTGTAGAAATGCGTGTGTGCACCACGACAAAGGAGCCTCATTCACTTTACATTGGGGTTGTTTGCGTGGTGCCGACACGTAAATGTAACAAAGTTCGTGACACCACCACGCAATGCGGTGTTAAGGAGTCGTGGTGGAGTCACACATTCTGGTGAGATCAGGTTAGAAATGACCCGGAAGTCCCTCAGTGGCAGCCATGATAAGAGCCGTTCGAATTATCTAGAATGATAGGAAAGGAGGTTTTAAACTTCCTTTATAACCTCCTTTAGCTTAGGAACCACTGGACCTCCCTTGACGAAAGGAGAGGAGAACATGATGCCCCACAATAGAGGTTTCTCAATACTCAAATTCCCCCTCCTCGACTCCTCGGTCCTCCGGTAGTGACCCGAAAATGAATTTCAGCGCGCCATTTTGAAAGACATCTCATTTCTCTAAATGCACATCGAGGACCGAGGAGTGAGCGTCGAGGAGGCTCTCTGGAGGAGGATACACTGATGGTTCCTCCACGGCTCCTCCGCGGATGCATTTCCGGAAACGGTGGAGGCGTGACGCACGGCCGGACTTATCTCAGCCAATGACAGCTCTGCATGCATCCTCTGGATATTATTTTAGAAACTGCTTTAATCGTGTCACGATGTTTCCAGAGAGAACAGCTGTGAGGTCTGTGCAGAAAGCAGAGCAGTGTGTATAATATATATCACTCAGTATAACAGGCCTACTCTCTTTATTTGCTTTAGTTTAGTAGATATCTAGCAAAGAGTCGATATTTTTCTAAAACCATTTAGTGCTTCACATAATAAAATACACAACGGCTGTATTCTGATTATGCTTTACGAGCTGCAGTAGGTGTGTGCAACACATCCTCACTCCCAGGTCGGCCTATGTTGACGTTTTGTCAAGTCCCCTGTGTCGGCTTTTTCCAACGCAAGCCTTAGCGTCCATTTTCAGCTTTCCGGGATGTCCATATGCTTCTATGGACGCTGATGGAAGCACGGCATTCGTTTGTTTCGACTGCCCTTAAAGGGAATGTGAGCGTCCATTCCCATTGGATAACGGAGAATTTTACACCCGGAAGTAAGTATTCCCCTTACTGACGATTGATTTTACAGTGATATCTGCACTACTCATCGACTAAAAAACACCAGATTATCCTTGTTAACAACATTGATTGGTTTAAATTGTGTGCAATGATTTTGTATTTTTCCCCTTCGATTCGGAGAAACAAATCTTTTTTCGGAGTAAAGGATGGCAGAAGACACTACACTACCCAGAATCCCCAGCTATCGTTTGGACTACACCATGTGCTCTGTTTGACATCACGTGATCTTCAAATTTCGCCCTGCAGAAAAAAAAACATGGCCGAACTTCGTTTTATTCTCGGTGGAAAATGCCTATTTTAAAGTTTGGCCATTAAAATGCGTTTTGATGTCATTTGATGCGAGAAATATTGCGAGTTGTTATTTCAGATTATGTGTGCAGTGGATGTACATGATCTTTAGTTTGCTAGTTATTATGAAGATTACTTCAGGAAATTGCGTCCATAACGTTTTCATTGTTACCAAGGTGGTTGCTAGGGATGCTGCTATCGATATTATTTCTGTTATGTTGTGTAACTGTTAAATGGTGTTATCTTTATTGCTACCCCCTTCCCCGTCAATGTATAGTGTTGGTCCACAGCGCAAACATATTAGTTTAACAAAATCCGCATCTAAAGATAGCCAACGTTATTTTCCCCTGTGCAATTCCAGTCTCACATCTCAGAGCACATCGTCATTAACAAATACTGGAAACAGACCGAAAACATTTTTTAAAAATAAAATAATACTTTATTCCGAGTGTGCTTGCTTTTCTCTTTGAAAGTCATCACATAACGGCATTGCAATACACGGTTCGGCTGCATTAAATATTACATATCTGCCGTAGTTCTGTATTTATGTATTTACATACCTTGATCTAACATGCCAGAGGCTGTTCACCTTGGAGACCTACTGATGAGAAGACTTCTAGACAAACATGAGGAACTGAAAACGTGACGTGGATCATAAATATATCAACAATTAAACAACATCTTCCATTTCTTTTCACACAATACGTCTCCTTGCAGTATCAACACTAATTCGGCTGACTTTTATATTTGATCCAATTAGTAGATCTGTCTGTATTTACACCATAACGGTGCACAGCTGATAGAAAGGGACTTTGTTGTAGTTTTTAAAGATATTACTGATTTTATGAACTACCTTTCCATCTCCTCATGCAGTTGACTGTTACAGGCCTTTACAAGTTAATGGTACAATGCATAAGCTTCACGTCGAGAGACAGAAACTGTATTTTCCTTTACGTTCTGTTTTAATTTCACATTAAAGTGAATAGTCATATTATGTACGATATTATTATGTTTTATTAACTAGACCACTGGTCTAAACCGCACCTCCTAGTGGTTAAAGCACGTTATTGAATTTAGTTGTTGAATAAGTTATATTTGATGAAAACATTTCAATATTAAGAGTAGCCTACATGCAAAATAGGGGTCAATGATAGAAATATAGAATGGAAAATATCAAGAAGATACTGTAGTGATCTCTACAATAAAACAGTTTAGTGCAGGACGTCCAAAGATATTAACAGGAGGATGTGCAAAACAGACAAACTGATAAGGCTGAATTTTACTCAGGTGTAACTAAAGTCTGATTTAAGGGTTGTTTATATTTCACATCATTAATCAGAATCTGCAAAGTAACAACAATAAATGTAGTAGAGTAAAAATACCAGGTTAACCTCTGAATTGTAGTGGAGTAGAACAAAGTAGTACATGCTGCTGTAACAAAAACATTTCCCAACTTGGGATCAATAAAGTATCTTAACTTAAGATGATCGATGGCTACTGCCATATTTGCTAAATGTGCATCTGAACCTTGACAAGTGCATGTTTCAGGCTTATCAATTAACAACAGGAGGGGTCACAGACATAAGACCAGCTGTCACTGTCAGCTGTGTTAATGCTGCCCATTATGGACACAAGCAATTTTCACCCAGGTATTAATTATATGTTTTAAATTTGATAACACCAATGTGTTTCGTATCCCCTAAACCTCCAGGGATGTATACAGTTTAATACTGGCAACTTCTAATTGTGGGAAATACGAAAACGTCTTTTAAAACTACATTTCCCAGTAGAGACGTGACATAGAACATGTTGCGAAACACACAATAGCCAGCAAGTGTAATTCTGGGGGGGAGGGCCGGGCTGGACCCGTCCAAGTCCAGTTTTGGATAGTCTGGCGTGGTTCCATTCCATTTCAAAGAGCTGTTTGACAGCGTAACCTTGTCGCACTGCCACTCCAATATCCAATCACAGAGCTTGAGGGCTAATCACAGGGTTTGTAAAGCAAGGCGGATGTTGTAGTCCCAAACGATAGCTGGGGATTCTGGGTAGTGTAGTGTCTTCGGAAACTCTGTAGTGTCTAAACTCCGAAAAAACAATTTGTTTCTCCGAATCGAAGGTTAAAAACACAAAAGCATTGTACACAATTTAAATTGAAACCACACAAGCAATTTTCACCCATTTATTAATGATATGTTTTAAATTTGAGTGTTTCCTATCCCCTAAACCTCCAGGGATGTACACAGCTTAATACTGGCCACTTCTTATTATGGGAAATATGAAAACGTCTTTTAAAACTACAACTCCCAGTAGAGACGTGCCATAGATAGAGAACATGTTGCGAAACAGAATAGCCAGCATGAGTAGTTCTGGGGACGCGGTGGACCCGTTCAAATCCAGTTTTGGACAGTCTGCAGTGGTTCCATCCCATTTCAAGTGCTGTTCGAGGCTCGGTGTAACCCTCAGAGCACACTCTCCAATCACAGAGCTTGAGGACTATGGGTTTGTCAAACAGAGCACATGGTGTAGTCCAAACGATAGCTGGGGATTCTGGGTAGTGTAGTGTCTTCTGCCATCCTTTACTCCGAAAAAATATTTGTTTCTCCAAATCGAAGGGGAAAAATACAAAAGCATTGCACACAATTTAAACCAATCCATGTTGTGTAATTAACAAGGATAATCTGGTGTTTTTTAGTCGATGAGTAGTGCAGATATCACTGTAAAACCAATGGACAGTAAGGGGAATACTTACTTCCGGGTGTACAATTATCCGTTATCCAATGAGAATGGATGCTCACATTGCCTTTAAGGGCAGTCGACAAACGAATGCGGTGCTTCCATGAGCGTCCATAGAAGCATATGGACATCCCGGAAAGCTGAAAATGGACGCTAAGGGCCCCCCCCTTGCGTTGAAAATGGACGCTAAGGCCCCCCCCCTTGCGTTGGAAAAAGCCGACACAGGGGACTTGACATAACGTCAACATAGGCCGACCTGGGAGTGAGGATGTGTTGGTGTGTGTGGTACAGTGTGTAGGTGTGTGCGTGGTACAGTGTGTATAGGTGTGTGTGTGGTACAGTGTGTAGGTGCGTGTTGTACAGTATGTAGGTGCGTGTGTAGTACAGTGCGTACGGCGGACAGACGGGTCTCAGTTGGTTTGGTGTCCACTGCTTACTTTTAATACTTGTAAATACAACTTTTGGCCCGTAATTTAAATTCCCCATTTCAGCGATCAGAGAGGGGGGGGATATATATCCAGTCAGTCTCTGGTTGTGTTACGTTATTATGAGAGTGCTCTCATATGTGTGTGTGTGTGTGTGTGTGTGTGTGTGTGTGTGTGTGTGTGTGTGTGTGTGTGTGTGTGTGTGTGTGTGTGTGTGTGTGTGTGTGTGTGTGTGCTCCAGGTAAGATCTAACTTTGCTGTTACTCTCGGAGGCGCAGAGAAGTGGGGCAGACTGCACTATAAAAAAGGATTTTGGAGGGTAGTATATATTATCCAAGCAAATCATTTCAATTGTACTCAAGATATATAAGTGAGCATTGTTAGTATACATGAATGGGTACATTCTACCTACACTACCTAATTTCTGACAGTACCAACTGAAACACAAACAACTGGGTAAAATCTACTTGAAGACATTGGGCCCACACTGCCCCTTTGCGCATGCGTCTGCGGCGATTCTTGGCTGCAGGCCAGAGGAACGGTTCTCTTTCGCGCCTCCCTCCTCCTGGAAGGTAAGATATTACTGTGTCTATCATGTCCTACATATTAATGTTCACATTTTTTAAGGTTCATCACAAGACTTGTTGTCTGCTTGCTTCACTGTTAGACAAGGAATTTAAGTTTGTTCTCGACTATTACTCACTGGTAGTCGGTCACTGATGCTAGATAGCTGTAGCTAACATAGGAGCTAAGAGTAAAGCACTATGATGTTTAGCTCCATATTGTTAATAATTGTTATTACAGTAATAATGTGCATGTTGACGGCATGCCATCTGAAATGAGTTCAGCGTCACGGCGACAGTTGTATGTTAATGTATGCTAACCAGCCAAGTTGTGTTTCACGTTAGCATCGTGCATGCTTAGCAGAGAAGGCTAATGTTTGCTAGCTAAGTACCAACAAGAACAGCGTGCGGAAGGCGGCATTCGTTTAAATCAACGTTTGAAGTTGGTCGTCCTCTATACAATGTGTGTTTGTCCAATATTATTTTCCACACAGTATCCAATGAACATGAATACGTGATGCACACTGCAAAAATCAGTAGCCGTTTATTAAATAGCATGTCAGTTCAAGTAATATGACGAACTCTGACCCGGTTGAGTAGTATTGAGTACAGTAACGGTTTGCGGGGGACACATTCAAACGATGCACAAGGCTAATAACTAAGGTGAAGCTAGCTTGTGGCATCTCAATTAGTCTATCTAACGTCGACCGTCAGTTTCCTCGTGGGTCTGTCCGGGTAATATATACTATATATTAGGGATGCACGATATTGGTTTTTTGAAACCGATACCGATACCGATAACTTCCTGCTTCTCAAGACCGATACCGATACCGATAACCGATAATAATATAAAAAAATACGCCACTAATTATTTTAACGCGATTAACGCATGTGTATTTTTTTTTCCTCGGCCGCCCCGTAGCTTCAGAGCGCGTCAAGTTTAAAATACCATCTACAAGCTGATGCTAACAGCCCCGCTCCTGCCGCCCGCTTGTGGCAGACCACACTTCCACGCTCACCGGCAGGCACCGACTGGCCATCTGGAGGACTGGGAGGGTGTGTGTACGTGTGGTCCTTTTATATATACAGTCTGTGGTCCGAGCGAGCAAGAGAGAGACCTTACGTGCATTGTTGTTGTTAGCATCTGATGCTAGCTAGCTGCGCTAACGGATATAAGGAGCTGTTTAAATGAAAACAGAGGAGCGCTCTATCCACACAACTGCGCCGAGCACTTGACTTTATGCAGGAAGCAGACAGCGGGACATTGTACGAAAAGTCAGCACACTCAGCAACATGATTGCAGCGTCCAGGCAGCTCCGGTTCAAGCATATGCCTTGAGTAGCACATAGCTCCAACGCGCGCGCGCAGACACACACACACACACACACACGCTGTATTGTATTATTGTCTTCGTACGCTTTTAACACACCATCGTAGCGATGGCGATGTTTCAGGTGACTGATCAGGTTCAAAGTATTAGGGAGCGCTGGATTTGTGAAGAACTCCCCTCTTCCTAAACCACTAACACCACAGTACTGGCAAAACGGGAGGAGCCGAGTGAAAAACAAGCGCCCCTCATCCCAATCCACCCACACCGCAGTATTTTTTCTTTTTTTTTACCCAAAAAATATATTGTATATTATCGGGGCTATTAATACTGTTATCGGTTTATCGGGATGACGTCATAATTCCTAATATCGGACCGACAATTATCGGGCCGATAATTATCGTGCATCCCTACTATATATTGTTGTGTTCGGTCGCTCTGTGCTTAACAGTGGTGAGAGTGAAATACCGTTTGTCCCGTTTGATGAATGGGACACGGTGTTGTTAAACTCCAGCCCCGGCGCGCGTGAACAAGGAGCATTAATATGAGCTTGCATGAAACGATAAATACTGAGACAACTATCTTGCGACTATCTCTTAGTGAAAAATAACCATCGTATATTCTGCCAAGCCACAGTAATAATGATTTGTGATTCATGTGTCTTTTTTTAGGTATAGCTGCAGCAATAGCCTATAGACTTATGTTTACATTAAGCTTACTGTATATTATCGTGAGGACTGGATAGATTACCACGGAGCAGAGCCAAAGCTCATTGTTATATCTTTTAGGATTGTTCTACATATAAATGTTTAATTGTGTTATTTTGTTGGTAATGTTCAGTGTAATAAATCCTCAGAGTCCACCTAAGTCCTATATGTTTTAAATCCTGCAGATTTTATTGCTTGGTAGTGGAGTGGAGGTGGTGAGTGACCTCAGCCCAGGTGTCCGTGTCTTCCAGGAGAGATGGCCTGGTTTATTCAATGAGGCTCAGGTGAGAACGTTACGTTTATTTGTTTCCATTTCAACTCACTGTTGTCAGAGTTGTGAGTAATGAGCAGTACTGTAACGTCGTTATTTTTGGCATTAACTAGTACTCTAACGCATTACTTTTTAAATTCAGTAACTCGGTTACAGTTACTACATGGTGCGTTACTGCGTTAGTTTTTTTATATAGTCAACAGCCAGGCGAACAGAGATGATAACTGTACTTAAGTACAGTACTTGAGTAAATGTACTTAGATACTTCTTGTGTTTCATGCGGAGACGGGCTGTTGGCGTGTTTGTGTTGTTTACTAACAAGACTATCATGGCGACGGCGGAGCTCAAGTCTAGTTTCTCCACCTGGAGATATTCTCACTATTTCACTTTTGTCGAGCACAAAGAAAAGAACGTTTTAGTTAAATGTAAGTTGTGTCCTGGCGGGTCAAAGAGCCTATCTACTGCCCAAACCAGTCATTCAAATCTGTTAAAACATCTGCAAAAACAACATGCTGGGACGAAGCTAGTAGCTAAGACCACAGAGACTCAGCCGACGCCACTCCACCTGCACCTCAGCGGCTGGATTTTAACCGAGGGACTGCTAGCCAGGGAAAAGTCGATAAAGCCATTGCACGGTATGTTGTAGAATACATGCAGGCTATTGCTACAGTGGAGTCACCCGCTTTCAGGGACCTAGTTAGCATGATAGCATGTCTGGGCGGCACACGGCAGATGGGACGGAAAGAATATACAAAAATGTAAAGCCAGCTAATATCGATGCTATCCAGATTGCATGTCAAGTTGATCAACAGATTGTATTATTCTCCAATGCAATAACAGAACTGCAATGAAGGCTATAAGGGCATTAATATAATGGGAGCCCTTTTTAAAGTAACTAAAACGTTACTTTTCACAGTAACGCATTACTTTTTGGTGTAAGTAATCAGTAAAGTAACTGAGTTACTTTTGAAATGAAGTAACTAGTAATGGTAACTAGTTACTGGTTTTCAGTAACTAGCACAACACTGGTAATGAGTGTTGTCCCCTATGCTTTTTATTAGATCAAGGAGGAGTTCCGACACATAACAACTCTTTCACTGGAAGAGACTTTGATGCTGAAACTGGATGGGTACACTAACACCACTCGCTCCAGCTGATGCGTGCCAAAGAAGGAGATGCCGGCTCCAGGATCCGCCCTCTTCTGAGCACAATTGATGAGGTACATTTATTTAAATGTTTCATTCAAGAATATGAAAATGCAGAAATAAGTCTTCTCACTAAAATGCATTTCCTCACAGGCCCAGAGTATTGGAAAAAAGGGATGCAGTGGCCAGGTGCCTGATTGAAGACCTTGGGGGACGCCAAGAAGACCTTTTTCAAGACAGCAGGTATGTCATTAAAGACTGATCACTTCAAGATTTTAACGGAGTTATTTCGGAAGTTGCTCTGATACCATTGTTTAATTTCTGTGATTAACCACTCTTACACCTAACAAATAAATATACAATTTATTGCTGTAAATCTCTAAATATCTTATTGTTTTTATAAATGGTTTAGCATTCACAGGAAAATGATTTAGGGATAATTTACTGATGTGCTTAGCTACTTAACATATACAACTACTTAAAAACAAAAACCTTCTTTTGGTGTTAAAGTGAAATAAGATAAATAAAACCATGCACTGAAAAGTTATGTTTATGGGAAATAATCATTTAATGTCATTAATGTCGATCTAATGATCGATGGGCAATTTGACTGGGCCTGACATTTTTTATATACGTTAGAAATCTTGTTTTGTGTTTAATCGCTGCCACACATTTTTACAAATCATTTTTTTTAAAAAAGAGTCAATCCCTGTTTTTATTGATTAGGCTTAATGCTAGACCACAAAGCCTATATTGTATAATAGCTTCTTGTTAATATGCCTAATTTAATGTGAATATGCTTTTCTTTCTTTCTTTTCAACATGGAGGAGAAGCATGACAACGTCGTGGACCAAACTATGAAGGTGCTTGTGATGCCAGGGACAGGGGACCAGCAGATGTGTCCATTGTCATAGAGGGAGACAGAGTTTTGTGCGGAAACCAAACCAAGGCATGCGCATTGTTGATGGAATTCATCTACGCCCTCAACCTGGAATACTCCAACATGCTCAAATACACATTTGAGGTATTCTAAAAACTGTTTTTGGAGCTTGATGGAGCCAAGCTGCTCAAACAGGTCCAGAGCCTCAAATAAACAATTTGTTCTGAAGTGGATGTTGACTTGTTTTAGTGCCGAGTGACACAAACACAAAATAATGTGATGTGGAATGTAATGTATTGGATGTGGAGAAACCTTTTTCTGTTAAAAGTGGACTGTTTACTGGCACTTAAAGGTTTTAATAGTTGAGTAAATTGCACTTGGAAGATTATGTTTACAATTTCCATGCACTTAACTGTTTAAATAATCTCAATGTATGACCATATTGCACAAAATGATCAATAAAATCTTGTGTGTGGCAATATATTGTTTACTGGTAGCCTTACTAATAAAGTCATATTAATGTGAAATATGGATCAATTATTAAGTAAATAGCTGCCTATGATGAGTAAATATTACTCATTTATAAGTAATACGTTTTAAGTAATTGAGTTAGATTTGACTTAATTTCTTAAAGTAAGTCTTATATATTAAATATTAGTAATCTTTACCCAGCTGCCTATGATTGAGAGTAAATATTACTCATTTATAAATAATATGTTTTATTTAGTAATTGAGTTAGATTTGACTTAATTTCTTAAAGTAAGTCTTATATGTGTAACCTTTACCCAAAAATATTGGGTAAAATCTACTCAAAAGAAGTGTGTGCAAATTGTTACCCCCATTTTATTGAGTAGATCTTATAGGTTGGTTTTTACAGTGTGGTGACAATCCTGACCAGTGCTTTTTTCATTAATGGAATATTCTCCGCGACGCAACGAAACTCGCGTCCCTACGGATTCCAGCTTCTGAAATATGTCGCCAGAATCCTGAAGAAATTCCCTCTTGCTGCCAACTTCCCGGTGGACCTTACAGCTGCCTCGCTGACACCTTGGATAGAAATGCAGCTTCGCTTCATCCGTGAGAGAATACAACCAGCGCTGCGGGCCGCCGGGACAGAGACACAACGGCAGCAAAGGAACGTTTCCAGGAACAAGCTGGCATATCTCTGGCAACACCGCAAATCAAAGGCAATCGATATAATTTTAACAGCTGTTTTCCGGAAACCCCGCCTACTGTTAGTGATACAGCCAATGTGTATGACTACTATAAAGCCAAATGTCAAACTGTGCCGAGGGCTACTCCCCTGGCCACGCCCCCTCGGTACAATTTCATTGACAGAATAGAGCCAGGCTATTTCCCAGATACCCAGGACTTTACACCAGAGGAGGTGGATGCAGTTCTGGCTTATCTTCCTAATAACAAGGCTAGTGGATCTGATGGGGTCATCTATGAGACGCTGAGAGCTACCAGGCCCACGTCAACACAGACACTCACACACATCTTCAATGCCTGCCTGATCAATGAGAAGGTGCCTGCTTCGTGGAAAGGGGCCCTCATTCACAGGATACCAAAAAAGGAAAATGTCCTAGATGATCCTTCCACTTGGCGTGACATTTCACTATTGCCCACTATATACAAAGGAAGAATCCCCCTGGCCAGCGCAGACCAGAACAACTTCAGGAGGAAAGACTCTGGGAAACTGGACTCTCAGGCCAAGGGCTTCGGGGTCTGACTGGCCAGATCTCAATGACCTCTGCAATCGGACTGGAGTCCAGCTGAAATGGATACGACTCAACACACAGACTGAAGTCCCCGTCTCTGATGAACTGATCACTGACCCCAGTGTGGTTGTGAAGGCCGACATCACAACACCTCAGGAAGAGACTGTGGAGCTGCACAGAGACTCTGCAAGGAGGGTTCTGCTCAGCATGAGCAGTCTGAGATCAGGCAGCACTGGTGTGGACTCAGACTGCAGGGAGGGTTCTGCTCAGCACGAAGCAGTCTGAGGTCAGGCAGCACTGGTGTGGACTCAGACTGCAGGGAGGGTTCTGCTCAGCACGAAGCAGTCTGAGGTCAGGCAGCACTGGTGTGGACTCAGACTGCAGGGAGGGTTCTGCTCAGCATGAAGCAGTCTGAGGTCAAGCAGCACTGGTGTGGACTCAGACTGCAGGGAGGGTTCTGCTCAGCACGAAGCAGTCTGAGGTCAGGCAGCACTGGTGTGGACTCAGACTGCAGGGAGGGTTCTGCTCAGCACGAAGCAGTCTGAGGTCAGGCAGCACTGGTGTGGACTCAGACTGCAGGGAGGGTTCTGCTCAGCACGAAGCAGTCTGAGGTCAGGCAGCACTGGTGTGGACTCAGACTGCAGGAAAGCCTGTTTGGGGTTTGCTGACCACTCAGTCTCACACTCAGTGTTTAAGAACGCCGCTGTTGGTGAGGATGTTCTGACATTTACCATCAAAGCAAGACTGCAGATATCACCCACTAAGTACAATCTGTCCACCTGGGACCCTCACATTCACACTCCATCCTGTTTAAACCATCAGGATTCACAACAACGCCTAGAATCCATTGCACACATAACAAATGGATGTAATGCATACAAACGCCTGTACATAGCCGTCATGACCGTATTGTGGACATTGCGTCTGATGCGGTACGAAACATCTTACCATCTAGCGCAGCAATGTACAAGCACGCTAGAGTGCGACTAGCATGGTTTGGCTTTACAAATGATGTCTTTGCTAACATCCCAAATACACCTGGTGTGGTTTCTGTTGACACCAACCACAGGGAGGTCCTGATCTTAGAAGTAGGCTGTGCCTTTGACCTGTACATGGACCAGTCTTTCCAGGACAAGTATATCAAATACCAACCACTGCTCGATGTGATAACCAGCTTTGGGTACAAGTGTAGATATAGCATACTTGTATTCGGAAGTCTTGGCCATGTATATAAATGCACCATGACTGGTCTGAGAATTGCTGGAATGTCAAAGAGAAAAGCCAAACAATTGCCAAATATTGCTCTGTTTCAGCTGCTATTGGCTGCTTAGCCGTGTGGAGAAGGAGGTGCTATGTGTTCCCTTAAAGGGGACCTATCATGCAAAATGCACCTTTGTACGTCTTTTATACATGAATATGTGTCCCCGGTGTTCCAGGGAACTCACCAAGTGTCAGAAAACACAACCCTCTCTATTCTTCTCCTTCACCAAATCTCTAAAAAAGGGGCTGCAACGGATCTGAAAAAAGCGGATCCAGATTTCAACACTTTTCTACATCACAGAGAAGTCCTCAGCTTATTGGTCAACTCTCCACCTATCAGGGGAATGAGCCACGGCCACGTGCATTGCCAAACCTCTCATTCGCATATAGGCTATCGGCAGGCTAAATCAACCCACATCTGTGTTTTTGCCTGCTCTTGCCAGGATGTCTAAGATAGTTAAACGTTGTGCTGTTGTTGGCTGCAAGACTCGGGACAGGGGACTGCATGCAATGCCATCAGTGGAAAAAGAAATGAATCTGTGGCTAGACTTCATTTACAAGGGACATGTGCCAGAAGACCACGGCAGATTTCTGTTTGTGTGTTCCAAACATTTTACGACGGACATGTTTATGAACTTCTCTCAAGTCCAACACGGATATGCCTCCAAAGTAATGCTAAACCCGGGATCAATACCAACCATCCGGGACCAGGCCAGTGAGGACACATCCAATTTTGAAGCTGTAAGTTTTTATTTAGCGGTGTTTTTCCTGATAAAGCTATCTCTAGCTTGTAGCATGTAGCTTCGCCGTATCAATGTCGCCTCAAACCCAAATAGTAATCGGTTAGGTGTTTATATATTTTTGTAGCATTTTATTTTGTATGCTCCGCAGTCTTTGCTTTGTGTTTTATTTGAATTATCAGGCATTTGCTAACATGTTCAGACATACTGCTGTAATGGCGATCTGTGTGAAGGCTGTAAAGCCACGCCCTAGGCGATAACACAAGTATTTATTCTCCTATTTATTAGTATTTTGTATCCTCTAAAACAGGGGCGGATATACCGGGGGGCAAGGGGGGGCAGCTGCCCCCCCACTGTAGAGCCTTGCCCCCCCAGCTGCCCCCTAACTTTTGTTTTCCTAAAACTGTACTAAAACAAACCTAAACTATTTCCACAAGCTTCTCAAGCAACGAAACAAGCATTAAATTAGTCAAAAGTGAATCATTTTAAATATCATTTTAGGCCCGTTAAAAATGCTGCTACGGCCCTGCATTAAACTGCGGAGCGGCGTTCACACAGACCGCGGCTCACACAGCGTGCAGAGAGGGAACGAGCTGTCCCAGCACCTAGGGTGGATCAGCTTCCCCTGGGAGCTTTTCCCCTTCCACTAGTTTTGTTTTTACTAAGGACGAGAGCTTGAAACTAAATATTAATAAAACGCAGCCGTTTGAATCGATAGCGTTTAACAGACGGGCGCTGTTTCGGGCGTTACGTTACAAAATACTACGCAGACAGCGCTAGCTGGGAGATCGATCACTTTGCTAAACTATGCGGTAGGCATACTATTAAATCCACGTAACCTACACATCACAGCAATGAGGCCAGATCAATGAAACCAGTATACATCCTTTACCGTAAAAACTGGAACTAAACACAGCTGCCTGTGTGCGTTTGATAAATTCTTTCTGATGTTATATTTATGATATGCTACTTATCAGCTACATGGCGCTAATGTGTAAAGTTATACAAGCATTTGTACCAGTGCTTTTCACAAGTAGACTCTTGCAGGCCAGAGTAGCTGGAGTGATTCAACAACAACAAAAAGATATATCTGAGAGTGATCAGGACGAACAGAGAGAGGGAAAGGAAAAGAGAGTTTACGGAAGAGACCAGGAAGGTCAGATCAGGAGGAAGCAGTGGCGGCTGGTCATTAGGGGCAGGTGGGGCATAGCCCCACCTAGTGTCAGCAGAAAGTATTACAAATAATGATTACCAAAAAATGCACAAAAAAATAAATAAAATATATAAAATATATTTTAAGATCATGTTTAATCATCTGATTCGTCTGTACATTGCTGTTTAATCTGTGTTCTTCTAATTAGTGTCTACAGTGTCACACAGCTCAATAGGCACACACTGTCAGTGTGTGCCTATTGAGCTGTTTAGAGCCATGTGGGACAAAACCCGATCCTGCCCCTCCCTCTCCCTGTTAAAGCAATGGTGACTGTAAAAACTACACTGCGCATGCTCAGAGTATTGTCCTATTTAATGTGTGTGGCAAAAAAATAATGACCATAGGGGCAAAGTACTGCCATCCCCACCATACGTCATCTCACATAATTCAGAGCTGATTGGCTGTAAGTACGTGTGCCGCGAAAAGTGTGGTGTGTGAAGGGGAGACGAGAGAGCTGCAGTGAGGCGTCCTAAAACCCGGAAGTAAGCTGCGCATGGCTTCCCTCGACCTAAAAGCAACGAGATTTCTCCATAGGATTTTAGAAAATAGCTCAAAATAAGATCTGTGGGAAACAAACCTGTTAGATAAATGAACGTTTTGTTCAGCCGGATAATATCCACATGTCTATCCTACTTTTATAATTTTCGAATCATAAATCTATTGATTAGATTAGATTTATGATAGACTTTTGAAACTACAAGAAGATAAGGAGGACTTTTACAAAAAAGTAATAGAGATTTTTGTCCAGAGGGATAGGCAAATGGAATTAATCTTCAAGTCAAGGCAAGACTGCAATTTTATTGAAAATGGGATCTTACTAAGAGAGAACAATTCAATATTTAAATGATAAAATTACATGTTTTGGGTATCCTTTTGTTGAACGGTCTGTTTAAAATGAATTGGAGCATCAGACAAAAAAGCTTTTGAAAATAATATTATATTTTGATTTAGGTCAAAATATAATATTTGTAAACCTGAAGAGTCGGGAGCCGCACCAGCCATGAACCTCACTGCAGAAGCTTATATTTAGACATCTGAGTTTTGTGTGCCCCACCACTTTTGTACATATAGAAACGCCACTGGGAGGAAGAGAAGGAGATGAAGACATTCGTGAAGAAGAAGACATGTAGGCTGTGAGGATTGGAATAAAGATGAAGTGTCAGAAAGAGGGCCAGAGGCAGGGATCAGGAGGCAGATGAGACTCCAGCTGGACCACATGGGATGTTCTTATTCTCCTTACATATTCCATCACAGCAGCTCAATCTAGCAACTCTTAGTATTGACAAATATTGATTGAAATGTGTTGCTGCACAGGTGACCTTTAGCTCTCTGAAGAGATGGGTGATGTCATTTGTGTACTTAATTATAACTAAGTACTTTTACTGTACTTACAGAAAGCAGAATTCTGAGTATTCTCTGAATCGGGTGCCTTTTGGGTCTTTACATCTTTGAAAAATGAAACCAAAATGTTTGGTCAACATCTGGTAGTGGACTACTTACATAATCCCATCTCAGGCCCAAATATAAATAATTATAGGAATTTCCTTGAAAAGATTTAACAGGGTTGAATTTTTTGACAAAAATTAGGCCTGAGACCTTGTTTAGCTAAGATATGGCACCACATGGAAGTCAAGGACATTACAAAATTGTAATATTTTGTAAAACTATTGTTGATTTTGTAATAAACAATTATTTACTATGATTAATTCATATAACAGAGTTGAAATGTTGAGCATGTCAATCTTAATCTGAAAATACAAAAACTTAAATAAGAGAAGAAACTGACACTTGCCTTTCTTTGCCATATTTTCTTCAGAAGACTTTTGTGATGTAATTCCCTCAATGCAGATGCAGATCACACATGGACTGATCCATTATTTTAACTTAATAGGAGGGTAAATGGTATGGCTTGACGGGGTTGAAACAAACTGAGGGACGTGTGTCAATATTGCAATTTCATAGATAAAGACAAAGGGCACCCGATTGTTTGTCTGAACACCTTGTTTCTCTTGTGCATTAAGAACACTTGTGTTAGGGCATGAATTAGCAATAAATAGGTTACAGTATAAAATACCACGTACTGTCCGCCCTCCCATGCCACCCTGGCATGACCTCTTGCCCCCCCTTTGCCACCCCATGTAAAATGTTCTAGAACCGCCACTGCTCTAAAATCATATTGAGTAAGTTATAATAACAAACGTAATCTTCTGTAGGCAAGTGCCGTTTTTTCCAGCGTTATATGTAAAACCTTTTGTGATTGTAGTCTGTAAGAACGATCAGATATCATCGATCTGTAAGCTAAGCTACGCTACGCGTACGAGACATGCCGTGTTTTGCAGCGTTATATGTAAAAGCTTTTGTGTGTTTACTTGTTTGCGCACATGAATATAAATGGGGGTGTGTTAGGATACAACACTGTGTATGTATGCGAGGGGGGACACACACCATGAGTAAAACTGAGCTAAAGCCCCGTTGGTCTGTTGTTGTTGACAAGGCCTTACCTCTAGCAACAGGCTAATTAGTGGCTAGCACTCATTACAGTCAGTCTACTGAGCTCAGCCCCTCTCCAACACATCACCTGCATTGAGTCAGAAACACAGCATTCACGTTACGGTTCAAAACTAACTCAGATTGGAAAAGGCTAAGCAAAGAGCTTTGCTAAATAGAGAGCTTTGCTAAATAGAGAGCTTTGCTAAATAGAGAGTTTTAGCCCCATCTTTTGGGATTTCAGACTATATTTATCCAAATAGTATTTTCTCATCCTGAATACTAAGTTGAGACGATTTTGTTCGAACTATGTGTTCTTCTTTACAGGCCAGCACCTCACATACTTACTAATTAGTGACAATTTGTACATCCTTTGCTATTATTTACATTTGTTTTTATCATGGCGGAAATGAAAGACTGTACCTGGCAGCCCTGCACTACAATGAAAACGCTGAGCGTGCACAAGCCACTACATCCACTGGAAACCCTCTGTATAAGCTGCAGTTCCCAAAGGCCAGGAAGGGAGAATGCAGAGCAAAACCAGTAAAGACTGACTCCACATTCCGTAAGTGTTTAAAATATTTATTATACAACTATTTACAAATATAAAATAAAAAAATTAGAAAGAAGTTTCAGTTTTTTACATGCATATACTAATCTAAACCACATTTTTTGATGTGCTTTTTTTACCATTGCACAGCCCTACGTGGCCAACGTGATGGACCTCATCTTCGACCAAGTCTTTGTGGACCCTGCACCATTATGAGCGACCTGACAGGGAGGAGGTCATCGCCGGGTATGCTACACGGTTCAATTTGGCTGCTGTCTGAACCCAACATCGACATTTCACGAATCAGGAAACTCCCTGCGTATCCTGAGGACAACGCAGGCCGGAATCACCACTCTGATCCTGCGTCCAAGGAACCCCCAGCACCAGCTCACAAAGCTTCTGTACAAATATTTAGTGTCATTTATACAAAATAAAAGTAGGCTACATTTAGGTTTTTTTTATGGGTTTTTTTAACCGTTGATTTTGACAATAAAGTTCCAAGTTGATATCAAAATGTGTCGTGATTATTCATGTTTGGATGGGTAAAGAATATTCTGATTTCAAAAGCATACGGTTGTGTGTGTGTGGACCTTTTTGTCGTACACATGGGTGTGTTATGCCATTGCTGTGTAGTAAATAATATAATAGTACATGTACAATGACAGAATGAAAGATTGCATAAAGCCATATACACCAGTATTTATTTCCATGAACAATATTAGCATTCGTTTTACAATTACAGTCAAAACAAACAAACCACTCACTGCTCTATTTGTCTCAACTGTAGTCTGTAGTCCACCATGTTCAGCTCTGTGAATATTCAACGCATTCTGCAGGGAGAACACAGGCTCCAATCCAGGATGGTCCACCATACAGGTTACAGAGTCCTCAAGTTACTGCATCCGTCTTGACACATTGTGATAAACATATATTGAATGACATGTGAAAAATGTATTTAAACAGACAACTTAGTAAAGCTGTCAAAAATGTTACCTGTGGTATCTCCATGCAGCACACATTCTCCGTTCAGAAGGCATCGTGGCGCAATTTGCACAAAGAAGTCAATAACTGAGCTTTTAAAAACACATGAAACTACACACATTGCTGACAACTGAGGTGTGGTTGGAGTTATACTTTTTATCATCCTAAGTTATTCAACTTTCCAACGGTTGTTGCACGATGTTGGAAGAAAAGGGCTGTAAACTATTAAACGCAATGAGGCCATTGTATATATGCTGAAAATATGAATGTCTCCCTTTATAAATATATATATATATATATCGCTGTTTTTGCGTTACAAACTGTACACATTGCATTCTTGCTAATTAGCCAAAATATGAACGGAGTAAGGAGAAGCATCGTAACAGAGTAAAACAAATAGGGACAACAGCTTGTCAGCTAACCATTCAGAAACGTCCTGCTGCAACCGAGATTTTTGCACCTCCACCAAAACCTCCGCTGCTTCAGGGTCAGTTTCTGGATCAAATTGATGCTTGAACACATGCATTGCTCTGAGATGACATGCTTATTCGACACTCGTAATCACAGCAAGCACGGTAACGTGACTCTCGCCGGCTCATGCCTGCTCTTCTGCAGGGGGGCGTGGTCAGCTGCAGGGGGGCGTGGTCAGCTGCTGCTCAGAATTTTCAAAGACGGGCTTGGAATAGAGCGAAAATGAGCGAAACGAGGCATGTCTAAAAAATGATCTGTTTGGTATTTTGAAAAATAAAATGTCATCATTAATGGACGTCTCTTTAAAATGACCGCTCAGAGGAGAGGAGTTCTCATTTCTCTAACCGCCTGCTGCTTCCCCTCCTCTCTCCTCGGTTCCCCTCCTCAGTCCTCCGCTTGCATCTCCTGTGGGCGGGACTAAGTATCGAGGATAAGAGTCGAGGAGGGGAAATGTGAGTATTGAGAAACCTCTAATGCCTTGCAACCGCAGCATTTGCGTCACACTACAGTCGGCCGTCCACGGAAACAAACAATTATGACGGAGAAATTATTAAGCACTTTTAAACATAGGTGGTAAGTTGCCAAAGTGCTTTGTTTTGAACGTTCATCAGTATTATAATCAAAAAGAGAAATATGAACGTTATAGTTTTTACTGAAATTATCAAATAAAGTCAACATCTCACAGTCTTTACTGAGCTGTGTGGGGTTTGTTCAACTTTTAAAAGATGTTTCAATGGTGATGTACACAGTGATAGATGTTAAGGACTAACGTTTATAATAAATACATTTGTATTGATTTTAAGATATTTTCATAGTTCATACAATCATACGTATTGGGATCATTTGTATTAATGTGGACCGGAGGGAGAGGGAGACGAGCATAAGTTTCACTTTCCTTTTTTATTTCAATTCCAACTTTGGTCCTGAAGAATATGTTTCTCCGTTGTCCACGTTCATAAAGCAAAGCAGCAGCATCAGAGCACGGTGCAGAGTCTCTAGATGAGTCCGTCGTTCAAATTAAACATGTTGTAGTCCGCTGTATAGAAAACTGTAGTTTCCCCACAGCAGCAGACGAACAAAATGACGTCCGCTGTCGCATCATAAACACGTCTGATAGTGAAAGTGCATTCGGATTCTCTAAAGTACCGCAGTCTCTTCTCCAAAGTCCTTTTGAATTCTCCTATCCACTATCCCTTAACCCCGTGACGTTTCTCTCAGATAACTTCTGAGTGAAACTTAACTTTGTAACGCATTACTTTTTAAATTCAGTAACTCAGTTACCGTTACTTCATGGTGCGTTACTCCGTTACTGCATTAGTTTTTTTATATAGTCAACAGCCAGGTGAACAGAGATGAGAACTGTACTTAAGTACAGTACTTGAGTAAATGTACTTAAATACTTCCTGTGTCACATGCGGAGACGGGCTGTGGGCGTGTTTGTGTTGTTTACTAACAAGACTGTCATTGCGGCGGCGGCGGAGCTCAAGTCTAGTTTCTCCACCTGGAGATATTCTCACTACTTCACTTTTGTCGAGCACAAAGAAAAGAACGTTTTAGTTGAATGTAAGTTGTGTCCTGGCGGGTCAAAGAGCCTATCTACTGCCCAAACCAGTCATTCACATCTCTCATCTGCAGAAACAACATGCTGGGACGAAGCTAGTAGCTAAGACCACAGAGACTCAGCCGACGCCACTCCACCTGCACCTGCACCTAAGCAACAGCGGCTGGATTTTAACCAAGGGACTGCTAGCCAGGGGAAAGTCGATAAAGCCATTGCACGGTATGTTGTAGAACACATGCAGGCTGTTGCTACAGTGGAGTCACCCGCTTTCAGGGAGCTAGTTAGCATGATAGCATGCCGGGCGGCACACGGCATATGAAACGGAACACTTTTTCCAACTACCTGGAGAAAGAATATACATAAATGTAAAGCCAGCTAATATCGATGCTATCCAGATTGCATATAATGCATGTCAAGTTGATCAACAGATTGTATTATTCTCCAATGCAATAACAGTACTGAAATGAAGGCTATAAGGGCATTAATATAATGGGAGCCCTTTTTTTAAGTTACTAAAACGTTACTTTTCACAGTAACGCATTACTTTTTGGTGTAAGTAATCAGTAAAGTAACTGAGTTACTTTTGAAATGAAGTAACTAGTAATGGTAACTAGTTACTGGTTTTCAGTAACTAGCACAACACTGGATGCAACACACCTCTTCAGGTGTCATTAAAATGAAGATACCAAAAATACGCTGTATCAACTTTTCACTTCAAACTTTCAAGTTACTTCAATTTCCGCACAGTATATATATAGAACTATAAATAAATATGTATATAAATAAACTGTATGTATCATGAATATCATTTACAAATAAAGATGGATGAATGCGTGTATTGTGTTATTGAGGAGAGGGTTCTGGGAAAATATGGCATAGATTATGGTGCGCTTGTATAACTGTGGCAGGGGGTGTTCATGTAGGATGGGGAACACTCGAAGATTTGTATTCAGGAACATTATTTTTTCAACAGTTTTTGGATTTAGCCGATTTCTTTTCTTGCTTACAATTTCCCCGCATTTTGAAAACACTCGCTCAGATGGAACCGATGATGCTGGCATGCATACAAATTGTTTGAACAGATTGGGACACACATTTTGATGGTCCACCCAGTACGCCAGTGGGTCTTTCGATCTTTCCAGCGGTGGATCAGTCATGTAACGCTGCACCTCCACTGTAGCATCTGCTGTGGCATTCCTTGCCGTCCTCGCTTCAGAAGCATCTCTGTCCAGAGTTCCCAAAGGTTAAGACCTGAAAGACAAACATGACTGTAATCACCAGTACTGAAAGGTTTCAATGTGTATCCTTTTTTACTTATACTTATTTTGTCCTGCATTTTATCAATTAACTATTTATAACATTACCTGTAGATGATGGATTGTCAACAGTTGCTGGTGCCGGTTGAGCTGATGTGGAGGGCTGTTCTTCTGTAGGTGTGTCAGGTTGTGCGTTCTTCCTCAGTTGTGTGCAAAACGCTGTCAGTCGTTTAACTGATGCCGCTGCCTGGACTTGATTGTAGAATCCAATAGTTTTGAATCTAGGATCCAGCAGTGTTGACAGGGTCAATGCAGTTTGGCTCTCGTGGTGTCAAACTTGTTTTGCATATTTGACACCATGTTCTTCTGTCCCAGTAGTTGTGCTGTGTCGTGGCTTGTTTTTCCAATTGAGTCGAACAAGTATAGCATTAACATTTTCCTCATTGGGATGATCTTGGATCCTGAGACTCTCTTCTCCTCGGAGAGTTCCACTGTTGCCTGGAAAAAGGGGGAGAGCAATTGCAGGCATGCATCCGCTGTGTCATAGTCTTCAGAGGACAGAGGTCTCACATCTGTTTTCAGCGTCGCAAGAGCTGCCCCCACTGACGGCCTCTCTTTGAAAAGGCGTTGTAGCATTAGGTGGTGCTGTTCCAGCGGGTGTCCACTTCCTGAATAAGCTTCAGCACAGGGCGATTCATCTGCTCCTGCACTTCTCTGAGCTTCTCTTTTGCTGTTGTGCTGGTTTTAAAGAACGTGACTACTTGTCTAGCCCTTGTGCATAGGTCTTGTAGGCCAAGAGTTGCATCCAGAGATTTCTTCACCACTAAATGTAGTGAATGAGCAAAGCAAAGTGCATGTCTTAGATTTAAACTTCTGACAGAGGCAACCATGTTTGCTCCTGCATCCGTCACAACTGAGGTCACTTTGCCTTCAGTGCCCCATCCCTCCATGAGAGACCTCATTGCAGCAGTGATGGTAACCGCTGTATGAGCTTCAGGGAAAGGCAGCACTCCCAAAAGCACTGTGGCCAGCTTCGCAGAGTCATCCACATAGTGGCAGGTCACGGCTAGATATGCGTAAAGACAAAGAATAAAAACAAAACCCAAAAAAGCAAATAAGGATTTATGTGAAACTGCACTCAAAGGAAGCAGACTTGTGAGTCATGGAATACAGTCATAGCATATTGTGTTAGTGTTACTAGTTAATAATAATATAATACATACCATGTATGTTCCCCTGGTTCACAGCAGCTCCATGTCTGGCAGTGAAGAGCCTAATCATGGAGCAAGTATTCCCATGATACTTCAGTTCAGTTGAACACCAAGCACTGGACCTGTGGAGAAAGGCATTTGTAAATAAAAATGCAATTTCAGTCTATAAAGCTATAGCCTAATGGCTACATTGATCATATACATAATTGTACTTTAATGCTACTTTATGTAGATTTGAGATAAACCATAGCTATAATACTGTAGTTGACCTACCTTACCATGCGCAATCAGATTGAAGTGATCCCACATCTCAGAACGACCTCTCTTCCTGGCTCCATAATGATCCAAACGCAATACTAACAACTCCACAGCAAACTATGACCACAATCCCACAGATTGCCAAATTGTGCATTTTTTTGAGCAGTTACAAAGTGTCACTTACTAAGTGACGCTCAAATTCAAACAGTTTCAACCAGTCAGAATCGAGTCAGAAGTGAGTTGATTCATTCAGGAAATGAAGCAGTCGCTGCTTCGGACGTCACATGTCACGTGATTTGAAGCAGTCGCTGCTTCGGACGTCACATGTCACGTGATTTGAAGCAGTCGCTGCTTCGGACGTCACATGTCACGTGACTTGAAGCAGTCGCTGCTTCGGACGTCACATGTCACGTGATTTGAAGCAGTCGCTGCTTCGGACGTCACATGTCACGTGATTTGAAGCAGTCGCTGCTTCGGACGTCACATGTCACGTGATTTGAAGCAGTTGCTGCTTCGGACGTCACATGTCACGTGATTTGAAGCAGTTGCTGCTTCGGACGTCACATGTCACGTGATTTGAAGCAAGCTTCGAAGCACTGCTTCTATGGAATAGGAAGTCCAGGGTTGAAGCTCCGTTTGAAGCTTCAGTGTCAAACTGCCATCACTACTGAAGCCTACCCCAGCCATACCCTGGTGCCGCCACTGGATGTATGAGACCGGATGTGGACACGACGGGTCATGCTACTATAGTATAGTATTCGTTTATTAGTCCCCGAGGGGAAAATGGGTTGCAGCACATCACAGAGGCATTTAAAAAGTTAAGACAATACATCACTGACAACAACATAGACACAGATAAAAACAAACAGGCATAAGAAAACCAGATATCGGCAGACATGACAAGGGGCCTATATGCCCTCATTTGTGAAATAGGGGGGAGAGGGCCAGACCAGCTGGGTAAACAGTGCGTCCTAGCCATCATTTATTCAGGAGTTTGATGGCTTGTGGGACGAAAGACAGCCTAGATCTGTTCTTTTTTAAATAAGGGGCACGATATCTCCGCCCGGATGGCAACAGTTCAAAGTAAGAGGCAAGAGGGTGCCTCAGGTCACTCATAATATTGTGTGCTAATTTTAAAACTCTGTCCTTATATAAGCATTCTATATTAGCAAATGAGATTCCTGTCAATTTACTGGACAATGTTACGGCCCTCCTGACTGACTTTTTCTGTGCCTCAGTTGCGTTGCCGAACCAGCATATACTGCCGAAGGAGAGCACACTTTCGATAAAAGCATGATAAAACATCTTCACCATCTGTTGCCGACATTAAAAGACAATAATTTACGTAAAAAAAAACATTCTTTGTTGAGACTTAGCATTTATTTTCTCAGACCAAACATCCCATCTGAGCTTGTGGTCAAGCACAACGATACTTGTACTCAGTGACACATTGAATGGGCTCGCGAGAGTAGGGTTGGGTGATTGTGCTATTCTAAAATCTATTTCCATCTCCACCGTTTTTGAGGTGTTTAGAAGCAGGTTTGACTTCTCACACCAGTTAGTAAAGAAGTCATGGACAGGCCCATGCTCTTCTTCCTCATCAAAGAGGAGGCCGTATCATCTGCATACTTAATAAAGTGCCTTGGGAAAAGTGCTGATGCAGGAGGTGGTGTGTAAAATAAACAAAAGAGAGGATAAGACACATCCCTGGGGTGAGCCTATCCAGGTAGTTATTGTGTCAGAAAGGGCCATGCCTATTTTGACCTGCTGAGTTCTGCAGCTGAGGAAGTCAACGATCCAGGAGATCAGACCAGGTTCAAGTGACAATTCTTCAGTTAAAATGTTTGCTACAATACTTGGCTTAATGGTGCTGATGAGAAGTCGGCAAATAGAATCTTTAGATGGGCTTTTGGCGTCTCGAGGTGAGTGTGCAGAAGATGCAAGAGGGTTGCGATAGCATCTTCCACCCTCTAGAGGCCTGATATGAAACTGCAAGGGATCTAAGAGGTGCTGCGTCTGTGCGATGAAATGCCTCTGAACTAAATGCTCAAAACATTTCATTACAGTGAGGTATCGGCCGAAAGTCATTGGGCTCACTGGCCTGGGGATTTTAGGCACTGGAATAATTGTGGATGTTTTCTGAAGAGAAGGGACTTTTTGCAGATTAAGGGAGGACCTAAACGTGTCTGTAAATACAGGTACAAGTTGTTCTGCACAGTGTTTGAAAACAGCTCCTTCAATATTACGAAATGACATGGAGAGTACAAGTAACCACCATGCTCTAAACCGTCTGCATTACTTTACGCTTACCACGACAGTTACTGTCTGTATATGTCTCACATGGCTCACATAACTCCCAACCATAGGCGGCGCGTGAGGCTCAGGTTTGGGAAGGCTAAATAACTTCTTTTACCTGACGCTGCCCGCCTCCGGCGTCTATAGAAAAGAGATCAACTCAGTGTGCGGAGTTTAAATCTCTCAAGTCATATTACAGGATAAAGGAAATACAGTTTAAACTGCCGTATGCAGAGAAGACGCCGACGTGTCGCACTTATCATTCATATTACATCATCAATCAGATCATCGATCATATAATATCATAATATATATCATAGGCTATATTTCTTTATCTGAGTCAGCTTCTCGAGCCTCAAATGTAACTCAAATGTAATTAAAGTCAGATCCACTCGTGTCTCGATGGGGCAGTGATATCATAAAACTGTTGTATGCTTTCAAACACTCGGTAGTTTATTTGTTAACCAGTTGTTATATTTACCTTGCAGGTGCAACTATGTGGCTTGTATCCTGGTCACAGAGGTCGCGTTAACCAAATATTTTCCGTCTATGACGGACAAATCTGAAAGCAGTCCGTCATTTTGACGGATTAGAATAAACTCGGAACAGCGCCAAAGTTTCCCCAAAGTGTTATGCATGCCCTCCAAAAAGGAAATCATACCGTTTCCAAACCTAACTGTGCCGTACAAATCATTGAAATGCCTGTGAGTTTTGGCTTTACGCTGTGCACGCTCCCGCGAGGTGCAGCAGCAGCCATGCATAACACGGCACATGTGAACTGTCCCCCTCCTCGTCAGAGTTGTGTAAAGGCCGACGGGTAATTCTGGATTTTGACGGAAGTTTTACGATCCTGTCCGTCAAAATGACGGGCAGCGAAAAAGTCTAGCGCAACCTCTCTGGATTATATGTTTAAGTCATGGACGTTTAAATTTCATATTTGTCAAATATTAGTTTATTTTTTCATTAGTGAAGTATGACGCTGCGCTGTCAGTACACTTGACCCTATTTGTGATTGGTCAAATGTTGCTAACCCCGCCCCTTTCACGTGAACGCTTTCAGCTGGAGAGAGAAACCCTGGCTTGATTTACCGAGTTGATAACCAGCGTCGTAGGACCGCTTAGCGAGATCTCGTTTGTTAGGGTTAGTTAAGATAACTCGAACATATCCAGGGTCTGTTGAACTGGCTTCGTAGTACAGGGCACAGGTGGCTGCATAGCAGCGCTAATGTCAAAGACACAAACATTATAGGCTACATTATATTTTTATTTTACCAGGATGCAGTACCTGCCGCCCCTGCTCCCAACACTCTTTCTTCATTACACAAATCAGTAACATTATTTGAACCACAAATCAAAACACTGAGTTGTCACAGGGTTGCTGTATTTATTTTTTGTTTGCGGAGCTTCAACATTTTTACAGAGGGAGCTGATGGAAAACAGGATGTTGTCTGTTTTTGTTCTGTGCTTGACTGCCACGAACACACTACCATTCAATGTATTTCTGGCAGATGTCTCAAAGCTCCAAATATAAGGCGGTCAAACTAAAACTGCATACTACTGTTAATGTGACTGGAGTGAACCTGGGGCCTGTACTACGAACCTGGTTCAACCTAACCTGGATATGTTTGAGTTAGCCGGTTGGCCTAATCCAAAACATACGCGCTCTCGCTAAACTGTCCTACGACGCGGGTTATCAAGTGGATCGCTCAAGCCAGCCGTGTCCTTCGGTGCGCGTTCACATGAGAGGGGTGATCTGGAGCATTCGACCAATCACAAACATGGAGAAGCGTACTGACAGCGCAGCGTCATACTTCCTGAATGAAAAGTCAACTATAATATTAGACATATGAAGAAGTTACACTTTAAACATCCATGACTTAAACACTTTATCCAGGATAAAAGCCTCAGAGCTGCACCTGCAAGGTGAATACAGCTGGGAACAGAACAAGTGTTTGAATGCGTACATTAACAGGTTTATGATATCACTGCCCAGTCTAAGACACGAGTGGATCTGATTTAGAGTGTTTCGTCAACTTAATGTGTTGCTTAAAATAATACTTCTGCATACAGTACGTCACACTGCGAGTGTTGCACGGCCAGATAGCTACGGCTCAGCTGACTCAGATAAGGAAATATATGTTTTCGAGTTTTCCCTGAAGTTAGCCGGCTAAGCGAAAATCCTGCTTCGTAGTATACCCCCCTGGTCCCGACCAGGTTAGCCGCACAGCATAAGTTACCATGGAGATCTAGCCTGCTAAAAAGAGAACCAGCTTCGTAGGACCCAGACCCGGCGGCAGACATATATCTCTGGGCCACCACGACACTTAGCCTACATTTCCCGGGAAATCTGAATTGTCAACGGGGGGCTGTTAGATGCTCGCGATTTGTCAACGGGGGGAGGGAGGCCCTCGTGAATTGTTGTTACGGAAAGAGAGGGGTTAAGGCTGTTGACGGTCTTATACATCCATTGGTTGGTTTTGTGGCACATTTGAAACGCTGTGCCAACTTGGGCACACAGGGTGGAGAGGTGGAGTGAGGTTGAGCAAGGGAGAGAGAGAGATTGAGCGAGGCAGAGAGCGTGTGCAGCGGTCTGCTTGCGCACAGAGCAGGAGTTTGTGGGAGAGCCGGCTTGAGTCAATTTCTCTTCAAAATATAATTGATTGCCAGCTGACTTGCTTGCTCGTTGGTAACGTAACTTATTTCTTCTAATGTGCTGCATCTGGCGCTGAGTTGCCATATTCCTTTCGTGAACCACTAACCTAGCAAGAGTAAACTGACAGGCTGCTGTGCCGCATCTCACTCAAAAACCCACACGACTCAACCCAGCGAAAAACCAGTCTTGCGCGCAGCCTTTCATTCAGAATTTCCTAGCAAAATAAAAAAATGATATTAAACTAATACAAAATTAAATATTAGGACAAAGCCCTACACATAACAACAATAAACATAATAATAAAACAATACAAATGTTGTATTCAGCCCTGATTAAAACAGCGGGCCCAAATCCTGGATGGGCAGGGTACCGGAAACCCCGAGTTTTCCCTGAAGTTAGCCGGCTAAGCGAAAATCCTGCTTGGTAGTATACCCCCCTGAACCTTCAAGATGAGGTTTTTTGGATGTTTGTCATGTGGTCAAATGCAGGATGTTTGTTTTTAAATGTAGAGAAATATTGTGTTCGGATTGGTTGGAGCTGTCAAAAAGTGCAGCTGGCAGAAGCGCTCCTCTTTTGGGAGCCATTATTTTTTGTATAGGCTAGGCTGTGCTCACCGAGTCTGTACCGGGTCAGGGTGGTTCTGTGTGTACTGACAGTCACTGAGTCTGTACCGGGTCAGGGTGGTTCTGTTTACTGACAGTCACTGAGTCTGTACCGGGTCAGGGTGGTTCTGTGTGGGCTCAGAACAGTCTCATAATACACACATGCACACAGAAGGATCCACACTAGTGTTTCATCTGCTCCTGCACTTCTCTGAGCTTCTCTTTTGCTGTTGTGCTGGTTTTAAAGAACGTGACTACTTGTCTAGCCCTTGTGCATAGGTCTTGTAGGCCAAGAGTTGCATCCAGAGATTTCTTCACCACTAAATGTAGTGAATGAGCAAAGCAAAGTGCATGTCTTAGATTTAAACTTCTGACAGAGGCAACCATGTTTGCTCCTGCATCCGTCACAACTGAGGTCACTTTGCCTTCAGTGCCCCATCCCTCCATGAGAGACCTCATTGCAGCAGTGATGGTAACCGCTGTATGAGCTTCAGGGAAAGGCAGCACTCCCAAAAGCACTGTGGCCAGCTTCGCAGAGTCATCCACATAGTGGCAGGTCACGGCTAGATATGCGTAAAGACAAAGAATAAAAACAAAACCCAAAAAAGCAAATAAGGATTTATGTGAAACTGCACTCAAAGGAAGCAGACTTGTGAGTCATGGAATACAGTCATAGCATATTGTGTTAGTGTTACTAGTTAATAATAATATAATACATACCATGTATGTTCCCCTGGTTCACAGCAGCTCCATGTCTGGCAGTGAAGAGCCTAATCATGGAGCAAGTATTCCCATGATACTTCAGTTCAGTTGAACACCAAGCACTGGACCTGTGGAGAAAGGCATTTGTAAATAAAAATGCAATTTCAGTCTATAAAGCTATAGCCTAATGGCTACATTGATCATATACATAATTGTACTTTAATGCTACTTTATGTAGATTTGAGATAAACCATAGCTATAATACTGTAGTTGACCTACCTTACCATGCGCAATCAGATTGAAGTGATCCCACATCTCAGAACGACCTCTCTTCCTGGCTCCATAATGATCCAAACGCAATACTAACAACTCCACAGCAAACTATGACCACAATCCCACAGATTGCCAAATTGTGCATTTTTTTGAGCAGTTACAAAGTGTCACTTACTAAGTGACGCTCAAATTCAAACAGTTTCAACCAGTCAGAATCGAGTCAGAAGTGAGTTGATTCATTCAGGAAATGAAGCAGTCGCTGCTTCGGACGTCACATGTCACGTGATTTGAAGCAGTCGCTGCTTCGGACGTCACATGTCACGTGATTTGAAGCAGTCGCTGCTTCGGACGTCACATGTCACGTGACTTGAAGCAGTCGCTGCTTCGGACGTCACATGTCACGTGATTTGAAGCAGTCGCTGCTTCGGACGTCACATGTCACGTGATTTGAAGCAGTCGCTGCTTCGGACGTCACATGTCACGTGATTTGAAGCAGTTGCTGCTTCGGACGTCACATGTCACGTGATTTGAAGCAGTTGCTGCTTCGGACGTCACATGTCACGTGATTTGAAGCAAGCTTCGAAGCACTGCTTCTATGGAATAGGAAGTCCAGGGTTGAAGCTCCGTTTGAAGCTTCAGTGTCAAACTGCCATCACTACTGAAGCCTACCCCAGCCATACCCTGGTGCCGCCACTGGATGTATGAGACCGGATGTGGACACGACGGGTCATGCTACTATAGTATAGTATTCGTTTATTAGTCCCCGAGGGGAAAATGGGTTGCAGCACATCACAGAGGCATTTAAAAAGTTAAGACAATACATCACTGACAACAACATAGACACAGATAAAAACAAACAGGCATAAGAAAACCAGATATCGGCAGACATGACAAGGGGCCTATATGCCCTCATTTGTGAAATAGGGGGGAGAGGGCCAGACCAGCTGGGTAAACAGTGCGTCCTAGCCATCATTTATTCAGGAGTTTGATGGCTTGTGGGACGAAAGACAGCCTAGATCTGTTCTTTTTTAAATAAGGGGCACGATATCTCCGCCCGGATGGCAACAGTTCAAAGTAAGAGGCAAGAGGGTGCCTCAGGTCACTCATAATATTGTGTGCTAATTTTAAAACTCTGTCCTTATATAAGCATTCTATATTAGCAAATGAGATTCCTGTCAATTTACTGGACAATGTTACGGCCCTCCTGACTGACTTTTTCTGTGCCTCAGTTGCGTTGCCGAACCAGCATATACTGCCGAAGGAGAGCACACTTTCGATAAAAGCATGATAAAACATCTTCACCATCTGTTGCCGACATTAAAAGACAATAATTTACGTAAAAAAAAACATTCTTTGTTGAGACTTAGCATTTATTTTCTCAGACCAAACATCCCATCTGAGCTTGTGGTCAAGCACAACGATACTTGTACTCAGTGACACATTGAATGGGCTCGCGAGAGTAGGGTTGGGTGATTGTGCTATTCTAAAATCTATTTCCATCTCCACCGTTTTTGAGGTGTTTAGAAGCAGGTTTGACTTCTCACACCAGTTAGTAAAGAAGTCATGGACAGGCCCATGCTCTTCTTCCTCATCAAAGAGGAGGCCGTATCATCTGCATACTTAATAAAGTGCCTTGGGAAAAGTGCTGATGCAGGAGGTGGTGTGTAAAATAAACAAAAGAGAGGATAAGACACATCCCTGGGGTGAGCCTATCCAGGTAGTTATTGTGTCAGAAAGGGCCATGCCTATTTTGACCTGCTGAGTTCTGCAGCTGAGGAAGTCAACGATCCAGGAGATCAGACCAGGTTCAAGTGACAATTCTTCAGTTAAAATGTTTGCTACAATACTTGGCTTAATGGTGCTGATGAGAAGTCGGCAAATAGAATCTTTAGATGGGCTTTTGGCGTCTCGAGGTGAGTGTGCAGAAGATGCAAGAGGGTTGCGATAGCATCTTCCACCCTCTAGAGGCCTGATATGAAACTGCAAGGGATCTAAGAGGTGCTGCGTCTGTGCGATGAAATGCCTCTGAACTAAATGCTCAAAACATTTCATTACAGTGAGGTATCGGCCGAAAGTCATTGGGCTCACTGGCCTGGGGATTTTAGGCACTGGAATAATTGTGGATGTTTTCTGAAGAGAAGGGACTTTTTGCAGATTAAGGGAGGACCTAAACGTGTCTGTAAATACAGGTACAAGTTGTTCTGCACAGTGTTTGAAAACAGCTCCTTCAATATTACGAAATGACATGGAGAGTACAAGTAACCACCATGCTCTAAACCGTCTGCATTACTTTACGCTTACCACGACAGTTACTGTCTGTATATGTCTCACATGGCTCACATAACTCCCAACCATAGGCGGCGCGTGAGGCTCAGGTTTGGGAAGGCTAAATAACTTCTTTTACCTGACGCTGCCCGCCTCCGGCGTCTATAGAAAAGAGATCAACTCAGTGTGCGGAGTTTAAATCTCTCAAGTCATATTACAGGATAAAGGAAATACAGTTTAAACTGCCGTATGCAGAGAAGACGCCGACGTGTCGCACTTATCATTCATATTACATCATCAATCAGATCATCGATCATATAATATCATAATATATATCATAGGCTATATTTCTTTATCTGAGTCAGCTTCTCGAGCCTCAAATGTAACTCAAATGTAATTAAAGTCAGATCCACTCGTGTCTCGATGGGGCAGTGATATCATAAAACTGTTGTATGCTTTCAAACACTCGGTAGTTTATTTGTTAACCAGTTGTTATATTTACCTTGCAGGTGCAACTATGTGGCTTGTATCCTGGTCACAGAGGTCGCGTTAACCAAATATTTTCCGTCTATGACGGACAAATCTGAAAGCAGTCCGTCATTTTGACGGATTAGAATAAACTCGGAACAGCGCCAAAGTTTCCCCAAAGTGTTATGCATGCCCTCCAAAAAGGAAATCATACCGTTTCCAAACCTAACTGTGCCGTACAAATCATTGAAATGCCTGTGAGTTTTGGCTTTACGCTGTGCACGCTCCCGCGAGGTGCAGCAGCAGCCATGCATAACACGGCACATGTGAACTGTCCCCCTCCTCGTCAGAGTTGTGTAAAGGCCGACGGGTAATTCTGGATTTTGACGGAAGTTTTACGATCCTGTCCGTCAAAATGACGGGCAGCGAAAAAGTCTAGCGCAACCTCTCTGGATTATATGTTTAAGTCATGGACGTTTAAATTTCATATTTGTCAAATATTAGTTTATTTTTTCATTAGTGAAGTATGACGCTGCGCTGTCAGTACACTTGACCCTATTTGTGATTGGTCAAATGTTGCTAACCCCGCCCCTTTCACGTGAACGCTTTCAGCTGGAGAGAGAAACCCTGGCTTGATTTACCGAGTTGATAACCAGCGTCGTAGGACCGCTTAGCGAGATCTCGTTTGTTAGGGTTAGTTAAGATAACTCGAACATATCCAGGGTCTGTTGAACTGGCTTCGTAGTACAGGGCACAGGTGGCTGCATAGCAGCGCTAATGTCAAAGACACAAACATTATAGGCTACATTATATTTTTATTTTACCAGGATGCAGTACCTGCCGCCCCTGCTCCCAACACTCTTTCTTCATTACACAAATCAGTAACATTATTTGAACCACAAATCAAAACACTGAGTTGTCACAGGGTTGCTGTATTTATTTTTTGTTTGCGGAGCTTCAACATTTTTACAGAGGGAGCTGATGGAAAACAGGATGTTGTCTGTTTTTGTTCTGTGCTTGACTGCCACGAACACACTACCATTCAATGTATTTCTGGCAGATGTCTCAAAGCTCCAAATATAAGGCGGTCAAACTAAAACTGCATACTACTGTTAATGTGACTGGAGTGAACCTGGGGCCTGTACTACGAACCTGGTTCAACCTAACCTGGATATGTTTGAGTTAGCCGGTTGGCCTAATCCAAAACATACGCGCTCTCGCTAAACTGTCCTACGACGCGGGTTATCAAGTGGATCGCTCAAGCCAGCCGTGTCCTTCGGTGCGCGTTCACATGAGAGGGGTGATCTGGAGCATTCGACCAATCACAAACATGGAGAAGCGTACTGACAGCGCAGCGTCATACTTCCTGAATGAAAAGTCAACTATAATATTAGACATATGAAGAAGTTACACTTTAAACATCCATGACTTAAACACTTTATCCAGGATAAAAGCCTCAGAGCTGCACCTGCAAGGTGAATACAGCTGGGAACAGAACAAGTGTTTGAATGCGTACATTAACAGGTTTATGATATCACTGCCCAGTCTAAGACACGAGTGGATCTGATTTAGAGTGTTTCGTCAACTTAATGTGTTGCTTAAAATAATACTTCTGCATACAGTACGTCACACTGCGAGTGTTGCACGGCCAGATAGCTACGGCTCAGCTGACTCAGATAAGGAAATATATGTTTTCGAGTTTTCCCTGAAGTTAGCCGGCTAAGCGAAAATCCTGCTTCGTAGTATACCCCCCTGGTCCCGACCAGGTTAGCCGCACAGCATAAGTTACCATGGAGATCTAGCCTGCTAAAAAGAGAACCAGCTTCGTAGGACCCAGACCCGGCGGCAGACATATATCTCTGGGCCACCACGACACTTAGCCTACATTTCCCGGGAAATCTGAATTGTCAACGGGGGGCTGTTAGATGCTCGCGATTTGTCAACGGGGGGAGGGAGGCCCTCGTGAATTGTTGTTACGGAAAGAGAGGGGTTAAGGCTGTTGACGGTCTTATACATCCATTGGTTGGTTTTGTGGCACATTTGAAACGCTGTGCCAACTTGGGCACACAGGGTGGAGAGGTGGAGTGAGGTTGAGCAAGGGAGAGAGAGAGATTGAGCGAGGCAGAGAGCGTGTGCAGCGGTCTGCTTGCGCACAGAGCAGGAGTTTGTGGGAGAGCCGGCTTGAGTCAATTTCTCTTCAAAATATAATTGATTGCCAGCTGACTTGCTTGCTCGTTGGTAACGTAACTTATTTCTTCTAATGTGCTGCATCTGGCGCTGAGTTGCCATATTCCTTTCGTGAACCACTAACCTAGCAAGAGTAAACTGACAGGCTGCTGTGCCGCATCTCACTCAAAAACCCACACGACTCAACCCAGCGAAAAACCAGTCTTGCGCGCAGCCTTTCATTCAGAATTTCCTAGCAAAATAAAAAAATGATATTAAACTAATACAAAATTAAATATTAGGACAAAGCCCTACACATAACAACAATAAACATAATAATAAAACAATACAAATGTTGTATTCAGCCCTGATTAAAACAGCGGGCCCAAATCCTGGATGGGCAGGGTACCGGAAACCCCGAGTTTTCCCTGAAGTTAGCCGGCTAAGCGAAAATCCTGCTTGGTAGTATACCCCCCTGAACCTTCAAGATGAGGTTTTTTGGATGTTTGTCATGTGGTCAAATGCAGGATGTTTGTTTTTAAATGTAGAGAAATATTGTGTTCGGATTGGTTGGAGCTGTCAAAAAGTGCAGCTGGCAGAAGCGCTCCTCTTTTGGGAGCCATTATTTTTTGTATAGGCTAGGCTGTGCTCACCGAGTCTGTACCGGGTCAGGGTGGTTCTGTGTGTACTGACAGTCACTGAGTCTGTACCGGGTCAGGGTGGTTCTGTTTACTGACAGTCACTGAGTCTGTACCGGGTCAGGGTGGTTCTGTGTGGGCTCAGAACAGTCTCATAATACACACATGCACACAGAAGGATCCACACTAGTGTTTTTCAATGCACACACAATGTGTTCATATAGGCCAGGGATCACCAACTACATTTGTCCAAGGGCCGAAATGTAACCAATAGACACTATGGCGGGCCAGCAATTTTTATATAGCCCAGAATTGTATAAATAGTATTCAGATTACTTTTGGAATACTTTCTTTTTCCATAACAGATGGGTATGTTTTGGTGCACAGGAAACACTTATTTCACTGTTTTCATGGCTTATCAAGAGCACAAACACAACATCTTGGTGTCATTCTGGACAGCTCTCTCATCTGCACCCACATAAAAAACATCACCCGGACTGCATTATTTGTACTGTCTTAAAACCTTTCCTTGGAATATGTTATGAATTGTAAGGTGTCCTTGGGTGCTTTTAAAGGCGCCCCTAAATAGAATGAATTATCATTATTATTATTATTATCTGAAACGATGTAATAACTTTTAAAACTGTTTCCAGTCACTTGCCCCATGCATTCAGCAGCAGCAGGCCATTCACTTTGATTTGATCCCGTTATGAAATGTCATCATTCGACAATAAAGAAATGCTACATAAACATTATCTTGCACATTTTATCTAACCATCTCCGTTTCTAACTTTCAATATATTTTGAAAGAGATCTCTCTCTCATCTGCGTGCGGGGGCGGGGCCTCACAGACACGCTGCATCTCTCTCTTGCTCACAGACATGCTGCAGCGCTGTGCAGTGTGCACACAGTTCTGCCGGTAATGAATATTATATTTTGTGAGGAAACTTTTCCACCAATAATTCCAATAAGTATTCCAAAATGTATTCACTTCAGGTTTACGAAAGTAACTGTAATCAGATTACTCGTTTTTCAAATGTAACGCCAGCTGAATACAGTTAGTCTACTTGATTTTTGTATTCTGATTACGTAACGCCGTTATGTTTTCCGTTACAACCCAACCCTGCTTCTTGGCTACTGTCCCGCAGCTCCAGCCTCTCTGTTGGACTCTGTGGCAGCGGGGCTACTGCTGTGGTGTGGAGCGCATTAACCAGACTCTTCACAACGAAGGATCACTTCTTCTTCAGGGGAGGGAACAGGAAGGTTTCGCAGTACGCAGTCTACTGTCCCGCAGCTGCTGCCTCTCTGTTGGACTCCGGTACTGCACCTTACTCACGAGACGTTGTAAACAAAGAAATGGGTGGGGGGCGAATGCAGTAACCACTCCGCCAACGCCACAGTCACCCCCGTCGTGCGGGCCAGATGAGAATGGCTGGCGGGCCGGATGTGGCCCGCGGGCCGCCAGTTGGTGGTCACTGATATAGGCCTTAATGTAAATACAATCCAAATACAGAAAAAAGTAGTATTTCTGATCCTCACATATTTGTTTTCCGTTGAAATCCGCTGCACCTCCAAACACAAACCGCTTTCTGTGCATGGATCGCTGTGCTGAGTGTGGGTTTTTTGAGACTCCCCTGACCGTCAGCCGATTCGTACTTGTAATTTTTTCTATCTATAGCCAATCAGATGTCTCCTCAATTCTAAGCCAATCACATGAGGGTAGATTTCTTGCGTTCATTACGTAGCGCTTCATGTACGCATTTTGCGCAGTCCGGAGCTGACAGGTCCATGGAGCCTGCATGCAGGCGCTAGTCTCAGGACACCTCCACTCTCAGCACAGCGCCATTTTCCGAACAGGAAATGCACACAAATACAAGCCTTTATATTATTAAGGTACAGCGCCACTTTCCGAACCATTGATGAATGCTTGTGTTCACAAAAACGGAAGGGAAACCCATTTTAAATGTGTGTTTCCTGTGTGGCGAATACAGCTGCTTTATTGATGTCTGTATGACATTGTTGTGAGTGTGGAGGGAGCAGCTACAGGTTAGCTTAGCCTAATCGATCAGTGCTACGAAGCCAGTGCTGTCAACGGGGAGAGCCGGTCATTATCGGCCGATATTCACTCTTAATAGTTTGATCGGTGCTCTCTATAAAGGCCGATCAGGAGAGCTGGATCTGATCCATATGGACATAAACACGAGTGAAGTGTAACTGGACGCGAGAGAGAGATCAGATCAGCTGCTGAGTCTGACCGAGACACTCAGCTCTGCATGATCACCTGAAGCTCCGCCCTCTGTTTAGCGAGCTGACTGGACAGCGCAAAATGCGTACATGAAGTGTCATGAACGCAATAAATCATACGTGGGGGCGCGCTCATGTGATTGGCTTAAAATGAAGGAGACATCTGATTGGCTATAGATAGAAACAATTACAATTACGCATCGGGTGACCGTCAGGGGAGTCTCAAAAAACCCACACACGAATGCACAGCGATCCGTGCACAGAGAGCGGTTTGTGTTTGGAGGTTCAGGGGATTTAAACGGAAAACAAATATGTGAGGATCAAAAATACATATGTAAAACTTTTTTCTGGATTTGGATTTTATTTACATGTATATGAAATGGAACACATTTGTGTGTGCATTGAAAAACACAAGTGTGGATCCTTCTGTGTGCATGTGTGTATTATGAGACTGAACTGAGCCCATAGTTCTGTGTTTGCCAACAGTCACTGTGCTCAGGTACACACAGTTCCGTCTCTTTAGAGTCAGATAGCACTGTTTTTGCTTTGTGCTTTTGTTTGTGTGTTCCAATTGGTGATACATGTATCTGTGTCCTGCCATCAATATGAAAAAACACAAACACCCTGTGTCTCCTTGAGGTGTAACAAACATGTTGATTGAATTTCCTTCCAAACAAAACAGTATTTTAAATCCAACATTATTTACATACATGTAAACTAGCTGACAGTGTTCTTGCCTGTCTTTGCTACATTGTTGCATGATTTATTTGTTACTATGGAGTCAGATTTGGGTCAATATTCTAGCGCGTAAAACAAGCTACTCACGAGCGGAAAATGTGCTTTTACACGCGCATAAAATGACCCTTGCGCGCAGATTAAACCCCCGCGAGCGGCTATGCGCTCGCTCGCGAGAAAGACAGCCCTCTTGCTCGCTCGCGGGAGTGTCAGCCTCACTCGCTCGCTGAGTCTGTCTACTAGCGCGTGAAAAGTTTCTGACACTTTGGGGCGGAGCCACTGGACTTTGATTGACAGCTGCCAGGAAGCCCGGAGTTGCCAGGTTTGATAAATGCCTGAACTACCAAGAGCCGAGGAGTGACAGCTGCAAGATCAGTTGGATGAGATTGAATGGTAAAGTTGTCCATAAAAAAACTATTATATTCGTAAAGTGTACAGCTAATATATATATATATATATATCAATTAATTTGCTCGCAGGGGTTTAATCAGCGCGTGAGGGTCATTTTATGCGCGTGTAAAAGCACATTTTCCGCTGGTGAGTAGCTTGTTTTACGCGCTAGAATATTGACCCAAATCTGACTCCATACAAGGACTACTGTTTCCATACCCACAGTCAGCTGTTGTGCTGCAAATAATGGCCAATGTCTACACCACCAGTTCTTATCTTAATAAGGAATTGTAAAATAAATGTAAGTGTTTAGTAGTCCCCTTTGCTGGACTTGCAGTGGAGCATTCCACCTTCCATTTACCTAAAGTTTCATGTGCATATTTTAGGTTTGAAATTATACTGGTTTACTTTTTATTGGTGAGTCTCACTTTTGTCAGTTGAAGTGCTACATTATTACAGCATATTTGCCAGGTTGATAGCTTAATGTAACAGACGGAAAATAGAAGCAAGTTCAGTCATGACATTATAGACCAGAAAAAACAAGAGGCACACATTGATTTTACCATCCTGCCTCAAGGCCTGAGTATTTTTAACTCTTTCGGTTCTGGCTACATCTATGTCCCAACACCAGTAAAACAGAGTTTAAAATAATTGAATATCTGATTTGCAGTGTCCAACGGTAAGGCAGGCACCCCTTTTTGAAGTAATCATTTTGAAAATACTATCATTCCATTTATAATGTTTCAATTAACAGGTTTAGAGACTTTGCTTTCCATTATTACAGAAAACATTTAGCAGGTGCTCTAAAATGAAGGTTATTGGTGGTGTTAGAGCAAGGTCAATTACACAAATTAATTAATGTTTGCAAATTCATAGTTTATACTGTCTTGGCAAATAGCTTTAAAATATGTACTTATGTATAACAAGATATGCATTAAAAAGGCTCTTACTCAGTTAAATTGTTAAAGGAAAGAGAGGGCAGAAAGAAAGATGGAGGTAAGCAGAGAGACAAAGAATGAACTGACATGTTTGAATGGAATTACCCACTGCTGCAAGGAAACAATGTAGTGTGATGTAATAGAAGAGTGAGCTCCACATCCGCCATTATTGTAAGTGTGTGTGTCTCTCTGTGTGTCTGTAATCTATGAGACAGAGGGGGAGAGATATAATCTAAAAAGGCTGTGAGTTGAGAGTAGGCTATGTGAGTTGATAAAATGAAATTCCTTATCAGGGATCAACAAAACCATATCAGCCAAGATGTAGCCAAACGCATTCAAAAGGAAATGGCGCATCCGCCATTGCTGCTTGTTCTTCCACCTAGGACACACACACACACGCACACAGGCACGCAGGCTCACAGGCACACAGGCACACACATAGTGACGTAGGGCTCATGCTGCAAAACACCGTCAGGTTGTTATGGGCGTTAAACAGAATATATTTCCAGTTCAGTAAAAGTTGTTTTAACTGTGTTTCCTATGACAACATGTCCTTCACGGCACTACTTTGGTATTTGTCTAGCAATGCATAGTCATCCGCTTCTTCATGAGTGTCAAGAGCACATCAGTACCCGGATGGACTGTCATGGCCGCCGTCGCTGTGGATCCATAGAGAGGAGAGAAGGAAGGCAAATGTTTTTCCTGTGTGTTTTGTACACATTAACCTCGTTCTCATAATGTCGGTCGTTGACGGGACACCACCTGAACTTCCATCGAGTTCCTAGTAAGAAACAACACATTTTCCGTAACTTTAAATGTCTTCGCGTGGGTGGGGGCTTTTTATTTTGGTGTAAAATAACTGCTTATTAAACTCAACAGACACGAACATTTTCGCAAAGTGTCTCACATGTTATCCACGTATCGAGGTATAAAATGCCACAGTGAAATAAAATACGGCAGCGTACATTGTACAGTCCTTTGTTGCTGTCTGTCTACAGCCTTTTATTCTCCCACTGATGCAGCGTTCCCTCGCGTTTCCTAAACTTAGCGACTATGGAGTAAGTCACTCGAATAAGTGAACACCCATTAATTTAGAAGAAAGATATCAAATAGTGAAGTGGAGGCTGAGATTCGCGTGTTTGTAACATGTTGCAGTTGTCCCTGTGTGATGTTAATGTCCTTAAGGCTGAGTGGGGTTACAGTTATGAGACGAAGCAACTTTACTTTTCATCTCCAAGCTTCATTTATATCTGATGCATGCTGATGGTGTAGCATACCTGTCTGCACTCCAGGTGTTCCCTACAGTCCTGCTCACTTTCATTAAACACATAATTTCATATATACAGTTTATTACAAAGAATAATAGTTGAGTTTTATTTGCAAGCTGTTTATAGTGTTTTCAAGTAGATTAAGTGATTAATATACATTGTTTAAGTTAGCCAAAGTGTTTGTGAATACGTTGTTAGCAGATAGTGTACGTTCTTATGTTGAATGAGCTGCTGCTGATAAGTCATTAAATCATGGCAGCCATTTTTACCTCCAACATGGCTTCCACAGTGGTGACAGCTGACTGATACATATGGAGTCTAGGCTATTGCAGAGCCCCTGCTGACCAACATGTGTCATGATCTCTTCAATGGAATTCATGTTTGCCATCTAAGAAAGGTGTACAAGTTACTTTGTTGAAAAACATGAAAAACAACACTGCACATTTAATTGATCAACAAATTGTTTGTTTTTATATTGTCATTTAAGTTCTCAGATCATTTTATGAATTACTAAATATAATGTGTTGTTGTTATGCCTTTTCCAATTGCTGGGGTAGTTGTGTATGCTTCAGGTAGTTTAAAGCAATACTTGTCTCCAGAGGGAGCAGTGAGAAGTCTGATGAGAGGTCCAAATGATCTGACTTAAGTCTGGACAGTTGGAATTAAAGACTACAAGTTTGAAAGTAAAGGACACCGCAGTGAGGAGGATGTGAGCGTACTGTACCGTTGTAGCGCCTCGCCTTTTCTGCAGGTAGAAGGTTACCTGCTATCCTCAATACATGGCCGATCTCTGACCTCACTGTTTGTTGTCTGTTGCATTGTGGGTAATGTAGATTTTTATAAGGTAAACTACTGTAATGTTTGCCGTTAACAATAATCCTTGCCACTGGTTCTGCTTCCATTGTTTGTTAGACAGTGTCTGATTTTTCTTTTTGTATTGATTGTTTAAGGCTTATATCCCTGAATGCACATCAATGCAGCTTTTTTAAAAAAATGTATTTGAACTCACGCAGCTTGTCTCACTTGTAAGTATAAGGGTGATCTTATACAGGGTGTTTTCCTGTTCTTGCTTTAACATTACTATGATTGATGATTGGTGAAAGCTGGTCAATAAAACTTTTTGGAATGAATATCTGTATGTACCTTTATGACAATACACACGTAAATACTTAAGGTAGACACAAAAACCTGAACACTTTCAAAAGCCAAGGGCTTCATATAAGATGACTTAACAATTAATGTTTCTGATCATCTTTTATTTTAAATGCTTTTATTCAAAGGCAGTTATTCCTCAAATTGTAGGCATGTCATTCAGCAGTTTGTCTTTTTTAAAGTAACCAATGAATCTGGTTACCAACTGAATTGCTGGTTATGTATTGGAGATTTAAAGAGGACCTGGTGTGTTTACATTACATAACATGTCACTTGTTAGATCCAAAGTGACTTACATGCTCAATACTGTGGGCAATCCCCACAGGAGCACTTTGGGGTGAAGTGTCTCAGGGACACAACGACATGCTGACTGCAGTGGGGTTTGAACCTGTGCCCCCCTGACCCCAAAACCAACGCACTATCCACTGCGCCACACGCCTCCCCTTGATTTACTTGTGAACAAACAAAAGTGTATTTAGTGTTACTCACCACAATTCATTGAGTATCTTTGATCCCTACCAAAAATGCTACATGTAGCTCCTCCTCAAACGTTTTGGAAAGCAATTACAAGTCATTCAAATCCTCGATTGTACACATTCATGTTACCTAGTTGTCTTTCTCCAGTCAAATGCCACTTTCAGATCAGGGGGATAGTTCTAAACTAATATAATAATGTGTATTACCTCACCGACATGCACATGTCTGCTCAACAAAACAGATCCCTGGCCCTGTCATAACGACTGCTCTATAAATCCAGCAGGATACCTTTGAGTATGTAGTCTTGTTAAGATATTAAGGGAAATGTTGTAGTGGTATGTCCTCTTCAGATACATGTGAAACACTCATTGGAAGGCATTATGTAAAGCTTATACAACATCTTAAGCATTAGCTACAGTTAGTAATGTGGCTTAAGGGCTGTATAGAATATATATTTTTTTACATTCAAAGATTATCTATTGAATCTTTGAACGTGAGTTGTTATATTTTTATGATGTTTCCAACCTAAATCAAGAAAAAAAGTTTTGTACAGTAACGCAGCGTCCACACCGCAGCGTGCGTTGGGCGTGTCTGAAACTCGACCAACAACCAATCACATGAATCTCCCGCCCCGGACACACAAGCACGCAGTTTGATTGGCGAGAGCTTGTACTGGCATATGATTTGATTGGCTGACGCTTCCGTAGAAGCTTCAAAAGTTGAACTTTTCTCAAGTTTTGAAACGAGCAAAGCGAAGCGACGGAATCACAATGCAGTTTGGCAAAGCGTGACGTCCCCCCATTCAAAGTGAATGGGATGAAGCGTTGAAGCTTCAACACACGCCGCCGTGTGGACGGGCCGTAAGATTGTTGCTAGACTGCTGTGTTAATACATGTGCTTTTCTCGTGCAGAAAGCCAGGAAAAAAGCGCAGTGAAAATGTTGTTTTTGAATTGCTAAATGCTTAAAACTGGATTGAGAAAAAATGTTTGGTTAGAAGCAGAATATTTGGTTGGATAGAAACATTTTTGAAAAGATAGCATCTTTATATTTCAATATGTTGACTAAGACGCCCTGGAGTTGGATAACACTAGTTTCGGACAAAGTCTTTGCTGCCAACACTCAAATCTAGTTCTTTAACAACGACATGTTTGAACAGAAATGTTAAATGTAGAGTTTGAGAATGTAAAGTAAGGTTGTGATTTATGCTTCTGTCTTACAGGCGCTGTGACCACGCTGCAGACTGCTTCTCCTCAACACGACATGCATTCATGTGTGAGTTTGTCCTAAAGGAGTACAGGTAATAACATTAATTAATGCATGAATTGTTACCATGTTATTACCTCAGCAATGCAGCTACATCTTCAGTGTGGGGCTATTAATCTGTAATACATATGTTTATTAAGTTGAGTGACCTGATGTTTTGGCACTTGTTTAGACATCATTTAGTAGGGATGCACCATATTGGTTTTTTGAAACCGATACCGATAACTTCCTGCTTCTCAAGACCGATACCGATAACCGATAACAATGTAATATAATATATATATATATATATATATATATATATATATTAAATGTACCTGTAGTTTTTGCACACCTGGTGGTAAAAAAAAGACTAGTAGTGAGCAAATGACATGAGCATTACTACTATGAACACAACTAACCCTGGGGTCGTCTCTGGCAAACTTCTTGCCTTTTTCAAAAGCCTCGTCGATGGGTAAAAGCCCCGGTGCCTTTGCAGCTGGCTTTGGATTCGCCGCTAGTTTAGCAGCGCATGCGTCTTCGTACGCTTTTAACACACCATCGTAGCCATGGCGATGTTTCAGGTGACTGATCAGGTTGGAAGTATTATAGCTCGTTGCCTTTTCCCCTCCTTGTGGAACTTCTGCATTTCATTTGTTACAAATAGCAAGCGAACTATCTAACTCTGAAACTTTGAAATAGTCCCATACTACTGATGACATGTTTGTTTGCTGTCCTGGCTTCACGGCCGCACGCCATTTACGTCACAGCCAGGCACGAGTTAGGGAGCGCTGGATTTGTGAAGAACTCCCCTCTTCCTAAACCACTAACACCACAGTACTGGCAAAACGGGAGGAGCCGAGTGAAAAACAAGCGCCCCTCATCCCAATCCACCCACACCGCAGGATCTCTTTCTTTTTTTTACCCAAAACATATATTGTATATTATCGGGGCTATTAATACTGTTATCGGGTTTATCGGGATGACGTCATAATTACTAATATCGGACCACTGCACCACTATCATTTAGATTTACTACCCCTTTAAATGTCCTTCAACAAATACGACTTTACACAACTTTTGAAGCCTCGGCAGAAGCGTCAGCCAATCGAATCATATGACAGTACAAGCTCTAGCCCAGGGGTGGCCAACCAGTCAGAGGTTAAGAGTCACATTGTTTCTCTGTTACTGCAAAGAGCCACATCAAACACACAGTCACTGATACCGCTTGTTTACGTTTTTTGTTTTCTGGAGACAAGATTTCAACCACGTCACTGATGCATTTTTGTGGCATTGGGATATATTTTTTAAATCCTCTGGAGCAGAGAGAGGAGCTGTGGATTATTGTTATTGATTCATGCATCAGTGTTTCTTAGGGTCCAAAACACTAAACCCACAACTTAAGATGAAATCGTTTAGTTTATTTAATAAAAGAGTACATGTTCAATGTGAAAAGTGACATTTGCAATTTGGTGCTACATATATTTATATTATATATATAACACCTGGAATTTCAGGGTGCGCGGGGCTCCGTTGGTGGGGCGCATTGTGTTTAATCAACGATAGGTTTCCCCCCCCTCAAAGGTGATTGGTTCACTGCATTGCAGGTATTATTGTGATTGGCTCTTGGGCCACATCAAAATTAGACGCGCTGTCATCCTCTCAAACTGACACCTGACACCACACATACACACGTAGGGAGAGCCGGTGTTGCAGTATAACTTGAGTCATGACAACTGGCGACATTCTATTATTTTCGTCATAGGAATCCGGGGCGTGTACATTGAGGACCCATTGTTGACTTACCAGGAAATAAACATGTCGATCGCCTCGTTTGTCGTTTACGTTAACCTTTTGCTATACCTGCCTTCCTAAGATCACTTTGATGCACATTCAGTACTCATATGTGAGGTTGTGGGTGAGAGGTGGATATACAGGGAGGTATCGAACATTACAAAGTAGGTGACTGTGTGGATGCCTGTTCAAAACATAGCAAACTTGAATAAATCATTTAAATTATATATTTGTTTGTACATCGTTCTTATTGTGATGTAAAGTAGCTCTGATAGCTGTCCATACCTTCAGACAGCCTCAAAGTAAAACACAAGTTGTTTATTCACAGCCCGAACGCTCATCGAGATGACTGGATCACTCATGACAAGCTGTGATCAGCTCCGATTAAATTGTGATGTAAATTCTGTAGCTATTCTCCAGCACGTTTTTAAATGAAACACCTGTATCACTCTCATCACAACAAGACTCTATACTGTGCAGGAAACACAATTACATACATGAAAATAACTTTGATGCATCGGAATGAAACACACAAACTATCTTCCGTGGCTATACTGATATGTCACAGTAACAAGTTGAATACATATATATAACATTTGTACATTGTTCTTAATGTAATCTGTATAGTAGCTTTGATAGCGGTCCATACCTTCTTCAGACAGCCTAAAAGTAAAACACAAGTTGTTTATTCACAGCCCGAAAGCAGCAACGAGATGACTGGATCATCTGCAGTGTTGGGCAAGTTACTTCCAAAATGTAATACAATTACTTATTACCGTCTTTTTTAAGTAATAGCCTACGTTACATTACAATATTACTGTCTCTGAAATGTAATGAGTTACACTACTTTTATATTAGCCTACTTTTGAGTTACTTTACCAAAAGAGCATCAGGACTGTTTGAGGCAGGTGATAGCTATGTGATTAACATGATGACTCAGCCTCTATGGAGAGAGACATCAAGCATGCTCATTTCTGAGGTGGAGCTAATCTGAAGTAAACATTGAATACTGCTTCCTGTTCCTCCATCTTGTGACTGTGTGACTCCCTCTCTTGGATATCAGCATGTGAAGGACACTGCTCAGGAACTAGTCTCTGTATGTGATGACTCCTTCCCTTCAGAGAGGATCACAGATACATGGGTCCTGAGGCTGAAGCTCAAGCCCGTGACGAGTGAGATTGTTCTAACAATTTCCAATAAAGGTTATTCTGAAACATAACTATCACTGTTATCTTTCCTTCTATAACGGTAATGTAGGCCAAGAAAAACGTTGCATTGCATAATATTTAAACTTACATTCAGGCACTATAAATGAAGCCACAAATATGTCAAATTGGGGCTTAGCCCACCAAAAAGTGCATAGTTGCAACCAGTGTTGTGACTGTTACTGTAACGCCGTTATGTTTGGCAGTAACTAGTACTCTAACGCATTACTTTTTAAATTCAGTAACTCAGTTACCGTTACTACATGGTGCGTTACTCCGTTAGTTTTTTTATATAGTCAACAGCCAGGCGAACAGAGATGAGAACTGTACTTAAGTACAGCACTTGAGTAAATGTACTTAAATACTTCCTGTGTCACATGCGGAGACGGGCTGTGGGCGTGTTTGTGTTGTTTACTAACAAGACTATCATCAAGTCTAGTTTCTCCACCTGGAGATATTTTCACTACTTCACTTTTGTCGAGCACAAAGAAAAGAACGTTTTAGTTAAATGTAAGTTGTGTCCTGGCGGGTCAAAGAGCCTATCTACTGCCCAAACCAGTCATTCAAATCTCTTAAAACATCTGCAGAAACAACATGCTGGGACGAAGCTAGTAGCTAAGACCACAGAGACTCAGCCGACGCCACTCCACCTAAGCAACAGCGGCTGGATTTTAACCAAGGGACTGCTCGCCAGGGGAAAGTCCATAAAGCCATTGCACGGTATGTTGTAGAACACATGCAGGCTATTGCTACAGTAGAGTCACTCACTTTCAGGGAGCTAGTTAGCATGATAGCATGTCCGGGCGGCATATGGGACGGAAAACGTTTTTCAACTACCTGGAGAAAGAATATACAAAAATGTAAAGCCAGCTAATATCGATGCTATCCAGATTGCATATAATGCATGTCAAGTTGATCAACAGGTTGTATTATTCTCCAATGCAATAACAGTACTGAAATGAAGGCTATAAGGGCATTCATATAACGGGAGCCCTTTTTTTAAGTAACTAAAATGTTACTTTTCACAGTAACGCATTACTTTTGTGTGTAAGTAATCAGTAAAGTCACTGAGTTACTTTTGAAATGAAGTAACTAGTAATGGTAACTAGTTACTGGTTTTCAGTAATTAGTAATGGTAACTAGTTACTGGTTTTCAGTTACTAGCACAACACTGGTTGCAACTTAGGCAGTTAAGCATTTTATATCAGTGGGTCCTCATGGTGCATCACGGAAGGCAGACAGAATTGCTAAGACACAGATGTCACATGAAATGTAAATGTTCTGGAAAGTTCCTTATACAGCTTCAGCCTTTTTTATCTCATGAAGTCCCGAAGTGACACACCCTGAACAGTCTGGTGGGTCATGGTCCTTGTCATTTGCTTTTGTGTTCCCATAACAACATGTCCAAGATGTCCATGTGCGAGGCTAACACATGTAACAGAACTAGCTACATTTGGAAAGGTTTTTTGTTGCTAAAGTTAACATTCAAGCCATTTAAGAATAAAAGTGCTTACATGCCATTTGTTAAACATTAAGCTGTCTTCGGCTCTTTTCGGCTGTAACAAATTTAAATGTCCCCTCTGTGGGGATTACATTCTGATTCTGATTACATTTAACCTGTTGTGGAAACATTTCTTGATTAAATTGATATGAAACAAATGCCATACATATTGCTGTGACACATCGGGACTTTAGCCCTAAACATTCACAGTAGAAATAAGATTATGATCTGGTCAGTTAATTTAGCTGATTCAATTATATTTAGTTAACATATTCTTTATTCTTCAATTCAAAGTATGTTCAAACAAATGTAAACCAAAAAATCATCTTCGTTAATGAAGTTATAAATAAGAGTTACTTTACCAGTGAAGCGCAGATATTTGACACTAGGGGGGTTACTTGTCAGAAATGTGTTCTAGGTCAGTGGTTCCCAACCTTTTTTGAGTACTGTACCCCCAAAGCATTTCAAGCCAAGCTAAAGTACCCCCTACTACGCAGTCAATCGTGGTGATCCCCAGGATATATTAATTGTGTGTGTGTGTGTGGTGTGTGTGTGGTGTGTGTGTGTGTGTGGTGTGTGTGTGTGTGTGTGTGTGTGTGTGAGTGTGGTGTGTGTGTGTGTGGTGTGTGTGTGGTGGTGTGTGTGTGTGTGTGTGTGTGTGGTGGTGTGTGTGTGGTGTGTGTGTGTGTGTGTGTGTGTGTGTGTGTGGTGGTGTGTGTGTGTGTGTGTGGTGTGTGTGTGTGTGTGTGTGGTGTGTGTGGTGTGTGTGTGTGTGTGTGTGTGTGTGTGTGTGTGTGTGTGTGTGTGTGTGGTGTGTGTGTGTGTGACGACCTGGATAAAGTCACATGGTCACACAGGTTGGCAGTTTATTGAAGTAAAGCTTTAGTTCTGAGGTCTGACATCATCACTTCATTCCCATTGTAACATTAAGTTAACTGAAGAATCTGCTACATAACTAAGATAAGATAAGATGAGATAAGATGCGATATGATACAATCAGATGAGATATTCCTTTATTGATCCCCTTGGGTAAATGTGGGTGTCATAGCAGCATGGGGGAGGGGTGTATAGGTATTGGCAGGGTAATACCAGAAAGAAAGAAATATAGAATTAGATCTGAATATAAAAAGATGAGAACAATGTGAGAGGGATATAATAACCATATACCGTCATAATCAAATGTGTGTGTGTGTGTGTGTGTGGTGGCGGCAGCACATATCAGACCCGGGCCTGGATACGGCCCTGTGTGTAGCTAAGGTGAAACCTGGGAGTGGAAGAAGGAGAGAAGTGATGAGGAGAGATAGAGAAGAGGAGGATATTTTTGTCTGTGTGACCCAATGTGACAATTAATGTGACACTTAAATCATATTCAATCATAACTAATCATATACATTATAATAGCCATTGTTTAAAGACTTTAAAAAAAAGTAAGGTAACTCACCAATTAATGTGACACTTGAGCCTGTTTCTCCCTCATCAGTTTTGTGAGTCTGGGGGAGATTGTTGCAACAGCTGTGACCAGGTTATTCTCCAAGTTGAGTCTGTTCCTGTGTTTAGTCTTGATGTGGGTCATGGCGGAGAATGTCACCTCACACAGGTATGTGGACCCAAAAGGCAACAGTTCATTCAGGGCATGTTTCCCCAATTCAGGATACTCCCTCTCCACACCACACCAGAACTGTGTCAGTGGTGTGCTTGAGTAGCTCATCTTCAGGCTCCTATCTGAGGACACATCTATGAGGTCTTCTTGCAGTCTGGGGGGAATGCTGCTGTTAATGCACATCACAAATGGATTACGCACCCAGTCCAGTGTGGATGACTTGTTGTCAATATCAGGGAAGTAGGAGTTGAACTCATTCTTGAGCTTGGACAAATGTGTGTGTACTATTTTCACAATTGGAGCTCTGTCACATTCACCAGTAGCAATGTATGCGTTCAGCTGCAGGAAACAACTTGTATCCCCTTTTTCACATTTGCTCTGCCAGAGCTTGATCTTCTCCATGAATCCACACACTTTGTCATACAAGCTAAGAACATTTGTGTCTTTACCTTGAAGAGAGAGATTCAGCTAGTTGAGTTTGCTGAAAATATCAGAGAGGTATCCCAGCCGAGCTACCCAGTCAGCGTCGTCGAACATAGCCACAAGTGGGTGTGTGTGCTCCGACAGAAATGCCCTCACTTCATTGCGTAGCTCGAACAGCCGCTGTAACGTCTTCCCTCGGGATAACCAGCGGACGTCAGTGTGAAGCAGGAGCTGTTTATGTTCTGACCCACCGTCTTCACAAAGTGACTGAAACAGTCTATGATTCAAAGGCCTGGACTGTATGAAGTTGATCACTTTTACGGCATCATTCAAAACATCATTTAACTCTGGACTCATTCTCTTGCAAGCTAATGCTTCTCGGTGAATCATGCAGTGCGTCCATGTAACGTCAGAGTTTACCTTTTTTATGTGGGCCATTAATCCATTTACTCTGCCGGTCATCGCCGCAGCGCCGTCTGTGCACACATGAGAGCAGGATTTCCAATCCAGCTTGTGTTGAGAGAAAAAATGGTCAATAACATTAAAAACGTCCTGTCCGGTAGTTCTCCCCGTGAGTTTCTTGCAAAACAGAATGTGCTCGTTCATCTCTAAGTGTCTTTGTAACGCACAAACGCAATCAGTTGTGCTTCCCCACTGACATCCGTTGATTCGTCCAACTGCAAAGCGAACGTACCAGACGCTTTACATTTTTCCACCACTTGGTCAATAATGTCAATTCCCATGTCGTCGATCCGATGGCACACAGTATTATTTGACAACAGCACTTTCTTCAGGACATCAGCTGCTTTCTTATCGAGCATAGTTTCTGCGGGAATTATAGCAGCAGGCAAGATTAGCTCTTCGGCTATGGTAAATGGCTTTTTCGATTTAGCAACGAGTAGCGACACGGCATAAGATGCCTCCAAGGCCTTGGTTGAGACCGATGTCGCTTTCTTTAGTTTTTCTTGGCTTCCCTTAAATTCAGCCAGCTTTTGGTGGAAAAACTCTGCAGGCTTACCCACACAGGCGGGATGTCTAGTACTAAGGTGCCGATGTAAATGGGATGGTTTCATGCTATTATTAGAAAGCACGTCGCCACAGATGAAACACATTGGCTGCGGTGGCTCTGTAATTGTGACCGTAAACCCGGAGAGCACATAATGTTCACCAAACTGACGATTCTTCACCTTCTCTGTTTTCATTTTCTTGAGAACGGGTTCTCCTGATTCAGCAGTGTCACCTGTGCTGTTGTTTCTGGATGAACCAGCTCGACTCAGCCATTGATCCATGATGATTATGTTAACAGAAATGTTGATCTCAATAAACACCAGCGCATTCACTTAATAGGATGTTGATATTTTGCTAGCTAGCAAGAAAACCAGCGCGCCACTACAATGATGATGATGATGATGATAACACCTGACAGTCCGGCAGGAAGCTGAACGGTGCCAATAATAATATATAGCCAGAAAAGTATTACTTAATTTGAATGCCCCCAATTGTGGTTACATTATTACAGATTATGCATTATTCATTATTTGGGTACAGTTTTCCTGTAAAAAAATGTATAAAAAAATTTTTTACTTTTCAAAATCTTTTCACGTACCCCCTGGGGATCACCCATGTACCACTAGGGGTACGCGTACCCCCGGTTGGGAAACACTGTTCTAGGTGGTCTATTTAGTCTAAATGACGTTCCCCTTAATTTCCCCAAAAGTAGAAATGGGTCCGGGTTCTTAAGGGTTAAACGTATAGGCTTAAAGGCATAATAGAACTACTGTATTATATATATTCAACTTGTGCCCCGCTGGACTTACTTTTCTGTGGGTGACCGTTACTGTGACATATCAGTATAGCCACGGAAGATAGTTTGTGTGTTTCATTCCGATGCATCACGGTTATTTTCATGTATGTAATTGTTTTTCCTGTACAGTAGAGTCTTTGAGGCTGTCTGAAGGTATGGACAGCTATCAGAGCTACTATACATCACATTAAGAACGATGTACAAACAAATATATAATTTAAATGATTTATTCAAGTTTGCTATGTTTTGAACAGGCATCCACACAGTCACCTACTTTGTAAAGTTCGATACCTCCCTGTAAGCGTCACGATATCCACCTCTCACCCACAACCTCACATACGAGTACTGAATGTACATCAAAGTGATCGTAGGAAGGCAGATATGGCAAAAGATGAACGTAAACGACAAACGAGGCGATAGACATGTTTATTTCCTCGTCAACAATGGGTCCTCCATGTACACGCCCCGGATTCCTATGACGAAAATAATAGAATGTCGCCAGTTGTCATGACTCAAGTTATACTGCAACACCGGGACGAAAGTAACACGGGACGAAAGTAACACGGGACGAAAGTAACGGAGCGATTTTATCCGAGCCCAAACAACTTTGACCGGCCAATTTACGTCAGAATGATCAGCATTCAGTACTTAACAGACCTGCTCAATATCAGGTTTAACTGTCAGGAGTAGTGTTGTCACGGTACCAACATTTTGGTTTATATAACAAGTTAAGAATTGCGATTCCGATTCTTTTTCTTAAAAAAAGGGAAACAGTCTTAAATGTAATTATTGTGCTTTATTTCACACCAGAACCATAACACAAACTTTTAAACAATGAGAACAATAAATAAAATAAATGACAAGAATTCGTATTAAATAAAATGACTCACAGACAGGCCTCGTGGTGTCCGCAGGCTGGCCCTCACTGTCAGAGATATCGCTCGAATACTTCCAAATTTCGCTTCTGGCGTCTTTTTTGTCAACAAGCCGAGGCGCAGCGGCAGCTGCACTCCCACTTGCAGCTTCTCGTTTTCTCACATGCTCTGGCAGCTAGCGCGTGCACGAGAGAGGGGAGGCACTTGAGCGTGCTTGAGAGGGGAGGCACTTAGAGCGTGCATGAGAGAGGGGCGGGACTTAGAACGTGCTTGAGAGGGGCAGGACTTAGAGCGTGCTTGAGAGGGAGGGACTGCAGGCACGGCTGCAGTGCAGGGAGTGGAAGCAGAGCGCTGAACACACGGCTCTTATTGAAACGGCGCTTTTTCACGGGAGTACTTTCCTCATCATTCTTAAAGTACCGATACTAATGAAACGGAGGAATCGTAACGTTTTTAACGGCAGGGTATCGCGGTACCTGTCAAGTATCAGTACACCGTGCAACACTAGTCAGGAGTCAGTGTCTCTCCCCCAAACTCTCACACATACAATTCAATATGAACTGAAGAGCCGCATGAAACCAGACAAAGAGCCGGGTTGGCCACCCCTGCTCTAGCCAATCAAACCGCTGCTTGTGTGTCAGGGGAGGGAGATTCATGTGATTGGTTGTTGGTCGAGTTTCAGACACGCCCGCCGCTGTGTGGACGGGCCGTAAGGAAGGAGTATCTCAAAGACTGTCTGGTTACATAACACGTGACAATGTTTTTTCTTACATTTCTTGTAATATTGGATATTGATGTTCTAGGATAGGGTTTGGCAGGTTTAGATGATTTCAAATTCTAGTTTCTGCATGATGTCTGCATGATGTCTGCATGATGTCTGCATGATGTCTGCATGATGTCTACATGATGTCTGCATGATGTCTGCATGATGTCTACATGTCTGCATGATGTCTGCATGATGTCTACATGGGGAAACAGCATGCTCAAAAAGGAAGTATAGGGGAGGCTGAATGGCAGAAACGCATCTCTGTCTAATGCACTACAGCTCAACACTAATACAAACTACATCCTCCAAAAATGATCATCAAGTTTCCATTGTATCCACTTGTTATTGACTTGTCCATGCATGTACATTGTTCAAGATACAAACACATTTTTTTTCAACAATTGATACGGAAATTCACAAGAGAATTAATCAGACATGACATTTTGAAATACCATGCATTGCATACCAAGCTGAAGGCAAAATTCTAAAAAGGTGTTTTTTTAGGTACCGTTAATTATTGCGTGTCATTGGGGCCAGATACGAATGGTGTCCCATTGTCGAGGGGACCGTAGCAAATGAAGCAAGCTTTAATGCACATTACTCTGGCCCAGTGCTGAGAAGCCAGTCACAAAGATACGTTGTGCTGAATGGTAGGATATGTTCAATAGTGAGGGAGGAACACTCATCACAATGCACCCGGACAGAGGCGCTCACCTCGCTGGATTTCCCTTCCCTTCATGCTGTCACATAAACGCTCCAACAGCTGAGGCTGTGACGCTGTCCACATCGACTATATTGGATTTTATCTACTTATGCTAAACTGCAGCTCTAGTAAATCACTACGGTCACAGCGAGACGCATGGACGATGCGTCTCGCTGTGACCGTAATGATTTACTCGAGCTGCAGTTTAGCATGATGTGCCATAATGGCTTTTGTCTGAGCATCTCTGCCTGATGTGTCATGTGTTGCCTTTTGTGTCAAATCTTCCTCTGGAAAACATGACGTGCCCTCAGTGCAATCTTCTTTTTAAAAGCCTCACATTTTTACAGATATTACAGAGAAACACTCAACATTTTCTACTTTTCAAATACATCAGCAAAATAGTCAACTTTTGTGAACCACAGGGCGGGGCTCAGTTGTATGTAATAAACAATAAATACAGGGTTCGTACGGGTGCTTGAAATCCTTGAAAATGCTTGAAATTTGACGTGGTGTTTTCAAGGTTGGGAAAGTGCTTGAATTTTAGGAATGGTGCTTGAAATTGAGACAAAGTGCTTGAAAATGTAAATGCTTTACTTTTACAATAAATTGCTGTCTGACTGAATTGTTCGCTTTTTAGATTAAAAGAAAAGCATTGCTTCGCTTCGACATAAAACAGCGTGTGACCTAAGCATTCTGATGAGTGATAGATGACCATGTGCCAGGAGGTTGCCGTTTCAATGAGCGTTGACTAGCAGAAGACCAATACAAGCCATGGCTAAGACGAGGGTCAAGCCCACGAGTAGCCTCCTGCAAAGTGTGCAACATAACGATGGGAGAGTCTGCGCTGACGAGCCACATGAAAGGTGTGTGTGTGTGTGTGTGTGTGTGTGTGTGTGTGTGTGTGTGTGTGTGTGTGTGTGTGTGTGTGTGTGTGTGTGTGTGTGTGGTGTGTGTGTGTGTGTGTGTGTGTGTGTGTGTGTGTGTGTGTGTGTGTGTGTGTGTGTGTGTGTGTGTGTGTGTGTGGTGTGTGTGTGTGTGTGTGTGTGTGTGTGTGTGTGTGTGTGTGTGTGTGTGTGTGGTGTGTGTGTGTGTGTGTGTGTGTGTGTGTGTGTGTGTGTGTGTGTGTGTGTGTGTGTGTGTGTGTGTGTGTGTGTGTGTGTGTGTGTGTGTGGTGTGTGTGTGTGTGTGTGTGTGTGTGGCTATATTACGTACAGGGTACCCCTTTCCCGTCATTTTCTACGGGCAGGGCGTCCCATAGACCTTCATTGCGGACACAGCGGACCCCTTGCCCGTCAGGCTTCTACGGGAAGGGTGTCCCATGGACCTTCATAATACCTATTTCAAGGTTCATTTGGCCATTAAAATGCGTTTTGGTCTCATTTTATGCGAGTAATGAGTTTTTATTTGCAGATTATTTGTGCAGTACATGTCCATGATGTTTAGTTTGCTCGTTTTGACGAAGATTACCTTACGTCTGTAAGGAAAATGCATGGGGCTCAGAGCCTCGTATTTTTAAAATCTTTTTTTCCTTCCTTTTGTTATTCTTTTCAAAATAACACACTGTTATTTACTCACCAATAACATACAATTATCCTTGCTTTTATTTATTGGTTTAATTCCATAATCTCAGGCTTTTTTGGTGTTCGTCAGGAGGTGAGTATTGGTGAGTAAATACCAGTGTGTTATTTTGAAAAGAATAACAAATTAGAAGGAAAAAAAGATTTTAAAAATACGAGGCTCTGAGCCCCATGCATTTTCCTCACAGACGTAAGGTAATCTTCGTCATAACTAGCACACTAAACATCATGTACATGTACTGCACAAATAATCAGAAATAAAAACTCATTACTCGCATACAATGACATCAAAACGCATTTTAACGGCCAAATGAACCTTAAAATAGGCATTTTTCCACCGAGAATAACACGAAGGACAGCCATTGTTGTTGATCACGTGGTCTGGGAGCTGTTGCAGTGTCCATAGCAACCACCTTAGCAACCATGAATGTGTACACATTCATGAAGTAATCTTCGTCATAACTAGCAAACTAAACATCATGTACATGTACTGCACAAATAATCCGAAATAAAAACTCATTACTCGCATAAAATGAGACCAAAACGCATTTTAATGGCCAAATGAACCTTAAAATAGGCATTATGAAGGTCTATGGGACGCCCTTCCCGTAGAAGCCTGACGGTCAAGGGGTCCGCTGTCCGCAATGAAGGTCTATGGGACGCCCTTCCCGTAGAAGCTTGGCGGTCAAGGGGTCCGCTGTCCGCAATGAAGGTCTATGGGATGCCCTGCCCGTAGAAAATGACGGGAAAGGGGTACCCTGTACGTAATATAGCGACGGGGAGGGGCCCTGACCGTCCGTCAATATGTGACGGGGATGGGAGTGAGAACGTGTTGGCTGCTATGCCTGCTGTGACGTTACATTAGTCCGTTCTCTGCTTGTAATTATGCTGAAGCTTCAAAGTTGTATTTATCATCTGAATTTGCCGAAACAGTTTTAATATTCTGAAAGCCAAGACTTTGTTTATTTGAAAACATGAAAACAAACGGTCTTTTATATAAAATGTAAGTATTATACAAGTAAAACTACATTTTGCTTTAATCCCATGTATGAACACATGAACACAGTCTTCCTTTGAAGATGTCTAAGTCAGGTGTCCTGAGTAGTCAACATTACCTAAAATCATTGGACACATTTGTAAATATTATTTTCCACTTGTTACCATTGTGAGGCTATTTTTATGCAGCTCTGCGTGATTTTGTGGCTACAATTCAGACTAATACACTACCAGAGGTGGAATAAGTACTCAGATATTGTACTTGAGTAAAAGTACAACTACTCAGATCTTGTACTTGAGTAAAGTAGAAGTACCAGAGTGTAGGAATACTCTGTCACAGTAAAAGTCCTGCATTCAAAACGTTCCTCAAGTGAAAGTACAAAAGTATTATCATCAAAATATAGTGAAAGACAGTACAAGTAGTCGTTGTGCAGATTGGTCCATTTCAGAATAATATATCTGATATGTTTTATAATGATTGATCATGAAAGTGTTCTCAAAGCTGGTGAAGGTGCAGCTAGTCTGAAGTACTTTGTAGACTGCAGGGTAGCTGGTGAAGGTGCAGCTAGTCTGAAGTACTTTGTAGACTGCAGGGTAGCTGGTGGATTTACTCCAGGTGGAACTAAAGTCTGATTCAACACTTGGTTAGATTTCACATCATTCATCCAGATCTGTGAAGTAACTAAAGGGATTAAATACATGTAGTGGAGGAAAAGTACACCATTTACCTCTGACTACAGTAATCAATAATGTATTGAAAAGTTATTTGGCTGATTGTTGGCTGATTGTTGTATATCGGCTCAGACATATGGGAGGCCCAGTCTACGTACAGATCACTCATTTTGGAAATATTAAACTTAGTTTTCTTTTCTTTAATTTTTCATCCTCGTGTAGAAGGCTATCACGAAACACACATGTGGTTGTTTATAGCATAAAGAACATCTGATTTCATGTGAGGTAGGGAAATAATCATTTGAGTATGTGTATATAAATATGTAATTCACAACAGCTGTAAGATGCTTGAAAAGCTGGAAAATGCACCTTGAAAATGCTTGAAAAGTGCTTGAATTTGACTTTGGAAAAGGTGTAAGAACCCTGTAAATAAAATAAATACATATGTAACATTTGAAGGTTTATCTGCTGTAGAGCAAGCGAGCTAGCTTTCTCTACCCATAAGCATAACGATCTACCAGTGGCGAACCGTCAGGGCCTTCAAGGTATTCAGAGAATACCCTGGAACACTCAGATAAAACAAACAAAAAATCGATTTAATTATAAAAATAAAATGTAATAAAATGTATATAAAATGAATAAAAAATGAATAAATGCGAATCGTATCTGTGTTGGTGATCTGTAATATTACAGTGTTACGTTGATTTGTTTGTCCTTCTCGGACCATGCACTACGCATTTCAGTGGTGTTGTGTTAGAAAAGAAAGCAACCAATCAGATCTTGTCTTTCAACCAAGGTATTCTACATCCTGGATCGAATACCCTGGCCGTTGCACTGAATGAGAGCGTACGTTTGGACTGACAGTTAGATCAACCAATCATATATTGATTTGTAGTCAATGGGCGTGTTCTTTCAGAGTTTCCCTCGGTTCCAGGGTACTCTTGAAGCCCGCTAGTTAACTGGCTCGAGACTGAGGATCTAGATGAATGCGACGAAGCAATTCATGCCGTTTTATTGTTTTTAACGTTTGAAGATGAAGTTGTTGCGAGTACCCTTTTCAAGACGACAATTCAGTGAAAAGACGGACATTATAATGCCGAGAAGGGGGGGGGGTGGGCGGGTCTACAGAAGGTCCAGTTGTGATAGACACGGTCGCCACTGCAATCTATACAGCAGGAAAGGGTGCTTCAAAATAAAAATGCTGCACATAGCATTCTCAACCCTCTAACGCTATCTGTGCTTTTCCTGCATGCGTTTAGCGCCACCCAGTACAGTCATAATTGGTTTAAAGAGATACAAAGAAGTCGGAGCAATGTTTCCCTATAGCAGACGGATAATGTGTGGAGCCAGTCCCCCCGATACAGGAGACATTATTTAAAGAACTTGTTTTCACTCTTTGCAGTTTAGCTTTAGCTGCATGACGTCACAGTGGTCGGTTCATTGAATGAACAACATGCTGGGCCATGTAGGACATTGTCAGCTCTGTTTTAATGTCTTACTTTCAACAGCAACTGTGCACGTTTCCAGCAAAGCCACAAGCCCAAAGGAGATGGATATGAGGTGTGTGAAGGTCAATGTAATGTCATGGTAAGCCTGAAGCTTTACAAAGGCACATGTGGTCTGAAATGGTTTATTTTTTCAGTGAGATTTGCACTGTAATCGAGAGCTTAGCATGGGAGCAGAGAACAGGTCTGTGAGAAGATGATTAGCATGCAAGCAGGGAGGAGAGACTAGTCTTCAGATTGGCGTCATTTGTTTCTCTGAGCTTCCAGTGAGCAGACAGCACTCTGAGCCAAGCAGCGTGTCACTTCCGCCAACATTGACAACGCAGGTATGCAGACCAGAGATTCCATTTGGACTATATGTCTTTCAATATCTGTATTTTGCTTCTACGGTGAGCTGAAGACAATTGTTTCCTCTAAGTTTGAGGGGTCATTAATGGGGGGGGGGTGTGTAACGGTTCACAGAATTCACGGTTCGGTATGTACCTCGGTTTTGGGGGTTCGGTACGGGTTCGGTACAACAAGAAAAAGCAAAGAAAAAGTCCCAAATGCATAATTCCAGGTTTGTTTATTATTTATTTTGAACAGTAGTGCAAGTTTCAGTTTAAAAATAAGGAACTCTGACATTTTGAATAATTAACTGTATTACAAAGTTAAAAACAAACCACAAACAGCACCACACACTCAGATGGCCATATTATCTATAATGGCTGATGTCAAACAAAATGGTTCAATAAGCTGTAAAACTAAAAAGAATGTCTTAAAATATTCCAAAAATAAATAACAAGATAGTGTTTCAATCACTTTCAATCGCAATCAATAAAAGCCGGGGTCCTCTATTATTGCATATGCCAAAAGCTTCCGTTATTTATTTCCGTCTCTCGGCTCTCATGTCTATTGGCTTCTAAAAGCAGCGGGGATCAGCTGTTGAACTGCTGGTGTCTTTTGCCGGGCTCCGGTGATTGGCAAATCTGGGTGATGCCTTCTGATATGATTTAGCATGTTTGGCGTGTGTTCTCATTAGCATACCGCACCGCTGTCGAACAACGCCGACACACCGCCCTCGTCCGATCCACCACTCACATCGTTATTGTAGTCCACAGGGAACCCGAAATGTTCCCACACAGCTGATTTAAAAGAAGCAGGTGGGTTCTAGCTCCTGTGTTATCTGAAATCGCCATACTAACTTTTCTTCTTCTTGTATTTTGTTCGTTTTGTTGTGTTTTCTTCTTCATTTGTTATTTAAGGGCGGCTGGCAAACAGCTTTTAGGCACAATACCGCCCCCTGGATTATAAATAGTGTAATGGATACTGCCCTGAATGACAGACTTTTTTCCCACTCGTAAAAAAAAAGGCGTATTCGTCGTGTGACTGCATGTGCCAAACCGTGACGCCCGAACCGTGACGGTACAGGGCGAATACGGATACCGTTACACCCCTAGTCAATATGCAACATTCTAACAAAATGCATATTATTATTGGCAATAACTAAATTGATTGATGGAGTGTTAGATAGTTTTACTTAAACTTTGGCCTATACAGGCTACGTGAGCCATCTTTGTGCCACTCACTGTGGGCTGTATTGCCATGTGCTCAGTGATGTACAGTACGGAGCCCCCTAGGGTGACGAGGAGAACAATTATTTGATAAAAAAAAATGTTTTGCGAGATCTCGCAAAACATTCCATTTAGCTCAATGTACTTCCTGGTCAGTTCGGCAACACAGAAACCACAACAATGGAGCGGTTCATCGATCTTACTTTGAGCTTGTCCTTAAATATAAAGATATAACGTCAGTGCTTGGCGATAGGCACAGGTTTCAGCATACTCTGAGCTGAGTTATTGACAGATTCGAATTTCGAGGATCAATTACTCATGAACATAACGTTGTCAAAATACAAACAACATGACTTTACAATCATAGCAAGGTAGACAACGAGCTACAGAGTCGTTTTTATCAGAACAGTTCGATACGCGCCGTCATCCGAGCTAAACTTCAAGAATTGGTCACAATCTGCAGCTGGAGGAGGGAGAGGAGTGCTTAGGGACCGTCTACAAACTGCAACAGGGTTTTACGAGATCTCGCAAAACCTATTATTTTTTTTTCTCTTCTCCATGTCGCTAGAGGGCTCCGTAGTAAAGCAACAAAGTGCACGTATTCAAGTACTGTAATTAACTACAATTTGTAGGTACTTGTCCCTTAGTATTTCCATTTTATGCCATTTTATACTTTTACTCCACTACATTTTGGAAGCAAATATTGTACTTTTTTGTAAGCAAATACATTTATTTGAAAGCTTACGTTACTAGTTACATATGGGATTTAGATTATATATCTAAATACAAAATATGAATCATTAAATAAATCCAGACATATGTTAAATATCTAGCAGGAATATATAAAGCAACTCAAATTAGCTGCACTGTGCAGCTGTGATGAACACATTAATGCTTCAATAATCACAATCCTTTTATTTAATATATGATTTTAAAATGGACCGTTACGCATAAGTACTTTTACTTTTGCTACTTTAAGTATATTTTGATGCCGGCTACTTACATTAATAGCTGCACTGATCAAATATTATTTTTTCACCAATTTAATTTTCTTTTGTTTTGAGGTTTGCCAGTACGGGGTTCAAATGACTTTTTGATAACAATTTATGACACTACTGATTTAAAAAAAGTTCTTAGGCCATTTAATTAATTTGTCACTTTTGTTCCACACCTTCTAAAATGTAAATGCTAAATGTTTGTCATTGTTGACTGAGAATGCATGCACTGTACTACATACATAAAACCTTTTGTTGATAAATGCATTTAGAGTAAGTGGAACCCGTCTGACTGTGCTAATGAAAACGTTTGTGTTTACTTTCCAGATATCTGTAGATGTACAACTATGGAAGAAGACCTAACAATACTGACTGATTCTCTGAAGAACTGCAACACAGGAGATGAAAAAGAAAAGGTCAAAGACTTTGTGTACAAGCATTTCAGAGAAGTGGCAGACGGGTCGCTCTTCAATAATGCAGAAGAATCTTCCAATAAGGAACATGGAAGTTCTTCCAAGAAAGAGAAACACAGTCTTAAAAAGGCCCATTGTAAAAGTCAGCAAGGTGCCATCTTCTCTGGAAAGATTCTGAGCTTTGGCTGCTCCGTGTGTAAAGATGATTCCACATATAGCCCCAATGATCTCCTTAAGCATTTCCGAGCGGCCCATAAAGGAACTCTTCCTACGTACCCTTGTGACCTGTGCGCTTTTTCCACACACGAGTTCCCTGCTCTTCAACGCCATCGGATTGAGCACCGGAATACTCTGGTTACATGTGAGCTCTGCAACAACGATGTTCAGTACTCTTTGCTATTGCTTACCAGACACTACATCATGTGTCACAGTCTAAACGGACAGTTTAACTGTGACTGGTGCGAGTTTACAACTGTGGATGCAGGTACATTCGTCCAGCACATCCATCATCACAATGAGAGTCCTTGGAAGTGTTTGAAATGCAGACATATCAGCCTGAATGAAGAGGCTCACCAGAAGCATAAGAAAGCTCACTCGTGTACATTCCCCTTCACTTGTCAGATCTGTGGATATGGTGCATCAAGAAGCGACCATCTTAAGAAACACACTGCCGCTGTTCACAGAGAGCATGCTGAGAGACGGAACGTATGGACAGCCTTAGAAGACACTTCAGCAAATCCATCTGCAAGCTTCAAACATGTGTTGAAAAAGGGTGGTGAATCACAGGAGGCTCAGAGGATATCAAAAGTAAACTGTCTTTCTGGAAGTCAAACCCAAAATGGCAGGCTAATCAAAGCAGAGATATCCTTTGAGGAGACCAACCACTCGGTGGATGCAAAAAAGGAAAGAAAAAGTATTCATAATAAAGAGCAGTCAATGTCAGAGATGTTACAGGAATGTGACACTTCTCCAAGCTCTGATGCTGCCAACCCAAATGGACTGACTGTTCTGATGGTGAAGAATAAAATCTCTCTTCCGCCCAACTGCACTACCAAGGTGATGGGATTCAAGATGGTTGATGGCAAAAAACATTTAGTACTCAAAGTAATACCAACCGCAAAGCAAGATTCATCCATCCAGAACCACTCCCTCGTTGAAGATGTCGGCTCGGCACCAAATCCAGAGTCAGATCAAAGGAAAGTCTCGAATGGGGAGTTCTCTAACAGCAATAACTTAACGTCACATTGTTTAGCTCTTTCACCACGAAGTGGCTCTTCCGTACAGATGGATCAGGACGATATTCTGGCAGTTAAAGTAAAGATTGAGGAGGAGGAAACTTCTGTTTGCAACATTGATTCCACATCGCCTAGAGCTGACGTAGAGGAGCAAACTAACCCTTTAGCTAGAAGGTCTTCGACGTGTGCAGATACGTTATACCCAATGACTGATGAGTTTGATCATGCAGGCAAAAGAAATCACGCAAGTCAGATAACCTGCTCGGAGAGAAGCAAGTTCGATAATAATTCAGTCTCTGCAACATTGAAACCTGATGCAACCTACCATAGTGGTCCTCAAGTCAGTAATACATCACCAATATGTGCTAGGAAGATCACTACTTTATCTTCACCTTTCAAAGTGGCTCAGGAGATATTGTCTTTAGAACACGTTTCCAAAGAAACCATTGAGAATTGTGGGGCTGCAGATGAGTTATTAATGACTGATGCAGATCAACTCAATGATGACCAATATTGTCAGAGTACTCCAGAACAAACTGATGGAGGTAAAAGTCAGATTAAACATAACAACAGCAAGCTAAATGTTAAGCATTTGACTAATCCATCACTTCAATCAGAGTTAGCCCAACCCAGCACAGGAAGCTGCAGAGAAAGTGCTATCTGCTCAGAAAACACACAAAACTCCCCAAACCAAGAAGTATTTACATTTCACAATTATTCCAAGGAAACATTTGGCACTCAGCCCAAATCTACCCAACACTTTGACAACATGTCGGAACATTCAGCAAACAAAGAAAATATGTGTGAATCCTCACAGTTTAGGTTGACATTGGCAGAGCCTCCAGATTCAGGAGAGGACTCGGATCAAGAAGATGTGCCAGATGGTGACATCGATGAGGGCACAGGTAGTGTTGAGGATCCTTCCACTTCGGATGAACATCCTGATTCAGTGTTCCAAGACTTTAATATTATCAAAATAGAGGAGGATAGCATTCCTATATCTGACAATCAATCGGAAACAAAGAGTAATTCAACTGGCCTGGGCAATTTTGTGGAGGAACATTCAGATGCAATAATTTCGCAACAACTAAATAAGGAAAGAGTTGAACTCTCTAGTAATGATTCTCTAAAACAAACAAAAACAGCTCTTCGATTTCTTCAGTTGCCAGAGGGTAAGCAGTCAGTGTTCCTGAGAACTACTGAGAATAAATGTGCCATGCCCAAGGCAACTCCAGGTTTCAAACTGATAACAAATTCTGCAAGTCCCCAGATCAACGTATCTTATATGAAGCCAGGGTTTGAAAACGGCAGGAGGGTAGGTGCGTCAGCACCAAAGGCAGGAGCTTCTGAAAAAGGGACAACACTTCTCTCTGCTGGTGTTGGCACCACCTCCAATCACTACCTTATCAACAGCCAAGAGTTAAAGGGCCCTGTACTCTTTTCAAGCACACCACATAATACACCTACAGACAAAACGGCAAAGACACAGCCAACTTGCTACTTGGTACAGAGGTCGGTTCCATTTGGTCAGACCCCCAGTGCTCCTGGCCTCAGACTGGCAAGTACACAACTCCCACTGAACTCAAAGCCCGTTCTGGCCAGGCCTGTGAACTCTACAGATAAAGCCAACACTTTGCAGACGGGGCGCCAAGCATTCTTGCTTCGCTACATTTCTCCACCCAAATCAGGATTACGGTTGAATAACCAAGAGACAAAGACTGGAACACAGTGTAGCCAAACCAGTGAAAGTACTGGAAACAAAGTCATGTTTCAAATTGTCAGTCCTACAGGAAGCCTTCTCACAAGTGGCGCTCCCACCTCAAGCAATCAACCTTTGTTTTTGGCCACCAGACCTCAGACCCAGTGTTTTCTGGTGTCATCAAACAAAACCAATGCAAATTCATCCAATGGAGTTACACAATTCATCCCAATACACAATACTGCACGGATAGATGTCAATGAATCTTGTATTTCACCCTCTCGGATGAATGTAAAGCTCCAACTGTGTGAAGCAGAGAAACCTATCCTAGCACCAAGGCCAATTCGTCCCCCAAGCCAAAGGAAAAGGCGCAGGAAAACATTGTTCGACGAGCTTCCAGCTACAGTGCATAAAGCTAGAAGGCTCTCGAATAAAGGACTGCCTGAGAAAGAGACTAATCTGTTCTGGAAGCCTATAGCCAAAGAAGTAGAAAGGACACTGAGGCTCGCCCCGTTCAGTTCTCTCCAGCAGATCAAATGCCCTCGTAGATTCCAACCTGTTGTGGTGCTCAATCATCCAGATGCTGACATTCCCGAGGTGGCCAATATTATGAAGGTAGTAAACAGGAACAAAGGTGCAGTTACTAAAGTCTCTCTATCTCAGAACACAACCCAAGCTCTCTCTGAGCAAGGAGCTCTATGGAAGAGTTCCTTGACCAAAGGTGCATCGTCTCAGAGCGACGATACAAGACTCCGGCCAGTTCTGAGTTCGGTCAGAGAGCGGTTCCTCCTGAAAATGAAGTTGAGGAAAAAGAGCAAGAAGAAGTATGAGGTAGTTGACCCTCGACCACGTTGTGGACAAGAGCCTGTGGTGTTTGACTGCTGGTTTTGTGGCCGGCTCTTTAACAACCAGGAAGATTGGATTGGCCACGGCCAGCGACACCTCATGGAGGCAACTAGAGACTGGAATAAACTGTTCTGAACATTTCAAGTCACCTCCGAGTGGAATAACTTCTCTTTTTCGGTGTGAAACAAATGGTTCAAGTTGTATATTTTTAATGACCTTCCACACTATTTTGGTTTAGTTTTGTGTTCCTGTAAATACATATTCTGAAGCAAATCATAGTTTATCTTTTCATAGGTGCATTCTCTGGTCAACTGTACTGTAAGCATGATCTCCACCATGCATGCACAGGTCACGTTAAACTGCGAACATGGTGCACTGTAATCAGGAGAGTTGAGAGACCACGAGTTCGATGAAAGGGACGGAGTATTCTGAGCTGGATTGAATTGCTCAGGTGATTTCATATTCATCTTGTTTGTCATTTTTGCTCATACATTTTAAGTAAGCTGATGCCTAGTTTAAGGGACTTTAGTATTATACTGCTTAACTTTAAAGCTTCCATAAAAACTCCTTTGTTAAATGCTTGTCATGGAAGAATGTTCCGGTCCAAATTGTTACATTGTGTATGATGTTTTATTAATGACGACTTCATTTGACTCTGTTCTATCACCAGGGGTAGATGAGCGTTTCCCTGTCAGGGTTTTGCCAACCTGTAGCATATATGTCATAACTAGAGCTGAGAGTTATCTTTTAAGTCTGCCATCAGTGTTGGTTTAATAAAATACCTTTGCAGAACAATGGTTAAACTAGGGCTGCAACTTAGTCTTTGTTTTCAGTCCAAATCCCACAGATACTACGTTTATTATCATATCAAACGAGTTAAAGGAGCAAACATCTTCACTTAAAAGCCAGCATCGTGCAGTATGCAGTATCTTTGTCTGAAAAACGCACTATTGAAAGGTTGATAAAACATGTTCCTGTTGATTGAGCAATGGCTTTACCTGTAGGTCAAACATATTACCTTTCTTATATTAAAGCAGGTGTTAAAATAATGACTTGGTAATAATAATATAACAAACCCAATTGCTTTTATTTTTGTAATTTAAGATACCGTTAATAAACCGCAACACTTGAAATGGTTTCACATTAAAGCCTGTTGGGAAGGTGACCAAACCTGTATACACCAGAATAATGTCAAACATATTTCTGAGGGTCAGAAGCACAATGGTGGGTTGGCTGGATTCCTTTACAGGAAGAGATAAGGGTGTGTACAAAATCTGAAATGGCTTGTTTGCTATAGAACAAAAACACATACTTTTAGTAATGAATTTAAAGTTACTGTCACATTTGTTTTAAAACTGTAATCATGTATACTGTCGTAGGAGCCCTGGACTCTGTATCAACTCTCACCTGTTCTTGCATTCTGTTATTTAATCTGTCCCCTACCATCAAGTCCAATATTTGGACATTTGTTTCAATGTTACGTTTGACACTTTTTTCATGGCGACAGGACAGGGACGTTGTTTCTTTAGGATGTTAATGATTGTATTACATGATGATGGATCTGTGGAATTCATGTTTTATTCTATTTAATATGCAAGTGATTGAACAATGTAAGCCATACTGATGTTTTTATACTTTCACAATGCTTGTTTGGAGCCCGTCTAAATTACTGAAGTTCTGACCTCAGCAGGTCCTGCATTTTACCAGCATTTACGAAACGTTCATCTTCATCTTTGCTACAATCATCAACAACAAACATTTATTCCACATTAGGTCAAGTCCCTGAAATCATTTTCTGTAACACTCCTACAAATGTATCATGTGTAGTATCTACATTCCACTCATATTTGTGACTTACAAATGGAACCAAACACGCATAAACCTTCACTAGCATTATGGGGAGTTCTCTTTTGTAAGACATTGTTAAACATTATGGAATATATGCTAACTTAAATGTCTGTGTCCTTACTACAGAGCTGGAGTTAGCTTAGTTAGCCTAGCTTAGCATAAAGAGGGGAAGCAGGGTAAAGTCAAAAATACTCTACCTACACCTGAAAGCTCCCTCTTTAATACGCTGTTCATTAAATCTGTGTTGGCACTATTTCTTGAAGAACACCGGCGTATCCCTCCACCCAATACTTCTGAAAAGTGCCCCAGCTACAGAGTGTTTTTAGATATGCCAAGTCAGCTAGCCTAGCTCTCTGTACAGACTGCTTGAAGACAATGACTGAGGTTCAGCCTGTACATTCTTAAGACACAAGGCTCATTAAAGTTATATAAGTTGGATAAATGTTCCTTAATTCCAAATTTAAACTAGCATTGTATTTATACGTTTTCTTATTTTGGAGCTCACCCCCTAATGCAGTTAAAAACGACCACAGCCAAATGGATGCCAACACCAAATGACTTCTGGCTTTTATTTCAGCTTGTCTCAGAGTTCCATGTTTCTGATGCACAGAGTCTTCTCCTCTGCTCTCAGGCCAAAGAACCATTCGGTGGGATTTCTAACACGAGTTCTGAACTGTGACAACTACAAACCACTCATGTGATACACTACTACATCAGCTAATTGTGTCCGTTGTATGAGCCGAAATTGAAACGTGAATAATATTTGATATCTGTTTTGAGTTTGTACATAAACACAACTCCATCATGTACAGTACACTGCTCCTGCCCACATCTGTACCCAGTCTTTCCTCATGCAAAGTGCCTCGAACGTCCTTCAGCAGGTTGACAATGAGTACTGTATTATTGTGTTCAACTCAGTGGTGCACTCCCTTTAATAAATGTACATACCCTATGGGTGTATTGTGGTGGCGTGTTATTGTTATCAGGAACAATGAAGTTGCCTGTCCTTCTGCTGGACGCTTAGAAGGGATGATGCTGAGAGGATCCACACGAGGGCAGCACCAGACCACATGTTGCAGGATGTCCCATCCGACTCCCATGTGGGCATAATCACAGAAAACATTGTTGGCATCAAACTATATTTGAACTAGATATTGTTATTAATAGAGGACTTGAAAGAACTGTGGAGCGCACAGATGCTGTGAATTAGTTTTATTTGAAAAGCATTGATAACAACAAACTTAACTGAATATCTCATAACAATAATAAACCAAAGTCCTCACAGAAACATTAGTGTTCATTTATCATGTCTGACCGTGGTCCTGTCTGACCTTTAATGTAAACTCCCAAAAGCTTAAAACACACTTATCATAGTATATGATATATATATAAACCTTTTATACTTAGAGAATGATGAAATATGTTTGACCTTGTTTTGACATTTAAACTGTGACTGGAAAGCAGCTTCTAATTAAACTTCACAATGTTTCCCTTGAGATAGAATCCATTCTGCATTGTTCTGTTTAGAATATTAATTTTGTTACTTGTTGAGTTTGTTGAACACAAAATGACTCGCTAAAACTCCTGCTCAATCACCCTCTGAATGAAGACAAATAGAAAGTGTAAATAGAATACAATACAACTGGAAAACACTCAACTAAAGGCTAAACTGAGCGACTTGTATACGCAGAATACAGTATTCTTTAAGGTGAGAGCATATCATATTGGCCTGATATATTGCGTAATCCTTTGATTTTGGTTAAAGATGAAATGTATCAGAATTGGATTGGCTCTGATGTAGACTCCTTTATTAAAGGACTTGTTTAAGATATATGTATCGGTGCTACACATGTACTTCAGCAAAAATAAAGCACAACAACAGATGCATTGTATTGTACATTTAACACAATACCTTCTAAACTTCATATATGATATAGAAACAACTTTGTGTTATAAGGCAAAGACATAACCAACTTGGCATGTGAGGTGATGTACATACTGTAATAAATCACAATGTTTTTGTCATTATTTTAAATGTAATGTTGAATCTATTTCATGACAGTAATGCATACAAAATACACAGAATACTCACTGTGTTGTTGAGTAGTGATGTAATGAGTTATCATGCATTATATATCTGTATATATATATTTGTAACTATTTTAATTATAATGCTGGTGACGACAAATGGATATAAATATATAATATACATGTATATAAAATGAGATATTCAATATACAATTCAATATACCCACAATATGTTGTGTTATAAATATATAATGAATGAAATATGTTGTGCATGAAGACAGATAATGTGCAGAAGTGTGCCCAGAGGGAGACATGTGCAGCAGAGACGTGTGCAGAACATTTACAATAATCAGGTATGAGTCATGGTATGCAGAGCGGGATGCAGAGTGTGTATCTGTGTGTGTAGCACGCAGAGCGAGATGCAGAGTGTGTATCTGTGTGTGTAGCACATTGCATGTCCTGTCGGCAGGTGCAGGCAGTAGGCCAGGTCTGCAAGCTGCTGTACGGCTTCAAAATAGGTCATGTTCACATCAGGGACGTCTGCATCATCTTTCTTACTCCTCTGCTGCTGGAGTGGTTCAGGCCAGTGGCCCGTGGCTGTGGAGGAGAGCAGGGGGTGGGGGAGGGGATGGATGGATGGAGAAGACCTCCACTTGAAGCATTATCATCGCCAGAGAGGCTGAGACACTCTTCTCTATCAGTCCCATTGTTGAAAGTAAAGTTCCTTCCTTTGTTTCCTTTAGCCACTGAGAACCATTCCAAACAAACATTTCTAGCGCGTTATCTTTTCCTTTATTAGTTTTACTTACAGATGTGATGACCTGCCTGCCTTCCCGTAATGTCTTGATGTTATGCGACTCATAGTTAATCAAAACAAAAAATAGTCAAACTGAATAATCAACAAACTTGGATAATCTTTCTTTCTCTTATGTTGCACGTAATATAATTTAAATAAAATAAAGTGAAATACTGTCTCGGCAGCAGCTCTGATAAAAGTGATAATAGGCCATTGATTGTAAATATACAACGTTGAATCTTTAGTCACATAATGTCATTGAGTGATTGTGAGTGGGTCAACATGAAGAACATATAAAGGCTGAACTCGTCTCATACACTGTATGTTGTACGCAGATGGAGCCTGGTGATCTGTGAGAACATATTTCCCTAGGCCTTTACCCAGTTATCGCTCTACTCCTAAAGTCAGCGTTCAAGCTGTGAATAGTTTTGTTTAGAACTTAATAAATACTTGGGTTTTGGAGGAGATCTTCAGAATCGTTAAGGCAGGAGCTGTGGCACCTTGTGGCTGCAGCAAATGTCTTTGTCAATTCACCGGCCGTAACTCCCAATAATTCATACAGTGTCTGACAACAAGTTGAGCTCCCCCTTGTTCTCATTGTGTTATGAGTCCTTGCTCTAGAAGTTTCCTTTTCAGTCTAGATAACAGGGGGGGTCATCGACACAAGCTAGTGAGGAAGGCTAGCTCTGTAAGAGGTGGCAGAGCGGAAGACGAGGAGAAAGCTAGACCCTATCGTGGAGAACCCCTCCCACCCCCCATGGAGAACTTGTTCGGACAAATGATCTTCCCTACTCAGCACCACAAAGTGCCTGGGCCAGTCCTGCACAACCTTAGCTTGACCCACATGGAAATAAAACGTAAGTAACCTGCACAATGGCACATATGGCGAATATGGCGAATTTCCACTGCAGCGGGTAGCCCCGTTTAAGAGTCCTTAATCGTCCTCAAGCGGCCAGGCCAGTTTTTGGTGGCCTTTCCATATAGCGTAGCACCGGCTAGCGGGTACTTTTTTCCTCTTTTTCCAGCCCCATAAAATCATGTTTCGATCAGGCCAGGGCCAGGGCTGAACTCGTGACATCAACACTCTTGACTGCTGATTGGTCAGAGAGAATCGTCACAAGATCACAAGATCATCCCTAGCGTCGCATATATTTCAATCAGGAGAGACGTGATGTATGAAATACATGTTTATTACCGGGACACATAATATGAAGGAATAGTGATTGACAGATAATAACAAGTGAATTAAATGATGTTTGGCGATTAGGCCCCGGTTTGCAGGATGATCATTCAGGAGGGGAAAAACCGCTCCGATGAACCCCCAAAATAAGTGAAGTATGAAGTACTGAGATGTGATGCATTTCTTACCTTACGGGCTGACTGCGGAGATCTATGGATGAAATGAGAGATTAACACGGGAACATGATGAGAATGCTGGAATCACTGCCGGGCTTAAGTACTATTACATCGTAGGATGCAAACCCTGCGGTCGACTGCCGAATCAGTGCCGGGCTTACATGAATGCCAACCATGGGTCAACGCCTGGCATTGCGGAGTTAAACATGACGCAGACTCACTGGCCGCAACCTGCACACGCAGGGTTAAACAAAACACAGACCCACTGGCCGCAACCTGCACTCGCAGGGTTAAACCTAACACGGCCAACCTGCACTCGCAGGGTTAAACATAACGCAGACCCGGAGGTCACAACCTGATGTGCGGGGTTAAACATGAACACGGAGGTCACAACCTGACGTGCAGGTTTAAACACAACGCAGATCCGGAGGTCACAACCTGACGTGCAGGGTTAAACACAACGCAGACCCGGAGGTCACAATCTGACGTGCGGGGTTAAACATGAACACAGTGACACGTATACATGCTGACGTGCTATGAAACCACCACCAGTTATAGGCATAATTACCATGTTTTAGTGTTCGAGAGACCTTGGATAGCACTGATGTCCGGGCGTATGTGGGATATGAAGGCGGAGGAGGACCGCCGTCCGAGTTGCAGGGATGAGGAAGAAATGCCTTGATTGGCAGCAGAGGTGGCTGCGCCTATCTGAACGAAAGCCCTGATATACTATTAAGACACCACCACCAGTTATATGCATATTTACCATAGGTAAACTGAAGAGATCTTAGATTGGCAGCACGAGCCGATGTCCGGACGAAGAGGGAGATGTAGACAAGTAATACATGAGAGCTGTTAGCTGGAGTACAGTGATGCATGAATATCATAACCTGGATTAACACGAGCCAGGTGAGCAAGAACCAGAGAATATGAATGAAGTGTAGGATGCACGCAGAAAAACATACACTTAGTTAAATACTGAGACATGACCCGTGATATAATCTAGCTTAATTAGCAGTTAAGTGTGCCAGGATGAGTCATAGATGCTGATAAGCTGATTGAGTGATTAAAACTGTCTTCTATAATCTGAAATGAGGATGATGGAGGGACGCTAGTGTTAGATCCAGCGAGTGTGATGATATATGCGTAAGCAATAGTGTAAATCTGAGCGTGCCGCTATGGCGGAAGATCATGCAGATATTCCCCCTAAAACGGAGGATGTGCTGTGCACGTCCTTAAAGTCGGGAAAAACGCGGTCGTCGTGAGGCCGGCGGATGCCACGTCCAGGAAACGGGAGATGATGGCGTGCCCACATGCGAAGTACGGTTGCCCGGTGAGGAAGAGCAACTGCCGTTGGAGACGTTTGCTGTATACGCCTTGACGTTTATGTGTATGCACGCAGGTTAGTTAGGGGAACGTTAATACCATGAGCTTGATGTTATTACATTGCATTTAGCTGACGCTTTTATCCAAAGCGACTTACAATAAGTACATTCGATCAGGAAGACACAACCTTGAAGAAAACAGAATAATATAAGTACATCAGGTTTCATAAGCTTTCTGCTGTCCTGATGTCAATGGGGAGTACATTCCACCATCTTGGAGCCAGGATAGCAAACCCACGTGTTTTTGCTGATGGGAACTTGGGTCCCCCTCGCAGCGAGGGTGCAGCGAGTCGTTTGGCTGATGCAGAGCGTAGTGCACGCCCTGGGGTGTACGGTTTAACCATGTCCTGGATGTAGGAAGGGCCAGATCCATTTGCAGCATGGTACGCAAGTACCAGTGTCTTGAAGTGAATTCTAGCAGTTACCGGAAGCCGGTGGAGGGAGCGGAGGAGCGGAGTGGTTTGAGAAAATGTAGGAAGGTTGAAGACCAGACGAGGCGCTGCATTCTGGATGAGGTCGGATGGCACATGCAGGTAGACCAGCCAGGAGGGAGTTGCAGTAGTCTAGGCGTGAGGTGACGAGATCCTGGACCAGAACCTGCGTGGCTTTCTGAGTCAGCTGGGGACGTATCCTCCTGATGTTGTAGAGCGTGTATCTGCAGCAACGGGTTGTAGCAGCGATGTTTGCAGTGAAGGACAGGTTCTTATCTAGGATCACACCCAGATTCTTTGCAGTCTGGGTCGGGGAAAAAACAGAGGTGCCGATGTTGATAGTCAGGTCAAGAGTGGGACAATCTTTTCCCGCAAGGAAAAGCAGTTCAGTCTTGTCAAGGTTGAGCTTGAGGTGATGAGCGGACATCCACTGAGAGATGTCAGCTAAACAAGCAAAGATGCGTGCGACGACCTGGGTCTCTGAGCGGGAAAGGACAGAATTAATTGGGTGTCGTCAGCGTAGCAGTGGTATGACAAACCATGCGGGCTAATGACAGATCCGAGCGAGTTTGTGTACAGGGAGAAGAGGAGGGGACCAATAACAGAGCCCTGAGGGACACCTGTAGTAAATTGACAAGGGTCGGATTCGGACCCTCTCCAAGTGACCCTTGTAAGGAAATATTTGTATGTATTCATGCAAATATTGAATAAGCTTAAAAGGGAAAATGATTTGTGTAGCAAACTGTGAGCTGGGTTTTTGGGCCTGCTAACATGTGCTTTTTGAGGACAAAGGAAGACGGGGGAAGGTGATGAGTTTACATACAGTTAACTCAGATCCCTGAGAATGTTTTTCTGGGTTAAACCATCGGTAGGGTTAAAGGGGGAGGGACATTTTAATGAGGTGCATCCTGTAGGCCTTCCCAACACCTGTGGCTTTCAAAGCTGCCCGCGCTAATTCCCTGTGAGACAGCGTGTTAGTATCTCCCAAATGAAACTCCACCCCTGTTGGTACTAAAGGCTATCCAGCCTTTTGCTCTCTCTCTCTTCTCGCGTCGCTCGGACTGGAAGGTTCTGGCGGCCTGTGGGCAGGAGCCAGGAGTGGGCCTACTCCTGACATTATGCATATGATATAATATGGTTTTGTATGGTAATGTATTGATTGTATTGCATTGTATATTACCATTAAAGTAGATTATTGTTAAACGGTTACTTGTATGCTCTGGACTCCTTCCTGTAATATAACCAGCTTGTTTTAGGGACGCGCGGAGATTTGAAAAGCGGACAAGTTCTCCACTAAAATCTCCAACACCCTGTAGGTACGGTCTTTGAGGTATGAGGCGAGGAGGGAAAGTGCAGAGCCTGAAATTCCAAGTTCTTGGAGAGTGCGAAGAAGGATCTGATGGTTCACCGTGTCGAATGCAGCAGACAGGTCCAAAAGGATGATGACAGAGGAGAGGGATGCTGCTTTGGCAGTGTGCAGTTCCTCAGTGACAGCAATGAGAGCAGTTTCTGTGGAGTGACCTGCCTTGAAACCAGACTGGTGCGGATCCAGAAGGTTGTTCTGATGGAGATAACAGGAGAGTTGTTTAAAGACAGCGCGTTCAAGTGTTTTAGACAGGATGAGAGAGACAGGCCTGTAGTTTATAACATCAGACGGGTTGAGAGTGGGTTTCTTTAGGAGAGGGTTTACTCTTGCCTCCTTGAGACTGTTTGGAAAGTGACCAGAAGTTAGAGAAGTGTTGATGAAATGGGTGAGAAATGATAGAATATCAGGAGCGATAGTCTGAAGGAGGTTTGAAGGGATCGGGTTCAGAGGACAGGTGGTAGGGCGGGCAGAGGTAATGAGGGTAAGAACCTCACTTGGCGAGAGAGGGGAGAAGGAGGTCAGTGTGTGGGTGGAAGGAGGGTCTGGTGACCCATCGGTGAGTAAAGGTGAGTCAGAAAAAGAAGAGCGAATATCATCAACCTTTTTTTCAAAGTGGTTAACAAAGTCGATTGACACAAGTGAGGAGTGGGAAGGGGCTTTTGGAGGGTCCAAGAGGGTGGAGAAGAAAGTGCTTTTTGCCTGAGAGATCGAAGCAGAGAAAGAGGATAGCCTGATAGGTTAGAAGGTCGTCACGGTGTTTGGATTTCCACCGTTTCCGCTCTGCTGCCCGAAGGACGGTTCTATTAGCACGCAGTGCGTCATTTAGCCAGGGAGCAGGAGGGGACTGACGAGCCTGCCGAGATGTGAGAGGACAGAGAGAGTCCAGAGAGGATGAGAGAGTAGAGAGGAGAGTTTCCACAGCAGAGTTTGGAGGCAGGAGTTGGAACGAGTCAGAGGAAGGGAGGGCTGAGAGCACCGATGAGGCAAAGGTATAGGGGGAGAGGGAACGGAGGTTACGGCGGACAGGTGCAGGATGACAGTGTGCATCTAGACCGGGTGGCGACAATACCTATTGATGGAGCAACCACTGTAAGTAATATTCTTGTTCAATTAGACTTCTCTATTTCATTTATTCTACTCTGTATAATTGTTCTGTAGTTATTGTAGCTAAAACGGCGCTTTTGAGAGATTTTAAATCTCAGATCTGCTCACGTGAACCTGTTGCACTGCTCTCAGTAGGCAATCAAGCCTGCATTAGAATAGGCAGAGCCTCTCAGCTGTCGCCCGTCAGCTGCAGAGAGTTAACTAATTAGAGGGGCGTGGCCCCACAGCTGTGAGAACTCAGCAATCAGGCGTCCATTTAGTTAGCTCTTTTCTTGAGCGTCAGCTTCAGCGTCAGACAGACAAAGATATTGGAGTCCTGCGGGTGTCAGACTGACAAAGACATTGGAGTCCTGTGGGAGTCACGAGGGTGGCAAAGAGGAGGCAAATCCTACTCTGATTGAGCTAAGTTTTGCTGGTGTCTTATTTTTCTTTTCTTTAGCTTTCTAGCCCCTCATGCTATAATCATGTGTATTTTCTCCATTACTGTGCATGTGTCTCCTCGCAATTATCACTGGCCCTGTGTATCTTCTAATCGCTATAACCGGCCTGCTCTCGTCTATCCCACGTGCTCCACTAAGATCCAACATCTAGTTTCAGGCGGCCTGTGGAACTGCCAGTCAGCTGTTCCTAAGGCTGACTTCATCTCTGGCTACGCCTCCTTGCAGACCCTGGATTTCCTTGCTCTCACTGAGACCTGGATTACTCCATTCAAGACATCCACCCCAGCAGCTCTCTACACAGAATATTCATTCTCCCATACACCCAGACCCACTGGCAGAGGAGGTGGCACTGGTCTCCTGCTCTCTCCCAAATTGAGCTTTTCCCTCTTCAAGCTACCTAACTTCACTCCTTCCACCTTTGAATTCCATGCCGTCACAGTAATCCATCCTATACAATGAACCATTGTTGTTCTCTACGGTCCACCAGGGGCCTTGGGGGACTTCTTGGAGGAATTGGATAATCTCCTCTCACACATCCCTGAAACTGGCCCTCCCGCTGTACTTCTCGGAGACTTCAACCTCCAGACGGAGAAGATAGCTGAACTAACATCTCTGTTAACCGCCTTTGCTTTCTCACTGTCTCCGTCCCCACCAACTCATAAAGCTGGCAGTGTCCTTGATCTCATATTCTCAAGGAACTGCGCTACTTCTAACCTCTCTGTAAACCCGCTCCACACCTCCGATCACTTCTTCATTTCATTCTCTCTACCCCTTTCCAAACATAACGAGCTAATCTCTTCTCATCCTGCACCTGTCCGCCGTAACCTCCGTTCCCTCTCCCCCTCTACCTTTGCCTCATCGGTGCTCTCAGCCCTCGCTTCCTCTGACTTGTTCCAATTGCTGCCTCCAAACTCTGCTGCAGAAACTCTCCTCTCTACTCTCTCATCCTCTCTGGACTCTCTCTGTCCTCTCACATCTCGGCAGGCTCGTCAGTCCCCTCCTGCTCCCTGGCTAAATGACGCACTGCGTGCTAATAGAACCGTCCTTCGGGCAGCAGAGCGGAAACGGTGGAAATCCAAACACCGCGATGACCTCCTAACCTATCAGGCTCTCCTCTTTCTCTGCTTCGATCTCTCAGGCAAAAAGCACTTTCTTTCAAAATAAGATCCAATCTTCCTATTCCAATCCTAAAAAACTATTTTACCACCTGTCCTCTGGACCCTATCCCTTCAAACCTCCTTCAGACTATCGCTCCTGATATTCTACCGTTTCTCACCCATTTCATCAACACTTCTCTAACTTCTGGTTATTTTCCAAACAGTCTCAAGGAGGCAAGAGTAAACCCTCTCCTAAAGAAACCCACTCTCAATCCGTCTGATGTTATAAACTACAGGCCTGTCTCTCTCCTCCCGTTCCTGTCTAAAACACTTGAACGCGCTGTCTTTAAACAACTCTCCTGTTATCTCCATCAGAACAACCTTCTGGATCTGCAACAGTCTGGTTTCAAGGCAGGTCACTCCACAGAAACTGCTCTCATTGCTGTCACTGCTGAACTGCACACTGCCAAAGCAGCATCCATCTCTTCTGTCATCATCCTGTTGGACCTGTCTGCTACATTCGACACGGTGAACCATCAGATCCTCCTTCACACTCTCCAAGAACTTGGAGTTTCAGGCTCTGCACTTTCCCTCCTCACCTCATACCTCAAAGACCGTACCTACAGGGTAACTTGGAGAGGGTCCGAATCCGACCCTTGTCAATTAACTACAGGGGTCCCTCAGGGCTCTGTTCTTGGTCCTTTCCTTTTCTCCCTGTACACAAACTCGCTCGGATCTGTCATTAGCCCGCATGGTTTTTCATACCACTGCTACGCTGACGACACCCAATTAATTCTGTCCTTTCCCCGCTCAGAGACCCTGGTCATCGCACGCATCTCTGCTTGGTTAGCTGACATCTCTCAGTGGATGTCCGCTCATCATCTCAAGCTCAACTTTGACAAAACTGAACTGCTTTTCCTTCCGGGAAAAGATTATCCCACTCTTGAGCTGACCATCAACATCGGCACCTCTGTAGTTTCCCCGACCCAGACTGCAAAGAATCTGGGTGTGATACATAACAACCTGTCCTTCACTGCAAACATCGCTGCTACAACCCGATGCTGCAGATACACGCTTTACAACATCAGGAAGATACGTCCCAAGCTGACCCAGAAAGCCACGCAGCTTCTGGTCCAGGCTTTCGTCACCTCATGCCTAGACTACTGCAACTCCCTCCTGGTCTACCTGCATGTGCCATCCGACCTCTGCAGCTCATCCAGAATGCAGCGGCTCGTCTGGTCTTCAACCTTCCTACATTTTCCCACACCATGCCGCTCCTCCGCTCCCTTCATTGGCTTCCGGTAACTGCTAGAATTCACTTCAAGACACTGGTACTTGCGTACCATGCTGCAAATGGATCTGGCCCTTCCTACATCCAGGACATGGTTAAACCGTACACCCCAGCACGTGCACTCCGCTCTGCATCAGCCAAACGACTCGCTGCACCCTCGCTGCGAGGGGGACCCAAGTTCCCATCAGCAAAAACACGTGGGTTTGCTATCCTGGCTCCAAGATGGTGGAATGTACTCCCCATTGACATCAGGACAGCAGAAAGCTTAGAATTACTAACAAAGAACTGCTAACAGAGCACTTATATACTAATAAAGGACTGGCTTATCTATAGCCAGTTGAGTAGCACTTGAAATACTTGGCTCTATGAAACCTGATGTACTTATATGATTCTGTTTTCTTCAAGGTTGTGTCTTCCTGGTCGAATGTACTTATTGTAAGTCGCTTTGGATAAAAGCGTCACCTAAATGCAATGTAATGAGAAGAGATTAGTTTGTTATGTTTGGAAAGGGGTAGAGAGAATGAAATGAAGAAGTGATCGGAGGTGTGGAGCGGGTTTACAGAAAGGTTAGAAGTAGCGCAGTTCCTTGAGAATATGAGATCAAGGACATTGCCAGCTTTATGAGTTGGTGGGGACGGAGACAGTGAGAAAGCAAAGGCGGTTAACAGAGATGTTAGTTCGTCTATCTTCCCTGTCTGGAGGTTGAAGTCTCCGAGAAGTACAGCGGGAGGACCAGATGTGTGAGAGGAGGTTATCCAATTCCTCCAAGAAGTCCTACAAGAAGTCCTCCAAGGCGCCTGGTGGACGGTAGAGAACAACAATGGTTAATTGTATATGATGGGTTACTGTGACGGCATGGAATTCAAAGGTGGAAGGAGTGAAGTTAGGTAGCTTGAAGAGGGAAAAGCTCCATTTGGGAGAGAGCAGGAGATCAGTGCCACCTCCTCTGCCAGTGGGTCTGGGTGTATGGGAGAAGGAATATGCTGTGGAGAGAGCTGCTGGGGTGGATGTGTTGGATGGAGTAATCCACGTCTCAGTGAGAGCAAGGAAATCCAGAGACTGCAGGGAGGCATAGCCAGAGATGAAGTCAGCCTTAGGAACAGCTGACTGGCAGTTCCACAGGCCACCGGAAACTAGATGTTGGATGTCAGTGGAGCACGTGGGATAGACAAGAGCAGGCCGGTTATATCGATTACGAGATACACAGGGCCAGTGATAATTGCGAGAAGACACAAACAGGAATGGAGAAAATACACATGATTATAGCCTGAGGGGCTAGAAAGCTAAAGAAAAAAAAATAAGACACCAGCAATACTTAGCTCAATCAGAGTAGGATTTGCCTCCTCTTTGCCACCCTCGTGACTCCAGCAGGACTCCAATGTCTTTGTCAGTCTTACTCCCGCAGGACTCCAATGTCTTTGTCTGTCTGACGCTGACGCTCCAGGAAAGAGCTACCTAAAATGGACGCCTGATTGCTGAGTTCTCACAGCTGTGGGGCCACGCCCCTCTAATTAGTTAACTCTCTGCAGCTGATGGGCGACAGCTGAGAGGCCCTGCCTATATTGTAATGCAGGCTTGATTGCCTACTGAGAGCAGTGTAACAGGTTCACGTGAGCGGATCTGAGATTTAAAATCTCTCAAAAGCGCCGTTTTAGCTACAATAACTACAGAACAATAATACAGAGTAGAATAAATGAAATAGAGAAGTCTAATTAAACAAGAATATACCTTACATTGGTTGCTGCGTCAATAGGTATTGTCGTCACCTGGTCAAGATGCACACTGAGTTCTTCAGTTTTTGAATGCGCTATTTGAATGCTTTTTTAGCTGGAAGATGACTACTTCACCCTGTTGTACACTTCACGCAATCAGCTGATGTGATGCCTAGGCACTCCGGGTGTGTGACTGGGCCTATAGTTCCTCATGATTAGGGACGCTGTGCTCCTGGAGGAGTCTCTTCTTTCTTCTTCTCTCTTCTTTCTTCTTCTCTTTTCCCAGTTGAGCGGAGTTATAGGTTAGTAATGTTGTATTTGAACACTAGATGGCGTAAAGGCAACACATCAGTGGATCTCCCTGAGCAGTGGGTGATGCACTGGGGAGAGACAACTATTAATATTATTTACCCGAATAGCCGGTGCACGCGTAGTTTCTCCTTACTTGACTCCCGCTTGAGGCTGAAAGAGCTCCGCTGAACGGATGGGAACTTTAAAGCTCGTCGTTAATATCTGCTTTGAAGAGCCACCTTGCCCTGCACACTATTAAGATCACATTATCTCCGTGCGTAGAAAGGGGGAACATTGAACGTTGTCATCGAGATTGCCCTGAGCAGTACCAGTCATGCTAGTAGCTTACGCTAAAGCGAATAGAGTTGTAACGAGCAGTAGGGCTTGAACAAAGTGACTAGAAAGCGACCGCACCTTGAAACACTTATACGAGTCTAAGATTCTGTTATCGTGTAGGAAACGTGTCTCTTGCCAGCGCTGCCCTGACGCCTGTTTTAGAGGTGAGGCGCAGGAAGAGAGGCGAGAGCCTGGCTGTGCAATGAACCTGCTGCCGCCTAGACGCACTTATTGTCCAGTAGTGACTACTGAGCCGGGAGGAGAAGTAGCTTCAATGGGATGTAGCTTGAGCCCTGCCTGCCTGCCTGAAGCCAGAAATGGGTAAAGCTTTGCATTCGATGGGTGCGATGATAGGCTTGTGAGAGATGGTGGGAAATGATTGGCTACCTTGGGAGTAATGCTCCCGATCACTTATTGAGAGAGGAGAGAGTATTTAAATGACGTGTCACAGCCAGAGGATATTGGTCTTCCTGATTGAACTTGCACTGAGCTGAATATCTAGAAGCAAGCTTGCAGCATTTTTATACTCAGCATTTTTGTAAACGGAGGAGCTACGAAAATGGCAACGTCAAAGAAAAGCACACCGTGGTCAACCGAGGAGGTGACGACGTTCCTACATCTCATTGGGGATGATCAAATCCAGCGGGAGCTCGACGGAACAACTTGAAATGTGAAAAAAAAGCCGATCGCCCCGCCTCCACTGCGTTGCTACCCCTGGTCCTAAACTGTAATGAAAATGCGCCACGGCCTCGGACGGCCAGCGAGGCAGCCCCGAGGCCTGAGTGAGGATGCTTAAACGGTGCTACCCCGCTGCAGTGGAAATTAGGGCTGTGCATCTTCACTGGTCTCACGATTCGATTCGATTACGATTATCCTGTCAACGATTCGATTCGGTTCGATATCCCGATGCATCACGATTCATACCAATGCGTTGCATCCTCAATTTTCTATATTACTGCACATGGCTTATTTGTCATCAATGCATACATGCAGTAAATACATATGAACTCTCTTTTTATTATTTAGAAAGTGCTTCAGAAATCAATAACATAAATGTCTTGACATTAATTTATAAACCAAAATAAATGAATTGTATAGGTCTAGCCTCCGTGTGTGAAGTTGTTCCATCCTCAAAAACAAAAAGCTAATGCTTCTGCAGTCTAGCTGCAGCTTCTAGCAACGGCCTTCTGTTAAGAAAGGACACTGAATGTCCTGAATGAGGCATCACACACAGGACTTGAGTCTGAACACAGCAGACAACAGGAGTATTTACAATAGCATATACCAGAGCTATTTAATAGAAGAGTTACGACATCTCCGTTCACTCCAATGGACCACTTTTTTACAGCAATGGCGGATCGTGGAGCCTCTCAATCGTTCCCCGGAAGTTAGCGCCAAGGCTGGCAGAGCTGTGGAGTTGCAGCATAATAGACCGTTCGTGACAGACTTTTAAAGGTAAGAAGAAGTTTAAAGATTTTTATTGCGGATATTATCAGTACATCTGATTCAAATGAACATGTGTATTAATGGATGTCAGTGGATTATCCCTAAATTAGTAGATTTAGGGAACGTTTACAGATAACAGATTAAGCTAGCATACCGAAGCAAGTTAGCAACACACGTTGAACAGCCTTTTAATTGTAAATTCCGTTCTCTTAATTTGGTCCAACATGTTGAATTAGAGAAGAGGGGCTTCTAAACGGGATTGTATGCGGGGGTGGAGGGAGTTAAATATTAGATAAATATAACTTTGGTGCGTGTAAGAGTGAGTGTTTTTAGCAGAGCCATATTGTGTCCTTGTGATTATGTTGATTATTACCTGTCTGTATAATGTTGCAGCTCAGCTGATTTTGGATTGATGGCAAAGGGAGAGGGACTTACGTGAGAGTGAAAACACAAGGTAAGTTTAATACTACTGTTTTATATAAGTAAACACCTTATCTCCCCAAGGCAATAGGTGTGCTATATAGGTGTGTATAACCCTTTCTCCTGTCTGTTACTCCCTCTTTCAGCACAAGAACCAGAGGGGGATTCAATGGAGCCTGAATACCTGCACTGAGACCCTCACCCTGCACCCTGAGTCTCAACTCTGTGTTTTTCAAGCCTTTCGCTATTTTTTTGTATTAAACAAAACATTAAGCTTTCCCAATAGTGTGGTTTTCGTTTTGTGAAAAAGTGCAAATGCAGTGTTTGTATATAATTACATCACATATTTTGTTGCTGTTGGTTGTGAAATTTCTCCTGCTGACTTGAGCCAGCCATTTTTTCCTCCGCTCTGTGTCAGTGGGGAAGCCGTACATTCGTACTCCTTTCTCTGAGCGATTTGAGCATCCCCAGGCAGCACAGCAAACCATGGTGGCGACTAGGAGGCAGCACAGCAAACCATGGCGGCGACTAGGAGGCAGCACAGCAAACCTGGACAACACGGAGGAAAAGGCACCGACAAACTGCATGATATGCTATTCAATGTTTATTGAATTCCATGTATTTGCAATGGATGTTCCTAAAACAACACATTTATTATCATCATTATCATCATCATCATCATGCTGCTGCTGCTGCTGCTAGTCCTTTGATAGTCACCTGTCGGTCTCCTGTCCTTTCTGAAAGCCATAAAGATGACATTAGTCATTTAGATAACTTGTGTCCTCAGTTACCATGGGGATTACTGAAACTACCATGAATTTAAGAAAATGGTAGAAATGAATCCAATCTGAATTTTAAAGCATTACTTTAGATCCCCTCCCTCTAAATGTATCAATAAACATTAGAAAGTGATGCTCCTGACTACCATACAAGTTTAAGAAGATAATATTGGTTTGAATTAATTCAAAGCTATAAATAAACAGCAACAGGCTCTTTAACAAGGCACTGTTAGTAACATGTAAACTAGTTGTTCACACTAATCCTAATATTATCACTTAATATTAGCAAATTCGATAAATATTGATGTAAATACATACACATATCGATTTGTTGTATAAATATTGCAAATCAAAACCTTTATTCACTAATAATAAATAAAAATCGTAGTTCTATCTCCTGTTATCAATGCATTCACATTGCCCGCCATGAACTTCCGGGGAACGATCCTCGTCTACATGAACCACGTGACGATAACCGTTTTTGGACTTCCGGTGTCGTAACTCTTCTATCTATATGGCGCTGGCATATACAAACAAAAATACTGCATGTGGGTGCACACTCACATTCTCTGTTTTACTGTTACATAAATCCCATGAATGTATGAGATTAAATTAACTTCATTATATCTCAGTGATTAAGTGAATAATAAAGTTTCTATCGGGTCATTATCAACCTGTCACTCATTATTTTCAGGGAGGGGGCGGGGCTTGGAGGAACGGAGAGGAGACGGTGATCGCGGAAGCTTTTTTCCTCCTGCCTTCACAAACTTTACACACGTATATATCGTCTGAAAATTGCTAGAGGACATTCATACTCTGCAATCCAAGACTTAATTCAATCCACCGAAAACCTGACATGATTGTAACGCGATTATTTTTGAAAAACATAAATCCCTGTCTGTGTCTCTGAGCCGCAGCGACACGGAGTGATTCGGAGCGGGTCCTTCTGCTGTGGGTTCTGGACTGGTGTTCTTGTGTTGGTGGATAAAGCAGACTGCTCCGTGTTGCTGTGCCGCTGTCACGTATGTTCCCTGATCTCTGCGTCACCGACCAATTTGATATTAAAGTGACAGAAAAAACGTTATAGTAGAGCCGCGGCCGGAAAATCAGGAAGCAACGCTACGCTATAATCGATTATCTTCCGTCACTGCATCGAGACCGAATCGTCCACGTCCGCATCCCAATGCATCGTAGAAACGATTATTTTCAACACCCCTAGTGGAAATGTGCCAATAGAGAGGTGCAGGAATGAGCATGCGTTTTATTTTACGACATAAAACACATCAGTGAATACCCCAATCACAAATGTATGAAGCTTTTATGTCATGAAAAAAAACAACGGTCGAGAAGTGACTAAAATGCTTTTTACTTCCGGGGATGGCATTTGCACTTTAACAACTATAAAAGTGGTCTTAATATGTGGATAATATCCTGCTGAAGTATCATAAACGGAAAAATCCCATAGGTTTTTGTGTATGCAGCCCTTGCTCTGCTAACTTTACACTACAAACATCTTTCATTAATGCACGAATTTATTGTATTTATATATATTGATCATATTCATAATTTAATTATATATCTAGTACCATTTTACCTAATTCTATTGTTGACATTTTAATTAATACTGTTACTTGCGCACCATCTCTCCCGGCTTCATCACCATGCCTACCACAATCATCAAACTGATATCTGCTGGGTTCAGGCTCAAGGGCGTATGGCACTCTCAACTCTTTCCAGGACATGCCAGGGCCTTGCCTGCCAGTAGCTTTGCCGATATCTGTGTTGATAGGTAATAGATTAAGAGAGATAAATCATCTTAGATACAGGAAGCGCTCAAACGTTTGTGTGAGTTTATCTAATTTAGCAGTGATTCCATGTCAGCCACAGCTTGTTACAAAAAACATGACTGATAGTGTGTTTAACAAACTTAAACTAGCTTTATTAAATGTCAGGTCTTTGGCAGGAAAAACATTTTTAATCAATGATTTTATCACTGAGCACAATCTTGATTTTATGTTTTTAACAGAAACTTGGATTGAACAAAATAACAGTGCAGCTGTTCTTATCGAATCAACCCCTCCCAACTTTAGTTTTATGAGTCAGGAAAGAATGCATAAGAAAGGGGGTGGAGTTGCTATTCTGTTCAATGATTCCCTTCAATGCAGGAAGACATCGTATGAAAACTTTGATTCTTTTGAATATGTGGCCCTTCAGCTGAAATGCTCCTCTCGAGCTCTGTTCCTAAATATCTATAGGCCACCCAAATACTGTGCAAGCTTTTTTGATGACTTTACTGAACTGCTGTCTATAGTGTGTATTGACTTTGACCGTCTAGTCATTGTTGGTGATTTTAACATCCATGTTGACAACCCCCAGGACAGAGGGGCTAAATAACTGTTTTGTGTTCTTGATAGCTATGGACTGACTCAGCATGTGACGGAGCCCACGCACAATAAGGGGCACACTCTGGACTTAATTATCTCAAAGGGTCTGAATATCTCTAAGGTTGTGGTGACTGATGTTGCGCTCTCTGACCATTCCTGTGTTTTCTTTGAGAGCTCTATTTCTGTTCACACAAGTGTTCAAAAAGAGGTAACCACAAAGCGATATTTAACTGAAAATACTAGGGAAATGTTTACTCAGAATTTTTCTTCCACACTTGCCCCTGCTAACATCTCAGTAGATGAGCTAGTAGATCATTTTAATTCAAAAATTAAAAATGTTATAGATGCCATTGCTCCAATTAAGGTAAAGGAAGTGACTGGGAAGAAAATATCTCCATGGAGAAAGGCCATGACCGTTAAAACAGAAAAAAGAGAATGTCGAAAAGCTGAACGCAGGTGGCGAAAAACAAATCTCCAGGTTCACTTTGAAATTTATAAAGAGAGACTTGGCCTTTATAATTTGCAATTGAAAAACGCACGACAATCATTCTTCTCTGACATCATTACCAAAAACAAAAACAACGCACGTGCCTTGTTTGCTACCGTCGACAGACTAACTAACCCCCCAGTGTCAGTAGCCTCTGAATTTCTAACCACCAGGGCGTGCAATGATTTTGCCTCCTTTTTCACTGACAAAATTCAGAAAATCAGACAAGCAGTCAGTGCCTCTGCATCAGGAACAGCAAATGTGCTGTCTCTGTGTCCACTTAACATCAATTCAGACATCATGACACAATTCCATCAGATTAATGATAAAAACCTAGAGGACATTATACAACTTCTGAAGTCCTCCTCCTGCTGCCTTGATATTATTCCAACAGGATTTTTCAAAGATGTTTTGCCTTGCATGGCCTCAGAACTACTTCATATAGTAAACAAATCTCTTCACTCAGGTATTTTTCCACAGGCCCTGAAAACTGCAGTCATTAAACCACTCTTAAAAAAGAATAATCTAGATGCTTCAGTAATGAACAATTACAGGCCCATATCAAACCTGCCATTTCTAGGTAAGATCATTGAAAAAGTTGTTTTTCAACAGTTAAGTAATTTCTTGCATTTAAATGGTTGTTTTGATGTGTTCCAGTCAGGCTTTCGTCCAAACCACAGCACTGAGACGGCTCTTGTAAAGGTCTTTAACGACATCCACTTAAACACAGACAGTGGCAGAACTTCAGTGTTAGTATTATTAGATCTCAGTGCTGCGTTTGACACTGTTGACCACAGCATATTACTAGACCGACTGGAAAACTGGGTGGGACTTTCGGAAACAGTTCTAAATTGGTTTAAATCCTACTTAAAGGATAGAAACAACTTTGTTTCTATAGGTAAATACACATCTGAGTTGACAAATATGACATGTGGGGTTCCTCAAGGCTCCATCCTGGGGCCTCTTCTCTTTAACATCTACATGCTACCACTGGCTCAGATAATGAAGAACAACAAAATAAGTTACCATAGCTATGCAGATGACACACAAATTTACGTAACAATTTCACCAGGAGACTATGCTCCAATTCAAACACTGAGTAAGTGCATTGAACAAATCAATGACTGGATGTGTCAGAACTTTATCCAATTAAACAAAGATAAAACTGAGGTAATGGTCTTTGGAGCCAAGGCAGAACGTTTAAAAGTTAGCGCTGAGCTTCAGTCTGCAATGTTCAAACCAACAGATAAAGCCAGGAATCTAGGTGTAGTCATGGACTCTGACCTGAGTTTCAACAGTCACATTAAAACAGTTACTAAATCAGCCTACTATCACCTAAAGAATATATCTAGGATTAAAAGACTAATGTCACAGCAGGATTTGGAAAAACTTGTCCATGCCTTTATCTTCAGTAGACTCGACTACTGCAATGGTGTCTTCACAGGTCTCACTAAAAAATCTATTAGAAAGCTGCAGCTGATTCAGAACGCCGCTGCTCGAGTCCTCACTAACACTAAGAAAGTGGACCACATCACTCCTGTTCTGAAGTCTTTACACTGGCTTCCTGTGTGTCAAAGAATAGATTTCAAAATATTGCTGCTGGTTTATAAAGCACTGAATGGTTTAGGCCCAAAATACATCTCTGACCTCAAAACTATACTAAACTAAACTATGAACCATCCAGATCTCTCAGGTCTTCAGGGACGGGTCAGCTTTCTGTCCCCAGAGTCAGAACTAAACATGGAGAAGCAGCATTCAGTTATTATGCTCCAAATATCTGGAACAAACTCCCAGAAACCTGCAGGTCTGCTGCAACTCTTACTACTTTTAAATCCAGGCTGATGACTTTTCTTTTTGTCACTGCTTTCAATTGAACTTTTCATATCTTAAACTGCACTGTAACTTTTATCCATGTACTTTTTCTTGTAATGTTTAAACGTAATTAAACTCCATGACATTTATGAGAGGGACTGCTCGAAAGAGATATTTGGAATATCTGGCATCGACGGATGGTAACACGGAGTGTTTTGGTAACACTTTAAAGACTTTGTTATGGAAGCAAAGCAGGGGAGGGGGTGTGTACAGCCTCCTGAGGGTCCGATTGTGGATGTCATGCGAGCAAAATATGGTGAAGAAAGTCTGTCTAAATTAAATATATGGAAAATATTCATATTTTAGACTGCACTGTAACTTTTATCCATGTATTTTTCCTTAATGTTTATTTTATTAGCACTGTAACTTTTATCCATGTACTTTTTCTTGTAATGTTTAATTGAACTATTCATATTTTAGACTGCACTGTAACTTTTATCCATGTATTTTTCCTTCATGTTTATTTTATTAGCTTTTCTTTTTTTTTCATGCTTAATGTCTTTCATTTCTTTTTTGTAAAGCACTTTGAATTACCCTGTGTCGAAAAGTGCTCTATAAATAAACTTGCCTTGCCTTGCCTTGCCTTGCCTTACTTACATTTTGTATTTCTTATTCTTATTATCCCTTTGTAATAATAATAATAATAATAATAATAATACAGGGGATTTGTAAAGCACTTTTCCTAATGCTCAAAGACGCTTCACATACAATCAGAACAGAAACTAAACATTATATTATTATATGATATATATACAGGGTTGGGTTGTAACGGAATACATGTAACGGCGTTACGTAATCAGAATACAAAAATCAAGTAACTGTATTCAGCTCGCGTTACATTTGAAAAACGAGTAATCCGATTACAGTTACTTTCGTAAACCTGAAGTGAATACATTTTGGATTACTTATTGGAATTATTGGTGGAAAGATTTCCTCTCAACATTTAATATTCAAGTAGGTACAGCCGAATCATCACAGCCCACAAAACCACCGCAGATGGACCAAAAAAGCGTTTGAAAATAAATCGCGGGTCCGCTCGCTCAGTGAAACAATAACAACGAAACATGGAGGAACAAAAGTCTGCGTTTAAATCGCGCGTGTGTGTGTATAGGTGTGTGTGGTTAAAACACATCAGCCTGCGGTCGCTCTTTAGTTTTTAGCCTTACTAACGATTATTTCTGAAGGTATACACAGTGAAGGCGGTGCGTGAAAGGCGGTGCGTGAAAGGCGGTGCGTGAAAGGCACTGCGCGGCGGGCTCGTCTTCTCAGAGGCTGAGTTAACCCTCCCGCTGCCTCCTGGCGCTGCAGAGATGTCATGAAGTGAAGGAGGTTTTCCTTCTATAAAACAACTGAGGGCAGCAGATACTGTGAGTGTCACGGACATGAATTCATAGATGAAGGCAGACTGGTGCACACACTCTCCTGTTTTGCCAATCCGGTGCTTAAACTTTAGTGCTACACCCCTGGCCGAAATGTCCTTAAAATGAAGTCCGAGTTCGACATTTTAATTCATGTCCTCCTCCCAACACTGGCAGGACAGAAGGCGACACGCCCGTTCTAAACCGTGTCCCTCACTCCTCACATCCCAAGCTGCATCCCCAAAAAGTGTATTATATTGTTACATCGTTTCAGAGGTTATGTTTCAGTGTGCTCTTGATACGCCATTAAAACAGTAAAAACACGTTCAATTTCCTTTTGCTTTTTGTGTCTACTGTTCACCAAAACATCGATTTTAGATGGAAAAAGAAAGTAATCCAAAAGTAATCTGATTACGTTACTTTTTTAAGACACGTAACTGTAACTGTATTCGGATTACTTTCAGAGCCATGTAATCAGTAATCAGTAACTGATTACATTTACAAAGTAACCCTCCCAACCCTGTATATATATTGTATATGAAAACAAATATTGTACAACATGCTGTCTGAGAATATGATGCGCAGTGTGTGTCATTGGAGGAATGCAGGCCTTATGTTGAACCTAGGGCAGTCTGACTTGTTTTCACAAACCACAAACCTTGAGCTGGGGGGTTGCAGCAGGGAGACTGGTGCCCTCAACTCAACATTGGTTTCAGTTAAATTCAGGAAACAAACAAACAGACAGAAATGTTATGTCATTTTTCATCAAGAAATCAGCAACACGGCAACCATCTTGGTTTCATTCCTCCTCATCTTTCGTGATCTGCCTTTAGGCTACAGTTTTAAATTGTTCACACAGATCTAAAACATCATGGTAGAAAACATACAACAATAGAGTTCCAATGCAGTGGAAAACGAAGCCGTGGACTTCCCAACACAGTTAAATCAAGTCTAATCAGACTTCTAAGTCTCTCTTCATAAGCCTTTTGACGCTGGGCAACTGATCCATACGACCGTGACAACTACAGTATGTGACGGTGACAATTTGCGTTAAGCTGATGCTCCGTGTGTGTGTGTGTGTGTGCTGTTTGAGACATGCATGGCCGGTGCTGATGACCTGGATGACTCAACTTCCTCATCTGCCACATGATGTTAATATACCACTCTTGTGTTGTGCCATAAAACCATAAAAACTTGAATCATACTTTAGTTTCTAGTTTATATTAGAATATTGTCCGATAGCTAATGAAACATGTTGTCAGTTAACATTATGCCGACATGTTTGTTAAAAAAAGAAAAACAACATAACTGAGGTGGTATAATATTCCTCCCATAATAATTGCTGTTGAAAGTCAGCAGAATTTCAATAGAACTAAAGGGAGAGAAGGCTGTCAATGTAGAACATATACATTAATGTGTCAAAAATAATGCAATTTTATGATTATATTAATGTAACATTCTAGTAGAAGCTTTTCTGTATTTTAGTTATTCAATTGTACTGTTTACTATTCAATTATACAATATGTTTTGAGATGTTTGAAGCTGCAAAAGAAATATGACTGATGCTGGTAGCTCGGCCCTGTACAGAAAGAGAACAATAACTCACGCTGTGTAGCACAGTACATCTTTATTTCTAGTGCAGACAACACACATTGCTCCAATTGTTACTCCCTTTGTCTCACAAGGTGTCACGTTGTTTTCTTTACACTGTTGAGAAAATCCACAATAGAAGTGAGGAATAAAAAATGGCACATTAAGATTCTGTGTCTGGACAGCATCCTTCAGTGTCAGGTACTCCTGCCTCGGGCCTGGAAGATGTTAAAGCTGTCGCAACACCGGGACACAACGACACGCCACATGTACACACTCATCAATGTCAGGCGGAGGTTAAGTGTCGTTTGATTCACAGCTAAGCCTACATCAAACTGGGATATGCTGACACATTAGTGAACATCTGTGTTTAACCTACAGCAGACTGAAATGACTCATCTCTCTAAACCAACACAAGCTCCAGGATGAAGGCCTGATTATGGCCTTAAAATAGAATAAAATGCAAAAATGAGTCAAATTCAACAGCCTGCACTTTCACTCCAAATGTGCGGCTAAATACCAGGAACCAGAGAGGTGTTTCATGAAGACTTAGAAAAGGATGGCTTCCTTTGAAATGCCTGGTTTCAGTGATCCTAGCTCACTGAAACCAGGATTAACCTTGACAAATAATAAACCTATCTCTCACCGGCGTTGCATTTGTGTCTCGTTTCCGAAGGCATGACAAGACATCTTAAGCACAGGAAAACATCTTTAAAAGAGAAATGATATTTGCAGAAACAACATTATCACAGATATACATTTCACTGAGCATCCAAAGATAAATGTGTATCTCTGATAATAATTACTCTAAAAAATAAATTAATGAGCTCAGTTTAAAAAATGAATTTGTTAGTGAAGGTCATAATATGGGGTTAAAAACTATAGAAAAAGTTAATAATTAAGATGATATCGTCATTATTAGTAATGACCTCACACTAACAGCATCAGGATTTATTCTTTTTTTTTATGAGCATAACTTTATATCTGAAAACCAATAAGAAGAATATTGTAACTCATGTCTGTGCCTTTAAGTGTGGAGCCGGTAGGCGATTAGCTTAGCTTAGCAAAAAGCAGGAGAGCAGGTGCTAACAGTTAGCCTTGTTCTGTCCAAAGTACAAAAACACACCTCTAAGGTCAATACTTAACACACTTTATCTGGTTTGTCTAATTTGTATGTGTTTTAAGGGTAAGTCACATGCTACAAATGTATGCTAGGCTAAGCTAATGCTACCTAGCCCCATAAAGCTCTACACACAGCCATCATCTCACAGATTTTTCAGGCTGAGGTGGGCCTGAACATTAGCCTTACCTGAACTAGGCTAGTCTGGAAGGCTAGATTTTCAAAGTAACTTAGGTCAGTCACTGTGTGAGAACAGAAACTGAGCCTAGCTACGCTGTTAAATGACGGGTAAAGCGCTAAAACCTCTCTGGAGGAAGCATGGAAGTTTCTGGAATAACTTATGGTTGCTGATGATCTTCTGAAACCTGAGTTCAAGTTTGTATGATGCTACAAACTGTATGACCTCTCAACACTCATTGAGAATGAGTAGTGTGTATTTTCTCATCACAGTGAAATCTGGCACATCATTTTGGCACTATAAAAAGTTTGTGCTTTGTAGCACATTGCAGTATTTTTGGAATTATTATCTCACCGGGTGAATTACTATTGTACATAGTAGTGCAACATTTGTCAGATAAGAGTCTAGTTGACTCTGTTTGGCAGCATACGTAAATTATCTCCATAGGAATCTTCATAGGCTTCATATATTAATCTTTATCATTATTAATTAATTTAAAATTCTTCAAGGGTGATTCCATAATAATAAATACATATAGCACAAAAACACACCATAGTTGTATGTACCTGTTCATGCACTGTTGCACACATTAAAAACACACACATGCTCACACTGACTCAAAAATATTTTCACATGTGTAACCACTCACATTTAAAATGTCTTCAAAACTTTCAATACAAGTATTTCAAGGTACAATCAGTGACATTTGACTGAATGTTTGCATAACACTGTATATTAGCGGGGGGTTGCAGATGTTTATGTTCATTATAGTTAATCCTCCTCAATGGCTGATGAAACTATTCCAAATCCGTCAGCATAGTAAGGTACAGTGGCGACTGGCCACTAGGGGCACAGCCCCACCTAGTGTCAGCAGAAAGTATTAAAATAATGATTACAACAAAATGCAAAAAATAAATTAAAATATATATAAAATATATTTTAAGATCATGTTTAATCATCTGATTCCTCTGTACATTGCTGTTTTAGTATGTGTTCTTCTAATTAGTGTCTACAGTGTGTGCCTATTGAGCTGTTTAGAGCCATGTGGGACAAAACCTGATCCTGCCCCTCCCTCTGACTGTCTCAGTGAACGGTGACTGTAAAATCTACACTGCGCATGCTCAGAGTATTTTCCTATTTAATGTGTGTGGCAAAAAATAATGACCATAGGGGCATAGTGCTGCTATTCCCACCATACGTCATCTCACATCATTCGGAGCTGATTGGCTGTAAGTACGTGTGCCGCGAAAAGTGTGGTGTGTGAAGAGCAGGTGAAGAGGAGGAGAGAGACGCGTCCTAAAACCAGGAAGTAAGCTGCGCACGGCTTCCCTCCACAAAAAAGCAATGAGATTTCTCCATAGGATTTTAGAGAATAGCTCAAAATAAGATCTGTGGGAAACAAACCTGTTAGATAAATGTACGTTTTGTTCAGCCGGATAATATACACATGTCTACCCTACTTTTATAATTTTCGAATCATAAATCTATTGATTAGATTAGATTCATGATAGACTTTTGAAACTACAAGAAGATAAGGAGGACTTTTACAAAAAAGTAATAGCATTTTTTGTCCAGAAGGATAGGCAAATGGACTTCATCTTCAAGTCAAGGTAAGACCACAGTTTTATTGAAAATGGAATCTTACTAAGAGAGAACAATTCAATATTTAAATGATAAAATTACATTTGTTGGGTATCCTTCTGTTGAACTGTCTGTTTAAAATTAATTGAAGCATCAGACAAAAAAAGCTTTTGAAAATAATATTATATTTTGATTTAGGTCAAAATATAATATTTGTAAACCTGAAGAGTCAGTGCCAGTGCCTCACTGCAGAAGCTGTGAGGCATCTACGTTGTTTGTGCCACACCACTGTTGTACATATAGAAACGCCACTGGTAAGGTAGTTTCTCCAAAACCGCAGTGAACACAGCAGCTTTCCGTTCTGGTTGATGAGTTTGTGAGTGTTAAGTATGTCGAAAGAATATTACTATATTTTTTAAATCATAATAGAAAATTACAAACAAAATATTATTTATCTCTGTCACGTTTAAATTCCTTTCCTGACGTTAAGAGGAAAGTCTTGTCAGTTGGGACAAGAAGATAGAAGCCTGAGAGTCCTTTTTTATTTTTGTTCTGCCATTGTTCTGCCTACCGTGTTCTAGGAGAAAAGGCAACACTTACACTTTGTCACATGGATAAGTGCGATCAGATGCAAGAAAGTGAGCAAATTGCACAGAGCTGCAAAACTGTATGGGTTTTTTTTTGTGAATCTGACCTGGAGACAGCGATTGAAAATTATGTGCAATTCATGATGCTACCAGCAGCCTCAATTCATTCTAGGTGAATGTGTCCCTGTGTTAACAAACAAGCCGAGAGTTTACATCCAGCTATGATGTATTTTATCTCAACCCGTACTTAGTCCTTTTTAAGAGTTTAGCCAATATTTTGCTGCATTGTGGATGTATTTTTTGACAACCTTTTATCGCTCCTTACTTGTCACTTATTTTAAATCTCAATATAGTTGAACCAACAGCACTTGTTTGTTAATGACTGCCGGTCAACATAGCATTTATGAGCAAGATCAACTTTCATATTTGTTAGGTTTAAGAGGTCAACGCAACCTTTGGGTCTACTCTGCTTGGGTCTGACTGTCCTCGAGTTGGTTCTGGATCAAGTATCTTAGTTTCGAAAATTCATTTTTGAATCCAATTTGCATTTGTGGATGTATGAGTAATGTGGATCAACTGACATCAAACTCGGGGCCTTCTTGCTGTGAACTTGCTAACTACAGAGCCACTGGGCCCCAAAGCCCCAAAAAGTCCCAAAAGCAATTTTAAATGGAGCAGAATAATAATTCAAAAATTATTCCAACCTTTCTTGTGTTTATCTTATCCCTTGTAAAATTAAAGATAACTTTGTCATAAAGGTTGGTAAAATATCAGGATACGAGGCCTCACTGAGAAAAGGGGTCAGCTGAAGGCATTGAGAACCAAACACTTCAATTACAGGGCAGCTGGAAGAAGGTCTTGCAAGTGAGTACAGATACAAGTATAAGAAGACTATACAGTGGTTTCATTCTTCCAAGGGCCAGTCCGTATGGTGCCTGGTCCGTCCGACCCAAACAGTCCTTCTTCCTGCAGGCTCCTGTTCCTGCCGATGGTTCCTCGCCGGCCCATAGTGCTGTGCCGAGGCAGAGTGTTTCTTGGCAAACCCAGTTCCTCTACGCAGAGATTATCCTTTTCTTTATCTCCTGTCTTTGACACACTGCTGTATGTGTCGGGGTCTTGCTGATATTGTAAGGTGAAGGGATCAGGCTTCTCACAGCAGCTTGTAGTAGAAGAGTGATCCGCTGAGCTGTACATGTGCCACTGGCAGGTGTGCACCCCGTGAGAAGGCATGAGGAGGCTGTGACAGGAAGTAATGCTGTCATGCATGTTGTGTGCATGGCTGTGACAGGACGCTATTGAGTCTTGTACGCTGTGGCAGGAGTTTTGGCGTAACAAGCTTTGGGAGGAAGCCAGCTGCTTATCCAAGAGAGGGCTGGGGCAGGGCAGCTGCAGGTCTGGGTGGGGGCTTTGGCAAATCAATGGCGATCCAGCGAGGTGGTGTGATGCGTGAGGGCTGTCCAGGTGGGGGCTGTGCACACTCCCATCCATGCTGGTGGAAGTCAGGTGGGAGCGGTAGTCCTGAAGGCATAGACGTGGACGGTTGAAGGAGCGGGATTTTGTCCTGTCGTTAAGGCAGCTCTGAAGAGGCAGGGTGGGGCGGGGGAGCTCCCCAGAGAGCGTTTGTGGACGAGGGGAGGGCAACTGCTCAGGGAGAGGTGAGAGGGGGGCAGTAACAGGACTCATGACAGCCACGCAGCACGGACCCGTGTGATTGGTTGGGGGACTATGTGAAGGTGGTGTGTGGTAGGAACTGGGCACAATATAAGGAGAGAGTAGAGGTTGCTTGCCGGAGCATGGGGAGCTCAGGTGGCAGTGAGGCTGATGGAGCTCCTGCTTCTGGTTCTGTCTGTCCCCATTCCTGTCCTCAGACTTGGACTTAGACGGGCAACATGCCCACCAGCGGTGCCACACATCATCACGTTTAGCACAGTGCTGAATTAGAAGGAAGAGTCCCAGAGTGACACAAAAAGCCCCATACAGACAGCTGAATATCATATCCAGAAAATGTCCAAGTGATACTGCTAACGCTCCTAAAGCCCAGGTGGACAGGAACAGGAAGAGGGTGAAGGCTGTGGCCCGCAGCTGCGATTTAAACGAGTGCTCATTGGCCAACACCGACACGCCTGTTGCAAATGGTGGACAATCCCCCGCAGAGATCCCCCCAGTGTCGGTGTGGCAGTGGTGGTTTGACTCGCTGGAGGATAGCTGCTGCTGCTCCTCACTCAGGAGGCGCAGCTCATACTTCTTCTCTGGGTGCCGTTTGAGCTGGATGTATGAGCACAGTAAATACACACACACCACTAAGACCAGGAAACTCACAGGGGCATAGAAACCCCCCAAGCTTGGTTCCCATGCCATCCAGCAACTGAAAAGACACAGATACATAAACATTTATCTTATTCTCTAAAGATTGAATGTAAACTGGATTGTTCAGAAATACTGAGCACTTACTACAAAGCGTCATCCCGACTGCCATAGTTGTCCATACCAAATGCTGCAGTAACTCCAACAATTATGAGAGGGATTCCATCACTTACAAGATAAAATCTGCAAATAAATGATACGTTTAATCCAACACATATGTATTTGTATTTCCATTGATATGTATGGACAGCACCTAGTAGCCAAGTATCAATGTTAACTTCTGCACGTCTGCATGACACTCAATAGTTGCATGAGGGCTGGTTGGTAACACACTGTTTAATTGTCTTATAGAAATCTGCAACACATACTGGATCCAATGACCTGTGCATCACTGCTATAATCCTTGCAACAGAGTTTAACATCTTAAAGCTGCCTCACATCACACTATCATAAGGGTTTGAAAGGAAGGATGTTGTGCTCATAAACCAGTGCGTACGAGCTTACAGCTTACCTCAGGATGGTTGGTTTGGTGCGAGTCTGGGCTGACCTGGTCCTTTTGTGGGCCCGGAGCGGGTCTTTGGACACATCTTTACAGATGTTCCTAGCAGTAAATGTCAGCCACAGCATGGTGGACAAAGAAGCATAGTGGAGTACAATGCCAACCTAAGACAGATCAAATTGACAAAGAATATTAAAAGCAATATGAGATCATTCTCCAAAATAACACCCATGGTGACTGTGCACACAGATGAAGCAGCCAGTGAACGTTGGTCTTTTTTGAGTGGTCCTTTTGCCTTTGTTACTTCGTATGGCAGATGATAAACAGTCATCAACATTTAAGAAGGAAGTGCAGTCATTAGATTAAGAACAGCAGACCTTGAAAATATTACCTCCCACGTCTTTAGGCATCTTCCTACTTGCCCAGCAAGACTCTGGGTTCTGATTAGCTGTTTAACTGTTAGCATGCTAACGAGCTGTCAGCTAACATTATTGTTCAGAAAGGCCAGCAACAGGCCTTTTTCACAGCAAGCAATTTTAATCGTCATCGAAGGAAATATCTTACTGATAATATTACATTAATAGGCATTGTTATAACTTGTGTTTGTTCATTTACGTTAAGTGCCTGTCACTGTCTCCCCCTGCTAAAGTCCTAATACTAAACCAAGCTTAACATATCTGATGACACTTGGAATGAGGAATGAACATAGCCTGTGCTCTGACTGGACATGCTGTAGCCGCTGTCATCCATTTACTGAGCTAATTTACTCAATTGCATTATAGTTAGTTAACATAACATCAGCATGTCAACAAAGCACCCGTGTGCCTCAGTGCAACCCCACAGAGCTAAGCATGGCTCCTGTTGGAAAGTGATTAATACAAATAATAATACAAACTTCATCATATTATCCTATCATTCTAATCCAATTGATAAAAGTATAGTGCTGCCTAGGGAATACATTAATAAAGGGTGACATGCAACTTAAACTGCGATGCCAAACACATTTGTGCTATTTGCACATATACAAAAGGAATATGCATACATTTGGCTGAAATCCTACCTGGTGAGGTAGGATTTCAGCCAAATGTATGCATATTCCTTTCTCCATTCCTGATGTCTGTTGGTGAACAGACATCAGTTTATCAACATCAACAACTGCAACTCCTCCACTGCTCTTCTGTCCCAAGGCGTCCCCCAGGGTTCGGTGCTTGGCCCCCTCCTCTTCATCCTCTATATGCTCCCCCTTGGCAAAATAATTTGTCGCCACAACCTTCAATTTTGCTGCTACACCGATGACATCCAACTTTATATCTCAACAAAAACCATCACCCCCACAACACACTCCACTCTCACCAACTGCTCTAAAAGCATGGATGCAAACAAACTATATCCAACTGAAGAGTGCCAAATCAGTCTTCATCATCGGCCCCCCATCCAGTATCAAAGACATCCAGAATTTCAACTTCACCATTGACAGCCACACTCTACCCCCCCCTCACATCCGCAACCTCTGAGTCACCTTCGACAGTCAGCTCAAATTCAACCACCACATCAATCACATCACCAGGACCGCCTTTTTCCACCTCAAAAACATTGCCCGTCTCCGCCATCACTCTCCTCCTCCGCTGCTGAAAGCCTGATTCATGCATTCATCACTTCACGACTCCACTACTGCAATAGCATCCTCTACGGCATACCATCCAACCTCCTCAATAAACTCCAACATATCCAGAACTCTGCTGCCCGCTCTCCCACACCCGCTCCCGAGACCACATCACTCCCGTCCTCCAGAACCTCCACTGGCTCCCCGTCCGTCAAAGACTCGACTTCAAAGTCCTCCTGATTGCTCACAAAGCCCTCAACAATCAGCCCGCCCCCTACCTCACAGACCTGCTGCACCACCACACTCTACCTCACAGACCTGCTGCACCACCACACCCCTTCCCGCTGCCTCCGCTCATCAGAAGCCAACATCCTATCCATCCCCACCCACATCAATCACCGGACCTGGGGGGACAGAGCCTTCTCCGTCGCTGCCCCCTCCCTCTGGAACTCACTTCCCCAACCTATCAGAGACTGCACTGACCTCACCTCCTTCAAAGCACTCACAAAAACTCACCTCTTCAATCTGGCTTTTAATGTGTGATTTTTTTTGTATTATTTGACTTTAACTTTAACGATATATTTATTTGTTGTTCCTTTCTTTTCTCTTCACTATATCTGTAAAGCGTCTTTGAGCACCTGTAAAAGCACTAACTAATATACATCTATTATTATTATCTATTATATTGCACCTAACTGTCCCCTTTCTCTGCACATGCAAAGTCACAAAGATCAGGGCTGATAGCCGCACACAGTCACAGTGAAAATATTAACGTCTTCAGAGAGTTGGTGGGAACTAAAGCACCATAAGAGGCTTAAAGAGGCGTTTATTTTGTGATACAGTGACAAGCTGTTCATGAAACTGTCATGAAAAATAAATGAAAATACCTTACATGGTATTTTTTTTAAAGTACAACAAAGTCAATTTAGTTTTACAAAAGATACAAAAATGATTCCTTCCTTCTCCCCGCTCTTCTCAGTCCCGGCCCGGGTGAACATTTTTACTTCTCCTTTCTCTGAATTGCCTCCGGGATGTTTGGATGGAAGAGACATTTTGGCAACCCCCTCCTGACAAGATTCTGGCTGACTTCCCCCCTCACAACGACTCATCGGCCTCAAGCGTGTTTAGGCTTTGCTACATGGATAATTGCAATCAAACATAAGAAAAAAGGGGAATTCTAGACTTTACAGGCATATTTGCAGTGTAGATGGCAGATTTTCAAATTGCAAGTGATGCGCAATTCATGGAGATATCAGTGGATGCAACCCATTCTGTGTGAATTTGCACCCCTCAGTGTTAAATAACATATGTCAGATGTGGGCTAATACCCTTTATAATCGCTTTTCTGTATATTTGAGCCTGAACACATTTTAGACATGAGCAGCCTGAAAGGAACCCTGAAAATATTATAAAGCAAGCCTCAAAAACTCTTGCTCATGATGATTTAAAGGGGACCTATCATGCAAAATGCACTTTTGTACGTCTTTGATACATGAATATGTGTCCCCGGTGTGTCAGGGAACTCACCAAGTGTCAGAAAACACAACCCTCTCTCTTTTCCTCCATACCCAAATCTCTAAAAACGGGGCTGCAATGGATCTGATACAGACTGATCCAGATTTGACCGCTCAAATGCGCTGTAGTACATATGCCAGGCCTGTAAGTGGCGCTGTAGTCTGCCACAAAAGCAGAATCAGCCCTTGCAAAAATAGGGCTGGAAAAGAGGAAATAGAGCGAAATGAGGCATGGCTAAAATGCATGATCTGTTTGGTATTTTGAAAAAGAAACTTCACAGACATGTTTTATATAGGTATGGCCCTACAATATATGTTTCAAATATAGTATGTTAGGTCCACTTTAACTTCACACTCCCATGGACACTCCCTCATAGACAAGGCAGAATTTCAGAAAATGTGCTTAATTATGCTATACAACATTTCTAGGGGTAGTAAGGGGTGCTGAATCCAACTCTGCTGTATATGAAGCTCAAACATTTCCCAGAATGCCTACAAATTGAGAAATCCAACATGGCCACTACCGCCAGGCTGAAATCTTACTTTTTGACTAAACAAGGTACAAACTTGAATTAAATGTGTTTTCACACGTGGGGAATGTGTCTGCGCCGCGGTGACCCGGTGGAATAAAGCCAGAGTAAGGGAGGACTGGCCATCTGTGTGTTCTGGAGAATCACAGAACGGCCGGTCGTCAGCGGGCCGTTGACGGCCGGCTTGGTACGATGACGGCCGGCACCACCCTTCATTTTTTTAAACGGCATCATGTAAGTTGCGGCGACAGAGGTCCACAGTTGCCCCGCAGCGAGGCTCCCCCCGCCCTCCCGTAGACAGTTCACGAGCTCAGTCACTTCATAACACCAAAGATGGATCACGGTAAACGCTCTAAAGTGAGGCTCCACTACACTAAAAAATAAAAAGACAAGGCACAGTTTAATAGCTTGCCACAGGCATAGCTCAGTTAAAATAAAGTACAGCTATTGTGCAATACATTTGTATTAAATGTAAATGTCAGTTAAAGTTTAAAAGAATAAAGATATTTTTGTTATCTAAACGTTTGACCTCTTTCTTTTACAATTTTGGAATCGAAACGGGGAATCGATAAGAACCGGAATCGATAAGCAGAACCAGAATCGGAATCGACACATTTCAAACGATACCCATCCCTAGTCAACAGTGATAAATAAGTTGTCAGACTCAATCAGGGCTTGCTTAGAAAGTGCATTAATAAACATTTTATTTGGCCACCAAACCATAAACGTAAACATGACACGATTAGGCCAGTGGAGCAACAGTACCGTCAACAAAGCCCTATATATGCCTTTTCAATTAAATTCCAAACCTTTATTTATCCAGGTAAAATCCCATTGAGATCAATGATCTCTTTTTCAAGGGAGACCTGCAGCAGTAGGTCCCACAAGAAGACATAAAAACATAAACAACAGAACAGCAAAACAGGGATTACAATTTACATATTTAACCACATGTACAGGTACCAACAGCATCTGATTTTGTAGCAACAAAATGTAGTGGTACTAGCTTGGTAATTTCCCATTCTTTTTGCAGACTGTTCCATGTTAGTGGAGCTGCACATCTAAAAGCTTTCTTCCCTAAGACAGTCCTAGCACTTGGCACATTTAATAAAACCACAGCATGTGATCTCAGGCAATAAGTACTTTCAATTCGCCGAGAGATCAGGGAGCAGATATAAGATGGTAGTTTATCCAACATGGCTTTGTAAATGAAAAAGTACCAGTGACTGAGCCTCCGTACAGTAGGTGATGGCAGACCTGCCTTGGTATAGAGGGTACAGTGATGCATAAGTGCTTTACAATTTGTCAAAAATCTCAGTGCACTGTGATACGCAGCATCTAACTTGCTCAGGTAATTGCCAGGTGCATTCATATATAACAAATCACCATAGTCCAGCACAGGTAAAAAGGTCACAGTGACTAGCTTTTTCCTGGCCTCAAGCGAGAAACAGGACTTGTTTCTGTAAAAGAAACCTAGCCTAACCCTCAGCTTTTTAAGCAGGTTATTTACATGAAATTTAAAAGTGAGACAATCATCAAGCCAGATACCAAGGTATTTGTAACTTCAAGTTGTATTCCTTGCGTAGTTACAATATCCAAAGCAGTCTCTGGTGTATTTTTAGCTTTAGAAAAGAGCATTACCTTGGTTTTATCCACATTTAAAAGAAGCTTAAGCTCAGAGAGCTGAGCCTGAATAATGTTAAAAACAGCCTGTAATTTAACAACAGCCTCGTTAATCGAGGTACCTGCACAGTACATCACGGTATCGTCCGCATAAAAATGTAAGGTTGCTCCTTCGACATTTTCACCTAAACTATTAATATAGATAGAGAATAATAGCGGACCTGAAACAGAACCTTGTGGTACACCATTAGAAATGTTTAACCACTCAGAAGACAGCCCATCAAAGTGAACACATTGGGAACTTTCAGAGAGGTAGTTCACAAACCACCCACTGCATGGCTGGATATGCCAATACTGACTAGCCTCTGCTTCAAAATGTGATGATCAACGGTATCAAACGCTTTGGATAGGTCAACAAATAGAGCTGCACAACTCTGCTTATTATCTAAAATACTAGTAATGTCATTTACCACTTTCATTGTGGCAGTGATGGTGCTGTGTTGCTTTCTGAAGCTTGACTGATGTTTAGACAGGATGTCATTTGTACATAAAAACACCTTTACTTGTTCACTCACTAGGCGTTCAAGAACCTTAGCCAGAACTGACAATTTAGAGATGGGTATTAATTGTTTAATAAGGTGGCCTCCACTCCTTTTAGTAGAGGCAGGACATACGCTGACTTTCATACTTTTACGTGTCGCAAGAACGTGGATATCTTCAAAAATCTTTAGCGAAAGAGTCTTTCAAGACATCCGCGGTTGTTTAGTTAAAGAGTAAAGCAGAATTAAGTGTTGAACAGTGTCGTGTAAAGTAAAAATTCTCCGTCAGCTAGATAAAAGTAAGAACACCTGTCCTCGGTGAAACGCCCCTCCTCTGCAGAACGTCTCTCATGGATAATGTGCAGCAGTGCGGTCATTATGGGGAAAAGAACACCGACAGGCTGATCAGGAGCCCGACGCGAAGCGGAGGGATCTAGATCCTGTCGGATTCCCCATAATGACCAAGTCGCTGCCCATATTATCCCGCTTCTGTGGCCATGTAATCATGGCCACATTCTCAACAAAGTAACGACATGACTCCCAATATTAATTTAAATGCTTTTGTGGATTTAGAAAATTATTTTATTGATTTAAAAATAGTTGTATTGATTTAAATTGACATGCATCCGCTAAGAAAAATAGTCCGTTGTTACTGTTTGAGTAGCAACGGCAGGAACTGCTTCGATAGTGTTTTTGAGGAGCTTTTTGATTACAGATTTGAAAACATCGTTGCTTACTTTAAAAGTAGCACAATTCATTATGTCAAACCTTGGAAAGTATCTAGATATCCCTGCCTTAATGCCAAAGTAACTGGCAACTGAATATGTGTCGCCGTCTGATGTCTATGTCTGGACCGCTGCGTAAAAAGGAGGGTTTCTGACCGTTACTTCTCCATTGTTCTCTTGTCGCTCTTGTCTTGTCAGTTTCAGCCAAACTGTATACAGTTAAATCGAACGGACTTCTTTGTACAGATGTGAGAGTCTTTAACAACGGTCAATAAATCCTTGACAGCGGTCTGTCTGTTCTGGATTAAAAACGTGTCACGTGTTTTGAATTGACCAATCAGAATCGAGTATTCAACAATGCCATGTAATAATGTTTTGTAATGGACGTTGTCTGATTATATAATCATATGCGCGGGCCGCTAGTGTCTGTTGATCTCCAGACTAACAGCAGCATGAGAATAACCTGCCGAAAGTGCCGATGCTCCATGGCGGAGGAAACAGCATTTCCGAGCACATGACTTGTGTTTAAAGTTTATAGTCCGTTTGAGTTTTGCCCGTGTGAACGCAAACCGAACCTTCTGAAAATGAAACAATGTAACAAACTGTGGTCTGGTGCGCACCAGAGAGCGGACTATTAGGTGTGAATGCACCCTTAGATTTAGCACTTTTGACATGTGAAGTGAATCTATTTCTTAGCTGCCTAAGATGCAGCCATTCTACCTCTGAGCTTGATTTCCTAGCCTTTGCCCAAGCCTTGTTTCTCTCATGCAGGAGACTAGACAGTTCAGCAGAAAACCAAGGATTGTCTCGTCCCTTCACTCTAAATGTACGCAGGGGTGCATGTCAATCTTTAATTTCCATAAAACCAAGATAAAAATAAGACCATGCAGTCTCAACATCAGCACACAAATCGATTTTTCTCCAATAAAACCCAAACAGATCATGTACAAAACCCTGCTCCACAAAATGTTTTATGTCTCTCTTGATGATAATACGTGGTTTAACCTTTTGGACTTTTGTGTCCCTAATTGTGGCTACAACACAGTGATTATTCGCAAATACTCCCACAGCTGAGTATTTATGGGGAACATTAGTTAGAATAAGATCAATTAGGGAGGATTTATTTGGGGACTTAATATTAGGGCGAGTAGGACTGTCAACAATCAATCAATCAATCAATGTTTATTTATATAGCCCAATATCACAAATGTTACATTTGTCTCAGTGGTCTTCACAGTGTGTACAGAATATCAGTATGACAATACGACACCCTCTGTCCTTAGACCCTCACATCGTACAAGGAAAAACTTCCGAAGAAAACCCAGTTTAAAGGGAAAAATGGGAGAAACCTCAGGGAGAGCAACAGAGGAGGGATCCCTCTCCCAGGACGGACAGACGTGCAATAGATGCCGTGTTTACATTGAAAAGATAATACATTTGCAACATAGGTAGTCCAAATGTTTGGAAATGCATGTGTGTATAATAGGAAGATGAATCCACGAGAATATCCATCCAGGACCGATGATCCAGGACCACAGCCACGACTCAAGATCCAACGCTCGCGATCCAGGACACAGGACCGCAGGATCATCCATGACTCCGGATCCCAGCGTATATAGACACCAAAAAGAAAGACATTTGGGGAAGCTGGGTTAATCGGAACATGAGAGTACACAGGTATAGACAGAGAGAAGGAAGAAGTAAGATGTCCCGACAAACTAAGCCTACATCAGCAAAACTAGGGGCTGAATCTAATCAGCCCTAACTATAAGCTTTATCAAAAAGGAAGGTCTTAAGCGCACTCTTAAAAACGGATAGGGTGTCTGCCGCCCGAACACAAACTGGAAGCTGATTCCACAAATGTGGAGCTTGATAAGAAAAGGCTCTGGCTCCCATTGTACTTTTAGAGATTCTAGGAACAACCGACAACCCTGCATTCTTGGAACGCAATGCCCTAGTAGGACAGTAGGGTATAATGAGTTCTTTAAGGTAAGATGGCGCCTGCCCATTAAGGGCTTTGTAGGCGAGAAGAAGAATTTTAAATGCTATTCCTGTGTTCTATAGGGAGCCAGTGTAAGGCAGCCAGAACAGGAGTAATGTGGTCCCTTTTCCTAACTCTGGTTAGTACACAAGCCGCAGCATTTTGAATCAGCTGAAGCGACTTGACTGAGTAACATTTAAAGAGATACAAAGATTTTTAAAATCCTCTGAAACTGCAGTTAACCAGTCCCAGTTAAAATCTCCAAGTAGCACTATTTCCTTGTAGTCTAGTTGCGATAAAAGATTTTCTAGCGAAGACAAGGAGTCTTTGACAGCTGAGGGGGGTCTATAACAGCCCACGACCATGACCTGTTGAACCTTTTCCACTTCTATATTTAACACTAAAAATTCAAATTGCTTACTGATAGATTTGGAAACTAATGTATTACACTGAACTTATTCTAAACATAAATTGCAACGCCACCACCTTTATTAGGCCGGTCGGTATGATACACATTATAACCATTTAAGGCAATGTCAGAGGCCAAAATAGATTTATTTTGCCATTTTTCTGATAAAACAATGACGTCAGCGTCAGTCGAGCTCGCCCAGATACGGACAAAATCTAGTTTACCTAACAGACTGCGCACATTCAAGTGGATGAAACCCAACCCAGACCTAGCTTTAAAATCAGCAGGAGTAGCGATCTGACTACTACTACTGGGCGGACCAGGGTTAGGTTGTACATTTCCTGATAGTAATAACAACAACAAAAACAGGCATCTTTTCCTCTTAAGCGACAGACATACATTGTCATCTAATTTAGAAACACCGGAAAGCCTGCGAGAGTGTGATTAGAGCTTAAGAAGCAGTCCTGACGAACCATCATCGCAGGAAAACAAAAAAGACAAACATATTTTGTCGAGCAGATTGACTGTGACAAGGCAACCGGTAATTGTTTGTGTAACACATCCGAACCTTTGCAGGGGATGCCCACTGCGGGTGGGTGGCAGAACAGACCTGAATCCAGTAGGCTCCTCAGAATGACTAGAGATCTTCTCATAGTCCAAAATAGTTAACAGGCACAGCAGAATCCCGATATGGGCCATTTTCCCAGACCAGCACACAGAATCCGCGACGTTCCCGGAGCAAAATCAGCACAGCAGCAAAGGACAGACGAAAGCAGCAGCGTGGTATCCCTGGGGTGAAAGCAGGCCTCTGCAACAGCAGAACCAGGACAGGTGGAAAGCAGCCCCAGATCGCAGATCGCAGGCAGCAAACAGGTGGAGCCGCTCCGTCTCTTCGCGACGAGCATGCCTCCGTAGATCGCAGATCGCAGGCAGCAACAGGTAGAGCCGCTCCGTCTCTCCGCGACGACCCCGGGGCAAAAACCTCTCCAGTGCAGCCGCACTCCACAGGTGGAAGCAGGTCTCCGTAGATCGCAGATCGCAGGCAGCAAACAGGTGGAGCCGCTCGGTCTCTTCGTGACGAGCAGGCCTCCGTAGATCGCAGATCGCAGGCAGTAACAGGTGGAGCCGCTCCGTCTCTTTGCGACGTCTCCGGAGGAAAAACACCTCAGTACAGCCGTACTCGACAGGTGGGAGTTGGCCTCCGCAGACAACTAAAACTACAACTTGTATAAGCAGGGATGGCTAAATGTTTGTGAGGAGGAGAGCTAGATGCTAACAGATGCTAACAGGCAGTGGGAGTCTGTAAAAATTGCGACTGTTCTCTCTGACACGCATTGAGCAGTGACTACAAAAGACATTTCCATTTATTTGCTCCAATTGGCTAGTTGCACAAGATGGCGTATATCAACTTCCGGCGGCAGGGAGTGCGGTTGTAAACTTCCGGTCTACAATAGAGCGGTAGAGGGAAGAGCGATAGATAGCGTATAGATAGCGAGAGAGATAGCGTATATATATTATATAGGCACTATTTTACCACTCGATGTCTCCAAGACCTACCGAAGGTTAACATCAGTGATGTACATCGGCTGGTACAAGCGGCAGACTCAGCCCCAAGGAGCAAAAGAGAAAAGGGGTTCAAGATGTAGCTACATATCCAGCTACGTCGACAATTATGAAGGTAAGTGATAAACAAAGCTGTAGTTACTGGCTAGCTTTGACAACTTGACAGTCTTGATACAGTGTAAAGCGTTTTAATGATGTACTATTACGTTTTTTTGGATAACATGAATGATATCCAATTCCCCACAGTTTCAAACAAAGATCTACCTTCAGGGAGAGTGAGCGTCAGGGCTAGATGTTACAGGTCCATGAGAAAGCATGAAAAGCCTCACGATCTCAGAGTAGGGAGGAAAATAAAAAGTGTTAATCGGTTCAAAGCCTCAGTCAGGTTCATGTTCTGGGGTTTTGATGTGGCAAGAGTAGGTAACCTGTGATTTAGGATTCAAATAAGCCCAGCTAGCTGACGTGTTGCAACAGATTACATAGTGACAATACATTTGCTCACATCAACTGGTAGCTAGCTATGTAGCATGAAGGGGCTACAGATTTATTTTCGTTTTGTAACCCTCTGGTGTAAAATGATAAATACATTAGCTAAACCCAAACTTAGCTTTCATCAAAGATTCTTAACAGGGTTGCCAACTCTCACACATCTGGCGTGTGACACACGCTTTCACTCTCAATCTCACGCTCTCACGCTGCCCAAACTATTCTCACGCCAAAAACAAGAATACCGAAGACAAGAAACGATTTTGAAAACTTTTGTCACGTAGTGATCGTCTTCTCAATAGAGCATCTTTGATAATGTCTTCTGGCCAATCAGAATCACGATAAGGGCGTGGTGTTGTTGCAGGAAGTCCCGACGGAGAATACTTTGCTGTAGTACATCTCTATATAGGCTACATCGATACAATAATGAAATAAGACCCCACAGTTTGATGATTGATAGGTGTGTGGGCTGTCTTTCATTTTGACACGCAGAACAATGGAGGCTATCCACCCTTATCCACAATGTAAATTAATTCACAGCCTATTCCCTCTTCTCTCTGTGAGGAGCAGCAGGTTCAGCTTTCAGAACAAAGTAACACAAAACTAAAATGGCATTCATTTTTTTTTAAATATGTCGTGTAGTAATAGATGTATTTATTTTCTTATCACGAGAGTACCAGAATGTGTATTTTATGTTCGTATTTCAAAAGATCTCCTGGGGGAGAATCCTCCCAGACCCCCCTGCAGGGGTTGGGTTTTCAGCATGTCAACTATTTCACTTGTGGGGAAATTGCAGGATTGGCTCCAGGTCGCCCTTTTTATTTACTACAAGACAAATGTGCCTTTTTATTTGATACAGTTCTATTTGGATTGAGACAGGGAAATAATCTAAACCTCACGCGTGGCGTTTCACTGTCCAGGGGAGCGTGTATGTAATTACATTGCAAATACTGACTTGAGCCCCACCACTGTATGGGTTAGCCCTACCGTAGATTACCCAACAAAAATACTCTGGAGTCGCCACTGCCGACCCGTATTGCACATGCGCAGATCTAAGATCCAGTAGAAATGATACAAAGTAAAAGTCTGCTGCTTATTGTTCTACTAGGCCAAAATAGAGTGTGTTAATTAATATATTTGGCAGTTTTGAGTAAGTCTGTAGATTTGTTTGTGTGTGTGTGTGTCATGTATAGGCCTCTCACGATAATTAATTTTGTTGGATACATTCTCCCAGAAATGATTGCGATAAACGATAATATTGTCGGCAACGTTGTATGACCATTTTAGACCCCTGACATAATGATAATATATAATAATAATTCAAGTACATCCTTTCATACTGCTAGTCACATCCTCATGTGAATGTAAACGTATCGAGTTCATTTTTATTTATCGATATTGTTTAACCTCTAAGTTATTACATTCAATTATATTTTAGAATTGACAGGAATTATACAGATTATAATTCATTTCAATACATACATTTAAAAAATATGTGTATTTAAATAAAATCAAATAGATGTAAATGCTTACAAATAAACTCTACCATGATTCATTTCTGTGAGTGTACGATGATTGAATTAATTGCTTATCGCGACAGGCACAAAATAAAACAGTGGAAACAAACATGTGTTAGACTTTCATTAGTGAATGAAACTGAGTGTCCTTTATAGTCTGTGTCCAATATTGTGTATTTGCATATATTGTATATATATCCTATATATATGCTGAGGTTCCGCTGCTGACACGATAGCAGTCATTTCGTTCGCATTTGTGTATTTAAACCCATGATATCAAAATCTCACTCCAGCCAGGTGCCCAAAGTTGGCAACCCTGTTCTTAATAAGACGTTGAAAACCGTCTCTGCTTTCATGGAAACCCCAGAAACGGGTTGTGACGGCTGCTGTTCTTTACTGAATGGTTAGTATCATCCATGTAGGGTCCAATTATTTGTATTGGCCAGTGTTCGGTAAGTGCTGGTTTTGTACCCTACATCTATGTTAAGCAACATTCTACTAACACTATTTTATGTAGTTATAATATAAGAGATAATACATGGAGAGAGCTGAGACTATACAAGCGTATCTGTTTGAATGTCCTTAAATGACAGTATTCCAAACAGCAGAACTTCTGAGTATGTGATGTGACTGACAACCTGACATGGTTTAGCCTTTTCCCACACCTACTGCTACTGATCAGCCTGCTCTCAGCTTTCTCATGTGTCTGTGTTGTGTTGAAGCAGTGTCCTAAATGTAAAACGACTGACATTTTGTTTTAAGAACTGTTCACTTGTGGAGATTGCAGTGGCAAAGTGTTCCTGTGTAGCTGGAACAGCACTCTGCAACCACCATGTTGCACTGCTGTTCCAGACCGCACACTACTCCAGACTCAACCTGGCTGCTGTAACCCTGTCCTCAGCTGCACTGAAACAGGGCAGCGATGGCACAAGCCAAGAACCATGGTAAGTACCAACCCAGTCTCACGGCATTTCGTGTTCACCAACACGATTTTTAATCTATTGATTCGTGTTCACCAACACAATTTGCCCCTTTTTTTCGTGTTGCACAGCACGATTTTAAAAGCAATGTATTTCTACTGGTAACGTGTTTCGTGCCTGCAGGCTGCAGCACGTCTTTTTCTCCGGTCGGGTCGTGGGAGACCGGAAGCTGTGTGGTTCATAAAAACATGTTCTTACTCAATATCAAGCCACAATTATTGCTTTTATTTTAAATCGTATAATTTCGGACTTTTGTTGCCGTCTGTGAGGAAAATAAATGGGGCTCAGAGCCTCAGGATACTGAAATCTGTATTTTTAAATATTTGTTTCCTTCTAATTCGTTATTCTTTTCAAAATAACACATTGTTATTTACTCACCAATAACACACAATTATCCTTGCTTTTATTTATTGCTTTAATTCCATAATCTCGGGATTTTTTGGCGTCCGTCAGGAACTGAATTTCAAAATAAAAATAACCGGAAATAGACGTAGGCCTATAAGGGACATTTCGAGCATCATTGTGATTGTCAACGTTTCTGAGTTTAGGATGGCCGAAGACACTACACTACCCATAATCCCCAGCTATCGTTTAGGACTACAGTCCCCGTAAGGTTACGCCGAGCGTCAAACAGCTGTGTGAAATGGAACGAAACCACGCCAGACTATCCAAAACTGGAATGGAACGCCCCCCCCAGAACTACACATGCTGGCTATTGTGTTTCGCAAAATGTTCTATGGGACGTCTCTACTGAACGTTTTCGTTTTTCCCACAATTAGAAGTTGCCAGTATTAAACACATTGGTGTTATCAAATGTAAAACATATAATTAATAAATGGGTGAAAATCACTTGTGTCCATAATGCGCAGCATTAATATATACCCACATGACAGCTCATTGCTACTTTGTAATTCTACTCCATTACAATTCAGAGGTTAACCTGGTATTTTTACTCCACTGCATTTATTTGAGTTACTTTGCAGATTCTGATTAATTATGTGAAATATAAACAACCCTTAAATCAGACTTTAGTTACACCTGAGTAGAATTCAGGTATGGTGATTGTCAAGTGCCAAGAATCAGGAGAGATATTTGATAGTTGGTGCTTGAGAAGACTAAACATGTATCTGCAATTGACATGAATGGAAACAAGTAATAAAGTATATTCATTACTCGTTATTCTCTACTAATAGTTAATTAAAGACTGTATTTTATGGCTATTTTGCACATCCCTTTCAAGATTTTCAAAGGTTTATTGACATATCATACACAACTACGGTGTAGTTATGCAATGAATGAAAAACTTGGGTCACAGGTTCCTCAACAGTGCATTACAAGACATTTATCAACATGTGTGTACCTCCACCATTAAACTGTCATATTCTGCACATTTCTTATTCTATCTACATACATAAGAGTATAATTAATGTGTATAATATCAGTTAAAATAAGTGCTTCAACATAGTTAACATTGCAGGAAAGCAATATATTAGACGTTAAGTACTTTGTCAGGCTTAATATTTATCTGTAGATAGATACCCCCAAAGCTTTTTCTTATTTAAAAGAAGACCTTAATCTGTTATTTAATGTTTAAATAAAGGTTAATTCGTTTTTCTGTTTTGTACCACCTCCTATTAATATCTTCTTGATTTTTTATATTCTATATTTCTATCACAGACCTTCTACTTTCCCTATTTACTTATTACTATTTCCCTATCTACTTCTACTTTCCCTATGTACTCTTCATATTTTTATTCAAATAATATTTGATGAAAAAAATATTACGAGTACATTATGTGTTATATTATAACACATATAAACAATAATTCAATAACGTGCTTTAACCACTAGGCGGTGCACACAAGGTACACACAGCCATAATAACTTTGTATTATTAGTGTAGGACACGTTTTATTCATGCTTTCACATAATTTTACAGCATATTGCTATACTATTTCAGACTCAGTATTTACATTCTTACATTCAAAGAAAATCAGTAATATCTTTAAAAACTACAGTCCTTTTCTCTCAGCTGTGCACCGTTATGGTGTAAATCTGTGAATTAGATCAAATGTAAAAGTCAGCCGAATTAGTGTTGATACTGCAAGGAGACGTATTGTGTGAAGAGAAATTGAAGATGTTGTTTAATTGTTATGATCCACGTCAAGTATTCAGTTTCGGCGGCATTTTCTCAGTTTTTCCAAAGGTCTTCTCATCAGGGCTCTCTAAATAAAGAACAACGGCAGATCTGTAATATACAATGCAGCCGAACCGTGTATTACAATGCCGTTATGTGATGACTTTCAAAGAGAAAAAGCAAGAGCACTCGGAATTAAGTATTATTTTATTCTTTTAAAATGTTTTCCGGATTTCATATCGATATCGATGGTGAACACGAATCAATAGATTAAAAATCTTGTTGGTGAACACAAAATGCCGTGAGACTGGGTTGTAAGTACAGTATGTGTTCACAACCAATCCACGGTTTAATGAGTATTTCCTTTGTGCCAAGAGTTGATCTAGTATGTTGCATCAACGACCTTTTCAATTAATTTGACAATTCTTTGGTGTAATTAATAGGGTGTGAAACCAGGCAGAGTGAGTGACATGGTGTTCATTTCCACTAAGCCAAAGCAGTTTACAGTTGCTGACGGTGTAAGGTAATATCTATTGTCCTAAGTATCTATTAGCCTGCTACAACTTTGTGATTGTTGTCTGAGTGTAACATTGTTCTTAAAGTCCTAATTATCATATAAACATGTTCAAAGGAGTACATGTTACAAGGCCGTGCGGGGGGAGCTGCCAGACCCAGATGTCCTCAAAGTCAGCGAGGCATACAAGGACTTCTCAGCAGACATCGCACCACGAAAAAAGAACGAATGGCTCACTACTCAACTCAACGACTAACACTCTTTCAGAGGATATGTTGGAAATGCACACATTATATATCTACTTTCTGGATATTGTACATCTGTTCATCTGTTATATAAACTAGCATTACTTAAATATGCAGAGACTAATTGAAATGTTTAAATATGTATTTTTCCCCCCGATATAACATCAACCTATGTTTTGTAAAAGTTTATTAAATTAATCTGTAAAATGTTATCATATTGTGGATTTATTAAATTATGTATTTTCCTTTGTTATTTATGTGTGTGTTTGTTTTGAGGATATAATTCATTAGTACCTAAACATAGTACGGTATAACTGATTTTTGTAATGAAATACACAATTGGTTTGGGAGCAAGAAATCTTTTAATCGTTGTTGCCCAGGCTTGCCGAAATGAATGGAAACTTATCTCCCGATTATAACATTGTGTAACTTGCTGCTGTTAAATACTGTCAAACTATGTGCAATATGTGCTTTATGTGCAATATATACTTTATATACATATGCCATCTTTAATAACTAATATATATACCGGGCTGCTAAATCCTAAGAACCGCTACAGGATTTGATTTGTAGATTTGATTTGTTTTTTATCTTTTTTTTAGCATTTTGTTCATTATATTATAACTTAGTAGTTTTTAACGCAAGATATTCAACACTAAGCTGTCTGTGGCTCTTTCCTGCTTCAACGCTGCAAATGTCCCCTCTGTGGGACTAATAAAGATATTCTGACACAGCAATGTAGTGCCGACTCTCTTACACGCTGGAAGGCCAATCGCTTTTCTTTACCCCGGAATCTGCTTATTCTTGCTCTCGGTGTGACATAACAAACTGTCAAGCTGTCAAAACTCTGTACTCAAACCGGAAGTACTCAGCCGCACACCCAGCCGCCGGAAGTTGATAGACGCCATCTTGTGCACAGAGCCTATACAGTAAGAACATACTGTATGGGTAGCATTTGAATGTTCAAGTCAACGACAATACAAATCATACTGAAATTGTAAAAACCTGATTCAAGTATCTCATAAAACACCACCATATATCAATGATTAAAAAAATAATAATGTAAACATATATTAAAACAACAAATAAACCCAAAAGATAGGCCATCCAGTGTTACGGGAAATTGCCAAAAGGCAGGCACTTTTAAGCGTCATCTTCAGTGTTCCGGCAGGTGTTGTCATGTTTCCTGCAGTTGCATGCCTCTATACATTCCATGTGACTCTTTCTGAATAGAATAGGATCAAATAGGCATATTATGACCAGTGCAAGTACAGGTACATTGGAATACACGTTACAGTTATCCTTACACTTATTGTGTTCCTTTGTTACTTTTTTTCTCAGTTATAGGTTCACAATTATCCGGTTATGCTTTCAACAATCTGTTAACAACAAACAGGCAGCAGTATGCTGTCGGGCAGGCTGATATTCTCAACCAGTCTATCATATTTTTACGATCTTGTACACATTGATCACCATCAGCTAATCCTCTATACACATACCTGCAGCTGCAGTGTTGGCTGAGGCATCTTCTGGCATAGGTGGCAAAGACAGTAGCCGTGGCACTAACTGACATTCCTTATGTATCCATCCCATTTCATCCAATGGAGGAAGATCAGGATGCAGAAACTTCACTGCATCTGAGGTTGGTGGCAGAGTCTATTGTGGACGACCTTTGCAAAACAACTTCACTCTTGCTTTGTTGCATGTAGAAAACCTCTGGCACACCATACATCTTACAGATACATTTCTCTGTTGATGTCACAATACCTTCTGTGAGAGGGCCCTTCCCAAGGCCAGTAAGATTGGTGTGATGTTGCTCAAACACCTGCCAGGCTGTTTTCTTTCCATGACGGCTGAACTGAGACACACTATCACAGCCAGTGATGGCATGGAAGGAAAGGAGTGTGTCCACTTGATCATCAGATAGTAACTTGCAAATGTCATGTACCGGAAAATACTTTTTCGGATCTGCAATGCCACATGGACCATGTTCAGGAACAGATTTTGATCTGCATGTTTGAATGTAGGAATGACTCTATGAATATTGGCGCTGTCGTCTTTCACCATTGCTGATACTGGAATATGCCAATAACTTGGTCTTGCAAGTCATGTGATATCTTCTATGGATGGAACCAAGACAGTGCGAGGTCCATTTCGAGGCTGATCATGCAGTACAACAACGTCGTATATGCCCTCAAGACGATCAACTATTTGTTCCTTGAAGGTGTTCCTTCGGCTTTGAAATCTAGCTGGTACATCTAGTTGAGCCTCATTAGCTAGTGTACAGTACTGATATGTACAAGATCCAGAATATCCGCTTGCTTTGCTAATTGTTCAAGTTCTTGGCAGATCCACTCTAACGGCATGCCTGTGCTCCGAAGTGACATCTCTTCCATACGTTTGGTCCTACGTTCGGACTTGGTCTTGCAAGTCATGTGATATCCTCCATCTGCAGCTATTAGATCATTTACATGCATCATTTAGTGCAAGTCACACTCTTAAGAAGGAGTCATACTTTTCTGCTTGTAGTATTTTGCTACTGACTTCAGTTACTTGGATGAGATGTAGTTTTTCTTTCCGATCTTGTTGGCAAATGATACACTGCTTCCAATCTATTGGAGGTATTTTGCTCCGTAGACTAATATTTTGCGGAGTTGTTGCAGACAAACTTTGTTTGGTATTTTGTTTTGATTCTGCCTTAAATTTCCTTTCAATTTCACGTTTATTCATGTATCTTATGCCATAAGAATTGTTGAGGCGAGTCTCCTTGAAGTATCTCAGTAAGTCGATTGGTTGCATCTCACAAATCCCCGGTTGGGTGCTTTGTTGTTGGAGTTTACCCCAGTGGACAAGAGGGTGGCCTTCCTACGCCTGCGGGTTATGGGGGGGGAAAACTCTGACTGTTGTATGTGCTTATGCACCAAACAGCAGTTCAGAGTACACGGCCTTCTTGGAGACCCTGGAAAGAGTCCTGTATGGGGCTCCTGAAGGGGACTCTTTAATCTTGCTGGGATACTTCAACGCACATGTGGGCAATGATGGAGACACTTGAAGGGGCGTGATTGGGAGGAACGGCCCCCCTGATCTGAACCGGAGTGGTGGTTTGTTACTGGACTTCTGTGCTAGTCATGGATTGGCCATAACAAACACCATGTTCGAACATAAGGATGCTCATAAGTATACGTGGTACCAGAGCACCAAGGTCCATGATCGATTTCGTTATCGTATCATCAGACCTGAGGCCGTATGTTTTGGACACTCGGGTAAAGAGAGGGGCGGAGTTGTCAACTGATCACCATCTGGTGGTGAGTTGCGTCGAGTGGCGGGGGAAGCCTCTGGATAGACCTCGTAAGCCCAAACGTGTAGTTCGGGTGAACTGGGAACGTCTGGAGGAGGCCCAAGTTCAGGAGGCCTTCAACTCACACCTCCGGCGGAGCTTTTCGGGCATTCTTGTGGAGGTTGGGGACATTGAATCAGAGTGGTCGGTGTTCAAAGCCTCTATTACCGAAGCCGAGGCGGGGAGCTGTGGTCTCAAGGTCCTAGGTGCCTCAAGGGGCGGTAACCCTCGATCCTCCTGGTGGACAACAGTGGTCAGGGAAGCCGTCCGACTGAAGAAGGAGGCCTTCAGGGATTTGTTATCCCGGGGTGGATGAGATCCGCCCAGAAATGCTGAAAGCTCTGGGTGTTGAGGGACTGTCATGGTTGACACGTCTCATCAACGTTGCGTGGAAGTCGGAAACAGTACCAAAGGAGTGGCAGACCGGGGTGGTGGTTCCCCTTTTCAAAAAGGGGGATCAGAAGGTGTGTGCAATTACAGAGGCATCACACTACTCAGCCTCCCCGGGAAAGTTTACTCTAAGGTACTCGAAAGGAGGGTCAGGCCGATTGTCGAACCTCAGATTGAGGAGGAACAATGCGGATTCCGTCCTGGTCGTGGAACGATGGATCAGCTTTTTACTCTTGCAAGGATCCTGGAGGGGGCCTGGGAGTACGCTTATCCGGTCTACATGTGTTTTGTAGACTTGGAGAAGGCGTATGACCGAGTTCCCAGGGAGTTACTGTGGGAGGTGCTGCGGGAGTATGGGGTGAGGGGTTCTCTACTCAGGGCAATCCGATCTCTGTACTCCCAAAGCGAGAGCTGTGTCCGGGTTCTCGGCAGTAAGTCGGACCCATTTCCAGTGAGGGTTGGCCTCCGCCAGGGCTGCACTTTGTCACCAATCCTGTTTGTAATATACATGGATCGGATTTCAAGGCGTAGTCGTGCGGGAGGGGGTCTGCAGTTCGGTGGATGAAGGATTGCACCACTGCTTTTTGCAGATGATGTGGTTCTAATGGCTTCATCGGTCTGCGACCTCCAGCACTCACTGGATCGGTTCACAACCGAGTGTGAAGCGGCTGGGATGAGGATCAGCACTTCCAAATCTGAGGCCATGGTTCCCAGCAGGAAACCGATGGACTGTCCACTCCAAGTAGGGAATGAGTCCTTACCCCAAGTGAAGGAGTTCAAGTATCTCAGGGTCTTGTTCTCGAGTGCACAATGGAACAATGGAGCGTGAGATGGGAGGAGAATCGGAGCAGCGGGAGCGGTACTGCAGTCGCTTTACCGCACCGTTGTGACGAAAAGGGAGCTGAGCCAGAAGGCAAAGCTCTCTGTCTACCGGGCCATTTTTGTTCCTACCCTCACCTATGGTCATGAAGGATGGGTCATGACCGAAAGAACGAGATCGCGGATACAAGTGGTCGAGATGAGTTTTCTCCGCAGGGTGGCTGGTGTCTCCTTTAGGGATAAGGTGAGAAGTTCGGTCATCCGGGAGGGAAGGATCCTTCGCGTCGAAATGAGCCAGTTGAGGTGGTTCGTGCACCTAGTTAGGATGCCACCTGGGCACCTCCCTAGGGAGGTGTTCCAGGCACGTCCAGCTGGGAAGAGACCAAGGGGTAGACCTAGGACCAGGTGGAGGGATTATATCTCTTCGCTGGCCTGGGAGCACCTTGGGATCCCCCAGTCAGAGCTGGTTGATGTGGCCAGGGAAAGGAAAGTTTGGGGCTCTCTGCTGGAACTGCTACCCCCGCGACCCGACCACGGATAAGCGGGAGAAGATGGATGGATGGGTATGGTCTATTGGTTCAGCCATGGTTTCGGTCGCCAATTGACTAATTCAGACCTACAAGAAAGTGCCAGAATTAGTGGCATTATGAAATAAAAGTGCCATTATGTTAAGTCACATTATAAAATAAATGTGCAATTCGGGAAAGTAGCATTGTGAAATAATATTTCATCATAATTGTAGAGTGTTTATTTAATTGATTCCGGCACCTTTGGTATTCCATAAACTCTAAGACATCGATATGTATTCATTTAGCTAGCTCATTGAGCCAGAAACTAGCTGGCTAAAGTTAGCTAATTAGGCTTCTTTTAGTGATCAAAAACGTTAAATTATATAGAATGCAATAATTTGAAGTACATAAAACATGTCACATCATCACAATATACACTGGGCATGACTTTACCCGTTAGCTGCTTCATGTTTCCGATCAGCCGTTTTTGAGAAGTGTGATAATGGCGTAACGCTTCTTTCATAGTCCAAATATGTTAAAATATATAGGCTGCAATTATTTACACATCACACATTACAATTATTTAAACAACATAACACATGTCACATTATCACATTAAACACATTACTTTACCTCTTATCTGTCATGTTGCAGATCAGTCATTCTGAAGTTTGAAAATGCGAATGGCGAAGAGTGCTTGTGCGGGGGTTGGAGGGTGCAACAGTGGGGAAGGCAAAGGTTCGATCACAGCACATTTGAAACATTTAACATCAAAACAAAATACAAAGTAAGTAAAAGTAGCCTGATAATAATGTGGGAATCTGAAGTCATTGTCACCTGACGGTGTCACCTGATGCGGTCACATGACCGGTGACCGGGTAAACAGGAAGCCATAAAAAGTTTTCCGTCAGTTCAAGAAAGTCTCTCTTGGCTGCCTGTCACTGGTCTTCTCCCTCTCACAAAGGTAGGAATAACAGTTTTAAGGTGGTTTTATGGTCTTTTAAATTAACTTATGCAAGTGGCTCATTTAGTTTGGTTTTATCAGGGCGAGTGCAAGACGAGATTTTACCATTGACGGAGGGAAACTCTCCCGACAGGCACAAGACCGTGTCTGTTATGTAAATTACTTTTAAATGGCGTTTTTAAACCGACGTTTTTAATTGTGTTTTAAGCAACTTATGTATGTGTTTTACAGAGCTTAAAGGTGGGGTAGGTAAGTTTGAGAAACCGGCTCGAGATCGCTAGAATTTGAAAATACACAACCGGAGAAAATCTGCCACTTCCTTATAGAGCCCCTCCTCCAACACACACGAACGAGCACATGACCAATGAAGGCACGAGATAAGTTTGTGCCCCGATGGAAGGCTGACAGGCAGGTAGGCCATCCAATCCGTTTAGCCGGCCCGGCTAAACGGATTGTACTTTTACAGTATTACGGCTTCAACAGATGGACTTTTTTTTATGGATTTTTTGTCAAAGCACTTCAGATATACATTGCTATCTGGATGTTAAGAGCATTCCATGGAATTTAACAAAAAGTGTATCTCGAGCCGGTTTCTGAAACTTACCTACCCCACCTTTAATGTACACAACCGGCCCAGCTACCCGGGATATTAAGTGACCATTTCCACGGCAGGATTAAGCTGAGTTGGAAATCTACTCTGTGGAAGTATGCCTTGTTTTTAACTCTTTCATTTTATATTGAGTTGTTGAATGAGGCTGGCAACTAACATGTTATGTTGTTTCCTTTTCAAAAGGACCAGGCCAGCCACTGTCCTATGGTGTTTATTTTGTATTTTCTTGTTCATTTTCTTCATGTGCAGTGTATGGCAGTATAATCATTTTATTGTTTGTGTCGTAGGTTGCGCTCATCTGCGGTGTAGGCCTGGGCCCGGGTGTAACGCTGCCTGCCTTCAGGGTAGGGACTGCACGGTGTGACACTTTCTTTTCTGTATGCTAAATATCTCACTGTTATTATTTTATAGAGATTGTGGTTTGAATATTGCATGCTTTTGGTGTGTGGCTTTTCTTGTTTTTGTCCCTCGCTATTAGCAGGCACTGCAACCCGGCGGACCGGGCCTGCCGAGCAGAGGAGGGTAACTTATATTGGTGTTGAATTGTATTTGCCATTTTTACATTTTACATGAATTGATATTTTAAACTATTTCCAACACTTGTTAATTAAAGCTGCGTATATTTTTGGAATTCATGCCTCTGTCATAATTGAACCTATTAATGGAAGCTTTAAAATCGGTCCACGACTTTAGAGTCCACGGGTTCCTCCTGCCCCTTAGGAGGAGGTGGCGTTGTCAGTGACTAGCTTTACATATGGTAACCTCAGTCACGGTTACCATAATAATAATAATAATAATAATAATAATAATAATAATAATAATAATAATAATAATAATAATAATAATAATAATAATAATAATAATAGCTGAGCAGAGGTTGCGCTAGTATTTTTCGCTGACAGGATCAGGATCGTAAAATTCCCGTCAAAATCCATTATTAACCGTCGGTCTGTACACAACTGACGGGGGGGGGCGGAAGAGCGCCGGTGTTATGCAGTGTTGTGCATGCCCACTGCACCTCGCGGGAGCGCGCCACAGCGCAAAGCATAAACTCTCAGACATTTCAATGATTTGTACGGAATAGTTAGGTCTGGAAAGGGCATAACACCGGAGCCCTGCTGCGGGGAAACTTTGGCTCTGTTCTGAGTTTGTTCTAATCCGTCAAAATGACGGACTGCTTTCAGATTTTTCCATCATTGTCAAAAGAATTCCGTCATAGACGGAATATATTCGGTTAACGCGACCTCTGTAGCAGTTAACTATTAGTAATTATTCATAGTTAAAAACTACTATTTTTGCAATATATATGAGATCTAAGCAGTTTATTCACATTACATGTCAAATCTGAATATGGCATCAGATTGCCCATGTAGGAGAACTTACAAAAGCACATTTAATTCAAGTTCGTACTTTGTTTAGTCAAAAATATATACTTCAAATACATTTCAGGCTGGCGGTATATTTTGTTGGATTTCTCAATTTTGAGGCATTTGGACATTTTTGAGCCTCATATACAGCAGATTGGATTCTGATTTTATGAAAATTGACCCTGTCTATCAGTGACGCCTGTAGCCCCACAGAGAGCTCAAACTGCAGCTACTGTGCTGGGAAATAACACTATGCTGAGAAAGTAGAGAAACAACAACTTACGATTTGACACACAAAAGGTAAGTTGATCTGATTGATGCCCCCGGCAAAAACTCCAAATGTCAGCCCCGTATGAAAGAGGAAGTTGAGGAGTGTGTGCCAGCCATTCCTGCTGATGCGGATCACGCTGCAAACACAGAGCTCACAGTTAAAAGGATGGACTGCATGGGATGCAGTAATACAATCAGTAATGTTGTTAACAAGAAAGCATAATTTAGCTGTGATTAAAATATAACATAGAATAGAATACAGCTAAAAAAGAGCAAACGTATTAATAATATTCTGAATCACAAAAACACAACGTATGTGAATGTACGTAGGCCTATATATGTATGGGTTTGGGTTGGAGCAAGCCCACATGAAGTGCACCAGACTCTGAGGAAAATATTCAATGTGGCCAAACGGCGGTACTACACTTCCGTATCAGTCGCTGGGCCCAGAAAGACTTTTCCCCATCGACTAACATTGGGAAAGAGACGTCTGTAAATCGTTGGATATTTATTTTTTTACCAAATTAACTACCCAGTATGAACACTTGTATAGCCCTTATTAAAAACATTCGGTCCTCAAGTTGTAAAATGTGCTAACAATGTTATTCTGAGAGTTATTTTCCTCTGCATTATGAACGCGGATATAACCCACGGGACCGCGCCGCCCGGCACGTTCATGTGACGTGTTCAATACTACATGAGTTTTACCTTTACCCATGGATGCACAATAAGAACGGATTATATGAATACTTTCGTGACGTTTCGCTCTCTCAAAAGTTGGGCCATTTTGTCTTCATGCGCCAATGAGCAACTCTCATAGGAATGAACGAGGCCCCGCCTCCCACGCTGTATCCAGTTCTTATTAGACATCCATGGGTTGAGTTATATGAAGGGCTAATATCAGACATTTAAGTAAAAATGTCATATCAAATCAAACTTATTTAGGAAACAAAATACAAATCTAGAAAAACCTTAACACTAAGAACATTTAAAATGTTCATCTGTAAACAGCCTATTATCAACCTGAACTTAAATAGGAAGGATATGCTCTTCTCAGATCAACCCAAATGCATCGCCTCAATGCCATATGTACTGAAGATGGCTGGCTGTAATTGTTCTTCCTGTCCCGACCCTGCGAGACCCCTCCCTTATTTGACTTCACTGTAGGAGATGGAGATCACAATCCACTGTCCTGGTTCCATGCTTCTGTGCTTCACATGCACAGTCCAGCTGAAGCTAATGTGACATTTGAGCAGTCTTAGACACTGAGAGTGCAACACTGTGTCAAACTATTCATTGGGCTGTGTTGCTTCTTCTGTGCTGCTGAAATTATGAAATTACATTACATTACATTGCATTTAGCTGAGGCTTTTATCCAAAGCGACTTACAACAAGTGCATTCGACCAACAAAATACAAACTTGAAGAAAACATATATAATCATATAAGTACATCAGGTTCCATAGAGCTAAAACATTTCAAATGCTACTCAACTGGCTTTAGATAAGCCAGTCCTTTGTTAGTATATAAGTGCTTTGTTAGTAATTCTATTGCTCGAAGTGGTGTCGAAAGAGATGAGTTTTCAGTCTGCGCCGGAAGGTGTGTAAGCTTTCTGCTGTCCTGATGTCAATGGGAGCTCATTCCACCATCTTGGAGCCAGGATAGCAAACCCACGTGTTTCTGCTGATGGGAACTTGGGTCCCCCTCGCAGCGAGGGTGCAGCGAGCCGTTTGGCTGATGCAGAGCGGAGTGCACGTGCTGGGGTGTACGGTTTAACCATGTCCTGGATGTAGGAAGGGCCAGATCCATTTGCAGCATGGTACGTAAGTACCAGTGTCTTGAAGTGGATTCTAGCAGTTACCGGAAGCCAGTGAAGGGAGCGGAGGAGCGGCGTGGTGTGGGAACATTTAGGAAGGTTGAAGACCAGGCGAGCCGCTGCATTCTGGATGAGCTGCAGAGGTCGAATGGCACATGCAGGTTGACCAGCCAGGAGGGAGTTGCAGTAGTCTAGGCGTGAGGTGACGAGAGCCTGGACCAGAACCTGCGTGGCTTTCTGGATCAGGAGGGGACGTATCTTCCTGATGTTGTATATAATCCAAACACGGCCCGTCATGCTTCATGTCTGATCTCCTGCTACATCTCCTTACTTTCTTCTCAGGGTCCTGTGTTTTTACTCAGGAGTCTTTGTTTTGAACCACCGGCCGGCCACCCTGGGACCTTTGTGTAATGTAATGTAATGTGTTTATTTTCTGCTATGAATGATGAGTCAGCCTGTATTTCTGCAGTGTGTTGAAGAGGAGGTCATGTGACTCAGATCTGTTGGGCAACGTTTAAATTGCTCAATATACTCCTATTATATATATATTATTCATATATGTTGGTCTATTCCTTAAACAGCATTTTTCATAATTTAGGAATGTTTTTCTGTGGGTCTCAGAACTGAGGTTGTTGAATGCTGTTCAGATTGTAGAGCACCTTAAGGCAAACCTGGAATTTGTTATATTAAAGTGGACCTATCATGCTATATTTGAATAATATATTGTAGGGCCATACCTATATAAAACATGTCTGTGAATTTTTTGCTCTATTTGCTCTTTTTTAGCCCTGTTTTTGCAAGGGCTGAATCTGTGAGAAGTCTTCTTCGCTGCTTTTGTGGCAGACTACAGCGCCACCTACATGCCTGGCATATGTACTACAGCGTCTCCAGTGCTTTCGAACGGCAATGACCTATCCTGATAGGTGGAGAGTTGCCCATATAGGCGGAGCTCCTCGTTCCTGACGTCAGAGATATTTCAAATCTGTATCAGTCTGTATCAGATCCGTTGCAGCACCGTTTTTAGAGATTTGGGTATGGAGGAAAAGAGAGAGGGTTGTGTTTTCTGCCACTTGGTGAGTACATATATTCATGTATAAAAGACGTACAAAAGTGCATTTTGCATGATAGGTCCCCTTTAAGCTATATAAAGAAACATACTTGATTTAAAAGTCCAGTTTGAGTATTAGAACCATGTGTTTTATGGCTTTTTAAACAACATAACTATAACGGCCCGTCCACAGTACAGCGTCGACAGCTTCAATCTGCCCATTCACTTTGAATGGGGTGACGTCACGTTGCCTTGCTTTTTCGCCGAACTGAATTAGCTGAAGTAGCCAGCGCCAGCCAATCAAATCCCGTTTCGGAAAATCTGACAGCTCAAGCCGTAGCCATCTGTGAGAGATATCCCGCCGTTCATTTCTATATTTCAAAAAAAGTTGGAGGAGAAACAAATTATCGCTGTAGCAAATCACCCGGTTTTGTATGACCAGACCCTCTTCACCTACCGGGATACAAACCGGAGGAACCAGGCATGGAGGGAGGTGGCAGAGACAGTGGGTGAAACTGGTAGGTTTTCGCCTGTTTGGGGAGTTTATATATATATGTTTATATTTATATATATATTGCTCCCATAAAATCCCCGGGGGTTTTTGCTTTGTATGTCGGGGGCGGGAGATTCATGTGCTTGGTTGTTGGTCGCGTTGCTTGAATAAAATCCCCAAGCTTCAGACACGCCCAGCTCCAAGCTTTTTTTGAAGCTGTAGTGTGGACGCTCCGTTAGACTGAAGATAAATATATCACAAATATGTTCTTGAACATACAGTATTGCTTTGGCAGTCAGTTTCAGGATGGTGTCATTGTGTTAAAATATTTTAATTTTAAAAAGACTTACTTTGGTCCCCTTTATCTAACATTGAAGTCATGATAAGAGGGGATCACTGCAGGGTCAGTATGGGCATGATGAGACCGCAGTATGTCTCAAACTATGTGACTGAGCATGTCTAAAGGTACAGAGTTCAGAGTGCACAACAGACAATTCCCTCCTTAAATGCAGTCATGGCCTTGTGCTTGGTTGTTTGCAAATTGTGTGAAAATTGAAAAAACCGAGCTTTTAATAAATGTTCTTCTCACCTGTGGTGGACGATATAGGTCATGATGGAGACCAGCAGGCAGAGCAGCATGACTGCAGTGCAGGCGTACACCACCGGGTGCAGGTAGTCCCCGGGGTACGGGGGGAAGGACAGCACCCTCTTCAAATCCTGCAGCGGGACACAGGTCAACGGACAGATGAATAGGATATACAGAGAGATACACGCCCTTGCTTAATAAAAACAACAATGACTGTGGCCAAAAGTTATTACCAAACAGCCCAGATGGTGTTGAGTTAAGCCAGGCACGACTTGGTCAGGAGGACGGTCATGCCTTTGTCTCCCTACGTTATTCGGTGCAAGGAAATAGTTTAACAATTTTGGAAAAAAAATACACTACTTTTTCCAATGGATGGATTAATAGTTTGATTTCAGGCGCATATTTTAAGTGTCAAACTAATATCGGAATTAGTTAGCCTAGCTTAGCATTAAGACTAGAAGCAGGAGGGAAGGGGCTTGCACTTTTCTGTTCAAATAAAAAATAAATACACCTACAAACTCCTCTAAAGCTCACCGATCCACATGCTGTGTGTGGTGTGGTTATTCTGTACACATTTTAAGGTGTTTACATGTATAGGTGTTTACATGTGTACAGAATACACAATGTTTGGTTTGTGTATTCTGTGTCTGGTTAGACCTAAAACTCACAGTATATGTTTTGTAATTTTGCTATTTGATTCCACTATTACTCAATGAAAAGGGTTACACAATTCTTCCTCTTATCACTCTATTGGCAATGAAAGGGAGCATATTAGGAAAGAAAAAAATACCGTACCCTGTAGGTACGGTCTTTGAAAATAATACTTCCTAATACGTTTATCACCCAGGTAACGGCCCCTACACACGGCGGTGTGCGTTGCAGCTTCAACGCTTCTGCCCATTCACTTTGAATGGGGTAACGTCACGTTTTGCCGAACTGCATTGTGGGAGCAAAGCGTAGCTTCTCTCGCGGTGCTCGATGGAGGCGTCAGCCAATCGAATCATATGTCAGTACATGCTCTAGCCAATCAAACCGCGTGCTTGTGTGTCTAGGGCGGGAGATTCATGTGATTGGTTGTTGGTCGAGTTTCAGCCCCCCCCCGCCGGCAAGCGACAACACACACCGCCGTGTGTAGGGGCCGTGAAGGTGGACAGTAGAGTGCACATTCACATAGACAGTATTAACATTTGTGGGTGAAAATGTTTTCAGCGGGTATAAGTGCATCGCCCTTGTTTGTGTGCTCAAAACAAAATGTGTGTGTGTCCATCACTGTGACAATGGTATTGCAAAATCAATGTTAGTGACGATTACGGGATACCGCCCATACAAAAATGTAAAGGCGTGAAATCAAACAAGCATGATCACATAAAATCTGTCTCTAATGAACACTAAAGATGATTGATATAGAAAAACTATTTACAAACATAAATCTTTGTATCTTTACCATCCATTATACATGATATGAAAGCAACACAAGAAGATGCATGTGGTTACTTTAACAAGCTGTTGTTTACCAAGAGAGTGTTAGAGCACCTAACTGTTTTAGCATTTCTGCTGTACATGAAGCCATGTGTTCATCAGAGGTGTATTTTTACCAGACTGTGTCACCCTTTGTGCTAAGCAAGGCTAACAAGGTCCGATTATAGCTGGAGTTTAGCACACACACATGAATACACAACCCAGTCTCACGGCATTTCGTGTTCACCAACACGATTTTTAATCTATTGATTCGTGTTCATCATCACGATTTGCCCCTTTTTTTCGTGTTGCACAGCACGATTTTAAAAGCAATGTATTTCTACTGGTAACGTGTTTCGTGCCTGCAGGCTGCAGCACGTCTTTTTCTCCGGTCAGGTCGTGGAAGACGAGCTGTGTGGTTCATAAAAACATGTTCTTACTCAATATCAAGCCACAGTTATTGCTTTTATTTTAAATCGTATAATGTCGGACTTTTGTTGCCGTCTGTGAGGAAAATAAATGGGGCTCAGAGCCTCAGGATACTGAAATCTGTATTTTTTAAATCTTTTTTTCCTTCTAATTTGTTATTCTTTTCAAAATAACACACTGTTATTTACTCACCAATAACACACAATTATCCTTGCTTTTATTTATTGGTTTAATTCCATAATCTCGGGCTTTTTTGGCGTCCGTCGACGTAGGCATTTCGAGCGATTACCCAAGATCCTCAGCTATTGTTTTAAGCTCGCTGATTGGATGTGTTAGCCGCAATACATGCTGGGATATGGTGTTTATATTATATGAAATCCGGAAAACATTTTAAAAGTATAAAATAATACTTAATTCCGAGTGCTCTTGCTTTTCTCTTTGAAAGTCATCACATAACGGCATTGTAATACACGGTTCGGCTGCAGTACATATTACAGATCTGCCGTAGTTCTTTATTTAGAGAGCCCTGATGAGAAGACCTTTGGAAAAACTGGAAGAAATGCCGCCGAAACTGAATACTTGACGTGGATCATAAATATATCAACAATTAAACAACATCTTCAATTTCTCTTCACACAATACGTCTCCTTGCAGTATCAACACTAATTCGGCTGACTTTTACATTTGATCTAATTCATAGATAGGTTATAATTACACCATAACGGTGCACAGCTGATAGAAAAGGACTGTAGTTTTTAAAGATATTACTGATTTTCTTTGAATGTAAGAATGTAAATACTGAGTCTGAAATAGTATAGCAATATGCTGTAAAATGATGTGAAAGCATGCATAAAACTATACATCTTCAGATGTTGTACATACACACTAATAATACAAAGTTATTATGGCTCTGTGCACCTTGTGTGCACCTCCTAGTGGTTAAAGCACGTTATTGAATTATTGTTTTTATGTGTTATATTTGATTAAAAACATATTAAGAGTACATACTTTCATAGGGGGAAAGTATAAATATAGAAATATAGAATATAAAAAATCAAGAAGATACTATAAGTGATCTCTACAATAAAACAGTTTAGTGCAGGATGTACACAGATATTAATAGGAGGAGGTGCAAAACAGAAAAACGGATTAACCTTTATTTAAACATTACATATTAAATATTATGCCTGACAAAGTAATTAACGTCTAATATATTGCTTTCCTGCAATGTTAACTATGTTGAAGCACTTATTTTAACTGATATTATACACATGAATTATACTCTTATGTATGTAGATAGAATAAGAAATGTGTAGAATATGACAGTTTAATGGTGGAGGTACACACATATTGATAGATGTCTTGTTAAATGTAGTATAGTTGTTAGGTTGGAGGCGGGAATCATAGCCATAGAAGCCTGGCTCCGCATCTTAGAAAGTAACTCAGCTAAAGTAAAGCCCATGTTAGCATGTGCGGACCGGCAAAAGGTAGCTCCTCTTAGCCGTCCCCCGGCAACTCCCGAGCAGCAGGGAGGCTGGGTGACTGTTCAGAAGGGGCATAACGCGAAACCCGCAGGTCCCCACCAACCCGTTCACGTATCTAACAGATATTCCCCACTCAGCGAGACACCCGCTGAGAAGCCAACTCTGGTTATTGGTAGCTCTATTATGAGACACGTGAATTTAGAGACCGAAGCCTCCACAGTCACATGCATTCCGGGGGCCAGAGCGGGCGACGTTGAGGCGCATCTTAAACTGCTGGCTAAAAATAAACATAAATACGGTAGGATTGTTATTCACGTCGGTGGTAATGATGTTCATTTACGCCAATCAGAATGCACCAAACTTAATGTGGAGTCGGTGTGTAGTTATGCTAAAACAATGTCGGACACCGTAATCTTCTCTGGTCCCCTCCCCAATCTGATCAATGATGACATGTATAGCCGCATGTCATCATTTCAGCGCTGGTTGTCTTGGTGGTGCCCAGCAAACAATGTGGGCTTCGTAAATAATTGGACAGCCTTCTGGGGAAAACCTGGTCTGATTAAGAGAGACGGCATTCATCCTACTTTGGAAGGTGCAGATCTCATTTCAGCAAACATTTCAGGGCTTTGTGGACTTAATCCATGACAAACTGGAGTTGAGACCAGGAGGCAGAGTCGCAGTCTTACACGCTTCTCTGCGCTCTCTCCTAGGCAGTCACCCATAGGAATCCCGAACCCAATAAAATACCCAATATTAGCGGTGTGTGTGTCTGCCCAAGGACAATTTAAGGTAAAACCTAATAGAGGTGTCATACATAATAACCTAATAAAAGTAAATGTAACAACTAATACAGTGCAACAAAACAGGAAGATTAAATGTGGATTAAATAAGATCTCTAGCATCTCAAGCAATATTGGTAAATGATTTAATATCAGATTATAATATTGATATATGCTGTCTCACTGAAACTTGGTTGAGACATGAAGAATATGTCAGCATAAATGAGGCCACTCCACCCAGCCATGTCAACACTCATATTGCTCGAGGCACGGGCCGAGGAGGTGGAGTTGCAACAATCTTTGACTCGTTTACTTATCAATACTAAACCAAAATTAAATTATACTTCTTTTGAAAGCCTCGTTTTTAGTCTTACGCATCCGACCTGGAAAACTTTGCAGCCAATCTTATTTGTTACAGTGTATCGTGCACCAGGTCCTTATTCAGAATTCTTATCGGAATTCTCTGAGTTTTTATCAACTTTGGTTCTTAAAACAGACAAAGTAATTATCGTAGGTGACTTTAATATTCATGTTGACGATGATAAAAATAGCCTTACTGTTGCATTTAACTCTATATTAGATTATGTTGGTTTCTGTCAGAGTGTAAATAAACCAACCCACTGCTATAATCACACTCTCGACCTTGTTCTGACTTATGGTATTGAAATTGAGCAACTATTAGTCGAACCGCATAATCCTGCTTTATCCGACCATTTCTTAGTAACTTTTGAAGTACTGTTACTAGACTACAAAGTATTAGTCAAAAGCTCTTGCAGCAGAAACCTATCTGTTAGTGCTATAGCCACATTTAAGGAAGAGATTCCACCAATACTTAACTCGATAGCATGTCTGCATGTAGGGGAGGAAACTCATACAAAATGTACACCACCCCAAATTGATCATGTTGTTGATAGTGCTATAGATGCGCTGCGAATAAAATTAGACGCTGTTGCTCCTTTGAAAAAGAAGAAAATAAAACAACATAGATTAGCTCCATGGCATAATGCCGAAACCCGCAAAATAAAGCAAAAGTCTAGACAACTTGAAAGGATATGGCGTTCCATTAAACTTGAAGAATCTCGTTTAATTTGGCATATTACTCTCAATGAATATAAGAAAGCACTGCGTAAAGCGAGAGCAGCCTACTACTCTTCATTAATAGATGAGAATAAGAATAATGCAAGATTTCTTTTCAGCACTGTAGCCAGGCTGACAGAGAGCCACAGCTCCATTGAGCCTTCTATTCCCATAGCACTCGGTAATGATTTTATGTGCTTTTTTAACGATAAAATTGTTACTCTTAGAAACAAAATTAATGACCTCTTGCCTTTGACCAGTATAGTGTTATCAACAGCTCCCGGAATCGTAAGTTCTAATATTACACTAGATCGTAAACTAGAATGCTTTTCAGCCATTAACCTTGAACAATTACATTCAATGATTCTCTCTTCTAAACCATCAACGTGCATGTTAGACCCAATTCCAAATAAGCTGTTAAAGGAAGTGTTTCCATTAATTAGCACTTCTTTATTAAATATTATGAATATGTCTTTATCATCAGGCTATGTTCCACAATCATTCAAAGTAGCAGTGATAAAACCGCTTCTTAAAAAGCACAACCTCGATCCAGAGGTTTTAGCCAACTATAGACCTATTTCTAATCTTCCGTTCCTCTCAAAAATTATTGAGAAAGCGGTCGAAAAACAGTTGTGTGATTACTTAAAAAACAATGATTTATTTGAAGATTTTCAGTCTGGCTTTAGAACACATCATAGCACAGAGATAGCTCTGGTTAAAGTCACAAATGATATTCTAATAGCCTCAGACAAGGGAATTGTCTCTATTCTTGTTTTGCTCGATCTCAGTGCTGCATTTGATACTATCGACCATGATATCCTATTGCAAAGACTAGAGTACTTGGTTGGCATACAGGGAACTGCTTTAGGCTGGTTTAGGTCCTATCTATCTGAACGCTCTCAGTTTGTAGGTGTTAACGATGAATCTTCCACGCAAACCAAAGTTAGCCATGGAGTGCCACAGGGCTCAGTGCTCGGACCTATTTTGTTCACATTATATATGCTTCCGTTCGGCAATATTATAAGGAATCATTCTGTAAACTTTCATTGTTATGCGGATGATACTCAACTATATTTATCAATCAAGCCTGATGAAATGAATCATCTAAATAAAATTCAAGACTGCCTTAAGGACGTGGATGACCTTAAACTTTTTGATGTTAAACACGACCAAAACTGAAGTTATTGTACTTGGCCCGAAGAATCTACGAAACTAATTATCTAAAGATATACTAACTATGGATTGCATTAATTTGGCCTCCAGTGAGACTATAAGGAATCTTGGTGTTATATTTGATCAGGATTTATCCTTTAACGCCCACATAAAATCAATTGCAAGGACCGCCTACTTCCATCTACGTAACATTGCAAAAATCAGGCATATCTTGCCTCAAAACGATGCAGAGAAACTAGTCCATGCATTTGTTACTTCTAGGTTGGATTATTGTAACTCTTTATTATCAGGGAGTACCAAGAAGTCAATCAAGTCGCTTCAGCTGATTCAAAATGCTGCGGCTCGTGTACTAACCAGAGTTCGGAAAAGGGACCACATTGCTCCTGTTCTGGCTGCCTTACACTGGCTCCCTATAGAACACAGGATAGAATTTAAAATTCTTCTTCTCGCCTACAAAGCCCTTAATGGGCAGGCGCCATCTTACCTTAAAGAACTCATTATACGCTACTGTCCTACTAGGGCATTGCGTTCCAAGAATGCAGGGTTGTTGGTTGTTCCTAGAATCTCTAAAAGTACAATGGGAGCCAGAGCCTTTTCTTATCAAGCTCCACATTTGTGGAATCAGCTTCCAGTTTGTGTTGCAATAATTGTGGCTTGATATTGAGTAAGAACATGTTTTTATGAACCACACAGCTTCCGCTCTTCCACGACCCGACCGGAGAAAAAGACGTGCTGCAGCCTGCAGGCACGAAACACGTTACCAGTAGAAATACATTGCTTTTAAAATCGTGCTGTGCAACACGAAAAAAAGGGGCAAATCGTGATGGTGAACATGAATCAATAGATTAAAAGTTGTGTTGGTGAACACGAAATGCCGTGAGACTGGGTTGGAATACATAGCAGTATAGCTGATAATGCTGATGCCAACATGCTGTTATATGCAAAGTGAAGCAAAGAATGCTTGTGAAATAAGCATGATTCCTTTATGCAAATGCTACCCTCCTTGCTAACAGCCAGCTCAGTGGTGCTCGTCAGAATGACTCTGGAGCCTGCAGACTTGCTGCTGGAGGTCGGGCTGAACTGCATGTTTCCAAAGCTTTGCACAATCATTCATGCTCGTTCAGTATGAGTGCATTAATAAAGTGTCCTGACGTACCAGGATCTAGCAACATGTCACATCATTAAACATGTAAACCATGGTGAGAGAGATTACAGTGTCTCCTGAAACATGAAATTAAATTAACAAAAGGAAAATATCAGACCTTGTTCGGGAAGCTGTATTTGTTTTGATTGGATCAGCTTTTGTATGAAAACCAAACCGCATAATGAATTAAGTTGAGACATTATAAAAGCCAGTCCTCTCATAATATAGTACTGCAACAAAGGACTACTTTCAATATTTATCGCAAACAGATTATTTATTGTTAGACTCCCAATCCCGAGACAATGTAATTTCTCCAATAGTTTCTTTAAGTCCAATGATATGTCAAACAGAAAACCAAGAAAACACACATTGACTCTTGAAAAATGTGTTCTTTTTATTTTATGCGAGCAATATATATATATATATATATATATATATATATATATATATATATAAACTCCCCAAACAGGCGAAAACCTACCAGTTTCACCACCTGTCTCTGCCACCTCCCTCCATGCCTGGTTCCTCCGGTTTGTATCCCGTTGATAGTTCTGGTCGTAAAGAACCGGGTGATTTGCTACAGTAACTTATCGTTTGGAAAACTTGTATTGTAACTGTGCTTGGTTACTATTATGTGACATTGTGACATGAACTCAAAGCCACCGTCCCAAGCAAAAGTTTTCAACTGTGCTACAAATGTGGTGAAATCTTTGGTTGTCAATGTATATTGGGGGGACATAACATGAGGCTGATATTAATTTACAAATGTTTCTCTCTATGTACACTTTATGTCAAAAGAAACATTAAGTCAATAAACAAATCCATGAGAGTCTCAGTAAACACATCGGCTGAAACGTGAATCAGTGCGCTGCCTTGCTATCATTTATCCGATGACTTGTCTGTGGAGGCAGCAGTGTGTGGGAGGTTTAGAGAAAGTGATTCATGTACAGTAAGTGATGTGCTTCTCCTGGACAGCTCTAGCTTTCCCTCTGTGTTAAAAGGCAAAACGTGCCTTCAAACAACAGTTAGGCCTTCTTCCTCTCCCACTGAAGCACAGCTCTGCATGTGCATAATTCAAGCTGAACATTACTGTGGAGGAAGGAATAAAGAGCTAACTTGGCTCCGTCTTTAAGACAGCGTCAACTCGCTTTTCCTTTGTGTTCCGAGGCCTTGTATTTTAGAGACACTGTCATGTCTTCCCCCTCTCATCTCTCTCTCTGGGACAGCATGCTCTCTCGTCACGCTCCACTGAACAACCCATCTATTAGACAGAGCATGACTGATTAAATCCTTTGCAGATCCCATAAAATGAAAAAATACAGGCATGCACATGCAGCAGCAGAGATCTACGCTCCACTTCCTTCAGATGACCGACCACGAGCTTCTTTTGTTCTGTCCTCCTAACATGCTCATAGTGACAATGTGAACAGCAGGTAACATGTTTACCAAATTGACCATCTTAGTTAAGCATGTTAGCAAACTAGCATTGCTACAGCAGAGGCTGACAGATATGTCAGTATTAATTTTGGATGTATTTGGTCCACAGTCCACACTACTAAAATAATTGGATCTGTGATGGCGCTAGTGGAAAAATCTGAGGATCACTTAAGTTATAACAATTAATGGTAAAAGTACCATGAACGTCTATATGAACTTGATTTACAATCCATACAGTGATTGTCAAATCATTAAAGTGAAAGCAGTAAACGCTGAAATATCCTGACTTCCAGTTCATAGGCTTGGTTGAGCATTACATTACATTACATTACATTTAGCTGACGCTTTTATCCAAAGCGACTTACAATAAGTACATTCGACCAGGAAGACACAACCTTGAAGAAAACAGAATCATATAAGTATATCAGGTTTCATAGAGCCAAGCATTTAAAGTGCTACTCAACTGGCTTTAGATAAGCTAGTCCTTTATTAGTATATAAGTGCTCTGTTAGCTTGTTAGTAATTCTATCGCTCGAAGTGGAGTTGAAAGAGATGAGTTTTCAGTCTGCGCCGGAAGATGTGTAAGCTTTCTGCTGTCAATGGGGAGCTTATTCCACGATTTTGGAGCCAGGATAGCAAACCCACGTGTTTTTGCTGATGGGAACTTGGGTCCCCCTCGCAGCGAGGGTGCAGCGAGTCGTTTGGCTGATGCAGAGCGTAGTGCACGCGCTTGGGTGTACAGTTTAACCATGTCCTGGATGTAGGAAGGGCCAGATGCATTCGCAGCATGGTACGCAAGTACCAGTGTCTTGAAGTGGATTCTAGTAGTTACTGGAAGCCAGTGGAGGGAGCGGAGGAGCGGCGTGGTGTGGCAACATTTAGGAAGGTTGAAGACCAGACGAGCCGCTGCATTCTGGATGAGCTGCAGAGGTCGGATGGCACATGCAGGTAGACCAGCCAGGAGGGAGTTGCAGTAGTCTAGGCGTGAGGTGACGAGAGCCTGGACCAGAACCTGCGTGGCTTTCTGGGTCAGCTGGGGACGCATCCTCCTGATGTTGTAAAGTGTGTATCTGCAGCAGCGGGTTGTAGCAGCGATGTTTGCAGTGAAGGACAGGTTGTTATCTAGGATCACACCCAGATTCCTTGCAGTCTGAGTCGGGGAAACAACAGAGGTGCCGATTGTCAGGTCAAGAGTGGGACAATCTTTTCCCGGAAGGAAAAGCAGCTCAGTCTTGTCAAAGTTGAGCTTGAGGTGATGAGCAGACATCCACTGAGAGATGTCAGCTAGACAAGCAGAGATGCGTGCGACGACCTGGGTCTCTGAGTGGAGAAAGGACAGAATTAATTGGGTGTCTGTGTACAGGGAGAAGAGGAGGGGACCAAGAACAGAGCCCTGAGGGACCCCTGTGGTTAATTGACAAGGGTCGGACTCGGACCCTCTCCAAGTAACCCTGTAGGTACGGTCTTTGAGGTATGAGGTGAGGAGGGAAAGTGCAGAGCCTGAAACTCCAAGTTCTTGGAGAGTGTGAAGGAGGATCTGATGATTCACCGTGTTGAATGCAGCAGACAGGTCCAACAGGATGATGACAGAGGAGAGGGATGCTGCTTTGGCAGTGTGCAGTTCATCAGTGACAGCAATGAGAGCAGTTTCTGTGGAGTGACCTGCCTTGAAACCAGACTGGTGCGGATCCAGAAGGTTGTTCTGATGGAGATAACAGGAGAGTTGTTTAAAGACAGCGCGTTCAAGTGTTTTAGACAGGAACAGGAGTAGAGAGACAGGCCTGTAGTTTATAACATCAGACGGGTTGAGAGTGGGTTTCTTTAGGAGAGGGTTTACTCTTGCCTCCTTGAGACTGTTTGGAAAGTGACCAGAAGTTTGAGAAGTGTTGATGAAATGGGTGAGAAACGGTAGAATATCAGGAGCGATAGTCTGAAGGAGGTTTGAAGGGATAGGGTCCAGAGGACAGGTGGTAGGGCGGGCAGAGGTAATGAGGGTAAGAACCTCACTTGGAGAGAGAGGGGAAAAGGAGGTCAGTGTGCGGGTGAAAGGAGGGTCTGGTGACCCATCGGTGAGTAAAGGTGAGTCAGAAAAAGAAGAGCGAATATCATCAACCTTTTTTTCAAAGTGGTTAACTTTAATCTGAGATTTAAAATCTCTCAAAAGCGCCGTTTTAGCTACAATAACTACAGAACAGAGTAGAATAAATGAAACAGATAATTTATTTATACAGATAAAATCCCATTGAGATCATTGATCTCTTTTCCAAGGGAGACCTGCTCAAGTAGTTCCACATGAAACATAAAAACATAAATAGAACAACAAAAGGACATCATACAGCATCATTTACAAAAGTATCCACATAAACAGGTACCAATAGCTTCTGATTGAGTAGCATCCAACCGAGCTTTAAAAACATTTGGTGGCACCAGATTCTTCAGTTTCCATTTAATTTGCAGACTATTCTAAGACAGAGGAGTTGCGCATCTAAAAGCTGTCTTCCCTAAGACAGTCCTAGCAGTTGGCACATTTAATAAAACCACAGCATTCAATCTCAAGCAGTAGCCACTTACAATTCTCCGAGAGATCAGGGAGCAGATGTAGGATGGAAGTTTCCCTAACATGGCTTTGTATATAAAAATGTAGCAGTGACTGAGCCTCCGTACAGTTAGTAAAAGCAAACCAGCCCTTGCATACAGGGTACAGTGATGGGTTAATACTTTACAGTTTGTCACAAATCTCAGTGCGCTGTGATACGCAGCATCTAACTTGATCAGGCAATGGGCAGGTGCATTCATATACATCAGATCACCATAGTCCAGCACAGGTCAAAAGGTCACAGAGACTATCCTTTTCCTGGCCTCAAGCGAGAAACAGGACTTGTTCCTGTAAAAGAAACCTAGCCTAACCCTCAATTTTTTTAGCAGGTTATTGACATGAAGTTTAAAAGTGAGACAATCATCAAGCCAGATACCAAGGTATTTGTAAGAGGCAACAACTTCTAGTTTTGTTCCTTGCGTAGTTACAATATCTAAAACAGGCTCTGGTGTCTTTTTTGCTTTTGAAAAGAGCATTACCTTGGTTTTATCCACATTTAAAAGAAGCTTTAATTCAGATACGATACTTTATCTTGAGGCCGTGTGTTGTGTGTGGAGCCTGTTATATGCATTTTATTATAACATACGTTTATAGTTACAATATACTGTAAGACCTCTAATATGAAGCTGTGTAACACTTTGCCACTGAGCTAACATCATGCAACAGTTTCAAATAATATCCTTACGCTGCGTCCACGCGGCGGCGTACGTTGATGCTTGCAGGCTGAAACTCGACCAACAACCAATCACATGAATCTCCCGCCCCAGACACAAGGGCACGCGGTTTGATTGGCTAGAGCTTGTAGGTACTGGCATATGATTTGATTGCCTGAAGCTTCCGTCAAAGCTTCAAAAGTTTAACTTTTCTCAACTTTTGCAGCGAGCAACGCGAGCAATGCGTAGCGACGCTCCCACAATGCAGTTCGGCGAAGCGTGACGTCACCCCATTCAAAGTGAATGGGCAGAAGCGTTGAAGCTTCAACGCATGCCGCCGTGTGGACGGGCCGTCACTGACAAAGTGTTTGTGAGCCGAGCCGTCATTTCAACTCCAGTTTTGCCAAAAATAAAGAGTGCAGTTACCTTTTTTTTTAATACTATTTAACTAATCTAGCAGCAGTTTGAGAATCAAGTGTCCCCATAGCTTGTGCCTTTAACCTCTTAAGTCCGAGGGTCCCCCGAGTGGACCCCTCCCACCGTTTTTTTACGAGACTATGTCTATCACCCAGAAAAGAGAAAGTAAACAACATCCGGTTTCAAAAATATTACAATAATTACATCTTACCTTTTTTTATTTGAGATCAAAAGTTGTGTTGAACGGAATAAAAACGGCGCTCAAGGTTAATCCAATGTCTTTGTGTCACGTAGAATGTTTTACTGATAATCCATCATCATATTTATGGCAATATACTGGGTATAAAGTTTTGCCATCCAGGCTTGTACTTTCAGATATGCTTCGTTTGCTTCTCTATTACGTCTGCAATGGTAATGTTTACGTGGATTTGGGAACTGCCCATCGATTCTATTGGATGTAATGGTTAAGAAAAAGGTGTAAATCACCCAAATCGACCAATGGGTTCCAGAGATATGGTCCTGCGTAAAGTATAAAAAATGCCAGCCAGTGTAAGTACATTACGTAGCAGACTTTACTTATTGTTTACTACGGAAGGAAGCAGGAATTGCAGGACCCAGAGCGCACGGAGCACAGAGCGGACAGCAGATAACGGAATTGCAGTTTTATTGCTTATAGATTATCAGAACATTTCAAGGGGGACACAGCCCCATTGGATATTAACCTATGGATTAACTACATCATCGTTTTTATCGTTTTAATGCCATTGAAGACCAGTTTAGACCAGACAAAGAGGAAGGTAAGTCATTGTTAGCCTAGCGCATGTTAGTACCTAGCGCCATTTGTTTTGATGTACGTTTTTGTTGATAACCTCGCGAGTTTGTATCTTTCAGTGTTGAGGTGAGCACCGTTAGATTCTGTGTCTTTACGATCATAAACAATGTGTTGGATGTGCAGCTAGGATAAGTAATAAGGGAGCTAGGAGTGATTTTCGGTGCAGTAATAGGTTAGCATTTTTCGCTCTGGGCTAATTCAGAGGCTCACTGTTAGATCAGTTAAATTAGTAGTATATAAAATATTCAAAGTTTATTAAATATATAAAAAGAAAACTGAAATTTCACACATGTAGCTTTTCTGCCCATTTCTGAGAAAGTAAAACAAATGCAGGCTTATATAATTAAAATAAATGAAAAACATTAAGTGAGAATTATTTTTTACACATTCCTTCATACTAAAGAATAACAGTACATATGTTCCTTAGACGTTGTTTCCTGCAAATGACGCGATTTCGGGTCCGTGGGGCCTAACGGCCCGTCTACACTACAGGCATTGAAAAATGCTTTCAATGCTTCGCCCATTCACTTGAATGGGGTGACGTAGTTGATTTTGAATCTTCGCCGAACTGCATTGTGGGGAGCGGAGCGGAGCGTGGCTTTGCAAGTATCGCGAGCATCAAAAGTTGAGCAATGTTCAACTTTTGAGGCTCGATGCTTGGCATCAGCCAATCAAATCATGCGTATGCAAATCTGACAGTACAAGCGCTAGCCAATCAAACCGCGTGTATGCTAGGAGAGAGTACGCAGGTCATTTCCTCATATTAAAAAAAATGGAGCGGTAGTGAATCATGCTGTATGATCAGTCTCTGTTCATCTACCGGGATACAAACCGGAGGAGCGAGGCATGGAGGGAGGTGGCAGAGACAGTGGATGAAACTGGTAGGTTTTCGCCTGTTTGGGGATTTTATATCCAGTTTATTTCGTTTTAACATTGCTATTGCTTTGTATGCCGGGGGCGGGCGGGAGATTCCTGATTGGTTGTTGGTCGCCTTGGGCGCGAGAAATCGCCAAGCCTCAGACACGCCCAGCTTCAAGATTTGTTGATGCCTGTAGTGTAGACGGGCCGTAAGAGGATAACAAGTATGGATAATAAGTATGTTTTATTTGATTTTATTTTTATTTTTTTCACAACAGTTGTATTTGGATGGAATGAATACCTATAGTGATAATTCAAAGTAATAAAATGATTTTTACAGTGAAAAAGTTCAAATGGAACTGATGGTTCCCAAATTACCCAGAGGTGAGTCCGCCTGGACTTTATTTTTGGAAACCTCTCTAAAAAGGTCAAATTTCACTTGTTTTGCATCGATCTTGATACAGGGTACTTATTATATGTTATAGTTTGGATTCGTAAAGCTTTTAGTCTTCTAACCCATCATTCAAGGGTGGTTTTAACTCTAAGTAATGGGGTTTTTTTTAGGCCGACATTAGAATGTTTTTACTATGTTCCATCTGAATTTACTTTAAAATAAAAACATCTATATTGATTCTGACACTTCTACATCCAACTCACAGATGTAACCTTGCTTTGAGAGAAAAGATTATTAATGTACCCCTTTTAGAAGTGAAGATATAGTCTTTGTTGTGTTAGTGGCATTTTCGAGCCTGAAACCTGAAAAACAGGCTCAGGGCTTAATAACCTGTATATCTGTCCTTATCAGGATTCCTGCAGGTTTCACCAACTCAAATGTAAGACTTTTAAAGACCTTTTTAAGACCACTTTGAATAGAATTTAAGACCTATTTCACGGCAAGAAAGTATGAAGGAAAATTGCTATGAAAGAAGAAATCCGTATATGAAATGTATTCATGTTCAACATAAGAACGATGACTGAACATAACAGCATAACAGTACACAGAACTGTGTTAGCATGTTAGACAAAAAGTGTGTGTGTGTGTGTGTCTCCATGGCCGTCCCTGGCCCCAAGCGACATTGTGAGATGAGGCCCCCCCCCACCGACAGGAGTGAATATCTTTTTCGAAGTACTTTGCAAATATAATTCCTGTTTATTATTATTATCAACACAATTACTTTTTTACACAGTGAGGTAAATGGTAAATGTGCATGTATGTCGTTCAGTATGCGTTTACAGGTGAATATGTCTGCATTTCCTGCCAAATACTAGCCTCAAAGAGATTAAAATATAATTAATGCAAATAAACTACTTCTACTAATAATAATAATCATAATCAAAATCAATTCAATAATATAAATACTATATTATTTTATTATAATATAGTTGTAATATAGTCAAGACAAAACATGCTTGTGACATGATCGTGCCTTATCTTTCTTACAGTGCAGATGCTTTTCTGCTTGCTCCTGCCTCTGCTTACTTTGTATGCTGATTTTCCGACTCTTATTCTCTGAAAACTTCGAGCAGTGGCTCCTGGACATGAACTTATCACTGGGACAGTTCATCTTCGTAAATAGACGGAGGGTTTCAGCCATATTTCAACATTTTTACTACGACCTCAGTCCTACTGTAGCGTGGCCTAGCAACAGCTAAAGACTGGTAGGCTACTGCATGGTATTTAGCTTAAGCTAGTTAGCAGCAAAATTCCTCTGTTCTCTACAGATAACTTCCACAAACGTATACAGAAGATAGCTGTGTTGGAAATGAAAATGCAACGGTTGGAAGTTAACGTGGAAGTGAATGGACTATGTTGTGGGAATGACACCACTTTACCAGTGTTGCAAAATAATGGAGAAGTGTATGCTAACTCACAGCTAGTTCGCAGCTACAAGGATTCCAATGAACACCGGGTAATAAATACAAGTGGTAGTCCTCCCTGGAACTCTCTGGGTGCAAAGCCTAAGAGTAAATCATTTCCATGGGATTTGGGAGGACGGACAACAGGCAGAGGACGGACAACAGGCAGAGCCCAGCGCACTGAAATCTGTGATGCGACCGGCTGGCCTGCATTGTTATCACCCAGGAAGAGCGCCTCTTCAACCCCTATTCCGACTAGGAAACAGCAGTGGACAGCTGCTAAAGGGAAAACTAAAAACAATCCTCCTAAACCACCAAGTGTGCCAATCCAGAACAGATACACTCCGCTGACCGAGAACCGGAGATCCCTTTCTGATGACCTGGATAACCTGTCCTCTTCACACAGCAGGGTAAGGACCAATAGCTACTCCAAAAGTAAAAGGCTAGAGGGAAAGCTAACGACTGGGCCTGAAACTCTGATTGTGGGTGACTCTGCTGTAAGAGATGTAAAAGTTCTGTGTAGTAAGAACAACACCAACGTACTCTGTTTTCCCAAGGATGTGGTCTCTGACTTGGCTGAGTAGATCCTGCATATTGGGGCTGAACATCCAACTGTGAAGAATGTGGTACAGCACATTAGAACAAATGATGTTGTGAAACAAGAGTCAGAAGTGCTGAAAGAAGACTTTAAATGTCTGTTGGAAACTGCCAGCTCTCTAAATGCAGAGGTGTTCATCAGTGGCCCTCTACCGCCAGGCAGAAGAGGAGTGGAGAGTTTCAGCAGATTGTTTGCACTGAACACCTGACTTTCAACTGTCTGTACTGACCATTCTGTCCATTTTATTGACAATTTTAACTTTTTCTGGGACCGCAGACATCTTTTCAAGGCTCCATTTGCCTGAACAAGTCAGGAGTGAAATTGTTTATCTCTAACATATTCAACTGCCTGCGTCATCAATCTGTTCCCTCTGCCAAGGACAAGCGGCAAGAATAATCAAAACAGGAGAAAGACACAACACATCGCGCAGAAAACCCTGAAGATGTATCACTGCACACGCCTGAGGAATGTTCTGATTATGGGAGACCTATGAGACACATGGAGGAGTCTCCACCGCCCGTCACCCCCCCTGTGTCAACGCCTTTGAGGATACTCCGTTCACCCTTTCACCCTCGCCCACCATCCTGGAGATCGTTGAACACATGAAGGAGATACAGAGGGTTGGCACCGATTCCTTCCTGGATTTCAAAGACCAAACTAAGGCGATACGCAGGGCTGGTAGCATGTCCTTTACCCCCGCTCCTCAACGACGCCCACCAAAATCACCGCAGAGACGCGCACCATCTCCCCTGGCTTCATCACCGCGCCTACGTCAACCACCTCCCCCCCCTGGCAGCATGTCCTTTACCCCCGCACCATCTCCCCCGTCTCCTGATAAGGATGTGTGTGTACAAAACGCAACAAACATTGACTGATATGTGCTGGGTCCAGGCTCAAGGGCGTATGGCACTCTCAACTCTTTCCAGGACATGCCGGGGCCCTGCCTGCCTATAGCTTTGCCGATATCTGTGTTGATAGGTAACAGATTAAGAGCGGTGAATCATTTTAGAAACAGGAAGCGCTCAAACGTTTGTGTGAGTTTATCTAATTTAGTATTGATTCCATGTCAGCCACAGCTTGTTACAAAAAACATGACTGATAGTGTGTTTAACGAACTTAAACTAGCTTTATTAAATGTCAGGTCTCTGGCAGGAAAAACATTTTTAATCAATGATTTTATCACTGAGCACAATCTCGATTTTATGTTTTTAACAGAAACTTGGATTGAACAAATGAACAGTGCAGCTGTTCTTATCGAATCAACCCCTCCCAACTTTAGTTTTATGAGTCAGGAAAGAAAGCATAAGAGAGGAGGTGGAGTTGCTATTCTGTTCAATGATTCCCTTCAATGCAGGAAGACATCGTATGGAAACTTTGCTTCTTTTGAATATGTGGCCCTTCAGCTGAAATGCTCCTCTCGAGCTCTGTTCCTAAATATCTATAGGCCACCCAAATACTGTGCAAGCTTTTTTGATGACTTTACTGAACTGCTGTCTATAGTGTGTATTGACTTTGACCGTCTAGTCATTGTTGGTGATTTTAACATCCATGTTGACAACCCCCAGGACAGAGGGGCAAAATAACTGTTTTGTGTTCTTGATAGCTATGGACTGACTCGGCATGTGACGGAGCCCATGCACAATAAGGGGCACACTCTGGACTTACTTATCTCAAAGGGTCTGAATATCTCTAAGGTTGTGGTGACTGATGTTGCACTCTCTGACCATTCCTGTGTTTTCTTTGAGAGCTCTATTTCTGTTCACAAATTTTTTCAAAAAGAGGTAACCACAAAGCCATATTTAACTGAAAATACTACTCTGTAAATGAGCTAGTAGATCATTTTAATTCAAAAATTAACAATGTTATAGATGCCATTGCTACAATTAAGGTAAAGGAAGTGCCTGGCAAGAACATATCTCCATGGAGAAAGGCCATGACCGTGAAAACAGAAAAAAGAGAATGTCGAAAAGCTGAACGCAGGTGGCGAAAAACAAATCTCCAGTTGCACTTTGAAATCTATAAAGAGAGATTTGGCCTTTATAATTTGGAATTGAAAAACGCATGACAATCGTTCTTCTCTGACATCATTACCAAAAACAAAAACAACGCACGTGCCTTGTTTGCTACCGTCGACAGACTAACTAACCCCCCAGTGTCAGTAGCCTCTGAATTTCTATCCACCAGGGCGTGCAATGATGTTGCCTCCTTCACTGACAACATTCAGAAAATCAGACAAGCAGTCAGTGCCTCTGCATCAGGAACAGCAAATATGTTGTCTCTGTGTCCACTTAACATCAATTCAGACATCATGACACAATCATCAGATGAATGATAAAAACCTAGAGGACATTATTCAACTTCTGAAGTTCTCCTCCTGCTGCCTTGATATTATTCCAACAGGATTTTTCAAATATGTTTTTCCTTGCATGGCCTCAGATCTACTTCATATAGTAAACAAGTCTCTTCACTCAGTTATTTTTCCACAGGCCCTGAAAACTGCAGTCATTAAACCGCTCTTAAAAAAGAATAATCTAGATGCTTCAGTAATGAACAATTACAGGCTCATATCAAACCTCCCATTTCTAGGTAAAATCATTGAAAAAGTAGTCTTTCAACAGTTGAGTAATTTCTTGCATTTAAATAACTGTTTTGATGTGTTCCAGTCAGGCTTTAGTCCAAACTACAGCACTGAGACTGCTCTTGTAAAGGTCTTCAATGACATCCACATAGACAGTGGTATAACTTCAGTGTTGGTATTATTAGATCTCAGTGCTGCGTTTGACACTGTTGACCACAACATATTACAAGACCGACTAGAAAGCTGGGTGGGACTTTCGGAAACAGTTCTAAATTGGTTTGAATCCTACTTAAAGGACAGAAACTTTGTTGAAAGAATATATCTAGGTTTAAAAGACTAATGTCACAGCAGGATTTGGAATAACTTGTCCATGCTTTTATCTTCAGTAGACTCGACTACTGCAAAGGTGTCTTCACAGGTCTCACTAAAACATCTATTAGGAAGCTGCAGCTGATTCAGAACGCTGCTGCTCAAGTCCTCACTAACACTAAGAAAGTGGATCACATCACTCCTGTTCTGAAGTCTTTACACTGGCTTCCTGTGTGTCAATGAATAGATTTCTAAATACTGCTGCTGGTTTATAAAGCACTGAATGGTTTAGGCCCAAAATACATTTCTGACCTCCTGCTAAATGATGAACCATCCAGATCTCTCAGGTCTTCAGGGACTGGTCAGCTTTCTGTCCCCAGAGTCAGAACTAAACATGGAGAAGCAGCGTTCAGTTATTATGCTCCAAACATCTGGAACAAACTCCCAGAAACCTGCCGGTCCGCTGCAACTCTGACTACTTTTAAATCCAGCAAGAAGACTTTTCTTTTTGTCACTGCTTTTAATTGAACTATTCATATCTTAGACTGCATTGTAACTTTTATCCATGTATTTTTTCTTTAAATGTTTTAAATTTAAACGTAATTAATTTCTCCATGACATTTATGAGAGGGACTGCTCGAAAGTAGGATATTTGGGATATCCATCGTAGCCAGGGTTTACGATCAGTTTTTAGGTGAGTTGTACTGAGGAACAAGTATCACAGCACCGACGGGTGAAAAATAGTGTTTTGGTAACACGGGGTGTTCAGGTAACACTTCAAGACTTTGTTATGGAACGCAAAGCAGAGTAGGGGGCTAGTACACCCTCCTGAGGGTCCGGTTGTGGATGTCATGCGAGCATAACATGGTGAAAACAATCAGTTAACAATTGGGACGGAAATGTTCGGATTTCCAAAGGGAGGTTCTGTGAATAAATAAAAAATCAAGAACCGAAATAATTGAACTATTCATATCTTAGACTGCACTGTAACTTTTATATTTTAATGTTTATTTTATTAGCTTTTCTTTTTAATGACTGATTTTAAATGCCTTTGTCTGAATGTCTTTCATTTTTGTAAAGCACCTTGAATTGCCTGGTGCTGAAAGGTGCTATATAAATAAACTTGCCTTGCCTTGCTCAAAAACTGATATTTCTTAAATCTGTATTCAAATGTAGTTCCCTCTGTCAGCAATGCATCAACAACTACACACATTTCTATCAGTATTTCTCTGTGTTGTGGTTGACATGACGATGACTGTTAGGAGCTAAGGGCAGAGGCTGAGCATCACCATGACGATGACTGTTAGGAGTTAAGGGGAGAGGCTGAGCGTCACCATGACGATGACTGTTAGGAGTTAAGGGGAGAGGCTGAGCATCACCACGATGATGACTGTTAGGAGTTAAGGGGAGAGGCTGAGCGTCACCACGATGATGACTGTTAGGAGTTAAGGGGAGAGGCTGAGCGTCACCATGACGATGACTGTTAGGAGTTAAGGGAGAGGCTGAGCGTCACCATGACGATGACTGTTAGGAGTTAAGGGGAGAGGCTGAGCATCACCATGATGATGACTGTTAGGAGTTAAGGGGAGAGTCTGAGCATCACCATGATGATGACTGTTAGGAGTTAAGGGGAGAGGCTGAGCATCACCATGATGATGACTGTTAGGAGTTAAGGGGAGAGGCTGAGCATCACCATGATGATGACTGTTAGGAGTTAAGGGGACAGGCTGAGCGTCACCATGATGATGACTGTTAGGAGTTAAGGGGAGAGGCTGAGCGTCACCATGACGATGACTGTTAGGAGTTAAGGGGAGAGGCTGAGCGTCACCATGATGATGACTGTTAGGAGTTAAGGGAGAGGCTGAGCGTCACCATGAAATGTGCAAATTGACATACAAATGAAAAAAGGGGAAACAATGCTCCATGTTTTTTAGGCTGTAAACTTGAACTGTTATGTAAGCCAACTAGAGAGACAGTGAATCTCTCTTCCTCCTGTACAGCAGCAGATAAAAGGCATCACATACTTGAATGAATGGTAAAGAATGCTGGAAATAACTGCATCTCCTTTAGCCTATAGCCCATGCTCTGCAGAGACTGCCTTCTTCATGTCGTGAATTGCAGCTGATGTTTTAATATGGCAATTTGACAATACAACATTTGCAAGTTGTACATTTGAGTCATACAATAACCCACCTTCGAGTGATGCTCTAGTTTCTTCATGTTTTGTTTTTTGTGCCGGACTTTTCACCGACATCTCTTCACCTGCACTAGTGGCCGTATCAAAGCCGTGATTGGTCAGATGTCGATTCATTGCAATTGCGCAGAGAACTGCGCTGAGAACTGCGCACAAGCCGAACCCTGCTTTTCCATCTCCTGATTTATATAAACAGAGATTATGTTTACAGACAGAATGCAATCTTCTTTCTGCTAGACAGACTGAACAGATGATTTTAAAATCAAAGGGATTGGTTTATGAGCAGGGAGAAAGAGCATCCAAAATTCTTGCTCACCAATTGCGGCACTCAGAGAGTGCACGACTAATAGCTCAAATCAGAAATGAATCTGGCCACCTGACCCTTGATTCTGGTGAAATCAACAAAACATTTAAGAACTTCTATAGTAGACTTTACGAATCTGAATCCTGTAGGAACGAAAAACTGCTGGATACATTTTTTGAAGGCATTTCTTTTCCCACTTTAGGCGATGATGCTAGGAAGCGGCTTGATGAACAAATTACTGCATCTGAAATTGAAGAAGGTATAAAAACAATGCAAGCGGGCAAATCTCCTGGGCCAGATGCTTCCCGGTTGAATTTTATAGAACCTTTAGCAAAAATCTTACTCCTGTTTTAAAAGAAATGTGAAATTGTGTTTATTTTGCTAATTTGTATTTTAAATAGTAAATGTAAAGGAATGGAATACCTATATATATATATTAGGGCTGTCAAGTTAACGCGTTAAAAAATTAACGCCACTAATTATTTTAACGCGATTAACGCATGTGTATTTTTTTTCCTCGGCCGCCCCGTAGTTTCAGAGTGCATCAAGTTTAAAATACCATCTACAAGCTGCTGCTGACAGCCCCGCTCCTGCCGCCCGCTTGTGGCAGACCACACTTCCACGCTCACCTGGCCATCGGGAGGACCGGGAGGGTGTGTGTGTGTGTGTGTGTGTGTGTGTGTGTGTGTGTGTGTGTGTGTGTGTGTGTGTGTGTGTGTGTGTGTGTGTGTGTGTGTGTGTGTGTGTGGCCCGAGCGAGCGAGAGAGAGACCTTACTTGCATTGTTGTTGTTAGCATCTGGTGCTAGCTAGCTGCGCTAACGGATATAAGGAGCTGTTTAAATGAAAACAGAGGAGCGCTCTATCCACACAACTGCGCCGAGCACTTGACTTGATGCAGGAAGCAGACAGCGGGACATTGTACGAAAAGTCAGCACACTCAGTGCGCAACATAATTGCAGCGTCCATGCAGCTCCCGTTCGAGCATATGCCTTGAGTTGCACATAGCTCCAACGATCGATCCATCACACACACACACACACACACACACACACACACACACACACACACACACACACACACACACACACACACACACACACACTCACTCACACACAATTTGTATTGCATTATTGAATGAGAGAGGTTCCAGGTTGAATTGAGGCGAATATTTGTAATGTTCAGAGGTTGTTGTGTTATTGTTCAAATGATAATAAACATTAGCATAAAGCATATTTGTCCACTCATATGTTGATAAGAGTATTACAAACTTGAAAAATATTCCTCTAAGGTACATTTAGAACAGATCAAAAATTTGAGATTAATTTGCGATTAATCGCGATTAACTATGGACAATCATGCGATTAATCGCGATTAAATATTTTAATCGACTGACAGCCCTAATATATATATCTTTAACTATATATTTATTTGTTGTTTCTTTCTTTTCTTTTCACTATATCTGTAAAGCGTCTTTAAGCACCTGTACAAGCGCTAACACAATAAATCTATTATTATTATTAGCTCTTAGCTTGACATGCTCGACGTTCGGTTAGCATATACTCGGTTTCCCTTGAAAGAGCCAAGGAAACGTATAAATGTGGACCCGAGTATGACTGGAGGTACGCTGGAAACATGAGGAGAATGCTAATACAATTTCCATTAAAGTGTACAACCCCTGATGCATGTGAATTTATAATATTACATATATGACTTCTTTATACCATCTTGCCTTATCAGTGAGATGGAACTTTGTTCTCATGACCTCACCAAGAACATGAGTGAGGAAGCGCACCAAAGGCTGAAGGACTTCAGTGAAAGATTCAGAAGAACTTTTAAATAGGCTTTAACCTCCCGCAGGTCAATCCTGGCTGCTTACATTTTTATTTAAAATCATGTTGATTTTAATGTTGGGATCAATTTAAAAGGTTATTTTTTGTTTTTGTTTTTTTTAAGTTGACCAGCTTGAATGGTGCCCTTCTGATGTTCCACATGATGTTCTGTTCAATAAATGTTCATTGAGGAAAACAGTATCAGTGTCTTATTTTATATTCAGCACAGTGAATGCAGTGAATGCTGAACTTGCCGGACCGTATACTGAAGTTGAAAGTACACGATGAAACACTGGCTTGCTTGTATCAAATCAATACAATTCCCACATGCCCCACCCCGGAACCTGCGGTCTTCAGACTCTGGCCCCCCGCCCCAACCTGCGATCCTTCAGTATGGCAGCCCCCACTCTCTGGAACGCTCTCCCTGCGGAGATCTGCAACATCCCCACGCTTGACGCCTTCAAAAGGGCCCTTAAGTCCCATCTGTCTGCCAAGGCCTTTGGCCCCAAATCTATTTGTTGTTTTGTCTGACTGCCTTTTGTTATGTTTGTTTCTACTCCTGTTCTTCTTTTTAAAGCGACCTTGGGTCTCATGAAAGGCGCTATATAAATCCAAGTTATTAATACATACATCCCATACATCATTGGAACGGTACGAATCTCAGCTTCAACACTGACTAAAGCCTTTCCATGTTTATAATATACAGTAAACATATATTTGACTTATTGCAAAATTATAAAATGAAATTCACCCCTGCTGTCATTCTGGCTTTGACTGTTTAAATGAGATGTCAACCATCAACATGGGATAAGGGGTTCCAGAAATATCACACTGGCCAATTTAAACCACAAATAGTATGGGAAGGGGGTATGACCAAGCGCAAGAGAAGGGTTACCTTGTGTGTTGAAAAGCATTTTTAGGTCTTTGCAAATAGGACTTGTTATACAGAAGATGTTATAGGAATTATTTTATAAGATACAAATATTCTCCTTTAGCAAACATACTATAATTGTTCGTCTTATATTCATATTTCTAACATCAGATGTCATTTAATTTCAAACCTTTATTTAACCAGGTGAATCCCATTGAGATCATCGATCTATTTTTCAAGGGAGACCTGCAGCAAGTCGGTTACACATGAAAACAGAAAACAAAAAGGCCATCATACAACAGATTTACAGGGCTACATTTACATACCTTTCGACAATGACAGGTACCAACAGTATCAAATTGCATAGCATCTATCAGAGCTTTACAATCATGCAGTGGAACCAAATTGCTCAGTTTCAAGTCCTTGCACTTGGCACATGTAACAAAAACACATGAGATCTCAGGCAATAGCTACTTGCATCTCTCCGTGTGATCAGAGAGCAGATATAAGACCCAACATGGCTTTATAGATGCACATGTACCAGTGACTGAGCCTCCGTACAGTTAGAGAAGGCAAACCTGCCCTGGCATACAGGGTACAGTGATGAGTGAGTGCTTTACAGTTAGTAACACATCTCAGCGCACTGTGATGGGCAGTGGCGGCTCCAGAGTGTTTGTGTTGGTAGGGCTAACCCATAGCGGTGGGGCTCAAGTCAGTATTTGCAATGTAATTACATACACGCTCCCCTGGACAGTGAAACGCCACGCGTGAGGTCTAGATTATTTCCCTGTCTCAATCCAAAGTGAACTGTATGAAATAAAAAGGCACATTTGTCTTGTAGTAAATAAAAAGGGCGACCTGGAGCCAATCCTGCAATTTCTCCACAGGTGAAAGAGGAGACATGCTGAAAACCCAACCCCTGCTGGGGGGTCTGGGGGGATTCTCCCCCAGGAGATCTTTTGAAATACTAACATAAAATACACGTTCTGGTACTCTCTTGAGAAGAAAAATAAATACATCTATTACTACACGACATGTAAAAATGAATGCCATTTTAGTTTTGTGTTACTTTGTTCTGAGAGCTGAACCTGCTGCTCCTCACAGAGAGAAGAGGGAAGAGGCTGTGAATGACTTTACATGGTGGATAAGGGTGGATAGCCCCCATTGTTCTGTGTGTCAACATGACAGACAGCCCACACACCTATCATCAAACCGTGGCGTCTTATTTCATTACGTGTTGGTTTCTATCAACACGTAATGTTGTATCGATGTAGAGATGTACTACAGCAAAAGTATTCTCCGTCAGGACTTCCTGCAACAACACCACGCCGTTATCTTGATTCTGATTGGCCAGAAGACATTATCAAAGATGTTCTATTGAGAAGACGATCACTACCTGACAAAAGTTTTAAAAACCGTTTCTGTATTTCCAGATAAGTGGCTGCTGAAATCAATCTTACTAACTGCCGTCTGTGCAATTTACTCCGCGCGAGTTGGCGGACTTTATTTTGCTTACTTTAACATCATTTTTCAGGGTGGGGCCATTTCTTGGTATGGCTGTAGCCTACCCCAGCCATACTCTGGCGCCGCCACTGATGATAGGCGGCATCTAACTTGTTCAGGTAATGGGCAGGTGCATTCATATAGACCAGATCCCCATAGTCCAGCACAGGTCAAAGGTCACAGAGCCTTTTCCTGGCCTCAAGCGAGAAACAGGACTTGTTTCTGAAAAAGAACCCTAGCCTAACCCTCAGCTTTCTAAGCAGGTTATTGACCTGAGGTTTAAAAGAGAGACAATCATCAAGCCATGATACCAAGGTATTTACAACAGGCAACCACTTCAAGTACTTTTCCTTTATGTTATTGTCATTTGGTTTTTATTAGTGCTTTTGTCGTTTTGAAGGAAATTAAAATACTGTATTGAGTTGGTTTCTTCTGTTTTGGAAGCCTTGTATATCTTTTATCTTTTTTATCTAATAGACCCCTAGTACTCTTAATTTATAAAGTAATAATAATACATGTGAATGATTGAGCTCACTAGTTGCCTGACTGGCCCTCCTAATTTGGTCCTTAATGACCCCATTATGTGATAATGTATATCTTAAAACCTTAAACAACTATATTTAGATGTTCACAAATATCTACATGTATGTATAAATACATGTGTAGCAGTTAGAAAAACATAATTAATAGATTATCTCATTAATACCTATTTAATATTAAAAAAAAAGTTGACTAAACCACCGTTTTGTTGACAAAATGATTTGGGTTGAAAGTTAAACTGTTGTGTCTCAAACAGATAGACTAGGTTATTCATTGATTTGCCTAATAGTCGCTTAACATGCTACAATAACATTTCTAATCGTTTTTAATCTGCCATGTACCATGGTCCCTCAGCCACCGTAGTGTCGTGTCAGGTGTGCGTGTCGTGTCGTGTAGGGCCCAGTGTTGCCAACTTGGCGACTTTGTCGTTAAATTTGGCGGCTTTCCAAACCCTCCGGCTACTTATTTTTGTCAAAAGCGACTAACGACTGATCTAACGACTTGTAATGCTGTTATTAGGGACTTTTCTGGTGTTTGGAGACTCACGTATTGTTCAGCAGTTAACAAGCCGCGGGTGCTGCCGTGAGCCCCTCTGCCCCCGCTCTGCCCTCCCATAGTACTCACAGGCGCTAGTTGCCTCCCGCAGCAGCTCAGCTGCAGTCAGAGCAGAGAGGAGACAGCCACACCCTCCCGCGTCGAGACTGTAAATGAATTGCGCATGCGCCAAGCCGTCCTGGTTTTGAGCGGGATTTAAATGTAAAATGTAAATGTTTCTTCACTGTCACACTATAATAAATAACTGCCTTTGCTTTGCTTCGACTCACACAGCCTCAGTCACTTAATCACCTCGTCCACTGTGTGTGTGCCTCTCTGTGACAAGCTAAACATTCACGTAGGTCATCATGTCACAGTCTAATCTGTAATCACAAAAGTACAGAAAGGAGTGGGAATCAAACCCTGAGTTTAAAGGATGGCTGAAGCCATTTATTGGAGATGACACACGGGCATAGGCTACTGCCTTTATTGTATGGGAGATTTCTACTAAAAACTATTACAACTATTTCTACTTTTTCTGATCTACTGTCGTCTGGATTTACTCTGGTGGTTTTAAGTTTTGATCCTTGAAGGGGGTGGAACGTTTTTTTTACCGCCATTACATGATATGCAAATTAGGCGATGGCGTCATGTAGGGACTTCTGGTGACTTTTCGGACAGCCAATAGCTACTTTCCTTACTATGATGTTGGCAACACTGGTTGTGCCGCGACCGCAGCTAGACCATATTGGATCTAGCCGCTGCTGCACTAGCTAACGCTACATTAGCAAAACAAATGCTATTTCTTTTTGCAAAAGGTGCAGCGGGCTTCAAACACATTCCCCTCAACTGGTTTCAACCAAGCACTAAATTCGATGTTTTCCAACCAAAGATGGTTGAACTTACACTTCCCCATATTTGTTTGTAAATATATTTCAAAGATACCATAGTTTCTGACTGCTGCTAGCTTGGTTGCTAGGTTTCTAGCTGGGTGTTCTCGATAAGGGGCCGGGGGAAACAAAGTTAGTGATTACTGGTTCCATGTTGATTTAATTCAATACAAATTGTTGGGGGTAACTGAAAGGCTAATACCGTACTGGTTACTTTGCAGCCCGGACAACACTGAATTGTGGTCTTGAAAATGGTACTCACAACAATACCGCAACAACTTCATCATCACTCATGCACTTGTCATTTCAACGTTAAAAACAATAAAACGACATGAATTGCTTCGTCGCATTCATCTATCCTCTGTCTCGAGCCAGTTAACTAGCGGGCCTTCAAGAGTACCCTGGAACCGAGGGAACCTCTGAAAGAATAGGCCCTTTGGCTACAAATCAATATATGATTGGTTGATCAAACTGTCAGTCCAAACGTATGCTCTCATTCAGTGCAATGGCCAGGGCATTCGATCAAGGATGTATAATACCTTGGTTGAAGGATATTCTACCCAGAGACCCAGAACAAGATCTGATTGGTTGCTTTCTTCTCTAACACAAAACCACTGAAATGCGTAGTGCATGGTCCGAGAAGGACAGACAAATCAATGTAACACTGTAATATTACAGATCAACAACACAGATACGATTCTCATTTATTAATTTTATATACATTTTATTTATATAATTAAATCGAATTTTGGTTTGTTTTATCTGAGTGTTCCAGGGTATTCTCTGAATACCTTGAAGGCCCTGACTGTTCGCCACTGATTATTATAGGTCAAAGGTGGGGTAGGTAATTTTGAAGAAACCAGCTCGAGTGCACTAGAATTTGAAAATACACAACCGGAAAAAATCTGCCACTTTCTTACAGAGCCCCTCCTCCAATTTGCAAATGTATTTGTGAGTTTGCAAATCTTTTAAATGCATTTGTGGATGTTTTACATTTACAAATCACATATTTACACAGAAATCATTTTTATGTTCATACAAATATTTATGATTTATATCAAGTGTTTTTACACTGCAGTGTTGTTACTTTTGCTTAAGTAAAATACCCGAGTAGGCTACTTCTTCCACCTCTGCAAACAATATAAAGTAGTAAAAGCATCTTACCATTGCTCTAATGGAGTTACACTTGATGTGAAGCTCTGGTCCTTCTGGAGGTCCCCGCTGCCCCCCTACCCTCCATATGGAGGCTGAGGATTCTTTAATAAAGTTGGTGTTTTTCTCCAACACTCCCGGTGCAGCAGAGAATGCAGTCCCGGAGCTGCAGGCGGAGGATTGGGGGTCACAAGCCGGTGCTCTGCCTCCAGCTCGGCTCTGGCAGCAGGGAGCCTTCTTCCGGTCCCGGCTCCATCTGATCGGGGAGGATCATCTGCCGCTGCGCTATCAGCTACACTCCCGTCTGACAGGGGGGGGTGGGTGGGGGGTAAGCGACAGATCATGTACAGGATACATAGAGACTGTTCCGAAATGATGATGTTATTTTAAAGTGACGACATGTGGGAGAGGACAGTGTCATGGATGGTCACGGTTAATCCGGTATGCCTAACGTTTATCTCCGAGTATATGGAGCCTACTGTGCAATGTACACTATGCTTGTGTCAAGAGAGTGGACAATAATACAGTTATGTCCCCATTATTGCACCATTAATGTTATAAAGATGGGGATATAAGGATTCAGACTCACCTGACTCACAGCGGAATCTCAGCCTCCTCAATCCGGCAGCGGAGACGGTGCGCTCGGTTCGCCTGTAACGCGTTACGTAGTATGGAACGCCCTTTGTGCCACAATTCGCGCGTGTATTCGCGCGTAGTTTCGCGCGGATTAACGGGGAGGTCCGTTTATTCGCGCGAAACTACGCGTGAATAAACGGGGAGGTCCGGAAGAGCAAAACCAGACCAAAGCAATCTGTAGATGAATTGTACGTTATTCCAGATTCAGGGGACTATGTATTAATTTGGCTTTCAATATAATAAATATATCAATCAATATAACCTGCCTTCATTGTCTTTTAAAATAAAATCGCCGTACCTTATCTTACTGAAGTGAAGGGTATTTATGTCTCCTTAAATCACCTTTTTAAAGTACTTCTTATAACATGGCATGGTGTAACATATCAAAATGTTCCGTCTCTGGTCTTGCTAGAAATGCAATGTCAATCACCTTAGAGCACTGTCTTATGAGATACTTATCTTAGAAATCAGATTTTTGGAAAACTTAAAAACTCTTGTGAAAACACAGATGTACTTTTGGTGTTTCAGATTTGGTTTACCAACGTTTTTGGTTCACAAAAGTAGTGAAATATATGAATTACACTATAGGCCTATATAAATGTGCTTCACTTAGTAATTCATGTCTAAAATGAAAATGTGTAAATTAGAATTTGGAGTAAAATAGTTCGATCACTCTACTTTCACCACAGAAAAGTTACATCAGGACTGATTCATGACTTAATATTCCATACTGAGGTTCATGTGATGTGTACAAATACAAATTGAGCATTACAACTTTTTTTTCAACCAACTATTTATGTTAACATAAGAAACTGTTAAATCTCAATATTTACAATACAGGGCTCATACACTTTTTCACCAATGATTTTAAATGACTCTTTCATGTGGCTAGCATGCGCTGCCTCGCCCATATTCGAAATATTGAATATGTTACAACACAGTTTGCATTTAGCACGTGTTGGGTCAATGTCTTTTGATAACCACAATTTGTACTTATTCTTTAGAAGCCATACATTGTTGAAACTGCACTTCCCTGGCATCTTTATATAAAATAGTAGCTCCTGTAGACAAGAGGGCGTGATTGTAAACATCTCTCACCAGCGAAATACTGCCATAGTTGCCATTTTACATTTCATTATATGATACAGTATTTATTATCATTATAGTATTTTTATTTTGGCGATTAGATAACATATAAATTATATCTGATGCAACTTTATTTATATTTCCATGACTTTTCCAAAACGTTGGGAAAAATATTGCATTCCATAACTTTTCCAGGTTTTTAATGACCGTACAAACCCTGACAATATCAGAACTTTCTCAACCAACTATTCATTATAAATGTAAAGACAGGGGGAGCAGTGCCATGGTCTTTGTCTGTCTTCCAAGACAGTGGGTCTGGCTTCTGTGTAGGTGATGGTGTATGGGCTGCTGGTGGCTGTGTCGGAGGGAGGGAGGTGTGCTAGGCGAGACTTCTTTGCTGGCTGGGTTGATCGTGACGGCTGTGGTGGAGGCCTTTGTACCGAGGTGTATCTTAATCTTGTTTCAGGGACAGATGGAGGTGGAGGCTCTTGTAGTGATGCTTGTCCTCTGGTCCTTGGTGGTGATGGCTCTGGTGAAGGCCCTTGAGCCACGGTAGATCTTGACCTGGGTGCAGGCACAGATGGAGGTTCTTGCTGCTAGGCCCAGGCAGCTGTGAAATCGGAAAGAAATATAGGACAATAATTACTACTAAGTTCATTAAAATATCTCTCTCTCTCTCTCTCTCTCTCTCTCTCTATTTAACTATGTTACACCCACACAATGAAAGTACACTATTACTGTAATATTTACCTATCTTCAAATGGGTCCTTGTTGTTGTTGTATTCTCCAGGTTCTGATGCTAGATCTCCACTGCTGCTAGTGCTACAAGTCCGCTGTGCAGAGCTGCATATTGCATTCCATGACTTTTCCAGGTTTTTAATGACCGTACGAACTCTGACAATATCAGAACTTTCTCAACCAACTATTCATTATAAATGTAAAGACAGGGGGAGCAGTGCCAAGGTCTTTGTCTGTCTTCCAAGACAGTGGGTCTGGCTGCTGTGTAGGTGATGGTGCATGGCAGGGCTCGAGCATAAGGACGTCCCGTCGTTGAAAAAAAGTGCTTTTTGGTTGTGTTTTTGGGGTGTTTTGTGGGCTTCTCCTGCCGGTGTCTCGCCGGCCGGCGTCTGACGCCATGGTAAATGGAGAGTTTGCCAAACTCACGAGGAAGCACGGCATTAAAATCGCAGCCGGCTTCCCATGCACTGTGGAGGAGATCGGGCTGGCTGTGGGAGAGAAGGTCGGGCACAGCAGCATTAAGTCCCTGGCGCGGATGAACAGCGCGGTGGTGATCTTTCTGGATCAGGTGGAGAAGGCGAACCGCGTCATCGAGACGGGCATCGTGGTGAGAGAAATGTTTGTACAAGTACAGCCGCTGATGCTTCCCGCAACCAAAGTTGTACTGTCTAATATCCCTCCCTTCATAACTGATGAGTTCCTCAGTAGAGAACTGTCCAGACACGGGAAACTTGTTTCTCCCTTAAAAAAGATGCTGTCTGGATGTAAGTCTCAGTTACTGAAACACGTAGTGTCTCACCGCAGACAAGTGTATATGATACTGAACAATCGGAATGCGAAGCTTAACCTCCGTTTTTACGTTAAAGTAGATGATTATGACTATGTGATTTTTGCAACATCATCAGTTATGAAGTGTTTTGGTTGCGGGGAGGAGGGGCACACCATGAATGCCTGTCCGAGGCGCGGGGATCCGGCTCCGCCTGGTCCGGATGACCCGCAGGCTGGGCCGTCCAACGTGCCGGCGGCGGGGTCGTCCGCCGCTATGCCGGGGCCGCCCGCGGCCGCGCCGAGACCCCCGGCTGTGCCGGGGCTGTCCGTTGCGCCGAGGCCGCCCGTGGCTGGGCCGAGGGGGCCTGCTGCGCCGGCGGCCGGTGCGCCGGTTGTAATGGAGCAGCAGGTGGCTGCTGCTGAGGGAGGGGTGTCACCCACTGTGGCGGCCGATAACGCGGCCCCTACGGTGGTAGAGGGCCCCCCTCCGGAGGTGGCCGCTTCTGCTGACAGCAACGCTGCTCCTGAGCAGTCGACGGTGTGCCGTCTCGGACGCGGGGCGGGCGGGGGCGCGCTGTACAGCGCGGTTCTGCTGCTGTGCCCGGCTTGCGGTGCGGTGGTGTTGCACGGTGTGGGTGTGGGTGATTATGTCCAGGAAAATGAGGTGGTGGTTTTGTGTGATGCAGAAGAAAAGGGCGATGGGAGAAAAAAAGATAAAAAAACAAATACAACTGGTGAAAAAAAACCTGGAATAATCAATGAACCACAAGGTGATTTGGCAAAAGAAAATGTAGGCACAGGTGAAGTCAGTAAAACACAGGAGGACAAAACAAGAGAGGAGAAGAAAACATGGGGTGAGCAGGTGGAGGTTACTGAAATGGAGGAAGAGGAGGTTGCAACAGAAATGATAAATAAGAAAAAGACTGCTACTAAATGCAGGAGAAGTAAAAAGGATGTACCAACCATTGCAAAAAGCAGTAAAGTAGTGAGTGAGGGAAAGGAAGAAAGAGAGCAAGAACAGGTGGATGAGAGTTGGGATGATTGTGTGTCTGACAGCAGTGATGTGCCAGGTTTTATGAGCAGTAGCCAACAAAAAAAAATGTACTCGGCCGAAATTATAAAAAATTACCTGGTGCAGACAAAAAACCAACATAATGTAATCATAGAAGAATATTTCCCAGATTTGTCCGTTTTCTGTGCCTCAGCAAGACTCCACATAAGCCGGAAAGAGCAGTCTGTCCTGGATGAGCAGGAAATATACAGACTAAAAAGAATTGTTACAAAAGTGAGGAAGCAAATGGGCAGCGTTGATTTTAAAAACCTCGATGTCTGTGTTTAATTTATTTGTTTTTATTTTTGCTTTTAACATCTCGCTCGAAATGGATACTTTTAGAGTGGGAAGTTTAAATGTAAATGGAGCCAGAGAGGAAAGAAAGAGGGCTTTAATATTTCAGACTCCAAAAATAAAACATATCGATGTCCTCTTTTTACAAGAGACGCACAGCGACGTTTTTAATGAGACGGACTGGAGAAAGGAGTGGGAGGGGGAAGTCATTTTAAGCCACAACACCTCTCTTAGTGGGGGGGTGGGCTTCCTCCTCTCCAAGTCTTTTAGTCCTGTCTCTCTGGAGGTCGAGCATTTTATCAATGGGAGGTTGCTTTTAATAAAAGCACGGTTTGACCTTTTTACAGCTGTTTTTGTAAATGTGTATGCTCCAACAAACGGTACAGAGAGGAAGCTGTTTTTACTCAAAGATAATGATATTTTAAACGGTTGTGCCACGGAGGATTTTTTATTCTTGGGTGGGGATTTTAATTGTACAGAAAATGCATCTTTGGATCGCAACCATGCAGAGCCGCATCCAGCTTCTCAGCATGCTCTGAGGCAGCTGGTCCATTCCCACGGCCTGGTGGATGTATGGAGAAGGATGCACGCAGACAACAGGCAGTACACCTGGTCCCACATCAGAGAGAATAGAATCTCATCAGCTAGACTAGATCGTTTTTATTGTTTTAAGCATCATTTTAATATTTTTAAAATGTGCAGCATATCACCTGCTGGTTTTACGGATCACTCTTTGCTTTTATGTAATGTTTTTATTAGAAATGTTTTACCCAGAAGTGCATATTGGCATTTTAACTCGGTTTTAACATTTGATAAACATTTTAAAGAGGCCCTTATTTATTTCTGGAGTGTTTTTAGGCAGAGAAAGGGAGATTTTAGCAGTCTTAGGCAGTGGTGGGACCATGGTAAGACTGAGATAAGATTGCTCTGCCAACAGCACACCCTCAATGTCACACAAGACATCATTAGATCTATGAAAGACCTGGAGAGTGATATCGTGGAACTAGAAACAATAAGTGAAACCACAGGAGATCGAGGATATATTGAAATCCTCAAAGAGAAAAAAATGGCTTTAGCCAACCTGCTGGACGTTAAAGTTCAGGGTGCACTAGTCAGGTCCCGGTTCCTCAACACCAACGAGATGGATGCTCCCACTAGCTTCTTCTTCGGGCTGGAGAAAAAGAATGGGCAGAGGCGAGTGATCCACTCACTGCTGTCAGACACAGGGCAGGAAATAACAGAGCCAAGCCAGATCAGGAGGCGAGCTGTGAGCTTTTATTCCACCCTATACACAAGCGAGTATAAGGAGGGGGAAACTCTGTCCGAGGGGTTCTGCAAAGAACTACCTCAGGTCTCCGAGGAGACCAACTCACAGCTCGAAGGGCCGTTAACGATCCAGGAGCTGCAGACCGCCCTGCAAGGCATGCAGGGACGGCGAGCTCCTGGTATCGATGGCCTCTCCGTAGAGTTTTATAAAGCCTACTGGGACGTCTTGTCACATGACATTTTAGACGTTTTTAATGAAAGTCTGGCCTCTGGCTCGATGCCGATGTCCTGCAGGAGAGCGGTGATCACGCTGCTACCAAAAAAAGGAAACCTGCAGGACATCAAAAACTGGCGCCCTGTGTCTCTGCTGTGTGTGGATTACAAACTTCTGTCCAAGGCTTTGGCCAGCAGGCTGGGGAGGGCTGTGGAGCAGGTCATCCACCGGGACCAGACCTACTGTGTGCCCGGCAGGTCCATGGTGGACAATGTCCACCTAATTCGAGATGTTTTGGAGGTCTCCAGCTCATTGGGCATTGATACGGGTCTGATTTCTCTAGATCAGGAAAAGGCTTTCGACCGCGTTGAGCACAGCTTCCTCTGGAAAGTAATGGAGAAGTTTGGGTTCAGCGCTGGTTTCATAGCCAAGATCAAGGTGTTGTACAATAAGATTGAGAGTGTGCTGAAGTTCAACGGTGGGCTGTGTGCTCCGTTTAGAGTGTGTAGAGGGGTCCGACAGGGCTGTGCTCTGTCTGGCATGCTCTATGCATTCTCCCTAGAACCCCTTCTCAACAAAATACGCTCCAAACTGCAAGGGCTGTTTTTACCTGGTTTTAGTAGAGGCATGGTTTTATCAGCATATGCGGATGACATCATTGTTTTTATTAGAGACCAGAAAGAGACAGACATTTTAGTTAATATCGTGAGGGATTTTAGTTCAGCATCCGCAGCGAGGGTGAATTTGAAGAAAAGTGAGGCCCTCGCTGTCGGTGAGTGGAGTGGCGGTCTCCCAGTTATTCCCCAGAACATGCTATGGAAGAGAGATGGGCTAAAGTACCTGGGTGTGGTCCTGGGTAATACAAGCACAGTCCTGAGGAACTGGGAGGACGTCATAGGAAAGATAGAGGGAAAGCTGTCCAAGTGGAGGTGGCTGCTCCCTCAGTTGTCTTTTAAAGGTAGAGTGTTGGTTTTAAACAACCTTGTGGCATCCCAACTGTGTAACATCCCGTCATGTCTGCTAAATTGTTCATGTCATGTTAATCAGGTTCATGTTATCGTTTCACGTTTAGTTCATAGCCCAGGTTAGATTTATGTTTAGTCAAGTCTTTTTTGTTCACCTGTCTAGTCCTGTCATTGCACTTCCTGTTTTATTTTGTACTTACCTCTGGTCTCATTTCAGGTCCCTTTACTTCCTCCCTTTGTGTGTTTTCCCGCCATCGTCAGTGTCTGCCCCGCCCCTGATTGTTTCCACCTGTTCCCCCTTACCTCATGTATAAATAGTCCTGTCTCCCTTTGTCCTGTGCCTTGTGCCATTTAGAGAGCCAGCTTGTCTCACCCAGAGATTATTGTATTTTGTGACCATAGTCAAGTTTATTTAGTTTGTAATTTGCTTTGCTATGTTTTGCCTCTTAGGAGTGATGTTTTGTTTGAACTTTATACTTTTACAAAGTAAAGACTATTTTTGAACAAACTTTCTTTTGAGTCGTGCGTTTGAGTCCAAGTGTCTGTAAGGTCCTTAACAGAACGAACTGACCAAAAAATGGACTCAGCCGACTCCGGTTCCTTCAAGGCCGATGTGTTAGCGCAGGATGCTAAGCTAACCCTCCATGCTGAACAGCTGTCTTCCATCAACCAAGGAATGATTGGTCTCACGGATCGTCAGGATGAATTCCAATCAGCTGTAACCAACCAAGTAAATCACCTGGCACTTCAAATGCAGCAAGTTCTCTCGCCCCTCAAAGACGGTTCCTCTGCACCTACTCCAGCAATGCCAGGTCCACCGTCTGTTGCTTCGGATCACACCACCCCACCTGGATCGACGCTTCGCCTGGCTCCTCCGGAGAGGTTTTCCGGGGACTCTGGTAACTGTCGATCCTTTCTGGTACAGTGTGAACTACATTTTGCCCATAACCCTGCTGCCTTTGTTTCGGACCAAGCATGTTTTATGTTGTCCCACATGTCTGGTAGAGCCGCTGCTTGGGCTACAGCCGAGTGGTCAAGAAACTCGCCCATATGTCAATCACTGAACATGTTTACCCAGACCCTAAGCTGTGTGTTTGATCACTCATCACCTTCCAGAGAAGCCTCATGAGTCATTATGCAGATCAAACAGGGACAACAGAGAGTGACAGACTATGCAATAGATTTTCATACTCTAGCAGCAGACAGTGGGTGGAACACCCCTGCTTTAATTGATGCCTTCATGAATGGTCTACAAGACTCTATAAAGGACCAGTTGGCACCCCATGAACTACCCACAGATCTTGATTCCATCATTGCCATGTCAATTCGCATTGATAATAGGCTTCATGAAAGGCAGAAGGAGAGAATCAGAACCAGTGCACGACCTCCGAGCCACATGGGGTACTCACCTGCCTTTCGACACCCATGGAGCTCCAGTCCACCTTCCTCAGCCTCGCCCAAGGAACCAGCGCCCTCGGCTGCACCGGAGGAACCCATGCAGCTGGTGAGCCAATTCTCTGCAACTGATTTCCCTCTACGTTCATTGACCATGGTACATATTCAAGTGCGTGGCCAAGACATTACTGTGGGCACATTAGTCGATTCAGGTGCCGACGAAAGTCTGACGGACTGGAGTTTGGCAAAGAGACTATGCATCAAGGGTGTTCCGTTGACTTCCCCTGTTACTGCCAGTGCCTTAGATGGCAAGTTATTATTTAAAATAACCCATGTATCTGAACCGGTCCAAATAACCATTGACAATACACACATAGAGGAAATGAAATTCCAGTTATTTGACTCTGCACTCCACCCCTTGATTTTGGGTTATCCATGGCTGATCAAACATAATCCGATCATTGACTGGCGATCAGGGAGGGTTAAGGAATGGGGCCCAGGCTGTAGGCTGACCTGTTCAGATCTTCCTAGGTTCTCCACATAACCTGAAAAGGAACAAGACAAACACACTCATAAGCCTGACTCCATTTCGGATTATCCCGACCTGACTAAAGTGCCCTTGTGTTACCAGGACTTAAAGGAAGCATTTAACAAGACTAGGGCCATGTCCCTACCTCCCCACCGACCTTATGACTGTCCCATTAACCTGTTGGCTGGTTCTCAGATCCCTAAAAGGAGACTTTACTCTCTCTGCACCGGAAAGGGAGGCTATGAAGTCCTATATTGACTCCTCTCTAAAAACTGGACTCGTCAGACCATCCTCCTCCCCAGCGGCCGCTGGATTTTTCTTCATCGATAAGAAAGATGGTACCCTCCGTCCATGCATTGACTATAGTCCCCTTAATGAAATCACAGTTACAAATAGATACCCACTCCCTCATGTCTTCAGCCTTTGAACTTTTGCAGGATGCAAAACTATTCACCAAACTGGACTTGAGAAACGCTTACCATCTCATTTGGATACGAGAGGGGGATGAGTGGAAGACCGGTTTTAACACTCCCAGTGGTCACTACGAGTACCTAGTCATGCCATTTGGATTATGCAATGCTCCGGCAGTTTTTCAGTCATTTGTCAACAATGTGCTGAGGGATTATCTCAACAAGTTTGTCTTCGTTTATCTCTATGACATCTTGATCTTCTCACCCGATGAGGAGACCCACACCCATCATGTCCGCCAGATACTGCAAAGCCTGATGGAGAATCAACTCTACTGCAAGGCTGAAAAGTGTGAGTTTCACGTCAAGACCATCTCCTTCCTGGGGTACATCATCTCGGTCAATCAAATCCAGATGGATCCAGAGAAGGTCAGTGCAGTGGCCAATTGGCCATCTCCCACCAACAGGAAAAAGGTGCAACAATTTTTAGGCTTTGCAAACTTCTACAGGAGGTTTATAAGAAACTTTAGTGGCATTGCAGCACCTTTACATGCTTTAACCTCTCCCCATGTCATGTTCAAGTGGAATATACAGGCGGATGAAGCTTTCCAGAAGCTCAAGAAACTGTTCACGACTGCCCCAATCCTCACAGTGCCCGACCCACGGAGACAATTTATCGTGGAGGTGGATGCCTCCAACGATGGCGTTGGGACGGTGCTGTCCCAAAGATCTGTCCAGGACAACAAGCTACACCCATGTGCGTTCCTTTCACGTAAATTAACAACTGCAGAAAGGAACTATGATGTGGGGAATAAGGAGCTTTTAGCAGTTAAAACAGCTTTGGAGGAATGGCGTCATTGGTTGGAGGGGGCTGAGCAACCATTTCTAGTTTGGACTGACCATAAAAACCTGGAATACATTAAGAACTCCAAAAGACTGAACTCACGCCAGGCTAGATGGTCATTGTTTTTTAATCGGTTTCATTTTGTATTGTCATACAGACCAGGCACACAGAATGTTAAACCTATTGTCACGTTTGTACGATCCTGAACCTGTTGCCAAAGAGCCCGAGAGCATCCTTCCACCTAACCGTGTGGTTGGAGCAGTTTCATGGCCAATAGAATCGGTGGTGAAGCAGGCAAATAGTGAGACCCCGGCACCTAGGGGTTGCCCACGAAATAGGTTGTTTGTCCCTGTTTCCGTTCGATCACAGGTAATACACTGGGCTCACACGTCTATGCTCACCTGTCATCCTGGAGTGAAACGCACAACCTTCATGATCAAGCAACGTTTCTGGTGGCAGGCTATGGGGAAGCAGGTTGCAGAATATGTTGCGGCCTGCACTGTCTGTGCCAAGAACAAGACCTCCACTGAAGCACAGATGGGGTTGCTGCAGCCACTTCCTGTTCCGCATCGGCCATGGTCCCACATCTCGATGGACTTTGTCACCGGACTACTGATATCAGAAGGTAACACCACCGTCTTGACGGTGGTGGACAGATTTAGTAAAATGGCACATTTTATTGCACTATCCAAGCTTCCTTCTGCCAAGGAAACGGCAGAGGTCATGTTACGTCATGTCTTTCGCATTCATGGTTTTCCCAGGGACATTGTGTCAGACCGGGGCCCACAGTTCATTTCCCGTTTCTGGAAGGAGTTCTGCCATCTCCTTGGAGCCACCGTGAGTCTTTCCTCAGGATATCACCCCCAGTCGAATGGCCAGTCAGAGCGCATTAACCAGGAGCTAGAGACCTGTTTGCGCTGCCTGGTCTCCCAGAACCAGGCATCCTGGAGCAAGCACCTGATGTGGGTGGAGTACGCCCACAACACGCTGCCCACTTCCGCAACAGGACTCACACCGTTTCAGTGTGTGCACGGCTACCAACCACCTCTGTTCCCTGCCAATGAGGCCGAGGTCACGGTCCCATCAGCTCACACTATGGTCCGTCGGTTCCGGGATCTGGGCCGGTGCTCGTCGGGCTCTCTTGCGCAGTGCCAGCCGGATGAAGGAGGTGGTGGATCGACGCCGGAGACCTGCTCCACCGTATTAGCCTGGACAAAGAGTTTGGTTAGCTACCAAGAACTTACCCCTCCACGTCATGTCGAGAAAGCTAGCGCCAAGGTTTGTTGGTCCATTCCCGATATCGAAGATCATAAACCATCATCTGTGCAGTTACGTCTACCCAGGTCATTAAAGGTCCATCCAACGTTTCATGTCGGCAAGATCAAGCCGGTCAGGGAGAGCTCATTGGTACCTGCCTCTAAACCCCCTCCACCCCCCCAGATGGTAGAAGGAGGCCCCGTCTACGCTGTAAAGAGACTGCTGGCAGTTCGTAAGCGAGGGCGAGGAAAACAGTTCCTTGTGGACTGGGATGGGTACGGTCTAGAAGAGAGAACATGGATCCCAGCGAGTTTCATTGTTGATCCGGCCATGATTAAAGATTTTGATCGGGATCACCCAGAAGTTCCTGGGACGTCAGGAGCCGTCCCTAGAGGGGGGGGGGTACTGTAACATCCCTTCATGTCTGCTAAATTGTTCATGTCATGTTAATCAGGTTCATGTTATTGTTTCACGTTTAGTTCATAGCCCAGGTTAGATTTATGTTTAGTCAAGTCTTTTTTGTTCACCTATCTAGTCCTGTCATTGCACTTTATTTTGTACTTACCTCTGGTCTCATTTCAGGTCCCTTTACTTCCTCCCTTTGTGTGTTTTCCCGCCATCGTCAGTGTCTGCCCCGCCCCTGATTGTTTCCACCTGTTCCCCCTTACCTCATGTATAAATAGTCCTGTCTCCCTTTGTCCTGTGCCAGTTCGTCTTGTGCCTTGTGCCATTTATAGAGCCAGCTTGTCTCACCCAGAGATTATTGTATTTTAGTCAAGTTTATTTAGTTTGTAATTTGCTTTGCTATGTTTTGCCTCTTAGGAGTGATGTTTTGTTTGAACTTTATACTTTTACAAAGTAAAGACTATTTTTGAACAAACTTTCTTTTGAGTCCAAGTGTCTGTAAGGTCCTTAACAAACTGTGGCACCGTCTTACCTGTGTGGACCCTCCCTCGGGCTTACTAGCCCAAATACAAAAGAAGTTGGTGGATTTCTTTTGGGAGGGTCTACACTGGGTGCCACAGGGGGTGCTGTTTTTATCTAGAGAGGAGGGGGGACAGGGCCTTATCCACCTGGCCAGCCGAACAGCCACTTTTAGGATACAGTTTTTACAGAGGTATCTGACTGGCCCGGCTGATTTGGTGTGGAGAGATGTGAGCAGCTGCATTCTCCGACGCGTGAGTAACCTGGGGCTGGATGCTGCTCTGTTTTTAAGTGATTTAAACATTTTAAAGTTAAGTGGGCTACCTCCTTTTATCAGGGTGTTTTTAAATCTTGGGCCCTTTTTAACCATAAAAGGTGTCCAAAGACTGACTCTCTGTACTGGTTGTTGAGGGAGCCTCTCATTCACAGAGCCAGGTTGGACGTCAGCAGCAGCGAAACACCCGGCCTGACGGTGGTGCTGTGCCGATCCAGGACCCTGTGCCTTCAGCAGCTGGTGGATGCAGTGGGGCCGGAGCTGAGCGATGCCCGGGCCTTGGGCTCTCTGCTGGGTCTGCACTCTGTCCGGGTAGCCGAGAGGATCCTGCAACTCTGGAGCCAGATACTCTCCCCTGATGACAAAATACTTTTAAGGAGCTATGGACAGGGAAGAGCCAAGCCGGACCCAGCAGACCCTTTCCCGGAGATCTACTTGAGCCCAGGGCTCGGAGAACTGACCGGCCCCCTGCTCAAGGTCGCAAACCAAGGACAAATGACCATCCACAAAGCTGACAAAAAACAATATATATGAATATTGTAAAGACGACCAACAGAAATGCACTGAAGGACAGGGCCTCCACTGTGTGGAGCACCAGACTGGGTGCAGGAAGCGGACCAGGCCCACAGTGGAGGATTTTATACAAACCTCCCATAAAAAAACGTACTGCTGACCTCCAGTGGAGAATTTTACACGGTGCCATCGCCTGTAATTCTTTTATCTCCATTATTAATCCTGCTGTTTTTAACAAGTGTCCATTTTGTGGTTTTAGAGAGACTGTTTTCCATGTTTTTACAGAGTGCAAGAGACTCACGGGTTTCTTCTCTCTTTTAACATTGGTTTTTAGTCTTTTTAGTATAGATTTTACCGAGTGTTTTTATCATGGGGGCTCCATATAAAAAGACAAACAAGGAAAAGTGGCAGCTCCTGAATTGCCTCTCTGGCGAAGCAAAAATGGCCGTTTATTTAAGTAGGAAAAACAGGGTTGAAAATGAGAAAGGGGAAGAGGCAAAAGTGATCTGGCTGTGTAATATCAGAGCCAGACTCTGGCTGGAGCATCGTTTTTATAAACATATTGGAGACTTGGATGCTTTTAAACAACGTTGGTGTTATGAGGATATTGTGTGTTCTGTGGTGAATGAGGATTTGCACTTAGCACAAGTTTTTAAGACATAGGTTTTAATGTACTATTTTAAGTGATTCGTACATTTTTTTTGCTCAATGAAGCACTTTATTGCTCAAATGTATAACTGATCATATGTAAATAAAGTGTTTTTGCAAAAGTCAAAAAGTCTTCTTCTTCTTCTCTCGGACCATACCGTTTCTCTAACGCTAAACCGGAAGTGAGGCTCAGCACGGCGAACTTAAAGATAACAATACCATTAGCACTCCTAGTGGTGAATTTATGAACTGCAAACTAATTATAACATTATAAAATGCCTTTAAGGCAGCACACCGTTTGAAGCGCTGCACATTATATAAACTAAGGTTACACACGGCAACGACATTAACTGCAAACAGTCGTGTCTTGTGTGAAGTGTAACATTAAACAATATATTAACATATGAAATACAACATTTATGACACCACTTGTTCCACTCAGTAACCTTCTTTGTTTTAAGACATGTGACAGTCTATACACTATCATCTTCTCCATCCATTTACACAAGTGTGATGTTACTGGGTAATGATCACTTACTATGGTACAGTCACTTTTTACATACCATTCACACGATTTAACTAAACTATCCGTCACAAGTATGAGGTCCAAACATTGTGTCCCCCTATTCACTTCTATTCTTGTTTTTTGTCCATTAAGGCAAAAACAATGCCCTGCCTTTAGCCTTTTCCAAAGTCATGCAGCAGTTGCATCTCAAAAGGCCTTAAGGGAAGGTGTTATATTTTAAGGCGTAACCTTTGACATTTAGTTGGACCAGAGGCATCAATCTGCATGTACTTTCCGAGCCGGATCCAACAAGACCAAGTTCAAAGCCGTCGGACATTCCTTTGCACCGTCGAGGGTACTGTCGCCATGCAAATTTGACCTCTGACCTCGATTTTGACCTTGTCGAAGGTCGCAGGGTCCGGAGCGCCAAGCACCTTTTTTAATTTTTTTTCATTTGCTACCCCTCCCCCACCACAAACCTGTCAGACCCTTAGCTTATGAGAGGATTTTGTGATACAGTTTGACATTTAATTGAATAAACATTTCTGATACTATCGACCATGATATCCTATTGCAAAGACTAGAGCACTTGGTTGGTATACAGGGAACTGCTTTAGGCTGGTTTAGGTCCTATCTATCTGAACGCTCTCAGTTTGTACGTGTTAACGATGAATCTTCCACGCAAACCAAAGTTAGCCATGGAGTGCCACAGGGCTCAGTGCTCGGACCTATTTTGTTCACATTATATATGCTTCCGCAATATTATAAGGAATCATTCTGTAAACTTTCATTGTTATGCGGATGATACTCAACTATATTTATCAATCAAGCCTGATGAAATTAATCATCTAAATAAAATTCAAGACTGCCTTAAGGACTTAAAAACGTGGATGACCTTAAACTTTTTGATGTTAAACACGACCAAAACTGAAGTTTTTGTACTTGGCCCGAAGAATCTACGAAACAAATTATCTAAAGATATACTAACTACGGATGGCATTAATTTGGCCTCCAGTGAGACTGTAAAGAATCTTGGTGTTATATTTGATCAGGATTTATCCTTTTTGTGGTACAATTAATTTGATATGGTTGGATATAGTTTTCAGCTGGAGCAACACTAATACTGAGGCTGATACCCTCCCATTTCTTTGCTGTGAAACGCAGAAGACAGGCTACCACCTTAATTTGAGGGTGAAGTGTCTTGCCCAGGGACACAACTACATGTTGACTGCAGTGGGATTCAAACTTGCTATCACCTGATTTGAAGTCCAGTACACTATCCACTGAGCCACAGCCCCCCATTAAATACAAAGATTATAAGTCGTTCAAAACAGATAATAAAAAAAGCTGGAGAGAAACAAATTCCACTCCGAGACTCGAACCCGGCCTTCTCGAACCCACACTTAGAACATTACTCTACAAGCAGATTGTAGTAATTTTACACCCACGCAGTGCATCGTCAAAGTGCGCATATTTTACGTACTTAATCATGGGCAGTAACTACAGACCCATAGCATTAACATCACACTTGTGTAAATGGATGGAGAAGATGATAGTGTTACAATAGTTGTTATATGTTTCCACACAGACCCTGTTGAGGGGAACACACACCGGAGCAGGCATGCGGATGAATCCAGGGTGTAAATGTTATGCTACGTTCTATGTAAAGGTTTAATAAAGTGTAAGCAGCTAAAAGTGCTTCAACCGTCCATTCTTGTAATATGAGAGGCAAGAATGAAACAGATAGTGTATAGACTATCACATGTTTTAGAACAACGAGGGTTATTGAGTGGAACGAGTGGTGTCATACATGTTATATTTAATATGTTAATATATTGTTTAATGTTACACTTCACACAAGTCACGACTGTTTGCAGTTAATGTCGTTGCCGTGTGTAACGTTAGTTTATATAATGTGCAGCGCTTCAAACAGTGTGCAGCCTTAAAGGCATTTAGTTATAATTTGTTTGCAGTTCACCACTAGGAGTGCTAATGGTATTGTTATCTTTAAGTTCGCCGTTTTAGCCTAACTTCCGGTTTAGCGTTAAAGAAACCGCATGGTCTGAGAGAAGAAGAAGAAGACTACAGACACATGGCAGCAACTTTCCCTCTGCTTCATTCATTTCTCCTGTTCAACAGGTTAGTAGTGTGTACACAGATTATGTCATATTTCGATCTAAGAAGTGTCTGAGAACTGAAAGGTTTTTCTGTCGCAATATTATCGTTGAGCAAACTTAACTAGCAAACTAGCATCACTATCTGCTAACGTTAGCTTTAGCCTTCGTTTTCTATTAGTTTTTTTCATATGCTATAAACGGAGGTGATATAAGTATATATCTTGTACTGGAGTAAAAGTAGAAGTACCCAGGTATTGTACTTGAGTTAAAGTAGAAGTACCAGAATGTAGGAACAATCCTGCAATCAAAATGTTCCTCAAATAAAAGTACAAAAGTATTATCATCAAAATATAGTTAAAGTAGCGACAGTAAAAGTAGAAGTACTCAGGTATTGTACTTGAAGCACCAGAGTGTAGGAATACTACAGTAAAAGTACTGCATTCAAAATGTTCCTCAAGTAAAAGTATTAAAGTAGCGACAGTAAAAGTAGTCATTGTGCAGATTTGTCCATTTCAGAATAATATATATGATATGTTTTATAATGATTGATCATGAAAGTGTTCTCAAAGCTGGTGAAGGTGCAGCTAGTTTGAAGTACTTTGTAGACTGCAGGGTAGCTTGTGGATTTACTCCAGGTGGAACTAAAGTCTGATTTAACACATATTTCACATCATTCATCCACATCTGTGAAGTAATAAAGGGATTAATACATGTAGTGCAGTAAAAGTACTAATATTGAATCCAATCAAGTCCCATCCAATTAACAAAAAAATTCAACACTGTGTCCTGAAGACAGAACCCAGAGTAACCACTAACCAGGATGACAGTCTGTAACACAGTCAGGAGACCTTTACAAACGGCCCCGCCCCCTCACACACAGACGGGAGAGAGAGATCTCGTCTGGATTGGAAAGCTCGAAAATACATCATAGACGCATGTTGTAGTCTTAATGTGAAACTAAAACTGCGATATAATGTGTATGTAGCAATAATACATATGACATATATTTTTTAAATGTCTCCAGTACCGATAAAAAGTCCGATAACGTCGGAGCTTAACGTTACCACTGTCTTTAATAATTCCGGCCCGGGGCCCGTTTAATACCGGGGCTCGGTACCCATCCCTACATGGGGAGAGGCGCAGCATATTGCTAAGGACTAAATACGATGGAGGGTTCTTTTCTCAGCCCTATTACCCATAGGTGATGAAGAGGAGTAAGTAAATAAAGAAGCCGGCGCTCCAGGGTCTGGTTCTGCTGTGCGTTTTTGTGATGTAACGGTAAAACATTTCAGAATTCCTCCACGGGATGCTATTGTACATCACTCAACCCGCGAAATACACACACTCAGTACTAGTGCTGCACGATTCTTGCTCAAATGTGAATCACGATTTTCCTCCATAAGAATTGAGATCACGATTGTCACACGATTCTCATCGTTTCAATGAAAATATTTATTGCACTCTTACTCTTAGACGTCACGTGAGTACAATGAATTTAAACAGACAACATTTGTCTCTCTTGTAACAAAAACATAACTTTGTCTTTAGTCTGTAGTTGCTGAATACTGAACAAACATTACTACATTCAAAATGTGGAACCTGGAGCCAACTATTGTGGCTTTAACCAGACACCATCAACATCAAAGTGCTGGACTTAAATCCAAGTCTCAGTTTCTTGTAGCAAAAACATAGAGAAACTCAAATGAATTTGACAGCCAACTACGGTGGCTTTAAACAAAGTGCTTGACTTAAACTCAAGTCTCTCTGGTAACAAAACATACAGTAACTAAAATAGAGATATTGCTGCTGCCTGAGTGCTGAACATAACAAATAGAATTGTTGCAGCTTTATAATAACAAAAGGTAAACTTTGCAGTAGCACCTGTCCACAGTGACTGGACACCCAACTACTGTACAACAACACCAACCTGTTGTCATAAGGGAGGAGTGCACTTAAGTTACTCAAAATACCTCACCACAGTGCTGAATATAAAAACAAAACAGTCACAGCATTAGAATAATAATATAAAAAAAAACATAAACTTAAACAAAGTGCTAGACTCCACTGAGTAGTAATGTCACTGAATCAAAAGGATTAACTAAAATACTGCAGTCAGTACTGAATATAAAAACGGAACAGAACATAAAGTTACAGCTTCAGAATAAATGTAAATAAAGCCTAGCTGCCTAGCTACTAGCACAGTCCATTTACTTTTTTCGGCACAAGCACAACTTCCCTCTCACTCTCGCCAGAGTCGCCACCGGGATTTTCATCGGTGTTGTTGTCATTGTCCTCGACCTCCTCGTCACTCATTTCTGTGTCACTCATTTCTGTTTTTCTTGTACTACTAGTCGCTCTCGTCACTCTTTGCTAATCAGTGCTAATGCTAACGCTTCTGTAAACATACTGCCAGCTCCTGCCCTCACGTGCTGCAGTCAGTGAGTGTTGCCAGGTATACTTATTATAAGCCACATTGGGCTTATCTTTCGGTGAAGTTGCTTGGTCGTAAGTAATAATGGTTGTTGCGGTTGTGAGCTTGTAGACCCGACATATATAGGTTTAAAGTGCTCATGTTCTTTTGCGCTTGTTTTTATAGACGTGGTTGCTTATTCCTTCCGCAAAAACTGGCAACACTAGTGGCTGCAGCGTTAACACTGCATGAGCGGAGGAGAGACAGACAGAACACTACCATTTGGATGCGATCATGGTACTTTAATGTTAAATGTATAGAGTATATTTGCTTTACATCGTTTAAGTATGATTGACATTGCAAGTTGGTATTATTCAGAAGCAAAATAATTAAAACATTTAAAAAAAACAAAAAATCAGCTTGACGTCATAGGATCGCCGTAATTTAGAAATGAGATCGCATAGGTGTCTGAATCGAGATCACGATCTTTTTTCGATTAATCGTGCAGCACTACTCAGTACATAGCTAGACCCGCGAATTTGCGGGCCAGGAATTTGCGGGCACAGCTGTAGCAACATGTGTGTGTATTTCGAGGGTTTCTAAATGTTTTGTGCGTGTGTGTTTATCATGGTGTTTATGTTGACAAGGAGGTTTAATAACTGTGTGCTACACAAAACGGGAAGTCGGTTTCATTTTAATCGCCGTTTGTAGTAGAGTTAGCAGGGTATTTTTATTGAAATCGTCCCAAAATTATTTTTTATCCTCCCAGACACTTTTTTACTATGACGGGATATCCTTATGCTCGAGCCCTGTCATGCACCATCACCTACACAGCAGCCAGACCCACTGTCTTGGAAGACAGACAAAGACTATGGCACTGCTCCCCCTGTCTTTACATTTATAATGAATAGTTGGTTGAGAAAGTTCTGATATTGTCAGGGTTCGTACGGTCATTAAAAACCTGGAAAAGTTATGGAATGCAATATTTTTCCCAACGTTTTGGAAAAGTCATGGAAATATAAATAAAGATATAATTTATATGTTATCTAATCGCCGAAATAGTAATACTATAATGATAATAAATACTGTATCATATAATGAAACGTAAAATGGCAACTGTGGCAGTATTTAGCTGGTGAGAGATGTTTACAATCACGCCCTCTTGTCTACAGGAGCTACTATTTGATATAAAGATGCCAGGGAAGTGAAGTTTCAACAATGTATGGCTTCTAAAGAATAAGTACAAATTGTGGTTATCGAAGAGTCATTTAAAATCATTGGTGAAAAAGTGTATGAGCCCTGTATTGTAAATATTGAGATTTTACAGTTTCTTATGTTTACATAAATAGTTGGTTGAAAAAAAAGTTGTAATGCTCAATTTGTATTTGTACACATCACATGAACCTCAGTATGGAATATGAAGTCATAAATCAGTCCTGATGCAACTTTTCTGTGGTGAAAGTAGAGTGATAGAACTATTTTACTCCAAATTCTAATTTACACATTTTCATTTTAGACATGAACAACACATTTATATAGGCCTATACTGTAATTCATATATTTCACTAATTTTGTGAACCAAAAATGTTGGTAAACCAAATCTGAAACACCAACAAAAATGGATGACATGAGTACATCTGTGTTTTCACAAGAGTTTTTAAGTTTTCCAAAAATCTGATTTCTAAGATAAGTAACTCATAAGACAGTGCTCTAAGGTGAGTGACATTGCATTTCTAGCAAGACCAGTGACTGGACAATTTGATATGTTACACTATGCCATGTTATAAGAAGTACATTTAAAAGGTGATTTAAGGAGACATAAATACCCTTCACTTCAGTAAGATAAGGTAAGGCGATTTTATTTTAAAAGACAATGAAGGCAGGTTATATTGATTGATATATTTATTATATTGAAAGCCAAATTAATACATAATCCCCTGAATCTGGAATAACGTACAATTTACAATGTCAGGAACTTTTCATCTACAGATTGCTTTGGTCTGGTTTTGCTCTTCACTGATTGGTTACTGAGACTTTGAATTTAAACTGACCTGCCCGTTTATAAAACGGACCTCCCCGTTAATCCGCGCAAAACTACGCGCGAATAAACAAGTGAATTGTGGCGCAAAGGGCGTTCCATACCAAGTAAACGTGGGCGGGGAGACCCGGTTAAATAAAGTGCAAGCGGCATGTGAGGCGGAGGAGGGGTGACGTCACTGTCAAACAGCTGCAGGTGGCAACCAGTCACCGTTATAGATGTAGGAAGCATGGTGGGATGTATTCAGGTGCATTTACTCAAGTATGATTTGGGGGTACTTGTACTTTACTGTAATTTGTATTTTAAGCTACATTATAGTCTTCACTACATTTATTAGCCAATAATTTACTTTTTACTCTACTCAGAGGCGGTTCTAGGGGGGGGGCGACAACAGGGTGTTGTGCGTAGACGGCTCTGCTGAGATTGTTCCCTAGTTTAGGTTTCATGTTATGTGTTTAGATAGGTTCCTGTTTTATTTTGATAGTCTTGTCTACCCTCATGTGTCTAAAGTACGTTTCCTGCCTTGTCTGTTTTCCCACGGTTGTGATTGTCTAATTGTCTTCACCTGGTGTTGTCTGTCTAGTATATATAGTTATCGTCTTCCCCTGTCTCGTTGCCAGATTGTCTTGTGTGTTCCAAGCCTTCCAGCGTAAGATCCTTTTGTCATTGTCCATAGAGTTATCATCCATAGAGTTAGATGAGTGTATTAGTAGTTTTTGTTTTGTTGCTTTATGTATTCAGTGTGTTATGACCTGTCTACATTAAAACACTTTATTTTGATACTTTGTTTGTCTCTGCATCGTGCATTTGGTTCCACGCCCTTGTACAGCCCCAACACAAGGGCTAGTGCCCCCTTAACACTGACCAGGGACCCCCGTCAGTGGCCCCACCTACAAAAAAAAAGGTTACAATATTACGATTTATTGGAACTAAATCAAATCAGAGACCCGGATGTACAGTGGAGATTAAACTGTTCATTACATTATATATAAGCAAATACTGTTTATATTTTGTAATTCAATTGTCACTTAAAGTTACTAAAACAGATACTCTAAATGAAAAAAACTACTGAAACTAAAATGTACTAAAACAAATACCTTTACAAAAACAAATACCAATTTTACACAACTACTTTATACTGTCTTTGTCTTTTTAACCACTTTTATTGTGCTCCTCTCATGAAATAACTGGCCCCAGCCTGGCCCCCCCCAATAAAATTGGTCTAGAACCGCCACTGACTCTACTACATTTATCTGACAAAATGAGTTACTAGTAACTTTACCGATTCAGATTATTCGCTAATAAAATATATATAAATAAACTATGATATATAATTAATTATAGGTTAAGATTCAGCAGGAGTATATAAAGTAAAGCTCCACATTTACCAGCTGTGATGAACACATTAATCCATTGGTTCTGAAACTTTTTCTGTCAGGCCCCCACTGTAAGAAATGGCTGTAAAATTCACAGTTATTTACAGTGTTTGTGCACAGTAAATGACTGTATACCATTTTAGAGTATGATACCGTGTTTCCAACCAAAAATTACAGAAACTCTGGAGTTACTGTAGAAATAGCAGTAGTAACGTCCCAACTGTATACAATCACAGTAACCAACAATGTACTGTATACAATCAAAGTAACCAACAATGTACTGTAGAAGATCAGTAACCAATAATGTACTGTAGATAATCACAGTAACCAACAATGTACTGTAGATATTCACAGTAACCAACAATGTATTGTAGATAATCACAGTAACCAACAATGTACTGTAGATAATCACAGTAACCAATAATGTACTGTAGATAATCACAGTAAGCAACAATGTACTGTAGATATTCACAGTAACCAACAATGTACTGTAGATAATCACAGTAACCAACAATATGCTGTAGAAGATCACATTAACCAACAATATACTATAGATAATTACAGTAACCATCAATACTGTAGATAATTACAGTATCCAACAATGTACTTACTGTAGATATTCACAGTAACCATCAATGTACTGCAGATAATCACAGTATCCAACAATGTACTGTAGATAATTACAGTATCCAACAATGTACTTACTATAGATATTCACAGTAACCAACAACGTACTGCAGATAATCACAGTAACCAACAATGTTCTGTAGAAGATCACAGTAACTAAAAAAGAAAGAACCAACCGAAAAACGCCATTTCTAGAATATCTAGAAATAACTCAAATATCTTAAATAAACCAACATCTTTTTCATAAACCTTTAACTGCCGGACCAAGAAAAAAGCTATGGAAAAATAATTGTTTTGCATTTTCTTATCAAATGGGCCACAAATTAGCACAAACAATTACATTTTTTTGACTGACCACACAGTTTTGTTTTTATGAGCCTCTATCAACTGGTCGAGCTGGCCTTCTATGGTAAAAGTACATTTTCAACAATCATCATATACAGTACAGTATTTGTATGCGTCAAACTCAAATAAAACACAAACTCAAATACATTTGTTTCTTTTATGGAAAATTAGCAATATATACAACCAGATATATTCATAAAGAATAATAAATTATAATTGTAAAAAAAAATGGAAAAAAGTAATGTAATGTGTTTTTCATGATAAAAAAAATACTTGCTGTATATGCTGAATTGGCCTAACAGGAAACCACTGGCCTAACAGCAAATGTCTATATCCTGTGTTGGCCTAACTTGTTCATCTGTGTGCAACTTTGGGCTGAATGCCATGCATGAAAGGTGCTATATAAATTATTATCACTCTTTCACTCTGAGACTCAAAAGGTAGTACTAGATTTAGTAATATTACCATGAATATAGCCATTTATTTACCATATTGTATTGGAAAACATCTCTGAAACTCTGAAAAAGTCATTTTATAGCTTACCATAAAAGGCCAATTCGACCGATTGGTTGAGCATATTTTCCAAAAAATAATTACACCCTTGTTAAAACTTTTGTTGTGCATCAAGTTATCTAATTATGTTCAGTCAGTGCCCTGCCACTAAAATATATCATAAGGGATATGGTTACCTAACAACAGTTGACCAAAAAGAGTGATTTCTTCAGCAGTGATTTTTAGCATTGCCAACTTTCTCAGTTGAAGCTAGCTGAAGGGCTTTCTGTTCAAACCACAGTGACATCTAGAGGTTGTTTTGTGCATAACATGTCAACCAAAGGGTAGAGCTGGCTGAATCAGATGGAGTTCAACTTTTTTTCAAGATATCAAGACACAAAATATGCTCTACCTAGATATTATATATACTAAGTAGATATATATTTTTAAGACCCTGGATGTTTCTTAATTGTGAGTAAAGCTGCTGCAGAGCCACTATTTCAAGCATACTACGTCATCGAGTGCCGCCGAAGTACTGTTCCAATCTCCAGCATACATGGAAATCTACCGAGCCTGGCGAACTTCGTTAGAAGAAATTTCAAGGCTGCAAATGTGTAGACTCTGTGGTCTTAAAATCCCCACAATGCTTTACGCACGGACCAATTTCCCCAATTCTGTGGTGACGCTCATATGACGCACACCTGCACACTTGCTAGCCTGTTCCACTCTTTGTTTTCCGAATGCTAGGAAGTCTTCTTGCCTCGCTTCTGAAGCAAGATGCTCGGCAGACATATGCTACCAAGCAAGCGTACTCGCGATTGAGAAACACCCTCAATGTCTTTGCAAACCGGAAGAACAATAGTTAGCCGTAACGACCCAAGTTCCCATCAGCAAAAACACGTGGGTTTGCTATCCTGGCCCCAAAATGGTGGAATGAGCTCCCCATTGACATCAGGACAGCAGAAAGCCTGCACATCTTCCGGCGCAGACTGAAAACTCATCTCTTTCGACTCCACCTCGAGCGATATAATTACTAACAAATAACTGCTAACAAAGTACTTATATACTAATAAAGGACTGGCTTATCTATAGACAAATGAGTAGCACTTGAAATGCTTGGCTCTATGAAACCTGATGTTCTTATATGATTCTGTTTTCTTCAAGGTTGTGTCTTCCTGGTCGAATGTACTGATTGAAAGTCACTTTGGATAAAAGTGTCAGCTAAATGCAATGTAATGTAATGTTACGGCTGTAACTACGGTCTATGAGTCCCGGATGACTGCCAGAGGCGGTGCTTTAGCACTGGCTATATCCATCGCACGCATGCGCAGTTCGAGTACCATTAGGTGACTTATACCAGGGGTATTCTACTAAAATTCAACGAGGTCCAGTTAGAGAAAATCTCCCCATGCAAAGGTCCGGAACATCAAAATGTCTAACTTGCTTTATGAATTAGTGTGATATATATTGAAGTAGCTTCATCGACGTCTGTATGTAATCAACAACTGACTGCCAATCAAATAAAGAAAGTACAACAATATGTATTGTCAATTAACATAGAATTATACAGATATACAGTAAATACTGTAGATATGTAAATGTTCCTCTCTGGCTGCATTTAAAAATAAAATAGAGAAAATAAATCAAATAGTTTTTGAAAATATGTGCATCTTAAAAGTGCTTAATTTTAGATAAATCAAATAAAGTGTAGCAGCAGCTTGAGTTTCCCTTTTTCTTTGTTAACCGTTTCACATCATGACTTAACAGTTTCAGATGATTATAGAACAATATCAGTCTTTACACATCATAACAATTGAACAGTTATAAAGTTTCTCTTTCTTTCCCTCTTATATTGCAGTCCCTCACTCACTTTTTTTTAATTCAGTGCTAGAATTGAGCTGATTAAATCTGGGCTGAAATGGTGTCAGGGCCATTCTTATACACACATGCAGGTGCTCATTGGTTAGCCTCGGTTAGCCTGCCCTGGAACAATACTTCGTTTTAATTTTGATCCTGGTGGACTGATCATATCGGGCTCTGAGACTGCTTCTTTTTTGTGACCTCAGTTCTGAGTTGAGAGGGAATGTTTGGTCAAACACTTTGTGTTTTGTCTCATAGTGGCGTTTTGGCACTTTTAATGAGCGCCACGGTCTCTGAATGAGACACACTGGTTCTGTGCTCCCAGTGGGCAGGATGAACATGAATGAGTCCACTCAGGGTTAAAAGCTCTGTTCTCACCGTCCACTTTCCTCTTCTTGGAGAGCGCCATGTGTAATTATTTGTCTCTCCCTGCCTGTCGCTAACTCGCCTGTTCACTCTCCTCTCCGCTTCTCTACCTGTATTGCTAATTATCCTCTTCACTCACTTTCCTCTCCGCTTCTCTCTGCCGCTCTCTCGTCTCTTCTTCTGTGTTTCTCTCCCTGTATCGCTCACTCGTCTCTTTCGCCCCCTGTCGGTGGCGGTTCAAATATAATCGCCCCGTCAAAATTGAAATTAGCTATTAATGTATTGATTATAGGTCCGGATCCGGGCCGCGGTCCGCCTGTTGCCGACCCCTGACTTATACCAACCATGTCATGAAGAATCCAAGCTCTTGCTCACTACTGGAAGCAGCGGAGCTCGGCAAAAGGACCAGGGCCCAAGAATGGGGAGTGGCGACATTAACCCAATAACAACTGGAGAATGTGCCAGAACACGGTCACGACGCAGCGCCGCAGATGGTCTCCAGGCACACCACTCTCAGAGCAGCCCAAGATGTTGAGATGCTCCTTGTAGAGTGGCATCTCAGCTCTGATGGCAGGGGGCGGCCACTGGCCGTGAGATGGTATCGACAACCCAGTGGGGCAGCCACTGGTTAGAGGGCACAACCTCCTTTAGTGCCGCCATGGCAAGATCAAGAGTTGCTCCGACTGCCGTATACAGGCAGTAGCCTTGATATACGCCCTTTGGACACCCCCAGGGCACAGCAACTTCGACATGCCATTCTCCTGAATGTCAAAGCGTGCCAGCTGGGCAGGCTGATTGAAGTGGGTTTGTGGAAGGACCCTGGGCAGGAATGCCACATTTGCCCAAAGGGCAACACCTGAGAGTCCCACCTTGGGCATGTATCGTTTATGGAGAGGACATGCAACTCCCCAACTTGCTTCCCTGAGGCTATGGCAAGCAGAAATGCTGCAGCCACCTAAGCCCCACCTGGGCCTCGAAGGGAGGAGATGATAGGGCATCCGGCAGCAGGGGCAGGTCCCAAGCCGGAGCCCTCGGGGTGCTAGGAGGACGCTGCCGTAAAGCCCCTCTCATAAAGAGGGACACCGACCTGTGGCACCCGCCGTGGCGCCGTCGACCCGAACATGTCGGGCAGAAATAGCAGCCACATAAACTCAGAGTGGAGTGAGAACGTCCATTATCTAGAAGGGACTGTTGTCTGAGCAACAACGTACATGGTGTCCCAAGGAACACGCACATGCTTTCCCCCCAGTTGGGGTAGAAAGTGTATGAGTGCAAGCTGCACAGCTCTAGCACGTTGACATGGCGTGCACCCTGGGCCGGAGGAACTGAATATAAGGCACCATCTTGCCCGGCCCACGTGGAAGTAGGCATCCCTCAAGTCCACAGTTGCGAACTACTCCACCTGTGCATGTGCTGTGGTCAGCATATGGAATGGCAGCACCTTCAGGAATCTGTTGATTCCTCTGAGGTCCAAGATCAGGCAAAAAAAATGCCGAGTAGAACCCCCTGGGCTAAGCAGAGGGCCTATGAAGACCCGAGAGCTGCTGCCTGGTCTGCCTAGCTTGGGCAGCACGCTCCAGTGCCTACAGGGCAGCTGCTCCAAACAGCTCCCCTGGCTCGACTGGCACACTACGGAGGACATGTCTCCGACAGTGGTGACTGAGTAGGCCAAACCTGGCAACGAGTCTGCACCAATAAGGACATAACTCGTTCCAATTCCCTAGACATTAGGGCAAAGGCTTACAGCAGACCTATTCAAATGGCGGCCCGTGGGCCAGATGCGGCCCAGAACCAACTCCCGAGTGGCCCAGCCTCCCGTAGCCAAATTCCTACACTAGTACAGACCATGAACGCAACACTCCGCGTTGCATAGAAACCACCAAATCACAACACAGCACGTTTTTTGAAAGTGCATCTGGTGGTGCTAGTAACGGTGGTCATATGATAGCAACTCTAAAACATGTCCCTCTCAACTCTGAAGCGTAAACTGAAACAAAACGGTCATTGATCTTGTGGAGCAGATGCGCGCATTCCAAGTCAAGCTGGACATTTTCGCGACCGACTTGAGCACGGGTCGGATGCTGCATTTTCCGACGCTCCACAAACACATCACATCCCCGGCACAAATCACGGATGTGATGACAGTTAATTTGTGATGACAGTTAACAGTTGATTCAGTTAAATGCACTTTGTGATGTGCCTGGTTAAAAAAAAACCTGAATATTTGACTTCTAAAGCAAACTGCTACAACTGTGCACTTTTTTTCAGATTCTGTTCAATTAATGCTAATTTGTTGTGTTTTTATGCACTTTTTGACATACCTTTGTTCGATGAACAATGAATACAAATTACATGTTTTTCATCGCAGTAATATGTGTTGGTTTAAAATTTGTCATTACCCGCTTTTTACAGGCCGCTGCATGTCTGGCCCAGCTGAATGTTGTAGTTATAACATCTGGCCCAACTGAATGTTTAATTGAATAGCCCTGCCTTACAGTGATACATCACTGAGGCCCAGCAAAGAAGGCTCAGCCGGAGCCTGCTGCAGAGAGGTAGAGACAGCCAGCATCAGATGGGAGAGGGAGTTGCCGTGCCGCTGTTTCGTAGGCCCTACAGAGCAGCTCGTTTGTGACCCTGCACTGAGGCGGAGGGCACCTGGCATCAGGAGCCAGAATCGGGGAGGCGATGGCAGGCTCAATGGATGGCAAGCGACCCAGCCCCACCCTCGCCGGATCCTGCATGGCAGCAGAGTGGGAGAGGGCCCTGGTGTCTCTCCAGCATGCATGGAGCTCCGTCAGGTACTCCTCTGAAGGAGGAACAGTGGGAGTGAAAAGGGGCAGGGTTATGCCTGAAGAAGGCTAGCCTGATCCGTGTCGGCCTGCGGAACCCGAAGCTGTAAGCGTACCAGGGCCGCACGAATAATGGCCGCCATGGAGGCGTCCTCCATGCCCTGCAGAGAGCTCTGAGCAGAGGAGTGGGAAGCCTCCTCGGGGGTGAGCGGGGCCCCTCCCCCCCTTCATAGAAGAGGTTTAGCCAGAGCCGCTAGCGACATGGCATCCTCAAGCAGAGGTGTGGCAACCAAAGGAGGGCCAGACGGCAAGCTAGTAGCCCCCACACCGGCCCCTGGCTGAAGTGCCAACAGGAACAACTTCGTCTGCTCCATGACGGCAGCTAACCGATCCACTTTAGAGGACAGCCTGTTTCTAGCCCTCCACCTGGGCGGTGAACCCATAGCCATCACTCCATCAAGTCGCCGGGAACGGACAGACTGAGCTGTAGGAAGTTGTGACGAGGAGAGGTGCCACCTCTGCGACTCTAGCCACTCTGAGCGCCCGAGGCATGAAGGCGTGAGACCCTCCCTCAAATGCTCAAGGCCAAAGCAGAGGGGGGCAGCGGTCATGGCCGTCCTCAGGTTCAAGAGAAGCCATACAGGCGATACATGAATGTAGGTAGCCAGATGCAGCGTAGCCGGGAGCGGGTGCGAGAACACAGCCTTCCCCAGCTACCTGCTGAACGGAAAGAGTAGAGCAATGCTCCTACTCGCCGAACACAGAGAGGGATGTGAATGACCTACACCCACGTTACTAGCAGAGGGAGCGGGAGCCAGAGCACTGCCTTCACCTAGCTGGATTAAATAAAGAAGCTTAACGGGGCAGCTTAGCTAACAATGTCGCTGTTGCTAACAATCAAGGGAGATCAAGTCAAATAACACAAATGTTTAAGACCAGATAACTGGCTTCTAAAGAAGAGAACAGCACAGAACCATCGTTACAGTAGTAACTATGGCCAATAGTAATGTCTTTGTAACATTTCTTTCATTCATCACGGTTCAGTAAACTAAGTGATACATGAACCAGTTTAATCATTATAATAACGTAGGATTGCAACTCTTTGAAACTGTAGGTGGCTCTTAAAAGAGCCGTTGTGTTTGGGTGTGCTGGTCTCGGGTCAGTCTAAGCCCTCTCTCCGCAGATGCGGCGGGCCAGCTGGATGTCCTTGGGCATGATGGTGACCCTCTTTGCTTGGTTCATCTTACTGGGGGGCAGCTACATGGATGTCGGTGCAGTCCACAGTCATTGTGCAGTTGAAGGCAGAATGAATTTATTATTGACTCCGAATGAAGCACAACTTCATGTCATACAATACATTGACTTTATTTGTAATTGTGTACACAAATAAAGCATTGAATAGCAAGCAGGACCTGCAGGAACAGAGCATGGTGATGGATGGAGCTGGGAAGAGAGAAGAATAAAGAAAACAGTTCAACTTTATTATCGGATATTAAAAATTCAATTTCAAAACAAGTTGCCACTCCTACAGTTTTCTAGTGTATAAAGATGATTTCACATGACCTATGCAAAATATCACACTCAATACATGTGTGTCTCTGGGGGGTGCATTGTGCCTTTGATGTATATAAATAATATACCATAACCAAATACTATTACGTACAGTGGAAATCAGGTTGCCAGGGCAGGTCAGTGTGCATGTTCCTCAGAGTCTCAGGTGAGGGAAAGGAAATAAAAGAGAAAAAGGTCAGTAACAACACTTTAAAGTAACAACACTTTGAATAATTATCTCTTCTAATCATTTTCTCTCAGTAATCACTCAACTACTGTCTTTCCAACAAACAGATTGACTCACCCTTACTGTCATCACAATGAAACACGTCCAGAAGAATGTCATGCAAAGCTCCCTGCCTGCCTTCGACTCTCCCTGACTGCTTCCATAGCACCCGGTGGATGGCGCAGTAGGCTACTCTTCAAATGTTTCACGAAATACTTACCATCATGACTACTCTTACTGTTTAAAATAATAAATTCATGGTAAGGCTACTAAAAGTGACAAGGCTAAGTAATGTAATGCTAACTAACGTGCTAGCTACTCGTCGCTACTAGCTAGGTAGCTAACTTGACTATATATGTTCCATGCACAACATGTGTATTACCTGATATGTCTGATCCAGCGACTCCTGGTCCTTTCATCAGATGGCAATCGATAGAACGAGCAAGTGGTATGATCACTTATGTGATTACAACCTGGTACAAAGCACACAGGCATCTTGTAAAAGTTAATTTAATTTTAGCAATCTCTTATTTATTGGAGGGAATAAATCAGTTATGAGATCTTCTTCTTCTTCTTCGCTTTAATTAGGAGTCGCAACCACTTGGAGCATTATCGCCTGTGACATCACTTACGCGAGCCAGAATGGGATTTGGGATTTGTAGTCGCGTATTTTTCATAGTCTTATATTTCAACAGTTTTACGACAAAATGTGACTTTTTTGACATGGAACTTATTGTTTAAGATTGACAAACATCATATGTGTAGTTCGTGGCACAATTCAAACGGGATCAAAAGATACGTTTTCTCTCTCAATTGAATTCAATGTAAATGTTTCGCTTCCGGGGTCCCATGGGCCGGAAGTAGATGGGCGTGACTTCGCCTCTCTATTCACTTTGAATGGGGTGACGTCACGATTCGCCGAACTGCATTGTGGGAGCAAAGCGTAGCTTCTCTCGAGGTGCTCGCTGCAAAAGTAGAGCAATGTTCTACTTTTGGCGCCTCTACGGAGGTGTCAGCCAATTAAATCCCTCGTATGTAAATCTGACAGTGCTGGAGCTTCCTCTGGGGAGAAGTAGCACATGGCTGCTCTCAGTTGTGCTGCCCAATAGTACTAGCGTAGGTTGGGCAGTTTTAGACCCCCTCTGTCATAAGGCAAGTAAAGTAGGGTAAAACGGAGCCTAGAGCGTCTATTATTCCAGATAAAGTTGGTAAATATTTTCTTACATTTTTGAAAAAATGACTCAGGTGGGGGTAAGGGGATTGATTGAAACAAATAGAGCAATTTGGGTAATGTATTCATTTTTAAGATGTTAAACGTCTCGACAACGTCTTGCATAACATTTTGCTATCTGTATTAAGCAGTGAGATTAGTCTGTACGATGCACAGTCAGTGGGGTCCTTTCCTGGTTTTAGCATCAGAGTGATTAGTGCCCCTCTAAGAGATGGTGGTAGGTCCTCCTTTTCGTATGACTCCAACAGCATATCCAAAAGAGGTTGTAGTAGCTTATCTTTGAATCGTTTATAGATTTATATAGGAAGACCATCTGGACAAGCCGCCTTTCCCCCTGTCATGCTGGTTATGACTTCTAAAAGCTTGTCAGTTCCTATGATATGGTCTAGTTTTCCTTTTGAATCAGTTGAAATAGTGGGGAAAACTAATGAACTTAGAAAATGTTCCTGTTGGCCTGAATCTTGATGTTCGGATGTGTAAAGTTTTTCATAAAACATTTTAAAACCACTATTTATTTCTGCAGGGTCATTTGTTAATTTTCCACTTGTTTTAATGCTGTCGATAGCCCTTTCAGATTGCAATTTTTTAATACACCAAGCCAATATTTTGCCTGCCTTTTCTCCCTGATCGTAGTAGCTTTGTTTTAATCTTAGTAAGCTAGCAGCTGTCTGGTTACTCGATAATTCACTATATTGAGTCCTTAGGACCACAAGTTTTACTTGCAGTTCTGGGGAATCTTGGGTAACAATCCTATCCTCCAAATATTTAATACAACCCTCCAGTGAATTTAATTTGGATTTAAAGGGTTTGTTCTGCGAGCTAGAATAGCTAATAATCATGCCCCTAATGTATGCCTTAAACGCTTCCCAACGTACAGTTGGAGAGGTTTCCTTAGTATTCATGCTAAAATAGAGGTCAATATGTATTCCTACAAATTCAACAAATGTTCTATCCTGTAGCCATCTGGATTGAAAACACCACCTAGGTGGATTCATAACAAGATCAGAGTTATTAAACTGTAATGAAATTGGTGAATGGTCAAAGAGGACTCTACTGTCATACCAACATTTTGTAATCCTTGACATAAGACCCATAGAAATCAGGAAATAGTCTATACGTGAGTGTGTTTGGTGAGTGGCGGAAAAACAAGAATATTCTCTGGAAGCTGGTTTGAATGACCTCCAAACTTCACACAAATTAAAATCCTGGATCAGTTGTTTAAGGGTTTTCCTTGTTTGGGTGTGAGACAGGTCTGTCCCCCTTGATCTGTCTATACTGGGCTCTCGTGCACAATTGAAGTCTCCCCCTATGATATAATGGCCTGGTAGGGAGGATAAAGTTAGAATTTTCTTTTGAAGAACAAGGGAACATCCTCATTCGGGCCGTATTTATTGACAATATTCAAGGTTTCTGTAAGAAGGGTGCCGTGAATGATGGAATATCTGCCTTGGGTCAGTGATAGTCCTAATTATGTTAAAAGGAATGGATTTATGTATAAGAGTTAACACCCCTCAAGGATGGGAAGAATAGGAGGCTGCGATGACCTGACCATTCCATCTTTTCTGGATCTTATGAATATCACATCGTGGCAAATGCGATTCCTGTAAAAGCAGTATTTTGGAATTCAACCTCTTAGCTCATTGTAACACTTGCTTGAGTTTCGATAAATTATTGAGCCCACGTACATTCCATGAAGTTATCTTAAATTCTGTATTGGAAGTCATATTCTGTTATCTAAACAAAAATACAACAGTATTTAGAAGAAACAGAAAATAACAAAATCCCATAAACACCTGACTGAAATCAAACTGCTTAACACGACCCCATTTGCTGACGGCAATATGAACAGAAAATAAACACACCATGACATAAAACAAATAAAACAAAACACCCCATGTGAAATTCCCCAAACGAACCTCACCCCTCCCTTTGCTCAAACGATGAGCATCCCTTTCCCTCCTAAAGACTCTAATCATGGAGCTATCTGGTCCACCAAACCGAGGAACAGAATAAATGTCCACAAAGTCCCTAAAGTGTCGCTCCGCCCTAATTTCCATACAAATTATAGAAATGTTAACAAAGGGAATGCATAAAACAAAACACTTCTATAACATATTTCACTTCAACTTGTCGATGTTTTCATTCACTAGGCAGCAAGTTTAAAGCTCTTAAAATAAAATGTATTCATAAGTAAACACCGAGTTTAGCTGCCATTGTTAGGATCTAAAATGTGGATTATTAATTTGTTTTATATCTAATGAAAATGATATCAAATGTGAATTTGGGAGTGTAAAGGCATAACTTATTCTTAACAGTATCAATAACAGAAAACACACTTCTTCAACAGCTATACCAGTGTATAACCATATTATTACTGCTAAATACTGCAAAGACAAAACTTTACTTTGACAGTGTATATAGTAGATTTAGTCCTTTTACAGTAACAAGTAATATACTGCAGGCCATTCTTTATGGTAATCTCACCAGGTGCTTTCACAGAACTGTTCAATCGCAGGGCCTCTCCTTGATCTTTTCCAGGAACGTGTGTACATCCGTAGGAGAGGTGAAGAGGTGAGAGTTGCCGTCATGTGTCACTCGGAAAGAGGATGGATATTGTATTCCATACCGTAGACCCGTGTCTCTGCACCTCGTTTTAACTCCATCGTAGGCCTTGCGCTTTTTATCCGTCTCCTTGGCGACTTCATGGAAAAACATGATATGATGTTTGTCAAAGTGGATTTTACCCTTTTCATATGCAGCCGACATCCCTTTGGTTTTGTCCTTGAAGTTTGAAGTGCTCGAGGCGGTGCGTTTAGCTTCGGTCTGCCAGATAGAACTCTGTGCGCCCTTTCAATAGTGAGCGTTGCTGCAAACGAACCGGCACCCAGAATTTCAGGGATCCATTTTTCCAGAAAGGTGCATGCATCCTTCCCTTCAGCGTTTTCGGGCAAGCCTATCAGTCGCACATTAGATCTGCGGCTACGATTTTCCAGATCTTCCATTTTCGCCTCCAAGCTTTCCACCTGTTGTCTCAGATGTTTCGTTGTTTTGAGGTATCGTCTTCCACCGCTCCAAGCCGCTCCGCAGCCTCCGTTAATCGGCCAGAGTATTGTTTTAGTTCGCCTTCGATAGATTGTATTCAGTGTATCACCGTATTACATTTTGATGCAAAGTCTTCCTTCAGGTCTTTCTTTAAATTGTTGATTGCACTCAGAATTTCACCTCAGGATTTATCCTGCGACAGCTCTTCTCCCGCCTCGTGTTCCATGTCGGGACCAAGGCCAGGTTGAGACAGCGGTGGCCAATCTTCTTCAGATGAAGTTTCCAAAACGTTGTCCTTTTTAGTTGTTTTCTTGCGTGGAGGCATTAGTAACACCGTTATGATTGTGTAAAATGCGTTTTCCTTTTACCTCCCGCGTTCAAAATAGTTAATTTACAATATTAGGGCAGAGCGACGACTTAACTACGTCTGATCAACACCGCGCCATAACCGGAAGTCAATCGATAGATTTATGATCGATAGATTTATGATCGATAGATTTATCGATAGATTTATGATTTACTTCCGGGTTTTTGGACTCGTCAGTGTGGCACTCTATATGGAGTGCTGGTATATCCATGCCTTGAGCCTCCATGGCAGGCCTGTTTTGTCCACCTTGGCGAGCCTGGTCTCGAGCTCTCCGATGGTTTTCAGGATGGAAGGGGTATTATTGGCAACCAGGACACCAGTTTATCTTCTTCAACCTGTTAAGCTCCCGCAACATCTTGCAAGAAACAGCGTCTGAGGGCTTCTTAACATTTAACAAACTATGAATGTGTCATACCCACTTAACGAGAAGAAACTCAGCTACCTGACGATATGAATCATTTTTACCGAAACAAAACACAAGTCTAATGCAGAGCCTCTGAATTAGCCCTGAGCGGAAAAAATGCTAACGCACTTAGCACAGAACTCACGGTAGAAATAATGTATTACTTATCGGAACACTCTCTGAAGAACCAGCACGTTACCGTGGTAGAGAGGTTTGTGTGCCCTGATGAACCTGGGGGCTGTGTTGTCTGGAACCTTGTGTTCCTGGTAGGGTCTCCCATAGCAAATTGGTCTCCGGCAAGGGGCCAGACTAAGATTGGTTCAAAAGACCTCATGAAAGAACAACAAAGAAGTGAGGATACCTGGCCTGGAGGAAGCCCGGGGTCCCCTTCTGGAGCCAGGCCCAGAAGGAAGACTCGTCAGCGAGCGTCTGGTGGCCGGGCTTGCCACGGAGCCCGGGCGGGCACAGCCCGAAAAGGCAACGTGGGCAACACCTCCGCTTCTCCGTCCCGCGGGCCCACCACCTACGGGAAACAGCGATGGGGTTGGGTGCGCTGCCAGAAGGGTGGCAGTGAAAGCGGAGGGTCTCGACGGACCATACCCGGGCGACAGAAGCTGACTTTGGGGACGTGGAGCGTCACCTCTCTGGGGGGTAAGGAGCTGGAGCTTGTGAGGGAGGTGGAGCGTTACCAGCTGGATCTGGTTGGGCTCACCTCTACGCACGGCGTCAGCTCTGGAACCTTACTTCTGGATAGGGGTTGGACTCTATTCTTCTCTGGAGTTGCTCAAGGTGTGAGGCGCCGGGCGGGTGTGGGGATACTCACAAATCCCCGGTTGGGTGCTTCGTTGTTGGAGTTTACCCCAGTGGACGAGAGGGTCGCCTCCCTACGCCTGCGGGTTATGGGGGGGGAAAACTCTGACTGTTATGTGTGCTTATGCACCCAACAGCAGTTCAGAGTATACAGCCTTCTTGGAGACCCTGGAAAGAGTCCTGTATAGGGCTCCTGAAGGGGACTTCAACGCACATGTGGGCAATGATGGAGACACTTGGAGGGGCGTGATTGGGAGGAACGGCCCCCCTGATCTGAACCGGAGTGGTGGTTTGTTACTGGACTTCTGTGCTGGTCATGGATTGGACATAACAAACACCATGTTCGAACATAAGCATGCTCATAATTATACGTGGTACCAGAGCACCCTAGGCAGAAGGTCCATGATCGATTTCGTTATCGTATCATCGGACCTGATGACATATGTTTTGGACATTCGGGTAAAGAGAGGGGCGGAGTTGTCAACTGATCACCATCTGGTGGTGAGTTGCGTTGAGTGGCAGGGGAAGCCTCTGGATAGAACTGGTAAGCCCAAACGTGTAGTTCAGGTGAACTGGGAACGTCTGGAGGAGGCCCAAGTTCAGGAGGCCTTCAACTCACACCTCCGGCGGAGCTTTTTGGGCATTCCTGTGGAGGTTGGGGACATTGAACCAGAGTGGTCGGTGTTCAAAGCCTCTATTGCCAAAGCCGCGGCGGGGAGCTGTGGTCTCAAGGTCCTAGGTGCCTCAAGGGGCGGTAACCCTCAAACCTCCTGGTGGACACCGGTGGTCAGGGAAGCCGTCCGACTGAAGAAGGAGGCCTTCAGGGATTTGTTATCCCGGGGGACTCCCGAGGCAGTTGCAAGGTACCGACAGGCCCGAAGGGCAGCAGCCTCAGCCGTGGCCGAGGCAAAGCAGCGGGTGTGGGAGAAGTTCGGAGAAGACATGGAAAAGGACTTTCGGGCGGCACCAAAGTTGTTCTGGAAAACTGTCCGACACCTCAGGAGGGGGAAGCAGGGAACCATCCAAGCTGTGTACAGTAAGGATGGGATGTTGTTGACCTCAACTGATGGAGTGTTAGGGCGTAGGAACACTTTGAGGAACTCCTGAACCCGACAACTCCGCCCTCTATGTTAGAGGCAGAGCTGGAGTATGACGGGGGATCGACACCAATCTCCCGGGGGGAGGTCACTGAGGTCGTCAAACAACTCCACAGTGACAAAGCCCCGGGGGTGGAAGAGATCCGCCCAGAAATGCTGAAGGCTCTGGGTGTTGAGGGACTGTCATGATTGACACGTCTCATCAACGTTGCGTGGAAGTCGGAAAAAGTACCGAAGGTGGTGGTTCAACCTTTTCAAAAAGGGGGATCAGAGGGTGTGTGCCAATTACAGAGGCATCACACTACTCAGCCTCCCCGGGAAAGTTTACTGTAAGGTACTCGAAAGGAGGGTCAGGCCAATTGTCGAACCTCAGATTGAGGACGAACAATGCGGATTCCGTCCTGGTCGTGGAACGACGGATCAGCTTTTTACTCTCGCAAGGATCCTGGAGGGGGCCTGGGAGTACGCTTATCCGGTCTACATGTGTTTTGTAGACTTGGGGGGTCTGCAGTTCGGTGGACTAAGGATTGCACCACTGCTTTTTGCAGATGATGTGGTTCTAATGGCTTCATCGGTCTGCGACCTTCATCACTCACTGAATCGGTTCCCAACCGAGTGTGAAGCGGCTGGGATGAGGATCAGCACCTCCAAATCTGAGGCCATGGTTCTCAGCAGGAAACCGATGGACTGTCCACTCCAAGTAGCGAATGAGTCCTTACTCCAAGTGAAGGAGTTCAAGTATCTCGGGGTCTTGTTCTCGAGTGAGGGAACAATGGAGCGTGAGATGGGCCAGAGAATCGGAGCAGCGGGAGCGGTACTGCAGTCGCTTTACCGCACCGTTGTGATGAAAAGGGAGCTGAGCCAGAAGGCAAAGCTCTCTGTCTACCGGGCCATGTTCGTTCCTACCCTCACCTATGGTCATGAAGGATGGGTCATGACCGAATGAATGAGATCGCGGATACAAGTGGTCGAGATGGGTTTTCTCCGCAGGGTGGCTGGTGTCTCTCTTAGGGATAAGGTGAGAAGTTCGGTCATCCGGGAGGGACTCGGAGTTGAACCGCTCCTCCTTCGCGTCGAAAGGAGCCAGATGAGGTGGTTCGGGCACCTAGTTAGGATGCCACCTGGGCGCCTCCCTAGGGAGGTGTTCCAGGCACGTCCAGCTGGGAAGAGACCAAGGGGTAGACCTAGGACCAGGTGGAGGGATTATATCTCTTCGCTGGCCTGGGAGCGCCTTGGGATCCCCCAGTCAGAGCTGGTTGATGTGGCCAGGGAAAGGAAAGTTTGGGGCTCTCTGCTGGAACTGCTACCACCGCGACCGACCACGGATAAGTGGGAGAAGATGGATGGATGGATGGATTTATTGGAACTTCACAATATATCAGATTAAAGCTGAGATTCCACAGATTCTAGCGGTATATGTTTCATCACTGTGCGACCAAAACTCCCAGCAGCTCAGGCAAACCCAGACAACACACAGCGTAGCTTTACTGAGCCAAAACGGCAAATATGTCTTACCTTTGCTGTTTTCTGATCAAAAGTTGTGTTTAATGGCATTACAATGAGAACAACGCTGCTAAAGGTTAATCCAATGTGTCTGTGTCACTTTGAAATGATTAATGATAATCCATCATTCCATTTTTGTCAAAACCCCTCAAAAACGGAGGTTTTTTCTTACTTAACCTCTCTAAAAAGATAAAATTGTTTTGCATGAATCTTGATACAGGGTACTTATTTTATGTTATAGTTTGTATTCCTAAAGCTTTTAGTCTACTATCCCATCATTCAAGGGTGGTTTTCACTCTAAGTAATGTTTTTTTTCTGAACGGACACTATCATTTACATTGTTTTACTATGTTCAATCTGAATTTACTTTGAAATAAAAAAAATCTATATTGATTCTGAATCCTCTACATCCAATTCACAGGTTTATCCTTGCTTTGAGAAAAAAGATTATTAATTTAACCCTTTTAGAAGTGAAGATATAGTCATTTGTTCTGGGAATGTCATTTTCGAGCCTGAGACCTGAAAAACAGGCTCAGGGCTTAACAGGTTAACATTATTCAGACTCAGCTCTCTGAACTAAAGCTTCTTTTAAATGTGGATAAAACCAAGGTAATGCTCTTTTCAAAAGCTAAAAAGACACCAGAGCCTGTTGTAGATATTGTAACTACACAAGGAATAAAACTTGAAGTTGTTGCCTGTTACAAATACCTTGGTATCTGGCTTGATGATTGTCTCTCTTTTAAACTTCATGTCAATAACCTGCTTAAAAAGCTGAGGGTTAGGCTAGGTTTCTTCTACAGGAACAAGTCCTGTTTCTCGCTTGAGGCCAGGAAAAGGCTAGTCACTGTGACCTTTTTACCTGTGCTGGACTATGGGGATCTGGTCTATATGAATGCGCCTGCCAATTGCCTGGTCAAGTTAGATGCTGCGTATCACAGTGCACTGAGATTTGTGACAAACTGTAAAGCATTAACCCATCACTGTACCCTGTATGCAAGGGCTGGTTTGCTTTCACTAACTGTACGGAGGCTCAGTCACTGGTACATTTTTATAAACAAAGTCATGCTTGGGAAACTTCCATCTTATATCTGCTCCCTGATCTCATGGCGAATTGTAAGTGGCTACTGCCTGAGATCGAATGCAGTGGTTTTATTAAATGTGCCAACTGCTAGGACTGTCTTAGGGAAGACAGCTTTTAGATGCGAAGCTCCTCTGTCTTGGAATAGTCTGCAATTGAAATGGAAACTGAGCAATCTGGTGCCACTAAATGTTTTTAAAGCTTGGTTGGATGCTACTCAATCGGAAGCTGTTGGTACCTGATCATGTGGATAGTTCTTGTAAATTGTAATCCCTGAAATGATGGTGTAAAATGTCCTTTTTGTTGTTCTGTTTATGTTTTTATGTTTCATGTGGAACCTACTTGAGCAGGTCTCCCTTGAAAAAAAGACATCAATGATCTCAATGGGATACACCTGGATAAATAAAGGTTTGAAATTGTTAGGAACCTTACAGACACTTGGACTCAAACGCACGACTCAAAAGAAAGTTTGTTCAAAAATAGTCTTTACTTTGGAAAAGTATAAAGTTCAAACAAAACATCACTCCTAAGAGGCAAAACATAGCAAAGCAAATTACAAACTAAATAAACCTGACTATGGTCGCAAAATACAATAATCTCTGGGCGAGACCAGGCTGGCTCTCTAAATGGCACAAGGCACAAGACGAACTGGCACAACACACTCACTCCCTAAGCGTCCAATAGCGACGTTTGGTCAGTGTCCGTGGCGTGCAGTTGTGACGCTCCTAGGCTCCTTCAGCGTCATAAAGGGACGCAAATAGCTTTCAACAGATTGCAATGTATTCCCATCTGCGTCGGGATTTGACGCTCATGGAAGCACGGCATTCGTTTATGTCGGCTGCCCTTAAAGGTAATGTGAGCGTCCATTCCCAGGAGTAAAGGATGGCAGAAGACACTACACTACCAAGAATCCCCAGCTATCGTTTGGACTACACCATGTGCTCTGTTTGACAAACCCCGTGATAGTCCTCAAGCTCTGTGATTGGAGAGTGTGCTCCGAGGGTTAAGCCAATTCTCGAACAGCACTTGAAATGGGATGGAACCACGGCAGACTGTCCAAAACTGGATTTGAACGGGTCCACCGTGTCCCCCCTCCCCCACCCCGTCCCCAGAACTACACATGCTGGCTATTCTGTTTCGCACCATGTTTTCTATGGCACGTCTCTACTGGGAGTTGTAGTTTTAAAAGACGTTTTTGTATTTCCCATAATAAGAAGTTGCCAGTATTAAACTGTGTACATCCCTGGAGGTTTAGGGGACAGGACACACTCACATTTAAAGCATATAATTAATAAATGGGTGAAAACCGCTTGTGCCCATTATGGGCAGTATTAATATATATACCCATATCTAAGCTAAGGTCAGAAAAGCTTTATTTAACAGCTGGTCTTATGTGTGTGACCCCTGTGATAACATTACATTACATTAATTGATAAGCCTGAAACATGCACTTGTCAAGGTTCAGAGGCACATTTTGCAAATATGGCAGTAGCCATCGATCAGCTTAAGATAAGATATACTTTATTGATCCCAAGTTGGAACATTTGCGTTACATCAGCATGTGTAACAGTTAAATATGCAGTTGTGTTTATTTGAAAATCATTTAGTATAATCACACAAATTCTGTGTTTTAAATTCAACAATTCTGTGTTCTTTATTTATTGATTGTTCAAGACCTGACAAGGCCGGAGATGAAATATCTACATACATCTTATAAGAGTATAATACATTATGTATAATATCAGTTAAAATAAGTGCTTCAACATAGTTAACATTGCTGGAGGTATGCACACATATTGATAGATGTCTTGTAATGCACTATTGAGGAACCTGCGACCCAAGTTTTTCATTCAGTGCAGAACTACACCACAGTTGTGTAGGCTATATGATATGTCAATAAACCTTAGAAAATCATGAAATATTGAAAGGGATGTGCAAAATAGTCATTATATACAGTCTTTAATTAACTATTAGTAGAGAATAACGAGTAATGAATATACTTTATAGGGATCCTATTAATATCTAATAATAAAAATAATGACATTCAATAACATGCTTTAACCACCAGGTGTCCCTTTATATCAGCTGTGCACCTTTATGGTGTAAATACAGCCTATCTACCAATTGGATCAAATATAAAAGTGAGCCGAATTAGTGTTGATACTGCAAGGAGACGTATTGTGTGAAAAGAAATGTAAGATGTTGTTTAATGGCTGATATATTTATAATCCACGTCACGTTTTCAGTTCCTCATGTTTGTCTAGAGGTCTTCTCATCAGGGCTTTATAAATACAGAACTACAGCAGATGTATGTAATGTATGTAATGCAGCCGAACCGTGTATTACAATGCCGTTATTTCAAAGAGAAAAGCAAGCACACTGGGAATAAAGTATTATTATTATTTTTTTAAATGTTTTCGGTCTGTTTCCGGTATTTGTTAATGACGATGTGCTGTGAGATGTGAGACTGGAATTGCACAGGGGAAAATAACGTAGGCTATCTTTAGATGCGGATTTTGTTAAACTAATATGTTTAGGCTGTGGACCAACACTATACATTGACGGGGAAGGGGGTAGTAATAAAGATAACACCATTAAACAGTTACACAACATAACAGAAATAATATCGATAGCAGCGTCCCTAGCAACCACCTTGGTAACAATGAAAACGTTGCGATTTCCTGAAGCATTTCAAGTCAAACGCATTTCCTTCGTAATAACTAGCGAACTAAAGATCATGTACATCCACTGCACACATAATCTGAAATAACAACTCATATTTCTCGCATCAAATGACATCAAAACGCATTTTAATTGCCAAACTAACTTTAAAATAGGCATTTTCCACCGAGAATAAAACGAATTTCGGCCATGTTTTCTTTTTCTGCAGGGAGAAATTTAAAGATCATGTGACATAGACACCAGCCATCGGAATGAATGGTGAAAAAAACGGGGTTTGTCAAACAGAGCACATAGTATAGTCCAAACGATAGCTGGGGATTCTGGGTAGTGTAGTGTCTTCTGCCATCCTTTACTCAGAAAAAATATTTGTTTCTCCGAATCGAAGGGGAAAAATACAAAAGCATTGCACACAATTTAAACCAATCAATGTTGTGTAATTAACAAGGATAATTTGGTGTTTTTTAGTCGATGAGTAGTGCAGATATCACTGTAAAATCAATCGACAGTAACAGGAATACTTACTTCCGGGTGTACAATTCTCCGTTATCCAATGGGAATGGACGCTCACATTGCCTTTAAGGGGCATAAACGAATGCCGTGCTTCCATGAGCGTCACATCCCAACGCAGATGGGAATACATTGCAATCAGTTGAAAGCTATTTGCGTCCCTTTATGACGCTAAAGGAGCCTAGGAGCGTCACAATTGGACGCCACGGACACTGACCAAACGTCGCTATTGGACGCTTAGGGAGTGAGAGTGTGTTGACTGGCACAGGACAAAGGGAGACAGGACTATTTATACATGAGGTAAGGGGGAACAGGTGGAAACAGGGGCGGGGCAGACACTGACGATGGCGGGAAAACACACAAAGGGAGGAAGTAAAGGGACCTGAAATGAGACCAGAGGTAAGTACAAAATAAAACAGGAAGTGCAATGACAGGACTAGACAGGTGAACAAAAAGACTTGACTAAACATACATCTAACCTGGGCTATGGAAATAGGGACCAAACCATATTAAGGCGGTCCGGGGGGATCCTCCCCCGGAAGACATTTTGGGGAAATGACCCCTTAAATTATCTGGTGATGTTAGAGGGGAGATTAGCTATGAATCTTCCAAAACTGTGCAACAGTACAGTAGGCCCACACAAACTGCAGAACACTGGTGTTTTGGGAACACTCAAATGAGTTAATTCCCATTTAAAATCAGGAGACTAAATACGAAGTGTGTGTGTGTGTGTGTGTGTGTGTGTGTGTGTGTGTGTGTGTGTGTGTGTGTGTGTGTGTGACTTGTTAACCCTCCCGATTTTTCGTGGGAGACTCCCGATTTCGTTGCCCTCTCCCCGGTTTCCTCCCGAGGTCATGCACGGGCTGACCTGGGCTGAAGCCCAGGGGCCTACGGAGTTCAGGGGCCTATCATGAGCCAATAAAACAGTTTTTTTTTATTAAAAACATTTAAAAAAACATTTAAATGAACAAAGTCTTGGCTTTCAGAATATGAAACTTTTATTTCCAAAATCACACGATAAATACATTTTTGAACCTTGTAAAGGGAAGATGACAGCTCTCACTCGCCACTCACTCCCCCTCCCTCCGGCTGACATTATGAATGTAAGGCGTATAGTAATCATAGATGACACGGCAGGGTCCGTTACAGTTTGTTTTCATCTGTTTTCAAATAAACAAAGTCTTGGCTTTCAGAATATTAAACTTGAATAGAATATGTTTCACATGTGACGTATTCAAATTGCGCGTGATTAAGTGACAGATGAAGGTTGTTTAGGAGAAAAAGTTTGAGAAGAAAAAGTTTGAGAGTGGCGCTCGGAAAAGGAAATTGTTGAGGGAAAAGGAGTTTCGAGACAAGCAGCTATTACAAAACATGCCGAAGCCTACAGGTTATTTTAAACCTGTAGGCCAGGATGAGGAGGAAGGACAGATGAGTTCTGTACCGAGCGGCAGCGGTGCCGGCCGCGGGGCCTCGGAGCCAAGTAGGCCGTCTGGTTCTGATAGCGATGGAGTAGCGGGAGAGGAAAAACAGACAGGAGGGACATTATCCGTTGGAGGAGATGGAGAGGACGACGAGGACTTGCTACGTGGAGGGGAGCCAACGGCAACCGGACAAATACATGAGGGAGGCCCGATACGTCACTCATCTGGAGGAGAGGACCAGGCGCGCGTAGAAGTGCGATCACAGAGCCTGCCGAGGCTATACATAACTTTGATTTGTTGTTTAAATAGGGGGCCTACAACAACTATCAGCCCCAGGGCCTGATGGCAGGTTAAGGCGGGCCTGGCTACACCATTGTTTAGTTTCCGAGGTAGCATGTCTCTTTAGCAGCGTGTGCAACTCAAAGTTTGAGAGGGTGAGGAAGATGAAAACTGAACAAGAATCGACAACTCCACCCTCTGCTCACTCCTTTCCTGTAAGATACAGGTCCAGCCCCACATTTGCTCCATGGTGCCACAGGCATTGCCCTTACAACTACAATAAGCATGTAAATGTTAATCAACAGCTCCGGCGATCCACTAGCACCGGAGTCTCCACGTGCAGACAACTACTGTAGCGTCACCTTGGATACGAGTCCAAACAACTCACAGACACACAGGCCAGGGCGCTGACAGGGCGCCCTTTGAGCATCAGATCTGACGATGCTGATTGGCTGAAATTATGTTTCGGTGGCATAGTATATAGATAGCAACAGTCAGCTTGTTGGCTGCTGCTGCTCTGGCTGAGGGCTCCTTTCTACCGCCCGGACGAGAGAGGGTAATGATACACGCTGTGGCCAGGCAGGAAACATGTGACTTATAAGTAACTTTAGACATCGTAAAACAATTTTAAACGAGATTTTATTGTAGATTATACATTTTACTGATACCAATGATATAATATTTACCTTGTTCATTAAAAATAAAAATATATATATATATATATATATATATATATTTTTTTTTAATGACAATCAAACATGTGGGAAGAGGGTGGGCGGCGCCCCTAGCGCCCCTATGGGCCGGCCGCCACTGCTAGAACGTGAGAACAGTGTTTACAGTAATGTCGTTATGGTAACCTGCTTCACTACATCCACACTCAGGAACTCCGGTCACATGTGAGTACGGCCAGCCGGTAGATGTTGAGTAGGACCACCAGGAGGTTCTTAATAGCAAAGAAGATCAGCATCTGGTGAACCACATTGAAGTAGATCATAACGGTGAGGCGGACCACCAAGAAGGGCCCGTCCTGGATCAGCAGAGCTTCTACAGTGCTCCAGATATCAGTCCGGAGGTTGGAGAGGAGGGAGGGGGCGGGCTCCGAGGCCTGGTCTGAGGAACCCGCCATCACTGCCACACCCAGGAGAAAATCATTACAAGTTAACTCTGTAAGCTCAGTTGTAATATGACATTACAAAGGTGTGTGTCCTCCTACTTTTTTATCAATGTTTGATACAACCCAGTGCTACGCCATTTTATGAGCATTTTCTCTTCTTAACAACTGCTGTGAGGTTAATCTTACCTGTGTTTCCTTAAATACATTAGTTGAGATCAGCATTCATTCTAACTTGATTAACATGTATGCAGAGGTGGGAAGTAGTGAAGTACAAATACTTCCTTACTGTATGTAGGAGCCACATATGAAGCCATTTCTGTGTTTGTTATGATACATGTTTTTTGAGTCACTATAGGTGGTGGGCGTGTCATTGGATTTGTGTGGTGACGTTTGTGTGTATATCCGGTAGCTTTTACCTGCGCACTTTGTAATAGATGGGGGAGTGAGCTAGAGAAGGACAATTTTTGTTGACCGCACGCACGTACGCATGCGCGCATACAAGGATATACGTATATGGATATGGAATATTGCATTTTTGCTTTGGAAATAAAAGGTCAAACGCATACTGTGTTGGAAAGACTGAGTTTTTGCGCGTTCAGTGTTTTTTCTCTTGCTTAGTCCCTCGCGGCACTTTGTTTAAGATTACTGCTGCAATATTAAGTCAACAAAAATGACTTGTACCACAGCGTGGATCTACGGAAATCGAGGCTACGGAGATTCCTAGGATCGATCTGTGACGCTGTGGAATTAAAAGGAATCATTGAAACGCCGTGGTGACCGCTGTATTGGAGAGCGGCTTAAGGAAACTTCAGCGTACTGCCGGGAGGATAAAGAAGGACTGACGGACATTCCACACAGCATCAGGAGCGAGCGGTTCTACATTCATGCTGTGTAAATGTTTGTTAGAACACAGTGTGAATAAGTTACTGCTGCGTGTCCATTGAGGACTGACTTGTTGCTTGCGTGTGTTGGTTTGTGCCGCTAGAGGTTGTGTGGATTAGAGCATTTGTTGTTCATTCATTAAAACATTAAAAGGATATGTCAATAAGTGGATGACATTCAGATGTCAATGTGGCAAAAATGGATGAACAAAAGAGAGAGTCGATACGCACTGCCAAGGCTTTGGCAAATAAAATGGAAAAGCTTCAAAAAGAACGTCAATCAAAGGTTCACAAAAGGAAAAGTGTGATTAAAACAATGAAGGATCTCATGCAAAGGGATGACAACGCTTCACAAACTCAAACTCAACTTGAACATTTAATTCAACTGGTTAAAGAAACCATCCTCTTTCACAAGTCTGTAATTCCTCTTCTTCCTGCAGACGAACAGGAAGAACAAAATGTATGGTTTGCCAAGACACTGAAATACAATAATGGATTTATCGACGATGTCAAGCAATGGCTTTCTGAAACTGGGAGACAACCGAGCAGCACCATCGCACATGTGCCCTCAATTGAGATATCTGATGAACACCAGCAAAGTATGTCTCATGTTTCAAAACACTCTGGGGAAAATGTTGAAACTTCTGAAGCACAAGATGAAATAAAACCAAGCGACAGTGTTTCAAACAGAGGAAGCATTAGGTCTGCTGGAACCAGTTCCAGTGTTTCAACTTCATCATCATGCATCAAAGCTGAGGCTGACATGGCCGCTCTCATGGCACGACACATGTTATTAAAAGACAAGCATGCATTGGATGAACAAGAGGAAGAGCTCAGGAAACAAAAGGAACAGCTCAGGAAACAGAGGGAGCAACTGGAAATGGAAGTGGAAATAGCCGCATCAAGGGCTAAAATGAATGTGCTAAGACGCTCTGGAAGGTAACACATCTGTGAGTCCCAATGGCATGCATTCTTATTTGGAAAGGGGACGAAAGGAAGCCACACTCAGTGCTGGAGCAAAAACATTTGTGCCTGACACAAACAGGCCTACAGGTGGCCAGTCTGACGCACAGTTTTCGCACAGAGAACATGAAGTAGAATATGGACATCTGCAACATCAAGCCACAAGAAGCTCAGAGGCCAGTACACATCAAAGTTCAACACACTCACATCCACAGTTACAGCACCAAAGCAATCACCCAGCAGCACTGGCACCAAGCAGCAGTGCTCAGAACCCATTACTTAATGTCTTAGAAAGACAAAATGAAATAACATCCATGTTGTTTCAGCAACAGTCTTTTTCTTTTCTGCCTAAAAGAGAAATTCAGATTGTTGATGGCTCTCCATTTCAATATCAAGCATCGAGCTTTTGAGCAGAGCATTGAGGAGAAGACTCACAACCCTAAAGACTGCCTGTATTTTCTCGAACAGTACACCAGGGGGCAGCCTTTGGAGCTTGTCAGAAGCTGTCAGCATATGGCCCATGACAGAGGATATGCCAAAGCAAAGGCTTTGTTACAGGAGCATTTTGGTAATGCACAGAAAATAGTTTCAGCTTACATGGAAAAGGCTCTTTCATGGCAGCCAATACGAGTAGAAGATGTGCGAGCTCTGCAAGCTTACGATCTCTTTCTGAGAGGATGCTGCAACGTCATGGAAGAGTTGGAATACATGTGTGAGTTGAACATAACATGCCTATTAATATGCTAGCCATCATAAAAAAGTTGCCCTACAAATATAGGGACAAATGGAGAACCCTAGCCTATGACTTACAGAAAAGGCAGGGCCGGAGAGCTACATTCACTGATATTGTTAACTTCATTGAAAGACAGGTGGATATTGTGAGCGATCCACTGTTTGGAGATATACAGGATACTCCACCAGCAGCCAACAAAGTTGTGAGGAAAGCTAAGTTTGAACCTCGTTCAAGGATGAGGGGAAGCAGCTTTGCTACTACTATTACAACAGCGGAAAGGAAAGTGGAACCTGGAATAAGAATGAAGGAGAGAGGCTCACTAGATACAAGTGTTTGCCTGCTTTGTGGAGGTGGACATACACTCTGTGTTTTCAACTGGAAAGAAAGGCTCATAGTGAGAAAATCGCTTTCTTGAGGGAACATGGTGTGTGTTTTGGATGCTTGTGTATTGGGCACATGAGTAAAGACTGCAGGAAACGCCTCTCATGCAAAGTATGCAGTCTGAAGCACCCAAGCATACTTCATATCTATCAGAAAGAGAAAGAAACTGACACAATGCAAGCTAAAGGAAAAGCTATAAGTAGTGCTCTGATCTCCGTTCAGTCCAGTGGTCTAACCGGGGCCGGTGAGCCAGATTGTACTCTCTCCATAGTGCCTATTCAAGTAAAGTCTAAGAAGGGACATGAAACATTCATAACATATGCCTTCCTGGATCCTGGGAACTCAGCATCGTTCTGCACGGAGCGGCTGATGAACAAACTGAACCTCAGGGGAAGAAGAACAGACATTCTCCTTCGGACAATGGGTCAGGAGAAAATAGTTGGAAGTCACATTGTTTCTGACCGGGATGTGGCTGGATTAGACAGCAGTCATTATTGTGAGCTCCCTGATACCTACACCCAGAAAACTATGCCAGTTCATCGAGGCAACATTCCTCGTCAGAAAGACCTTCAGAGATGGCCTCACCTGAAACATGTAATGATTACTGAGATTGATTCAGATGTGGACCTGTTGATTGGAACTAATGTTCCTCAGGCACTGGAGCCATGGGAAGTTATTCGGAGTGTAGACGGAGGCCCATACGCAGTCAAAACTATGCTGGGTTGGACTGTCAATGGACCTCTCAGAGGAGACAGGAGTAGTGAAACGACTTGTGAACAGCCAGATGTCACTGTCAATAGGATATCTGTTGCAAACCGTGAAGATCTGTGGAAGCAGCAGCTAAAGGCTGATTTCCCTGAATGCAGTCAGGATGAGCAGATGGGACCGTCAAGAGAGGACTGTCACTTTATGGAGTACCTCACAAAGTCCGCTAAGTTGATGGATGGCCGTTACTGTATTGGCTTACCTTTAAGGAAAAGGGATGTTAGTATGCCAAACAACAGGAGAGTAGCAGAACAACGTACACTGAGCCTCAAGAGAAGGTTTGATAAAGATGTTTAATTTCATGCTGATTACACCGCTTTTATGAATGACATCCTTTCAAAGGGCTATGCAGAGAAAGTGCCAGTTGTGGATCTGGAACGCAGTGACGGCAGGGTATGGTATACACACCGTGGTGTATACCACCCAAAGAAGAAAAAGATCAGGGTCGTATTTGACTGTGCATCTACGTTCCAGGGAACATCGCTGAATGCGCAGCTCCTACAGGGACCAGATCTTACCAGCACGCTGGTTGGAGTCATGACAAGATTCAGAAAGGAACCTGTTGTACTCATGGCAGACATTGAAGCCATGTTTCATCAGGTTCGAGTACCAGCTGAGGATTCGGATCTGTTGAGGTTTCTCTGGTGGCCAAATGGAGATCATCATCAGAACTTAGAAGAGCACAGAATGGTTGCACATCTGTTTGGAGCTACATCGTCGCCAAGTTGTGCTTGCTTTGCCCTTAGAAAATGTGCAGAGGACCATCGGGAGCAGTTCAGTCCCAAAGTAATCAACACTGTCCTGCACAATTTCTATGTTGATGATTGTCTAACATCTGTGGTTTCAGAGGAGGATGCAGTGGAACTCTATCATGACCTTTGTGCACTTTGTGCTCAAGGGGGCTTTCATCTCACAAAGTGGATTAGCAACAGACGTATCGTGCTTGCTGCTATACCTTCGATGGAGAGAGGGAAAGAAGTTAAGGATCTGGACTTGGATGATGACACACTCCCTGTGGAAAGAGCATTGGTGGTGGAGCATCAGTGGTGTGGTGAGTCAGATGTCTTTAAGTTCAAGATCATGATCAAGGACAAACCCATAACCAGAAGAGGGATCCTTTCCATGGTCAGCTCAATATTTGACCCATTAGGAATATTGGCACCTGTGGTCCTATCAGCCAAGATGATTCTTCAAGACTTGTGCAGAGAACTTGGTTGGGTTGATATTATACCAGCCTCAGCTGCACAAGAGTAGAACAATTGGCTGAAGGAGCTCTGCAATCTCTAACGGAGCGTCCACACTACAGCTTCAAAAAAAGCTTGGAGCTGGGCGTGTCTGGAGCTTGGGGATTTTATTCAAGCAACACAACCAACAACCAATCACATGAATCTCCCGCCCCCGACATACAAAGCAAAAAACCCCGGGGATTTTATGGGAGCAATATATATATAAACTCCCCAAACAGGCGAAAACCTACCAGTTTCCCCCACTGTCTCTGCCACCTCCCTCCATGCCTGGTTCCTCCGGTTTGTATCCCGATAGGTGAAGAGGGTCTGGTCATACAAAACCGGGTGATTTGCTACGGCGATAGTTAGTTTCTCCTCCAACTTTTTTTGAAATATAGAAATGAACGGCGGGATATCTCTCCCAGCTTAGACGCGGTTTGATTGGCTACGGCTTCAGCTGTCAGATTTTCCGAAACGGGATTTGATTGGCTGGCCGTGTTAAAAAAAATGCAATTCACGGCCAAAGTGGCCTTTGTGCCCCAGTCAAAAGTAAAAAAAAATGTCCTGTGGTATTGGTATTTTGACTAGCAATTTAGTTAAATTGTCTCGTTTATCAACGCTACAACATAGCGTTTCGTGAGTCGGTTGTCTGTTTGCTGTTTGCTGTTTGCACATCGCGAGCAAGCTCCCGTGAGCGGGAGGGCGCTCCTTCTTCACTACAGACTATAGCGCCACCTAACCATTCGCCAAAATGTTTTTAATACGAGCGTTAACCGGCCAAGCGCCGTGCAAAAAACAATCTTCAAATAAAAGAAAGTCACCTGAGGAGTTAAAGGAGAGTGACAGGGAGCATGAGAAGAAGAGGGAGAGAACGTTTCAGCTTGATCGATGGAGTTGGCTTCTAGTGGTGTAGTGACGCGTCCTAAAACCCTTTTATAATCTATCGATTAGATTTATGATTCGAAAATTATAAAAGTAGGGTAGACATGTGGAGATTATCCGGCTGAAGGAAACGTGCATTTATCAAACAGGTTTGTTTTCCACAGACCTTATTTCCAGCTATTTTCCAAAACCCTGTGGAGAAATCCCATTGCTCTCTGTCGAGGGAACCAGCAGCTTACTTCCTGGTTTCAGGACCCGTCACTGCACCTCTCAATATGATGCCAGTATAAACAAGGTCTTCTGGCTCTGTACATCAATGCCGACCTATGCTGACAAGTAAGTGAAGAGTAGACAATATAAAGGTATTGGCGAAATGTCCCAGCAGTTTAGGATAATGAAGGCTCTAATCAAATCAATTACATACCATTACATGTCTAACTCCTGGTGACAGGAAGGCAGAAAGTGCATTATACAAATAATAATACTCATAATAATAGCAGACATTTTTTAACAATGACCACAATATCATTATTTTAAAAAACCAAATATGAACAATTGAGGAAAATGATGAAGAACTGATGATTAAAATGTTGTAGTACAAGTAGTAATGTAGTTAGTGCATACATTATTGCAACAAATGTGTTAATTTTCTTCATTATTAGTCGATTTTTTTTTGGTGGACGAATGCTCCGGGCCAGTGGTTACAATGGTGGGGCCAGTGACAATACAATTTTACCCTTACTGTCTACCCCTGACTGACTTATGTGGTTTATGGCTGAACTTAACGTATACGTTTAAGAAACACTATTGCTATTCAGCCGTTTGTAAAACGACTGGTGTTGACGTTAGTGCTACACTTTTCAGTCATGTTGATTGACCAGCGTAATTTAACCAAACAGCCTTTGTGCCCTGTCATGTGGCCTTTGTGCCCTGTCATGTGGCCTTTGTGCCCTGTCATGTGGCCTTTGTGACCTTAAAAAAAATGTGAACGGGAAGGCCAAATGGCCTTATCCCTAAAATTACGAAATTCCAAGCCTGCCTTGGATACAGATTCCTTTGTTAATGCTCTTCGACGCTTCATCGCAAGACGTGGACAAGTATTGGAAATACGCTCAGATAATGGAACCAACTTCGTCAGAGCTGAGCGTGAATTGAGATAGGCATTAGGAAGGTTGAAACCCTCCTTCAGAAAGGAATAAAGTGGACTTTCAATCCCCCTACTGGATCCCATCATGGAGGAGTATGGGAAAGGTTGATCAGATCTGTGAGGAAGATTCTGAATTCCAGCCTGAAGGCACATAACCTTGATGAAGAGTGTCTTCACACGGTTCTTTGTGAAGCCAAATCCATCATCAACAGCCGTACCATAACGAGAGCATCCACATTCCCAATGACTTGGAAGCACTAACCCCTAACCATCTTTTGCTGCTAAAAACCAAGCCATCTTTTCCACCTCGACTGGACTCGTCGAAGATGGAAATAAGTTCAGTACATCTCAGACTTGTTTTGGAAACAATGGATTAAGGAGTACTTGCCTCTACTCCAGGAACGACAGAAGTGGTCAAGTGAAACTTCATACCAGGAGATATTGTGCTCATAGTCGATGACTCAGCACCTCGCAATTCATGGCTTACAGGAAGGATTGTACAAACCATTCCAGACAGAAGAGGACTTGTACGTCAGGTGCGAGTGAAGACAAAAACTAGCTATCTGGACAGGCCTATCACAAAGGTCTGCCTTCTACAGGAAGCAGAAGAGCCGTGAGGAAATTAGTGAACTTTATAGACCTTGACATTGACGTTTTTTCCGACTTTTTACTAAGTGATAGTAAAGATCACTCCTTCATAGGCTAACAAACTATATTCTTTATTTTATTTTCTATTTGTTTTGCCTAAAGAAGAAAAGGACACTTTAACAAAGGACGTTTTTATCCTTAAAAGTTGTTTCCTTGATTGTCTCCTACATCATTTTTCAGTTGTGTAATTATTATGTTGATATAATTAGGGGCCTGAATGTAGGAGCCACATATGAAGCCATTTCTGTGTTTGTTACGATACATGTTTTTTGAGTCACTATAGGTAGTGGGCGTGTCATTGGATTTGTGTGGTGACGTTTGTGCGAATATCCGGTAGCTTTTACCTGCGCACTTTGTAATAGATGGGGGAGTGAGCTAAAGAAGGACCATTTTTGTTGACCGCACGCATGCACGCATACAAGGATATACGTATATGGGTATGGAATATTGCATTTTTGCTTTGGAAATAAAAGGTCAAACGCATACTGTGTTGGAAAGACTGAGTTTTTGCGCGTCCAGTGTTTTTTCTCTTGTTTAGTCCCTTGCGGCACTTTGTTTAAGATTACTGCCGCAATACTGTACTTAAGTAGATTCTTCTGGTATCAGTACTTTACTTCACTATTTATTTTTGTGGCAACTTTTAGCTTTTAGTTCTTACATTTTCCAAACAGGCTTAAACTTTATATTGTATCTGCATGCATTTGGTGGCATGATCATTATTATTTTAGAGTCATTGCTTGCCTTTTTCCAGCTAATGTCGAACATAAAACAATCATGGTGTGCCCATCTTTTCCTGGTCTTCTCTAAAGAAGATGGACCAATGAGAACTCAGCTTGTTTCCCATCATCATGTTGCTGTGAAACTACTGAATCTCCCCACGGGGATTAATAAAGGTTCATCTTATCTTATCTTATCCTCGGAGCTGTACTAATGGCAGCAGTCATCATGAAGCAACTGCGTTACCTACGCATAGCCTACGAAGCTAATTCAATGATGTGGGCGCGCCTGCATGGGCACTGATTGATTGGACTTGGAACAGGTGTGTTAATCAGCTGAGAGACTCTCTGCTGAGAGACTCACAGCGGAGACACAAAAGGCAGTGGAGAACTGGGAATCGAGGTTGGAGGACGCTACATGTGACCCGGCACTCTTTTGGGTGGGAGGGTGTCGTTCGCAGCGGATAGAGCTGCCGGCGACGAAGACAACCAGCGCAGGATAGACGTTCGAGTGTCAGGAGTGGGAGGTCTGCTCCCTCCTATAGATAGTCAGGACCGGGGATTTAGTGAGTGCAAGCCGCAATCCCTCCTTACGCACGGCGGTGCCAAAGCAACACAGACACCAGCTGTAGTGACTCAGTTCACGTCGTCCAGCAAAGCCGATCCCCGGGGAGTTGGACGGTGTCCTAAGCGTAGACCCCGGGGGAAGGTCTCGCCGACTGGCGAGTTACGTATATATTTATATTGTTGTATGTCTGATATTTTATTGAGTATTTTAGTGTGTATATGGAGGGAGAGCAGCAGGGTGGGAGTGGCCCTAAATTGTGGGTTGGTTAAGTGCACGTGTGTCCCGTGTGTGTTTACAATTGCCGAGTTGTGTGCCTGCGGTAGAGGGTGTTCGCGTGCCGTGTTCTTTGTGTGGTGTGCCGTGCTAAAGCTATTAAACTAGCCCTGTTTGAAGTGTATAAAGTGGGCTCCACAGTTAGTGGGGCTTCCTTGAGTCCTGTGGACTCGCTTCCTCTCTTCTCTGTTCTGTTCTGTTCTGTTCTGTTCTTATAATAAAGATTGTCCTATATTTTGTACATAGCTGTCTCTGTATTTATTGGAAGGTAAAGTGGTAGTGTTTCCTGCCAGACCTGAGTGAATCCAACATATATTACAGAAGCAAGGCAGAAAGAAAAATGTCAGAAACAGATGAAGTTAGCGATATCCCTACGACTGAGAACAAAGACATTCCTAATCACCCATGATCATATTTGAGGGGGAAGTTCTATAAAACAGCTGGTAGTTATGGCTACTTTTAACTTAAGTAGGCTACATATCAAAGCCCTTACTTTTACTTGAGTAAAGAAGTTCAGTCAGTACTTCAACTACACATCACTGGCATTGCTGTTCAACATTCTTATTTGGATTCCTGATAAAAACAAATCCAATATTCTCTCTCCTTTTACCTCCTGCTTAATATGTCTCTGACATATACTGTGTGTCTATGGGCTTGATGCAGGGCAAGTAGTGTACAGTAAATGGTAAATGGTTTATTCAAGTTTTTTGCTGTAGGAAATGAAGCTGGGGGGGGTTGGAGGTTTATGGGCTGGAAACAAAACGATAGGTCTGTTCTGTATGGGGAATCAGTTTCTAGGTTAATAGCTTCTAGGGGCAGCTGTCCTTTAAAATGTATGTTATTATCATCTATAACCAATGCATTTCTCAGTGCATGTGTGTAGATGTATTTGTGTAAAGCAGTGGTTCTCAAACTCTATTCCCTTTTAGAGGGAGATTTTCAGTCTTTAGACCAAAAAGCAGGATTCTATTTGAAGCCATGTTTGTGCAGTAACTTTACCTGAGAGATGGAGTGGAAACTGCAACATGCTCCATGTCCACACACCCAGAATAATGTACACCATGGCTGGACTGGAGTCCCTTTGACACACACACACACACACACACACACACACACACACACACACACACACACACACACACACACACACACACACACACACACACACACCATGTATACATCACTTCAGGGGACATTACATAAACTTACATGCATTTCCTGGAGACTTATCCTAACCTTAACCATAACAACACATGCCTAACCCTAACCCTAACCCTTACCTTTAACCTTACCCTTACCCTAACCCTAATCCTAACCAAGTCTTCACCCTAAAATTAATGATTCCCCTCATGGGGACCTCCAATTTGTCCCCATAAGGGAGGCGAGTCCCCACACGTGACAGTGTAAACAGATTTAGTACATGTATAGTAATTATAGGCCACACACACACACGCACAGCTTTGATTTCACATCGATGTTAAGTCAACAAGTCAACACCTTCCCTGCTCTCCTCCGTCCTGTTACTCACTTCATGTCGGTCAGTGTTTCCGAGGTGAACTCCAGTATGTCGGCGGCGGTGCCCACGAAGATGAGCAGTAACTGGGAGAGCTGGTCTCTGGTCAGCTCTCCAGCGGCCGGCAGCAGCCACTTCCCTATGATCAGTAGGATGAGCAGGATTTGGTGCAGAGCCAGGATCCAGTCGTTGGCACAAACTGAGGTCTGTCGTGTGCAGACAGAGAAAACATGGTGACCCTGAGAGCTCATCGCACTGCTAACATAGAAAACATCTCCACCAAGTTGACAACAGATTGCTGCAAATACAGAAAGATACAACGGTTGACATGAAGCGTTGGGTTGCTCATTATTAGTAAATTCAAATAGTACACATCAGTCATTGTGATCAGGTATTATAAGAGTAGCAGATACCATTTAATTAATAGTGTAGCTTATCATGTATGTGGACAGGTGGATGCTCTCAGATCATACAACTTTGGTTCAATTAACAGTAAAGTTGTCAAGTGGTAAAACACTGCAGCTCCACAAAACTACAGCCCTGCATACACAACTAGACCTGAAACAGGAGTGAATATATGCAGTAGGCTGGGAAATGATGAAATCAGACGTGGAGGAATAACTCACATCTTATACTTAAATAAAAGTAGCAATACCAAAAATACTCTGTTACAAGTTAAAGTCCTGCATTCATTCTGGATTATGTTTATTGATGTGTTATTCTATTACAGCTGGAGTGGAGCGCATGATACTAATCATTATACTTATGCTGGATGAGGTAATACTTGTACTGTATATGTCAATGGTAATGTATTACTTTTCTAATAATAGTTGATACAAAGTATAACTTGGTATACAATTAAAATACTGGGGAAGTACTTAGGTACAACATTTTAGTAAATGTACTTCACCAATGAATATTAGAAGCAGTCTTAGGTACCAATAAAGTTAAAGTAGTATTTTCTGTCACAAATGGAACCTCACTCTTGGTTTGTTCCAAAGGTTACAGCCATCGTTTGATTGCAGAAAGGGTTGGTTTGCACTTCTTTGTTGGTCTAAACCAGTGGTTCTCAACTGTTACTTGGTCAATAAATCGCGACCCAACATTTTGAAGCACTCAAATCTATTCAACAAAACATTGTGCTGTAATATACGCTTTTCAGCATACAATATTAATTCAAATGAAATACAATGGATATATCCCTGATATCCCTCACAGAACTAAAGTATGCTTTTAAAAAAGTTTAATGAGTTGATGGAATCACAGCTGAACTGTATAAAAAGGCACACATGCTGGAAACCCAACCCCAGAAGGGGGGTTTGGGGGGATTCTCCCCAGGAGATTTTTAGAAATACTAAAATAAACTACGCATTCTGGTACAATCTGATAAGAAAATAAATAAATCTATCACTACCCGACATATTAATAATATTTTATGCCATTGTTTGTTTTTCACTTTGTTCTGAAGCTGAACTTGCTGCTCCTCACAGAGAGAAGAGCAAAGAGGAGATAGTCTGTGTGACTTACTTTAAATTGTCGGTTAGGGTAGATAACTCCCATTGTTCTGTGACCTGTCAATCATCAAACCAAGGGTCATATTTCATTACGTGTTCATTTGTATCTGAAGTTGTACCCATGGATGTATAAAGAATAGTACTACCGCATTCTCCGTGGGGACTTCCGGCAACAATATTGATTCTGATTGGCCAGAAGACTCGAAAAAACATCAGCAAAAATGTTTTATTGAGAAGATGATCACTACGTGACAGACGTTTTCAAAGCCGTTTATGGTCTCCGGTACTTCCTGTCCAACGCCAACACACTCTCACTCCCTAAGCGTCCAGGAGCGACGTTTAGTCAGTGTCCGTGGCGTCCAATTGTGACGCTCCTAGGCTCCTTCAGCGTCATAAAGGGACGCAAATAGCTTTCAACTGATTGCAATGTATTCCCATCTGCGTCGGGATTTGACGCTCATGGAAGCACGGCATTCGTTTGTGTCGGCTGCCCTTAAAGGCAATGTGAGCGTCCATTCCCATTGGATAACGGAGAATTGTACACCCGGAAGTAAGTATTCCTTTTACTGTCGATTGATTTTACAGTGATATCTGCACTACTCATCGACTAAAAAACACCAGATTATCCTTGTTAATTACACAACATTGATTGGTTTAAATTGTGTGCAATGCTTTTGTATTTTTCCCCTTTGATTCGGAGAAACAAATGTTTTTTCTGGGGATGGCAGAAGACACTACACTACCCAGAATCCCCAGCTATCGTTTGGACTACACCATGTGCTTTGTTTGACAAACCCCGTTTTTTTTCACCTTTCATTCCAATGGCTGGCGTCTATGTCACATGGTCTTCACATTTCTCCCTGCAAAAAGAAAATATGGCCGAAATTCGTTTTATTCTCGGTGGAAAATGCTTATTTTAAAGTTAGTTTGGCCATTAAAATGCGTTTTGATGTCATTTGATGCGAAAAATACGAGTTGTTATTTCAGATTATGTGTACAGTGGATGTACATGATCTTTAGTTTGCTAGTTATTACGAAGATTACTTCAGGAAATCGCGACGTTTTCATTATTACCTAGGTGGTTGCTAGGGACGCTGCTATCGATATGATTTCTGTTATGTTGTGTAACTGTTTAATGGTGTTATCTTTATTGCTACCATCTTCCCCGTCAATGTATAGTGTTGGTCCACAGCCTAAACATATTAGTTTAACAAAATCCGCATCTAAAGATAGCCTACGTTATTTCCCCCTGTGCAATTCCAGTCACACATCTCACAGCACATCGTCATTAACAAATACCGGAAACAGACCGAAAACATTTAAAAAAATAATAATAATACTTTATTCCAAGTGTGCTTGCTTTTCTCTTTGAAAGTCATCACATAACGCCATTGCAATACACGGTTCGGCTGCATTACATTTTACATATCTGCTGTAGTTCTGTATTTATAGAGCCCTGATGAGAAGACTTCTAGACAAACATGAGGAACTGAAAACGTGACATGGATCATAAATATATCAGCCATTAAACAACATCTTACATTTCTTTTCACACAATACGTCTCCTTGCAGTATCAACACTAATTCGGCTGACTTTTATATTTGATCCAATTGGTAGATAGGCTGTATTTACACCATAAAGGTGCACAGCTGATATAAAGGGACACCTAGTGGTTAAAGCATGTTATTGAATTTCATTATTTTTATTATTAGATATTAATAGGATCCCTATAAAGTATATGCATTACTCGTTATTCTCTACGAATAGTTAATTAAAGACTGTATATAATGACTATTTTGCACATCCCTTTCAAGATTTCAAGATTTTCTAAGGTTTATTGACATTGATATAGGCCTACACAACTGTGGTGTAGTTCTGCACTGAATGAAAAACTTGGGTCGCAGGTTCCTCAATAGTGCATTACAAGACATCTATCAATATTTGTGCATACCTCCAGCAATGTTAACTATGTTGAAGCACTTATTTTAACTGATATTATTGTGTATTGTATTATACTCTTATAATATGTATGTAGATATTTCATCTCCGGCCTTGTCAGGTATTGAACAATCAATAAATAAAGAACACAGAATTGTTGAATATAAAACACAGAATTTGTGTGATTATACTAAATGATTTTCAAATAAACACCACTGCATATTTAACCTTTACACAAGCTGATGTAATGCAAATGTTCCAATTTGGGATCAATAACGTATATCTTATCTTAAGCTGATCGATGGCTACTGCCATATTTGCAAAATGTGCCTCTGAACCTTGACAAGTGCATGTTTCAGGCTTATCAATTAATGTAATGTAATGTAATGTTATCAATTAAGACCAGCTGTTAAATAAAGCTCTTCTGACCTTAGCTGGCATGTGTGTATATATATTAATACTGCCCATTATGGGCACAAGCAATTTTCACCCATTTATTAATTATATGTTTTAAATGTGAGTGTTTCCTGTCCCCTAAACCTCCAGGGATGTACACAGTTTAATACTGGCAACTTCTTATTATGGGAAATACGAAAACGTCTTTTAAAACTACAACTCCCAGTAGAGACGTGCCATAGAGAACATGTTGAAACAGAATAGCCAGCATGTGTAGTTCTGGGGATGGGGTGGGGGAGGGGGGACGCGGTGGACCCGTTCAAATCCAGTTTTGGACAGTCTGCCGTGGTTCCAACCCATTTCAAGTGCTGTTCGAGAATCGGCTTAACCCTCGGAGCACACTCTCCAATCACAGAGCTTGAGGACTATCACGGGGTTTGTCAAACAGAGCACATGGTGTAGTCCAAACGATAGCTGGGGATTCTGGGTAGTGTAGTGTCTTCTGCCATCCTTTACTCAGAAAAAAAATGTTTTTCTCCGAATCGAAGGGGAAAAATACAAAAGCATTGCACACAATTTAAACCAATCAATGTTGTGTAATTAACAAGGATAATCTGGTGTTTTTTAGTCGATGAGTAGTGCAGATATCACTGTAAAATCAATCGACAGTAAGGGGAATACTTACATCCGGGTGTACAATTCTCCGTTATCCAATGGGAATGGATGCTCACATTGCCTTTAAGGGCAGCCGACACAAACGAATGCCGTGCTTCCATGAGCGTCACATCCCGACGCAGATGGGAATACATTGCAATCAGTTGAAAGCTATTTGCGTCCCTTTATGAAGCTGAAGGAGCCTTAGGGAGTGAGAGTGTGTTGGCAACGCCTACTGCATGCACAGCGTTGGAAAACCGGGCCTTCAAAATAAAAGTTTGACTTTTTTCCAAAAAAAAACAAAATTCCTATTTATTTTTTCAATTTTTTTTCTTCACTTTTTCCGCGACCCACCAGTTGAGAACCACTGGTCTAAACAATAATATTTCATGTCATCGTACGGCAACTTGTTTTGCGTTAAACTTTTCAATTAACTATTTGCTGAATTTTTTCCTATACCCTCACTTGGCTAAAGTTCGGAAAGTGTTGAAACCCACATACCATAACACTACCCTGTTTCATGTTTAGTGTGTATACTGTGACAGCAATTACATTTGTCCTCATTTTCAATATCACTGACAGATAGCCAACTTTAATGACGTTATAACCGTAAAAACACATTTTCATGTTGTCAGCAGGCTTGGGGAGTAATGGATTACATGTAACGAGATTATGTAATCGGAATACAAAAAAATCGAAACTGTATTCGATTACAATTACATAAATAAATAACAAATCAGATTACTGTTACATTTAAAAGAAAATAGAGATTACTAGCACGATTACAGTGTTTCAAACAATTTTTAAACAAAGATCGATGAAGTTAATGAATTTCTTTATGGTTTATATTGAGGCTACTTTAATTCTTTTTTATTTACATTGTATCACATGTAACTAGTTATTTGATGGATTGATGGATGGATGGATAGATAGAGGGATATATACATAATGTCCCAAACTGGGAAATTATTCATTATTTAGTACTCTTTAAGGAAAATATGGCACATTTTGGGAAGTTTTTGCAACTTCTTTTAGAGTCATATTCCCCGACTCATGCCTCTGGGAGATGTTCAAGCTATGCTTTTTTTCTTCCTACTTTAACACTTTGGAAAAGGTTGAAGTTAAAGGAGAAGTAATGTGGGTTTAAGTGAAAATAGGGAATAAAACATGGTCAACACAGAACATTTTACCAGAGGCCTGTACTACGAAGCTGGTTCAAGTTAAAGGTGCCATGTCATGCTTGTCCGGTTATTGCCCATCCCCTTGTATGTTATGAAGCTTTTTATGCATATAAACGGTCTGCAGAGTCAAAACCCTCAAAGTACAACCTGTAGCGAGTAAAACTCTAACAAAACGCCTCGTTGGAGATACGTCACTGTCCATTTGATTCTTCCGGGTACATCATGATGTCATGTCGTCCCCGGAATGAAATGGACCAATCCACGGAGCCGTTACGTTACGTCCGCGGAGCCGTTACGTTAAGCCCCCGCTGATTGGTCCAAATTGACCAATCCACGGACTTCCTCACACACTCAGTGCATGCAGCTCTGCAGATCTCTCCTCCCTGGCTGCAGGCTGATAACAGACATTTGGGATCGCGGCGAAATTCTCTCTACAGACCCATTCTCACAGCGTTTATCAACCTTTTTCTTACTCAATATCAAGCTACACTTATTGTTTTTACTTTGGCTGTGACTTTGTGTGTGCTCAGGGTGAGTTTGTCTGTGTTTCGCTGTGTATGGCTAAACAAGGAAATCACACCTCCACGGAGCTTAGCGCGATTCACAACGTCCCGACTGGTCCCGACTAATCGGAGCACACTGGGCTCACGGGGAGGGGGGGGGCAAGAGCTGCAACGAGCCGTTTAGTGGAGAGAGTGAATACACAGACTTTACAGAGATGCTGTATGCGAAACCAATGTGAGTTTGGAAAATTGCACAGTATACATCTATTCTAGTAGACCACAACAATGGAATTATGATCAGTGGAAATGGCCATGACATGTGACCTTTAACCTGGATATGTTTGAGTTAGCCGGTTGGCCAAATCCAAAACATACGCGCTCTCGCTAAACTGTCCTACGACGCGGGTTATCAAGTGGAATAGCTCAAGCCAGCCGTGTCCTTAGGTGCGCGTTCACATGAGAGGGGTGATCTGGAGCATTCGACCAATCACAAACATGGAGAAGCGTACTGACAGTGCAGCGTCATACTTCCTGAATGAAAAGTGAACTTTAATTTTAGTCAAATATGAAGAAGTTAAACTTTAAACATCCATGACTTAAACACTTTATCCAGGATAAAAGCCACATAGCTGCACCTGCAAGGTGAACACAGCTGGTGACAGAACACGTGTTTGAATGCGTACATTAACAGGTTTATGATATCACTGCCCGTCTAAGACACAACTTAATGTGTTGCTTAAAATAATACTTCTGCATCCAGTATGTGACACTGTGAGTGTTACACGGCCAGATACGGCTCAAGAAGCTGACTTCTAAGGAGGATATATGATACATTATGATGTGATAAGCCGCGGACTGTACTTAGTGTTACTTAGATCCGGTTACTTATGTTGTGGCAGATATTTAATTAAGCTTTCTTAACGCTAATGTTATAATAGTCAGATGGCTCTGAAGATGGAGGTGATATTCTATTAATGTTCACGTTCACACAGTCAGTGATTTTTGCCGGCCGTCTTTCTTGCAACGGCAGCTTTTCTGTATTTCCTCTAACCTGTAATATGACTTGATCGCTTTAAACTCCGCACACTGAGCTCTGATTGGTCAGCACTCAGTAGGCGGTGTTTTCACTGAGTTGATCTCTTAGCCTGCAACCTAACCTGCTCCGGAGCAGGTTAGCCGCACAGCATACGTTACCATGGAGATCTAGCCCGCTAAAAAGAG